>JANJGN010000024.1:46829928-47549919 GCA_026770705.1 Isurus oxyrinchus | reverse complement strand
CACCCACGCTAACACACAGCCTGCCCACTCTCAGATACCAGCTTCTCCCTCACTAACACACAGCCTGTCCCACTCTCAGATACCAGCTCTCCCGCACTAACAAATAGACTGTCCCACTGTCAGATCCTAGCTCCTCCGTCACTAACACACAGAATGTCCCACTCTCAGATCTCAGCTCCTCCCTCAAACACACAATGTCACACTCAAATATCAATCCTCCCTCACTAAAACACAGCCTGTCCCACTCAGATACCAGCTGCTACCTCACTAACACAAAGCCTGTCCCACTCTCAGATACCAGCTCCTCTCTCACTAAAAAACAGCCTGGCACACTCAGATACCAGCTCCTCCCTCACTAACACACAGCCTGCCCACGTTCAGATTCCAGCTCCTAAATCACTAACACACAGCCTGTCTCACTCTCAGATACCAGCTCCTCCCTCAATAACGCACAGTCTGTCCCACTCTCAGATACGAACTCTGCCCTCACCAATACACAGCCTGTCCCACTCTCAGATACCAGCTCCTCCCTCAATAATACAGCCTGTCCCAATCTCAGATACCAGCTACTCCCTCACAAACACAAAGCCTGTCCCAATCTCAGATACCAGCTCCTCCCTCACTAAAACACAGCCTGTCCCACTCTCAGATACCAGCACCTCCATCAGTAACAATCTGCCTACCACACTCTCAGATACCAGCTGATCCTTCACTGACACACAGCCTGTCCCACTCTCAGATGCCAGCTCCTCCCTCACTAAGACACAGTCTGTCCCACTCAAAGATACCAGCTCCTCCCTCACTAACACACAGCCTGTCCCACTCTCAGGTATCGGCACCTCCCGCACTAACACACAGACTGTCTCACTCTCAGATACCAGCTCCTCCCTCACTAACGCACAGCCGGTCCCACTCTCAGATACGAGCTCCACCCTCAGTAACACACAGGCTGTCCCTCTCTCAGATACCAGCTCCTCCCTCATTAACACAAAGCCGGTCCCACTCTCAGATACTAGCTCCTCCCTCACTAACACCCAGCCTGTCCCACTATAAGATACCAGCTACTCCCTCACTAACACACAGCCTGTCCCACTCTCAGATACCAGATCCTCCCTCACTAACACACAGCCTGTTCCAATCTCAGATACCAGCACCTCCATCAAAAAAACAGCCTGTCCCAATTTCAGATACCAGCTCCTCGTTCACTAAAACACAGCCTGTCCCAATCTCAAATACCAGCTTCTCCCTCACTAACACACAGCCTGTCCCACTCTCAGATACCAACTCCTCCCTCATTAACACAGCCCAACCCACTCTCAGATACCAGCTCCTCCCTCACTAACACACAGCCGGTCCCACTCTCAGATACCCGCTCCTCCCTCACTAACACACAGCCTGTCACACACTCAGAAACCAGGTCCTCCCTCACTAACACACAGACTGTCCCACTCTCAGATACCAGCTCCTCCCTCAGTAACAAACTGCCTACCACACTCTCAGATACCAGCTCCTCCCTCACTAACACACAGCCTGTTCCAATCTCAGATACCAGCTCCTCCCTCACTAAAACACAAGCTCTCCCAATCTCCGAAACTAGCTCCACCCGCGCAAACACACAGCCTGTCCCCCTCTCAGTTACCAGCTCCTCCCTCACGAACAGAGAGCCTGTCCCACTCTCAGATACCAGCTCATCCCTCACTAACACCCAGCCTGTCCAAATCTCAGATACAGCACCTCCCACAATAACACAGCCTGTCCCACTTCCAGGTACCAGCTCTCCCTCATGAACAAACAGCCTCTCCCACTGTCAGATCCTAGATCCTCCCTCACTAACACACAGAATGTCCCACTCTCAGATAGGAGCTCTACCTCACTAACAAACAGCATGTCCCACTGTCAGATCCGAGCTCCTCCCTCACTAACACACAGCCTGTCCCACTCTCAGATACAGGCTCTCCGGCACTAACAAACAGCCAGTCCCACTCTCAGATCCTAGCTCCTCCCTCACTAACACACAGCCTGTCCGACTCAAATATCAATCCTCCCTCACTAAAACACAGCCTGTCCCACACTCAGATACCAGCTCCTCCTTCACTAAAACACAGCCAGTCCCAATCTCCGAAACCAGCTCCACCTGCGCTAACACACAGCCTGTCTCACTTCCAGATACCAGCTCCTCCCTCACTAACACACAGCCTGTCCCACTCTCAGATACAGGCTCTCCGGCACTAACAAACAGCCAGTCCCACTCTCAGATCCTAGCTCCTCCCTCACTAACACACAGCCTGTCCGACTCAAATATCAATCCTCCCTCACTAAAACACAGCCTGTCCCACACTCAGATACCAGCTCCTCCTTCACTAAAACACAGCCAGTCCCAATCTCCGAAACCAGCTCCACCTGCGCTAACACACAGCCTGTCCCACTCTCAGATACCAGCTCCTCCCTCACTTACACCCAGCCTGTCCCAATCTCAGATACCAGCACCTCCCACAATAACACAGCCTGTCCCACTCTCAGATACCAGCTCTCCCGCACTAACAAATAGACTATCCCACTGTCAGATCCTAGCTCCTCCGTCACTAACACACAGAATGTCCCACTCTCAGATCTTAGCTCCTCCCTCAAACACACAGCCTGTTCCACTCAAATATAAATCCTCCCTCACTGAAACACAGCCTGTCCCACTTCCAGATACCAGCTCCTCCCTCACTAACACACAGCCTGTCCCACTCTCAGATACAGGCTCTCCGGCACTAACAAACAGCCAGTCCCACTCTCAGATCCTAGCTCCTCCCTCACTAACACACAGCCTGTCCGACTCAAATATCAATCCTCCCTCACTAAAACACAGCCTGTCCCACACTCAGATACCAGCTCCTCCTTCACTAAAACACAGCCAGTCCCAATCTCCGAAACCAGCTCCACCTGCGCTAACACACAGCCTGTCCCACTCTCAGATGCCAGCTCCTCCCTCACTTACACCCAGCCTGTCCCAATCTCAGATACCAGCACCTCCCACAATAACACAGCCTGTCCCACTCTCAGATACCAGCTCCTCCCTTACTAACACACAGCCTGTCTCACTTCCAGATACCAGCTCCTCCCTCACTAACACACAGCCTGTCTCACTTCCAGATACCAGCTCCTCCCTCACTAACACACAGCCTGTCCCACTCTCAGATACCAGCTCTCCCGCACTAACAAACAGCCTGTCCCACTCTCAGATCCTAGCTCCTCCCTCACTAACACACAGTCTGTCCGACTCAAATATCAATCTTCCCTCACTAAAACACAGCCTGTCCTACTCTCAGATACCAGCTCCGCCCTGACTAACATACAGCCTGTCCCATTCTTAGATACCAGCTTCTCCCTCACTAACACACAGCCTGTCCCACATTCAGATACCAGCTCCTCCCTCAGTAACACACAACCCAACCCACTCTCAGATACGAGCTCTGCCCTCACTAACACACAGCCTGTTCCACTCTCAGATACCAGCTCATCGCTCACTAACACACAGCCTGGCCCACTCTCAGATACCAGCTCCTCCCGCACTAACACATAGCCTGTCCCACTCTCAGATACCAGCTCCTCCCTCAATAACACACAGCCTGTCCCAATATCAGATACCAGCTCCTCCCTCATAGCACACAGCCCAACCCACTCTCAGATACCAGCTCCTCACTCACTAACACACAACCGGTCCCACTCTCAGATACCAGCTCCTCCCTCACTAACACACAGCCTGTTCCAATCTCAGATACCAGCACCTCCCTCACAAAAACACAGCCTGTCCCACTCTCTGAAACCAGCTCCACCCGCGCTAACACACAGTCTGTCCCACACTCAGATACCAGCTCCTCCCACAATAACACAGCCTGTCCCACTTCCAGATACCAGCTCTCCCTCACCAACAAACAGCCTCTCCCACTGTCAGATCCAAGCTCCTCCCTCACTAACATACAGAATGTCCCAGCCTCAGATACCAGCTCTATCTCACTAACAAACAGCATGTCCCACTGTCAGATCCAAGCTCCTCCCTCACCAACATACAGAATGTCCCACACTCAGTTACCAGCTCTACCTCACTAACAAAAAGCATGTCCCACTGTCAGATCCTAGCTCCTCCCTCACTAACACACAGCCTGTCCCACTCAAATATCAATCCTCCCGCAGTAAAACACAGCCTGTCCAACTCTCAGATACCAGCTCCTTCCTCACTAACACACAGCCTGTCCCACTCTCAGATACCAGCTCCTCCCTCACTAACACACAGCCTGACCCCCTCTCAGATACCAGCTCCTCCCTCACGAACACACAGCCTGTCCCACTCTCAGATACCTGCACCTCCCACAATAACACAACCTGTCCAACTTCCAGATACCAGCTCCTCCCTCACTAACACCCAGCCTGTCCCACTGTCAGATCATAGCTCCTCCCTCACTAACAAACAGCCTCTCCCACTGTCAGATCATAGCTCCTCCCTCACTAAAACACAGCCTGTCCCACTCTCAGATACCAGCTCCGCCCTCACTAACATACAGCCTGTCCCATTCTTAGAAACCAGCTCCTCCCTCACTAACACAGCCTGTCCCACATTCAGATACCAGCACCTAAATCACTAACACACAGCCTGTCCCACACTCAGATACCAGCACCTCCATCAGTAACAATCTGCCTACCACACTCTCAGATACCAGCTGATCCTTCACTAACACACAGCCTGTCCCACTCTCAGATACCAGCTCCTCCGTCCCTAACATACAACCTGTCCCACTCTCAGATGCCAGCTCCTCCCTCACTAAGACACAGTCTGTCCCACTCAAAGATACCAGCTCCTCCCGCACTAACACACAGACTGTCCCACTCTCAAATACCAGTTCCTCCCTCACTAAGACACAGCCTGTCCCAATCTCTGATACCAGCTCCTCCCTCATTAACACACAGCCCAACCCACTCTCAGATACCAGCTCCTCCCTCACTAACGCACAGCCGGTCCCACTCTCAGATACGAGCTCCACCCTCAGTAACACACAGGCTGTCCCTCTCTCAGATACCAGCTCCTCCCTCATTAACACAAAGCCGGTCCCACTCTCAGATACCATCTCCACCCTCACTAACACACAGCCTGTCCCTCTCTCAGATACTAGCTCCTCCCTCACTAACACCCAGCCTGTCCCACTATAAGATACCAGCTACTCCCTCACTAACACACAGCCTGTCCCACTCTCAGATACCAGATCCTCCCTCACTAACACACAGCCTGTTCCAATCTCAGATACCAGCACCTCCATCAAAAAAACAGCCTGTCCCAATTTCAGATACCAGCTCCTCGTTCACTAAAACACAGCCTGTCCCAATCTCAAATACCAGCTCTCCCCTCACTAACACAGCCTGTCCCACTCTCTGATACCAGCTTCTCCCTCACTAACACACAGCCTGTCCCACTCTCAGATACCAACTCCTCCCTCATTAACACAGCCCAACCCACTCTCAGATACCAGCTCCTCCCTCACTAACACACAGCCGGTCCCACTCTCAGATACCCGCTCCTCCCTCACTAACACACAGCCTGTCACACACTCAGAAACCAGGTCCTCCCTCACTAACACACAGACTGTCCCACTCTCAGATACCAGCTCCTCCCTCAGTAACAAACTGCCTACCACACTCTCAGATACCAGCTCCTCCCTCACTAACACACAGCCTGTTCCAATCTCAGATACCAGCTCCTCCCTCACTAAAACACAAGCTCTCCCAATCTCCGAAACTAGCTCCACCCGCGCAAACACACAGCCTGTCCCCCTCTCAGTTACCAGCTCCTCCCTCACGAACAGAGAGCCTGTCCCACTCTCAGATACCAGCTCATCCCTCACTAACACCCAGCCTGTCCAAATCTCAGATACAGCACCTCCCACAATAACACAGCTTGTCCCACTTCCAGGTACCAGCTCTCCCTCATGAACAAACAGCCTCTCCCACTGTCAGATCCTAGATCCTCCCTCACTAACACACAGAATGTCCCACTCTCAGATAGGAGCTCTACCTCACTAACAAACAGCATGTCCCACTGTCAGATCCGAGCTCCTCCCTCACTAACACACAGCCTGTCCCACTCTCAGATACAGGCTCTCCGGCACTAACAAACAGCCAGTCCCACTCTCAGATCCTAGCTCCTCCCTCACTAACACACAGCCTGTCCGACTCAAATATCAATCCTCCCTCACTAAAACACAGCCTGTCCCACACTCAGATACCAGCTCCTCCTTCACTAAAACACAGCCAGTCCCAATCTCCGAAACCAGCTCCACCTGCGCTAACACACAGCCTGTCTCACTTCCAGATACCAGCTCCTCCCTCACTAACACACAGCCTGTCCCACTCTCAGATACAGGCTCTCCGGCACTAACAAACAGCCAGTCCCACTCTCAGATCCTAGCTCCTCCCTCACTAACACACAGCCTGTCCGACTCAAATATCAATCCTCCCTCACTAAAACACAGCCTGTCGCACACTCAGATACCAGCTCCTCCTTCACTAAAACACAGCCAGTCCCAATCTCCGAAACCAGCTCCACCTGCGCTAACACACAGCCTGTCCCACTCTCAGATACCAGCTCTCCCGCACTAACAAATAGACTATCCCACTGTCAGATCCTAGCTCCTCCGTCACTAACACACAGAATGTCCCACTCTCAGATCTTAGCTCCTCCCTCAAACACACAGCCTGTTCCACTCAAATATAAATCCTCCCTCACTGAAACACAGCCTGTCCCACTTCCAGATACCAGCTCCTCCCTCACTAACACACAGCCTGTCCCACTCTCAGATACAGGCTCTCCGGCACTAACAAACAGCCAGTCCCACTCTCAGATCCTAGCTCCTCCCTCACTAACACACAGCCTGTCCGACTCAAATATCAATCCTCCCTCACTAAAACACAGCCTGTCCCACACTCAGATACCAGCTCCTCCTTCACTAAAACACAGCCAGTCCCAATCTCCGAAACCAGCTCCACCTGCGCTAACACACAGCCTGTCCCACTCTCAGATGCCAGCTCCTCCCTCACTTACACCCAGCCTGTCCCAATCTCAGATACCAGCACCTCCCACAATAACACAGCCTGTCCCACTCTCAGATACCAGCTCCTCCCTTACTAACACACAGCCTGTCTCACTTCCAGATACCAGCTCCTCCCTCACTAACACACAGCCTGTCTCACTTCCAGATACCAGCTCCTCCCTCACTAACACACAGCCTGTCCCACTCTCAGATACCAGCTCTCCCGCACTAACAAACAGCCTGTCCCACTCTCAGATCCTAGCTCCTCCCTCACTAACACACAGTCTGTCCGACTCAAATATCAATCTTCCCTCACTAAAACACAGCCTGTCCTACTCTCAGATACCAGCTCCGCCCTGACTAACATACAGCCTGTCCCATTCTTAGATACCAGCTTCTCCCTCACTAACACACAGCCTGTCCCACATTCAGATACCAGCTCCTCCCTCAGTAACACACAACCCAACCCACTCTCAGATACGAGCTCTGCCCTCACTAACACACAGCCTGTTCCACTCTCAGATACCAGCTCATCGCTCACTAACACACAGCCTGGCCCACTCTCAGATACCAGCTCCTCCCGCACTAACACATAGCCTGTCCCACTCTCAGATACCAGCTCCTCCCTCAATAACACACAGCCTGTCCCAATATCAGATACCAGCTCCTCCCTCATAGCACACAGCCCAACCCACTCTCAGATACCAGCTCCTCACTCACTAACACACAACCGGTCCCACTCTCAGATACCAGCTCCTCCCTCACTAACACACAGCCTGTTCCAATCTCAGATACCAGCACCTCCCTCACAAAAACACAGCCTGTCCCACTCTCTGAAACCAGCTCCACCCGCGCTAACACACAGTCTGTCCCACACTCAGATACCAGCTCCTCCCACAATAACACAGCCTGTCCCACTTCCAGATACCAGCTCTCCCTCACCAACAAACAGCCTCTCCCACTGTCAGATCCAAGCTCCTCCCTCACTAACATACAGAATGTCCCAGCCTCAGATACCAGCTCTATCTCACTAACAAACAGCATGTCCCACTGTCAGATCCAAGCTCCTCCCTCACCAACATACAGAATGTCCCACACTCAGTTACCAGCTCTACCTCACTAACAAAAAGCATGTCCCACTGTCAGATCCTAGCTCCTCCCTCACTAACACACAGCCTGTCCCACTCAAATATCAATCCTCCCGCAGTAAAACACAGCCTGTCCAACTCACAGATACCAGCTCCTTCCTCACTAACACACAGCCTGTCCCACTCTCAGATACCAGCTCCTCCCTCACTAACACACAGCCTGACCCCCTCTCAGATACCAGCTCCTCCCTCACGAACACACAGCCTGTCCCACTCTCAGATACCTGCACCTCCCACAATAACACAACCTGTCCAACTTCCAGATACCAGCTCCTCCCTCACTAACACCCAGCCTGTCCCACTGTCAGATCATAGCTCCTCCCTCACTAACAAACAGCCTCTCCCACTGTCAGATCATAGCTCCTCCCTCACTAAAACACAGCCTGTCCCACTCTCAGATACCAGCTCCGCCCTCACTAACATACAGCCTGTCCCATTCTTAGAAACCAGCTCCTCCCTCACTAACACAGCCTGTCCCACATTCAGATACCAGCACCTAAATCACTAACACACAGCCTGTCTCACTCTCAGATACCAGCTCCTCCCTCACTAACACACAGCCTGTCCCACATTCAGATACCAGCTCCTCCCTCAGTAACATACAGCCCAACCCACTCTCAGATACGAGCTCTGCCCTCACTAACACAGCCTGTCCCACTCTCAGAAACCAGCTCATCGCTCACTAACACATAGCCTGTCCCACTCTCAGATACCAGCTCCTCCCTCAATAACACACAGCCTGTACCAATATCAGATACCAGCTCCTCCCTCATAGCACACAGCCCAACCCACTCTCAGATACCAGCTCCTCACTCACTAACACACAACCGGTCCCACTCTCAGATACCAGCTCCTCCCTCACTAACACACAGCCTGTCCCACTCTCAGATACCTGCTCCTCTCTCACTAACACACAGCCTGTTCCAATCTTAGATACTAGCACCTCCCTCACAAAAACACAGCCTGTCCCACTCTCTGAAACCACCTCCAGCCGCGCTAACACACAGCCTGTCCCACTCTCAGAGACCAGCTCCTCCCACAATAACACAGCCTGTCCTACATCCAGATACCAGATCTCCCTCAACAACAAACAGCCTCTACCACTGTCAGATCCAAGCTCCTCCCTCACTAACATACAGAATGTCCCAGCCTCAGATACCAGATCTACCTCACTAACAAACAGCATGTCCCACTGTCAGATCCTAGCTCCTCCCACACTTACACACAGAATGTCCCACTCTCAGATACCAGCTCTTCCCTCACTAATACACAGCCTGTCTCACTCTCAGATACCAGCTCCTCCCTCACTAACACCCAGCCTGGCCCACTCTCAGATACCAGCTCCTCCCTCACGAGCACACAGCCTGTCCCACTCTCAGATACCGGCTCCTCCCGCACTAACACATAGCCTGTCCCACTCTCAGATACCAGCATCTCCCACAATAACACAGCCTGTCCCACTCGCAGATACCAGCTCCTCCCTCACTGACACACAGCCTGTCCCACTCTCAGATACCGGCTCCTCCCGCTCGAACACATAGCCTGTCCCACTCTCAGATACCAGCTCCTCCCTCAATAACACACAGCCTGTCCCAATATCAGATACCAGCTCCTCCCTCATAGCACACAGCCCAACCCACTCTCAGATACCAGCTCCTCCCTCACTAATACACAGCCGGTCGCACTCTCAGATACCAGCTCCTCCCTCACTAACACACAGCCTGTCCCACTCTCAGATACCAGCTCCTCCCTCACTAATACACAGCCTGTCCCACTCTAAGCTACCTGCTACTCCCTCACTAACGCACAGCCTGTCACACACTCAGATACCAGCTCATCCCTCACTGACACACAGCCTGTTCCAATCTCACATACCAGCAACTCCCTCACTAAAACACAGCCTCTCCCAATCTCCGAAACCAGCTCCACCCGCGCTAACACACAGCCTGTCCCCCTCTCAGTTACCAGCTCCTTATGAACACACAGCCTGTCCCACACTCAGATACCAGCTCCTCCCACAAAAACACAGCCTGTCCCACTTCCAGATACCAGCTCTCCCTCACTAACAAACAGCCTCTCCCACTGACAGATCCTAGCTCCTCCCTCAGTAACACACAGCCTGTCCCAATCAAATATCAATCCTCCAGATACCAGCTCAACCTCACTAACAAACAGCATGTCCCACTCTCAGATCCTAGCTCCTCCCTCACTAACATACAGCCTGTCCCAATCAAATATCAATCCTCCCTCACTAAAACAAAGCCTGTGCCCGTCTCAGTTACCAGCTCCTCCCTCATGATCACAGAGCCTGTCCTACTCTCAGATACCAGCTCCTACCTTGCCAACACCCAGACTGTCCCAATCTCAGATACGAGCTCCTCCCTCACAAACACACAGAATGTCCCACTCAGATACCAGCTGCTCCGTCACTAACATAATGCATGTCCCACATACAGATACCAGCTCCTAAATCACTAACACAGAGCCTGTCCCACTCAAATATCAATCCTCCCTCACTAAAACACAGCCTGTCCCACTCTGAAACCAGCTGCTCCCTCACTAACACAAAGCCTGTCCCATTCTCAGATACCAGCTCCTCCCTCACTAACACACAGCCTGTCCCACTCAGATACCAGCTTCTCCCTCACTAACACACAGCCTGTGCCACATTCAGATACCAGCTCCAAAATCACTAACACACAGCCTGTCTCAGTCTCAGATACCAGCTCCTCCCTCACTAACACACAGTCTGTTCCACTCTCAGATGCGAGCTGTGCCCTCATCAACACACAGCCTGTCCCACTCTCAGATACCAGCTCCTCCCTCACTAACACAAAGCCTGTCCCAATCTCAGATACCAGCTCCTCCTTCACTAAAACACAGCCTGTCCCAATCTCCGAAACCAGCTCCACCCGTGCTAACACACAGCCTCTCCCAATCTCAGATACCAGCTCCTCCCTCACTAACACCCAGCCTGTCCCACTCTCAGATATCAGCTCCTCCCTCACTAACACACAGCCTGTCACACACTCAGATACCAGCTCATCCCTCACTAACACAAAGCCTGTCCCAATCTCAGATACCAGCTCCTCCTTCACTAAAACACAGCCTGTCCCAATCTCCGAAACCAGCTCCACCCGCGCTAACACACAGCCTGTCCCCCTCTCAGTTACCAGCTCCTCATGAACACACAGCCTGTCCCACACTCAGATACCAGCTCCTCCCACAAAAACACAGCCTGTCCCACTTCCAGATACCAGCTCTCCCTCACTAACAAACAGCCTCTCCCACTGTCAGATCCTAGCTCCTCCCTCACTAACATACAGAATGTCCCACTCTCAGATACCAGCTCTACCTCACTAACAAACAGCATGTCCCACTGTCAGATCCTAGCTCCTCCCTCACTAACACACAGAATGTCCCACTCTCAGATCCTAGCTCCTCCCTCACAAACACACAGCCTGTCCCAATCAAATATCAATCCTCCCTCACTAAAACACAGCCTGTCCCCGTCTCAGTTACCAGCTCCTCCCTCACGAACACAGAGCCTGTCCCACTCTCAGATACCAGCTCCTTCATTGCCAACACCCAGTCTGTCCCAATGTCAGATACGAGCTCCTCCCTCACAAACACACAATGTCCCACTTAGATACCAGCTGCTCCCGCAATAATACAATGCATGTCCCACATTCAGATACCAGCTCCTAAATCACTAACACACAGCCTGTCTCACTCTCAGATACCAACTCCTCCCTCACTAACACATAGCCTGTCCCACTCAAATATCAATCCTCCCTCACTAAAACACAGCCTGTCCCACTCTGAAACCAACTGCTCCCTCACTAACACACAGCCTGTCCCATTCTCAGATACCAGCTCCGCCCTCACTAACACACACACTATCCCACTCAGATACCAGCTTCTCCCTCACTAACACACAGCCTGTGCCACATTCAGATACCAGCTCCTAAATCACTAACACACAGCCTGTCTCACTCTCAGATACCAGCTCCTCCCTCACTAACACACAGTCTGTTCCACACTCAGATGCGAGCTGTGCCCTCACCAACACACAGCCTGTCCCACTCTCAGATACCAGCTCCTCCCTCACTAACACACAGACTGTTCCAATCTCAGATACCAGCACCTCCCTCAATATTACAGCCTGTTCCAATCTCAGATACCAGCTACTCCCTCACTAACACAAAGCCTGTCCAAATCTCAGATACCAGCTATTCCTTCACTAAAACAAAGCCTGTCCCAATCTCCGAAACCTGCTCCACCCGTGCAAACACACAGCCTCTCCCAATCTCAGATACCAGCTCCTCCCTCACTGACACCCAGCCTGTCCCACACTCAGATACCAGCTCCTCCCACAAAAACACAGCCTGTCCCACTCTCAGATACGAGCTCTGCCCTCACTAACACACAGCCTGTCCCACTCTCAGATACCAGCTCCTCGCTCACTAACACACAGCCTGGCCCACTCTCAGATACCAGCTCCTCCCTCACTAACACACACAGGCTGTCTCACACTCAGATACCTGCTCCTCCCTCACTAACACACAGCCCAAACCACTCTCGGATACGAGCTCCGCCGCCACTAACAGATAGCCTGTCACACACAGATACCAGCTCCTCCCTCACTAACACACAGCCTGTCCCACTTCCAGATACCAGCTCCTCCCTCACTAACACACAGCCTGTCCCACTCTCAGATACCAGCTCTCCCGCACTAACAAACAGCCTGTCCCACTGTCAGATCATAGCTCCTCCCTCACTAACACACAGCTTGTCCCACTCTCAGATACCAGCTCCTAATTCACTAACACACAGCCTATCTCACTCTCGGACACCAACTCCTCCCTCACTAACACACTGCCTGTCTCACTCTCAGATACTTGCTCCACCCTCACTAACACACAGCCCAAACCACTCTCGGATACGAGCTCCGCCGTCACTAACACATAGCCTGTCACACACAGATACCAGCTCCTATCTCACTAACGCACAGCCTGGCCCACTCTCAGATACCAGCTCCTTCCTCACTAACACAGCCTGTCCCACTCTCAGATCCTAGCTCCTCCCTCACTAACACACAGCCTGTCCCACTCAAATATCAATCCTCCCTCACAAAAACACAGCCTGTCGCCCTCTCAGTTACCAGCTTCTCCCTCACGAACACAGAGCCTGTCCCACTCTCAGATACCAGCTCCTACCTTGCCAACACCCAGCCTGTCCCAATCTCAGATACGAGCTCCTCCCTCACAAACACACAGAATGTCCCACTCAGATACCAGCTGCTCCCTCACTAACATAATGCATGTCCCACATTCAAATACCAACTCCTAAATCACTAACACAGCCTGTCTCACTCTCAGATACCAGCTCCTCCCTCACTAACACACAGCCTGTCCCACTCAAATATCAATCCTCCCTCACTAAAAGACAGCCTGTCCCACTCTGAAACCAGCTGCTCCCTCACTAACACACAGCCTGTCCCATTCTCAGATACCAGCTCCTCCCTCACTAACACACAGTCTGTTCCACTCTCAGATGCGAGCAGTGTCCTCACCAACACACAGCCTGTCCCACTCTCTGATACCAGCTCCTCCCTCACTAACACCCAGCCTGTCCCAATCTCAGATACCAGCACCTCCCACAATAACACAGCCTGTCCCACTCTCAGATACCAGCTCTCCCGCACTAACAAACAGCCTGCCCAAATGTCAGATCATAGCTTATCCCTCACTAACACGCAGCCTGTACCACTCAAATATCAATCCCCCCTCACTAATACACATTTTCCCACATTCAGATACCAGCTCCTAATTCACTAACACACAGCCTGTCTCACTCTCAGATACCTGCTCCTCCCTCACTAACACAAAGCCTTTCTCACACTCAGATACCAGCTCGTCCCTCATTAACACACAGCCTGTCTCACACTCAGATACCTGCTCCTCCCTCACTAACACACAGCCTGTCTCACACTCAGATACCTGCTCCTCCCTCACTAACACAGCCCAAACCACTCTCGGATACGAGATCCGCCCTCACTAACACATAGCTTGTAACACACAGATATCAGCTCCTCCCTCGCTAACGCACAACCTGTCCCACTCTCAGATACCAGCTCCTCCCACACTAACACACAGCCTGTCCCACTGTCTGATACCAGCTCCTCCCTCGCTAACACAAAGCCTGTCCCATTCTCAGATACCAGCTCCTCCCTCACTAACACACAGTCTGTCCCACTCAGAAACCAGCTTCTCCCTCACTAACACGCAGCCTGTGCCACATTCAGATACCAGCTCCTAAATCACTAACACACAGCCTGTCTCAGTCTCAGATACCAGCTCCTCCCTCACTAACACACAGTCTGTTCCACTCTCAGATGCGAGCTGTGCCCTCACCAACACACAGCCTGTCCCACTCTCAGATACCAGCTCCTCCCTCACTAACACACAGCCTGTTGCAATCTCAGATACCAGCACCTCCCTCAATAATACAGCCTGTCCCAATCTCAGATACCAGCTCCTCCTTCACTAAAACACAGCCTGTCCCAATCTCCGAAACCAGCTCCACCCGTGCTAACAAACAGCCTGTCCCACTGTCAGATCATAGCTCCTCCATCACTAACACAGCCAGTCCCACTCAAATATCAATCCTCCCTCACTAAAACACAGCCTGTCCCACTCTCAGATACCAGCTCCTCCCTCACTAATACAACCTGTCCCACATTCAGATACCAGCTCCTAATTCACTAACACACAGCCTGTCCCACATTCAGATACCAGCTCCCCCCTCGCTAACACACAGCCTGTCTCACACTCAGATACCAGCTCCTCCCTCACTAACACATAGCCTGTCACACACAGATACCAGCTCCTCCCTCACTAGCGCACAGCCTGACCCACTCTCAGATACCAGCTCCTCCCTCACAAACACACAGCCTATCTCACTCTCAGATACCAGCTCCTCCCTCACGAGCACACAGCCTGTCCCACTCTCAGACACCGGCTCCTCCCGCACTAACACATAGCCTGTCCCACTCTCAAATACCAGCTCCTCCCTCAATAACACACAGCCTGTCCCAATATCAGATACCAGCTCCTCCCTCATAGCACACAGCCCAACCCACTATCAGATACCAGCTCCTCCCTCACTAACACACAACTGGTCGCACTCTCAGATACCAGCTCCTCCCTCAATAACACACAGCCTGTCCCACTCTCAGATACCAGCTCATCCCTCACTGACACAGCCTGTTCCAATCTCACATACCAGCACCTCCCTCACTAAAACACAGCCTCTCCCAATCTCCGAAACCAGCTCCACCCGCGCTAACACACAGCCTGTCGCCCTCTCAGTTACCAGCTCCTCATGAACACACAGCCTGTCCCACACTCAGATACCAGCTCCTCCCACAAAAACACAGCCTGTCCCACTTCCAGATACCAGCTCTCCCTCACTAACACACAGCCTTTCCCAATCAAATATCAATCCTCCCTCACCAAAACACAGCCTGTCCCCGTCTCAGTTACCAGCTCCTCCCTCACGAACACAGAGCCTGTCCCACTCTCAGATACCAGCTCCTACCTTGCCAACACCCAGACTGTCCTAATCTCAGATACGAGCTCCTCCCTCACAAATACACAGAATGTACCACTCAGATACCAGCTGCTCCCTCACTAACACAATGCATGTCCCACATTCAGATACCAGCTCCTAAATCACTAACACACAGCCTGCCTCACTCTCAGACACCAGCTCCTCCCTCACTAACACACAGCCTGTCCCACTCAAATATCAATCCTCCCTCACTAAAACACAGCCTGTCCCACTCTGAAACCAGCTCCTCCCTCACTAACACACAGCCTGTCCCACTCAAATAACAATCCTCCCTCACTAACACACAGCCTGTCCCATTCTCAGATACCAGCTCCGCCCTCACTAACACACACACTATCCCACTCAGATACCAGCTTCTCCCTCACTAACACACAGCCTGTGCCACATTCAGATACCAGCTCCTAAATCACTAACACACAGCCTGTCTCACTCTCAGATACCAGCTCCTCCCTCACTAACACACAGTCTGTTCCACACTCAGATGCGAGCTGTGCCCTCACCAACACACAGCCTGTCCCACTCTCAGATACCAGCTCCTCCCTCACTAACACACAGACTGTTCCAATCTCAGATACCAGCACCTCCCTCAATATTACAGCCTGTTCCAATCTCAGATACCAGCTACTCCCTCACTAACACAAAACCTGTCCAAATCTCAGATACCAGCTATTCCTTCACTAAAACAAAGCCTGTCCCAATCTCCGAAACCTGCTCCACCCGTGCAAACACACAGCCTCTCCCAATCTCAGATACCAGCTCCTCCCTCACTGACACCCAGCCTGTCCCACACTCAGATACCAGCTCCTCCCACAAAAACACAGCCTGTCCCACTCTCAGATACGAGCTCTGCCCTCACTAACACACAGCCTGTCCCACTCTCAGATACCAGCTCCTCGCTCACTAACACACAGCCTCTCCCAATCTCAGATACCAGCTCCTCCCTCACTGACACCCAGCCTGTCCCACACTCAGATACCAGCTCCTCCCACAAAAACACAGCCTGTCCCACTCTCAGATACGAGCTCTGCCCTCACTAACACACAGCCTGTCCCACTCTCAGATACCAGCTCCTCCCTCACTAACACACAGCCCAAACCACTCTCGGATACAAGCTCCGCCGCCACTAACAGATAGCCTGTCACACACAGATACCAGCTCCTCCCTCACTAACACACAGCCTGTCCCATTCTCAGATACAAGCTCCTCCCTCACTAACACACAGCCTGTCCCACTTCCAGATACCAGCTCCTCAGTCACTAACACACAGCCTGTCCCACTCTCAGATACCAGCTCTCCCGCACTAACAAACAGCCTGTCCCACTGTCAGATCATAGCTCCTCCCTCACTAACACACAGCTTGTCCCACACTCAGATGCTAGCTGCTCCCTCACTAACACAGCCTGTCCCACTCTCAGATACCAGCTCCTCCCTCACTAACACAGCCTGTCCCACATTCAGATACCAGCTCCTAATTCACTAACACACAGCCTATCTCACTCTCGGACACCAACTCCTCCCTCACTAACACACAGCCTGTCTCACACTCAGATACTTGCTCCACCCTCACTAACACACAGCCCAAACCACTCTCGGATACGAGCTCCGCCATCACTAACAAATAGCCTGTCACACACAGATACCAGCTCCTCCCTCACTAACACACAGCCTGGCCCACTCTCTGATACCAGCTCCTCCCTAACTAACACATAGCCTGTCACACACAGATACCAGCTCCTATCTCACTAACGCACAGCCTGGCCCACTCTCAGATACCAGCTCCTTCCTCACTTACACACAGCCTGTCCCACTGTCAGATCCTAGCTCCTCCCTCACGAACACACAGAATGTCCCACTCTCAGATCCTAGCTCCTCCCTCACTAACACACAGCCTGTCCCACTCAAATATCAATCCTCCCTCACAAAAACACAGCCTGTCGCCCTCTCAGTTACCAGCTTCTACCTCACGAACACAGAGCCTGTCCCACTCTCAGATACCAGCTCCTACCTTGCCAACACCCAGCCTGTCCCAATCTCAGATACGAGCTCCTCCCTCACAAACACACAGAATGTCCCACTCAGATACCAGCTGCTCCCTCACTAACATAATGCATGTCCCACATTCAAATACCAGCTCCAAAATCACTAACACAGCCTGTCTCACTCTCAGATACCAGCTCCTCCCTCACTAACACACAGCCTGTCTCACTCTCAGATACCAGCTCCTCCCTCACTAACACACAGCCTGTCCCACTCAAATATCAATCCTCCCTCACTAAAACACAGCCTGTCCCACTCTGAAACCAGCTGCTCCCTCACTAACACACAGCCTGTCCCATTCTCAGATACAAGCTCCTCCCTCACTAACACACAGTCTGTTCCACTCTCAGATGCGAGCAGTGTCCTCACCAACACAGTCTGTCCCACTCTCAGATACCTGCTCCTCCCTCACTAACACACAACCTGTCTCACTCTCAAATACCAGCTCCTCCCTGACTAACACACAACCTGTCTCACTCTCAAATACCAGCTCCTCCCTGACTAACACACAACCTGTCTCACTCTCAAATACCAGCTCCTCCCTCACTAACACACAGCCTGTCCCAATCTCCGAAACCAGCTCATTCCGCGCTAACACACAGCCTCTCCCACTCTCAGATACCAGCTCCTCCCTCACTAACACCCAGCCTGTCCCAATCTCAGATACCAGCACCTCCCACAATAACACAGCCTGTCCCACTCTCAGATACCAGCTCCGCCCTCACTAACACCCAGCCTGTCCCAATCTCAGACACCAGCACCTCCCACAATAACACAGCCTGTCCCACTCTCAGATACCAGCTCTCCCGCACTAACAAACAGCCTGCCCAAATGTCAGATCATAGCTTATCCCTCACTAACACGCAGCCTGTACCACTCAAATATCAATCCCCCCTCACTAATACACATTGTCCCACATTCAGATACCAGCTCCTAATTCACTAACACACAGCCTGTCTCACTCTCAGATACCTGCTCCTCCCTCACTAACACAAAGCCTTTCTCACACTCAGATACCAGCTCGTCCCTCATTAACACACAGCCTGTCTCACACTCAGATACCTGCTCCTCCCTCACTAACACACAGCCTGTCTCACACTCAGATACCTGCTCCTCCCTCACTAACACAGCCCAAACCACTCTCGGATACGAGATCCGCCCTCACTAACACATAGCTTGTAACACACAGATATCAGCTCCTCCCTCGCTAACGCACAACCTGTCCCACTCTCAGATACCAGCTCCTCCCACACTAACACACAGCCTGTCCCACTGTCTGATACCAGCTCCTCCCTAACTAACACATAGCCTGTCACACACAGATACCAGCTCCTCTCTCACTAACGCACAGCCTGGCCCACTCTCAGATACCAGCTCCTCCCTCAATAACACACAGCCTGTCCCACTCTCAGATACCAGTGCCTCCCTCAGTTACAAACTGCCTACCACACTCTCAGATACCAGCTCCTCCCTCACTAACAAACAGCCTGTCCCACTGTCAGATGCTTGCTCCTCCCTCACTAACACACAATGTCCCACTCTCAGAACCTAGCTCCTCCCTCACTAACACACAGCCTGTCCCAATAGCAGATACCAGCTCCTCCCTCATAGCACACAGCCCAACCCACTCTCAGATACCAGCTCCTCCTTCACTAACACACAACTGGTCCCACTCTCAGTTACCAGCTACTCCCTCACTAACACCCAGCCTGTCACACACTCAGATACCAGCTCATCCCTCACTGACACACAGCCTGTTCCAATCTCAGAGACCAGCACCTCCCTCACTAAAACACAGCCTCTCCCAATCTCCGAAACCAGCTCCACCCGCGCTAAGACACAGCCTGTCCCCCGCTGTTACCAGCTCCTGACGAACACACAGCCTGTCCCAGACTCAGATACCAGCTCCTCCCACAATAACACAGCCTGTCCCACTTCCAGATACCAGCTCTCCCTCACTAACAAACAGCCTCTCCCACTGTCAGATCCAAGCTCCTCCCTCACTAACATACAGAATGTCCCACTATCAGATACCAGCTCTACCTCACTAACAAACAGCATGTCCCATTGTCAGATCATAGCTCCTCCCTCACTAACACACAGAATGTCCCACTATCAGATCCTAGCTCCTCCCTCACTAACACACAGCCTGTCCCACTCAAATATCAATCCTCCCTCACTAAAACACAACCTGTCCCACTCTCAGATACCAGCTCATCCCTCACTGACACACAGCCTGTTCCAATTTCACATACCAGCACCTCCCTCACTAAAACACAGCCTCTCCCAATCTCCGATACCAGCTCCACCCGCGCTAAGACACAGCCTGTCCCCCCTCTCAGTTACCAGCTCCTCATGAACACACAGCCTGTCCAACACTCAGATACCAGCTCCTCCCACAATAACACAGCCTGACCCACTTCCAGATACCAGCTCTCCCTCACTAACAAACAGCATCTCCCACTGTCAGATCCTAGCTCCTCCCTCACTAACATACAGAATGTCCCACTATCAGATCCTAGCTCCTCCCTCACTAAAACACAGCCTGTCGCACTCTCAGATACCAGCTCCGCCCTCACTAACACACAGCCTGTCCCACTCTCAGATACCAGCTCATCCCTCACTGACACACAGCCCGTTCCAATCTCACATACCAGCACCTCCCTCACTAAAACACAGCCTCTCCCAATCTCCGAAACCAGCTCCACCCACGCTAAGACACAGCCTGTCCCCCTCTGTTACCAGCTCCTCATGAACACACAGCCTGTCCAACACTCAGATACCAGCTCCTCCCACAAAAACACAGCCTGTCCCACTTTCAGATACCAGCTCTCCCTCACTAACAAACAGCCTCTCCCACTGTCAGATCCTAGCTCCTCCCTCACTAACATACAGAATTTCCCACTCTCAGATACCAGCTCTACCTCACTAACAAACAGCATGTCCCACTGTCAGATCCTAGCTCCTCCCTCACTAACACACAGAATGTCCCACACTCAGATCGTAGCTCCTCCCTCACTAACACACAGCCTGTCGCACTCTCAGATATCAGCTCCGCCCTCACTAACATACAGCCTGTCCCATTCTTAGATACCAGCTCCACGCTCACTAACACACAGCCTGTCACACTCTCAGATAGCAGCTCCTCCCTCACTAACACACAGCCTGTTCCAATCTCAGATACCAGCACCTCCCTCAATAATACAGCCTGTCCCAATCTCAGATACCAGCTACTCCCTCACAAACACAAAGCCTGTCCCAATCTCCGAAACGCGCTCCACCCGCGCTAACACACAGACTCTCCCAATCTCAGATACCAGCTCCTCCCTAACAAACAACCAGCCTGTCCCAATCTCAGATACCAGCACCTCCCACAATAACACCGCGTGTCCCACTCTCAGATACCAGCTCCTCCCTCACTGACACACAGCCTGTCCCATTCTCAGATACAAGCTCCTCCTCACTAACACACAGCCTGTCCCACTTCCAGATACCAGCTCCTCCCTCACTAACACACAGCCTGTCCCACTCTCAGATGCTAGCAGCTCCCTCACTAACACAGCCTGTCCCACATTCAGATACCAGTTCCTAATTCACTAACACACAGCCTGTCTCACTCTCGGATACCAACTCCTCCCTCACTAACACACACAGGCTGTCTCACACTCAGATACCTGCTCCTCCCTCACTAACACACAGCCCAAACCACTCTCGGATACGAGCTCTGCCGCCACTAACAGATAGCCTGTCACACACAGATACCAGCTCCTCCCTCACTAACACACAGCCTGTCCAATTCTCAGATATAAGCACCTCCCTCACTAACACACAGCCAGTCCCACTTCCAGATACCAGCTCCTCCGTCACTAACACACAGCCTGTCCCACTCTCAGATACCAGCTCTCCCGCACTAACACAGCCTGTCCCACTCTCAGATACCAGCTCCTCCCTCACTAACACATAGCCTGTCACACACAGATACCAGCTCCTATCTCACTAACGCACAGCCTGGCCCACTCTCAGATACCAGCTCCTTCCTCACTAACACACAGCTTGTCCCACTGTCAGATCCTAGCTCCTCCCTCACTAACACACAGAATGTCCCATTCTCAGATCCTAGCTCCTCCCTCACTAACACACAGCCTGTCCCACTCAAATATCAATCCTCCCTCACAAAAACACAGCCTGTCGCCCTCTCAGTTACCAGCTCCTCCCTCACGAACAGAGCCTGTCCCCACTCTCAGATACCAGCTCCTACCTTGCCAACACCCAGCCTGTCCCAATCTCAGATACGAGCTCCTCCCTCACAAACACACAGAATGTCCCACTCAGATACCAGCTGCTCCCTCACTAACATAATGCATGTCCCACATACAGATACCAGCTCCTAAATCACTAACACACAGCCTGTCTCACTCTCAGATACCAGCTCCTCCCTCACTAACACACAGCCTGTCCCATTCTCAGATAGCAGCTCCTCCCTCACAAACACAGCCTGTCCCACTCAGATACCAGCTCCTCCCTCACCAACACACAACCTGTGCCACATTCAGATACCAGCTCCTCCCTCACTAACACAGTCTGTTCCACTCTCAGATGCGAGCTGTGTCCTCACCAACACACAGCCTGTCCCACTCTCTGATACCAGCTCCTCCCTCACTAACACACAGCCTGTTCCAATCTCAGATACCAGCACCGCCCTCAATAATACAGCCTGTCCCAATCTCAGACACCAGCACCTCCCACAATAACACAGCCTGTCCCACTCTCAGATACCAGCTCTCCTGCACTAACAAACAGCCTGCCCAAATGTCAGATCATCGCTCCTCCCTCACTAACATGCAGCCTGTACCACTCAAATATCAAACCTTCCTCACTAATACACACTGTCCCACATTCAGATACCAGCTCCTAATTCACTAACACACAGCCTGTCTCACTCTCAGATACCTGCTCCTCCCTCACTAACACACAGCCTGTCTCACACTCAGATACCTGCTCCTCCCTCACTAACACAGCCCAAACCACTCTCGGATACGAGCTCCTCCCTCACTAACGCACAGCCTGTCCCACTCCCAGAGACCAGCTCCTCCCACACTAACACACAGCCTGTCCCACTCTCTGATACCAGTTCCTCCCTCACTAACACATAGCCTGTCACACACAGATACCAGCTCCTCTCTCACTAACGCACAGCCTGGCCCATTCTCAGATACCAGCTCCTCCCTCAATAACACACAGCCTGTCCCACTCTCAGATACCAGTGCCTCCCTCATAGCACACAGCCCAACCCACTCTCAGATACCAGTTCCTCCCTCACTAACACACAACCGGTCCCACTCTCAGATTCTAGCTCCTCCCTCACTAACACACAGCCTGTCCCACTCAAATAACAATCCTCCCTCACTAAAACACAGCCTGTCCCCCTCTCAGTTACCAGCTCCTCCCTCACGAACACAGAGCCTGTCCCACTCTCAGATACCAGCTCCTACCTTGCCAACACCCAGCCTGTCCCAATCTCAGATACGAGCTCCTCCCTCATAAACACACTGAATGTCTCACTCAGATACCAGCTGCTCCCTCACTAACACAATGCATGTCCCACATACAAATACCAGCTCCTAAATCACTAACACACAGCCTGTCTCACTCTCAGATACCAGCTCCTCCCTCACTAACACACAGCCTGTCCCACTCAAATATCAATCCTCCCTCACTAAAACACAGCCTGTCCCACTCTGAAACCAGCTGCTCCCTCACTAACACACAGCCTGTCCCACTCTCAGAAAGCAGCTCCTCCCTCACTAACACACAGCCTGTCCCACTCAGATACCAGCTCCTCCCTCACTAACACACAGCCTGTGCCACATTCAGATACCAGCTCCTAAATCACTGACACACAGCCTGTCTCACTCTCAGATACCAGCTCTTCCCTCACTAACACAGTCCGTTCCACTCTCAGATGCGAGCTGTGCCCTCACCAACACACAGCCTGTCCCACTCTCTGATACCAGCTCCTCCCACAATAACACTACCTGTCCCACTTCCACATTCCAGCTCTCCCTAACGAACAGCCTCTCCCACTGTCAGATCCAAGCTCTTCCCTCACTAACATACAGAATGTTCCACTCTCAGATACCAGATCTTCCTCACTAACAAACATCATGTCCCACTCACAGATCCTAGCTCCTCCCTCACTAACACACAGCGTGTCCACTCAAATATCAATCCTCCCTCTCTAAAACACAGCCTGTCCCATTCTCAGATACCAGCTCCTACCTTGCTAACACCCAGCCTTTCCCAATCTCAGAAACCAGCACCTCCCACAATAACACAGCCTGTCCCACTTCCAGATACCAGCTCTCCCTCACTAAAAAACAGCCTCTCCCACTGTCAGATCCAAGCTCCTCCCTCACTAACATACAGAATGTCCCACACTCAGATGCCAGCTCTATCTCACTAACAAACAGCATGTCCCACTATCAGATCCTAGCTCCTCCCTCACTAACACATAAAATGTCCCACTCTCAGATCCTAGCTCCTCCCTCACTAACACACAGTCTGTCCCACTCAAATATCAATCCTCCCTCACTAAAACACAGCCTGTCCAACTCACAGATACCAGCTCCTCCCTCACTAACACACAGCCTGTCCCACTCTCAGATACCAGCTCCTCCCTCACTAACACACAGCCTGTCCCAATCAGATACCAGCTGCTCCCTCACTAAGAGCCAGCCTGTCCCACTTTCAGATACCAGCTCCTCGATCACTAACACACAGCTTGACAGCTCTCAGATACCAGCTCCTCCCTCACTAACACCCAGCCTGGCCCACTCTCCGATACCAGCTCCTCCCTCACGAACATACAGCCTGTCCCACTCTCAGGTACCGGCTCCACCCGCAATAACACATAGCCTGTCCCACTCTCAGATACCAGCTCCTCCCTCAATAACACATAGCCTGTCCCAATATCAGATACCAGCTCCTCCCTCATAACACACAGCCCAACCCACTCTCAGATACCAGCTCCTCCCTCACTAACACACAACCAGTCCCACTCTCAGATACCAGCTCCTCCCTCACTAACACACAGCCTGTCCCACTCAAATATCAATCCTCCCTCACTAAAACACATCCTGTCCCATTCTCAGATACCAGCTCCTCCCTCACTAACACACAGTCTGTTCCACTCTCAGATGTGAGCAGTGTCCTCACCAACACACAGCCTGTCTCACTCTCAAATACCAGCTCCTCCCTGACTAACACACAACCTGTCTCACTCTCAAATACCAGCTCCTCCCTCACTAACACACAGCCTGTCCCAATCTCCGAAACCAGCTCATTCCGCGCTAACACACAGCCTCTCCCACTCTCAGATACCAGCTCCTCCCTCACTAACACCCAGCCTGTCCCAATCTCAGATACCAGCACCTCCCACAATAACACAGCCTGTCCCACTCTCAGATACCAGCTCTCCCGCACTAACAAACAGCCTGCCCAAATGTCAGATCATAGCTTATCCCTCACTAACACGCAGCCTGTACCACTCAAATATCAATCCCCCCTCACTAATACACATTGTCCCACATTCAGATACCAGCTCCTAATTCACTAACACACAGCCTGTCTCACTCTCAGATACCTGCTCCTCCCTCACTAACACAAAGCCTTTCTCACACTCAGATACCAGCTCGTCCCTCATTAACACACAGCCTGTCTCACACTCAGATACCTGCTCCTCCCTCACTAACACACAGCCTGTCTCACACTCAGATACCTGCTCCTCTCTCACTAACACAGCCCAAACCACTCTCGGATACGAGATCCGCCCTCACTAACACATAGCTTGTAACACACAGATATCAGCTCCTCCCTCGCTAACGCACAACCTGTCCCACTCTCAGATACCAGCTCCTCCCACACTAACACACAGCCTGTCCCACTGTCTGATACCAGCTCCTCCCTCACTAACACATAGCCTGTCACACACAGATACCAGCTCCTCTCTCACTAACGCACAGCCTGGCCCACTCTCAGATACCAGCTCCTCCCTCAATAACACACAGCCTGTCCCACTCTCAGATACCAGTGCCTCCCTCAGTTACAAACTGCCTACCACACTCTCAGATACCAGCTCCTCCCTCACTAACAAACAGCCTGTCCCACTGTCAGATGCTTGCTCCTCCCTCACTAACACACAATGTCCCACTCTCAGAACCTAGCTCCTCCCTCACTAACACACAGCCTTTCCCAATAGCAGATACCAGCTCCTCCCTCATAGCACACAGCCCAACCCACTCTCAGATACCAGCTCCTCCTTCACTAACACACAACTGGTCCCACTCTCAGTTACCAGCTACTCCCTCACTAACACCCAGCCTGTCACACACTCAGATACCAGCTCATCCCTCACTGACACACAGCCTGTTCCAATCTCAGAGACCAGCACCTCCCTCACTAAAACACAGCCTCTCCCAATCTCCGAAACCAGCTCCACCCGCGCTAAGACACAGCCTGTCCCCCGCTGTTACCAGCTCCTGACGAACACACAGCCTGTCCCAGACTCAGATACCAGCTCCTCCCACAATAACACAGCCTGTCCCACTTCCAGATACCAGCTCTCCCTCACTAACAAACAGCCTCTCCCACTGTCAGATCCAAGCTCCTCCCTCACTAACATACAGAATGTCCCACTATCAGATACCAGCTCTACCTCACTAACAAACAGCATGTCCCATTGTCAGATCATAGCTCCTCCCTCACTAACACACAGAATGTCCCACTCAGATCCTAGCTCCTCCCTCACTAACACACAGCCTGTCCCACTCAAATATCAATCCTCCCTCACTAAAACACAGCCTGTCCCACTCTCAGATACCAGCTCATCCCTCACTGACACACAGCCTGTTCCAATTTCACATACCAGCACCTCCCTCACTAAAACACAGCCTCTCCCAATCTCCGATACCAGCTCCACCCGCGCTAAGACACAGCCTGTCCCCCCTCTCAGTTACCAGCTCCTCATGAACACACAGCCTGTCCAACACTCAGATACCAGCTCCTCCCACAATAACACAGCCTGACCCACTTCCAGATACCAGCTTTCCCTCACTAACAAACAGCATCTCCCACTGTCAGATCCAAGCTCCTCCCTCACTAACATACAGAATGTCCCACTATCAGATCCTAGCTCCTCCCTCACTAAAACACAGCCTGTCGCACTCTCAGATACCAGCTCCGCCCTCACTAACACACAGCCTGTCCCACTCTCAGATACCAGCTCATCCCTCACTGACACACAGCCCGTTCCAATCTCACATACCAGCACCTCCCTCACTAAAACACAGCCTCTCCCAATCTCCGAAACCAGCTCCACCCACGCTAAGACACAGCCTGCCCCCCTCTGTTACCAGCTCCTCATGAACACACAGCCTGTCCAACACTCAGATACCAGCTCCTCCCACAAAAACACAGCCTGTCCCACTTTCAGATACCAGCTCCTCCCTCACTAACACACAGCCTGTCCCACTCTCAGATGCTAGCAGCTCCCTCACTAACACAGCCTGTCCCACATTCAGATACCAGTTCCTAATTCACTAACACACAGCCTGTCTCACTCTCGGATACCAACTCCTCCCTCACTAACACACACAGGCTGTCTCACACTCAGATACCTGCTCCTCCCTCACTAACACACAGCCCAAACCACTCTCGGATACGAGCTCTGCCGCCACTAACAGATAGCCTGTCACACACAGATACCAGCTCCTCCCTCACTAACACACAGCCTGTCCAATTCTCAGATATAAGCACCTCCCTCACTAACACACAGCCAGTCCCACTTCCAGATACCAGCTCCTCCGTCACTAACACACAGCCTGTCCCACTCTCAGATACCAGCTCTCCCGCACTAACACAGCCTTTCCCACTCTCAGATACCAGCTCCTCCCTCACTAACACAGCCTGTCACACACAGATACCAGCTCCTCTCTCACTAACGCACAGCCTGGCCCACTCTCAGATACCAGCTCCTTCCTCACTAACACACAGCTTGTCCCACTGTCAGATCCTAGCTCCTCCCTCACTAACACACAGAATGTCCCATTCTCAGATCCTAGCTCCTCCCTCACTAACACACAGCCTGTCCCACTCAAATATCAATCCTCCCTCACAAAAACACAGCCTGTCGCCCTCTCAGTTACAAGCTCCTCCCTCACGAACACAGAGCCTGTCCCACTCTCAGATACCAGCTCCTACCTTGCCAACACCCAGCCTGTCCCAATCTCAGATACGAGCTCCTCCCTCACAAACACACAGAATGTCCCACTCAGATACCAGCTGCTCCCTCACTAACATAATGCATGTCCCACATACAGATACCAGCTCGTAAATCACTAACACACAGCCTGTCTCACTCTCAGATACCAGCTCCTCCCTCACTAACACACAGCCTGTCCCATTCTCAGATAGCAGCTCCTCCCTCACAAACACAGCCTGTCCCACTCAGATACCAGCTCCTCCCTCACTAACACACAACCTGTGCCACATTCAGATACCAGCTCCTAAATCACTAACACACTGCCTGTCTCACTCTCAGATACCAGCTCCTCCCTCACTAACACACAGTCTGTTCCACTCTCAGATGCGAGCTGTGTCCTCACCAACACACAGCCTGTCCCACTCTCTGATACCAGCTCCTCCCTCACTAACACACAGCCTGTTCCAATCTCAGATACCAGCACCGCCCTCAATAATACAGCCTGTCCCAATCTCAGACACCAGCACCTCCCACAATAACACAGCCTGTCACACTCTCAGATACCAGCTCTCCTGCACTAACAAACAGCCTGCCCAAATGTCAGATCATCGCTCCTCCCTCACTAACACGCAGCCTGTACCACTCAAATATCAAACCTTCCTCACTAATACACACTGTCCCACATTCAGATACCAGCTCCTAATTCACTAACACACAGCCTGTCTCACTCTCAGATACCTGCTCCTCCCTCACTAACACACAGCCTGTCTCACACTCAGATACCTGCTCCTCCCTCACTAACACAGCCCAAACCACTCTCGGATACGAGCTCCTCCCTCACTAACGCACAGCCTGTCTCACTCCCAGAGACCAGCTCCTCCCACACTAACACACAGCCTGTCCCACTCTCTGATACCAGTTCCTCCCTCACTAACACATAGCCTGTCACACACAGATACCAGCTCCTCTCTCACTAACGCACAGCCTGGCCCACTCTCAGATACCAGCTCCTCGCTCAATAACACACAGCCTGTCCCACTCTCAGATACCAGTGCCTCCCTCAGTTACTAACTGCCTACCACACTCTCAGATACCAGCTCATCCCTCACTAACAAACAGCCTGTCCCACTGTCAGATGCTTGCTCCTCCCTCACTAACACACAATGTCCCACGCTCAGAACCTAGCTCCTCCCTCACTAACATACAGCCCGTCCCACTCTCATACCAGCTCCTCCCTCACTAACACACCGCCTGTCCCACATTCAGATACCAGCTCCTCCCTCACTAACACACAGCCTGTCCCACTCTCAGATACCTGCTCCTCCCTCACTAACACACAGCCTGTCAAACACTCAGATACCAGTTCATCCCTCATTGACACACAGCCTGTCCCACTCACAGATACCAGCTCCTCCCTCACTAACACACAGCCTGTCCCACTCAGATACCAGCCCCTCCCTCACTAACACACAGCCTGTCCCACATTTAGATACCAGCTCCTAAATCACTAACACACTGCCTGTCTCACTCTCAGATACCAGCTCCTCCCTCACTAACACACAGTCTGTTCCACTCTCAGATGCGAGCTGTGTCCTCACCAACACACAGCCTGTCCCACTCTCTGATACCAGCTCCTCCCTCACTAACACACAGCCTGTTCCAATCTCAGATACCAGCACCGCCCTCAATAATACAGCCTGTCCCAATCTCAGACACCAGCACCTCCCACAATAACACAGCCTGTCCCACTCTCAGATACCAGCTCTCCTGCACTAACAAACAGCCTGCCCAAATGTCAGATCATCGCTCCTCCCTCACTAACACGCAGCCTGTACCACTCAAATATCAAACCTTCCTCACTAATACACACTGTCCCACATTCAGATACCAGCTCCTAATTCACTAACACACAGCCTGTCTCACTCTCAGATACCTGCTCCTCCCTCACTAACACACAGCCTGTCTCACACTCAGATACCTGCTCCTCCCTCACTAACACAGCCCAAACCACTCTCGGATACGAGCTCCTCCCTCACTAACGCACAGCCTGTCTCACTCCCAGAGACCAGCTCCTCCCACACTAACACACAGCCTGTCCCACTCTCTGATACCAGTTCCTCCCTCACTAACACATAGCCTGTCACACACAGATACCAGCTCCTCTCTCACTAACGCACAGCCTGGCCCACTCTCAGATACCAGCTCCTCGCTCAATAACACACAGCCTGTCCCACTCTCAGATACCAGTGCCTCCCTCAGTTACTAACTGCCTACCACACTCTCAGATACCAGCTCATCCCTCACTAACAAACAGCCTGTCCCACTGTCAGATGCTTGCTCCTCCCTCACTAACACACAATGTCCCACTCTCAGAACCTAGCTCCTCCCTCACTAACATACAGCCCGTCCCACTCTCATACCAGCTCCTCCCTCACTAACACACCGCCTGTCCCACATTCAGATACCAGCTCCTCCCTCACTAACACACAGCCTGTCCCACTCTCAGAAATCAGCTCCTCCCTCACTAACACACAGCCTGTCCCACTCTCAGATACCTGCTCCTCCCTCACTAACACACAGCCTGTCAAACACTCAGATACCAGTTCATCCCTCATTGACACACAGCCTGTCCCACTCACAGATACCAGCTCCTCCCTCACTAACACACAGCCTGTCCCACTCAGATACCAGCCCCTCCCTCACTAACACACAGCCTGTCCCACATTTAGATACCAGCTCCTAAATCACTAACACACAGCCTGTCTCACTCTCAGATACCAGCTCCTCGCTCACTAACACATAGCCTGTCCCACTCTCAGATACCAGCTCCTCCCTCAATAACACACAGCCTGTCCCAATATCAGATACCAGCTCCTCCCTCATAGCACACAGCCCAACCCATTCTCAGATACCAGTTCTTCCCTCACTAACACACAACCGGTCCCACTCTCAGATTCTAGCTCCTCCCTCACTAACACACAACCTGACCCACTCAAATAACAATCCTCCCTCACAAAAACACAGCCTGTCCCCCTCTCAGTTACCAGCTCCTCCCTCACGAACACAGAGCCTGTCCCACTCTCAGATACCAGCTCCTACCTTGCCAACACCCAGCCTGTCCCAATCTCAGATACGAGCTCCTTCCTCATAAACACACTGAATGTCTCACTCAGATACCAGCTGCTCCCTCACTAACACAATGCATGTCCCACATACAGATACCAGCTCCTAAATCACTAAGACACAGCCTGTCTCACTCTCAGATACCAGCTCCTCCCTCACTAACACACAGCCTGTCCCACTCTCTGATACCAGTTCCTCCCTCACTAACACATAGCCTGTCACACACAGATACCAGCTCCTCTCTCACTAACGCACAGCCTGGCCCAATCTCAGATACCAGCTCCTCCCTCAATAACACACAGCCTGTCCCACTCTCAGATACCAGTGCCTCCCTCAGTTACTAAGTGCCTACCACACTCTCAGATACCAGCTCATCCCTCACTAACAAACAGCCTGTCCCACTGTCAGATACTTGCTCCTCCCTCACTAACACACAATGTCCCACTCTCAGAACCTAGCTCCTCCCTCACTAACATACAGCCCGTCCCACTCTCATACCAGCTCCTCCCTCATTAACACACCGCCTGTCCCACATTCAGATACCAGCTCCTCCCTCACTAACACACAGCCTGTCCCACTCTCAGAAATCAGCTCCTCCCTCACTAACACACAGCCTGTCCCACTCTCAGATACCTGCTCCTCCCTCACTAACACACAGCCTGTCATACACTCAGATACCAGTTCATCCCTCATTGACACACAGCCTGTCCCACTCACAGATACCAGCTCCTCCCTCACTAACACACAGCCTGTCCCACTCAGATACCAGCTCCTCCCTCACTAACACACAGCCTGTCCCACTCTCAGAAATCAGCTCCTCCCTCACTAACACACAGCCTGTCCCACTCTCAGATACCTGCTCCTCCCTCACTAACACACAGCCTGTCAAACACTCAGATACCAGTTCATCCCTCATTGACACACAGCCTGTCCCACTCACAGATACCAGCTCCTCCCTCACTAACACACAGCCTGTCCCACTCAGATTCCAGCCCCTCCCTCACTAACACACAGCCTGTCCCACATTTAGATACCAGCTCCTAAATCACTAACACACAGCCTGTCTCACTCTCAGATACCAGCTCCTCGCTCACTAACACACAGCCTGGCCCACTCTCAGATACCAGCTCCTCCCGCACTAACACATAGCCTGTCCCACTCTCAGATACCAGCTCCTCCCTCAATAACACACAGCCTGTCCCAATATCAGATACCAGCTCCTCCCTCATAGCACACAGCCCAACCCATTCTCAGATACCAGTTCTTCCCTCACTAACACACAACCGGTCCCACTCTCAGATTCTAGCTCCTCCCTCACTAACACACAACCTGTCCCACTCAAATAACAATCCTCCCTCACAAAAACACAGCCTGTCCCCCTCTCAGTTACCAGCTCCTCCCTCACGAACACAGAGCCTGTCCCACTCTCAGATACCAGCTCCTACCTTGCCAACACCCAGCCTGTCCCAATCTCAGATACGAGCTCCTTCCTCATAAACACACTGAATGTCTCACTCAGATACCAGCTGCTCCCTCACTAACACAAAGCCTGTCCCAATCTCAGATACCAGCTACTCCCTCACAAACACAAAGCCTGTCCCAATCTCAGATACCAGCTCCTCCTTCACTAAAACACAGCCTGTCCCAATCTCCGAAACCCGCTCCACCCGCGCTACCACACAGACTCTCCCACTCTCAGATACCAGCTCCTCCCTAACTAACAACCAGCCTGTCCCAATCTCAGATACCAGAACCTCCCACAATAACACAGCCTCTCCCACTCTCAGATACCAGCTCCTCCCTCACTAACACCCAGCCTGTCCCAATCTCAGATACCAGCACCTCCCACAATAACACAGCGTGTCCCACTCTCAGATACCAGCTCCTCCCTCACTGACACACAGTCTGTCCCATTCTCAGATACAAGCTCCTCCCTCACTAACACACAGCCTGTCCCACTTCCAGATACCAGCTCCTCCCTCACTAACACACAGCCTGTCCCACTCTCAGATGCTAGCTGCTCCCTCACTAACACAGCCTGTCCCACATTCAGATACCAGCTCCTAATTCACTGACACACAGCCTGTCCCACTCTCAGATACGAGCTCCTCCCTCACTAACACAGCCTGTCCCACATTCAGATACCAGTTCCTAATTCACTAACACACAGCCTGTCTCACTCTCGGATACCAACTCCTCCCTCACTAACACACACAGGCTGTCTCACACTCAGATACCTGCTCCTCCCTCACTAACACACAGCCTGTCCCACACTCAAATACCTGCTCCTCCCTCACTAACACACAGCCCAAACCACTCTCGGATACGAGCTCCGCCGCCACTAACAGATAGCCTGTCACACACAGATACCAGCTCCTCCCTCATTAACACACAGCCTGGCCCACTCTGAGATACCAGCTCCTTCCTCACTAACACATAGCCTGTCCCACTCTCAGATACCAGCTCCTCCCTCACTAACAAACAGCATGTCCCACTGTCAGATCCTAGCTCCTCCCTCATTAACACACAGAATGTCCCACTCTCAGATCCTAGCTCCTCCCTCACTAACAGCCTGTCCCACTCAAATATCAATCCTCCCTCACTAAAACAGCCTGTCGCCCTCTCAGATACCAGCTCCTCCCTCACTAACACACAGCCTGTCCCACTCTCAGATACCAGTGCCTCCCTCAGTTACAAACTGCCTACCACACTCTCAGATACCAGCTCATCCCTCACTAACAAACAGCCTGTCCCACTGTCAGATGCTTGCTCCTCCCTCACTAACACACAATGTCCCACTCTCAGAACCTAGCTCCTCCCTCACTAACATACAGCCCGTCCCACTCTCAGATACCAACTCCTCCCTCACTAACACCCAGCCTGTCCCACTCTAAGATACCTGCTCCTCCCTCACTAACACACAGCCTGTCACACACTCAGATACCAGCTCATCCCTCACTGACACACAACCTGTTCCAATCACACATACCAGCACCTCCCTCACTAAAACACAGCCTCTACCAATCTCTGAAACCAGCTCCACCCGTGCTAACACACAGCCTGTCCCCCTCTCAGTTACCAGCTACTACCTCACGAACACACAGCCTTTCCCCCTCTCAGTTACCAGCTCCTCATGAACACACAGCTTGTCCCACACTCTGATACAAGCTCCTCCCACAATAACACAGCCTGTCCCACTTCCTGATTCCAGCTCTCCCTCCTAACAGCCTCTCCCACTGTCAGATCCAAGCTCTTCCCTCATTAACATACAGAATGTTCCACTCTCAGATACCAGATCTTCCTCACTAACAAACATCATGTCCCACTCACAGATCCTAGCTCCTCCCTCACTAACACAGAGTGTCCACTCAAATATCAATCCTCCCTCTCTAAAACACAGCCTGTCCCATTCTCAGATACCAGCTCCTCCCTCACTAACACACAGCCTGTCCCCCTATCAGTTACCAGCTCCTCCCTCACGAACACACAGCCTGTCCCACTCTCAGATACCAGCTCCTACCTTGCTAACACCCAGCCTTTCCCAATCTCAGAAACCAGCACCTCCCACAATAACACAGCCTGTCCCACTTCCAGATACCAGCTCTCCCTCACTAAAAAACAGCCTCTCCCACTGTCAAATCCAAGCTCCTCCCTCACTAACATACAGAATGTCCCACACTCAGATGCCAGCTCTATCTCACTAACAAACAGCATGTCCCACTATCAGATCCTAGCTCCTCCCTCACTAACACAGTCTGTCCCACTCAAATATCAATCCTCCCTCACTAAAACACAGCCTGTCCAACTCACAGATACCAGCTCCTCCCTCACTAATACACAGCCTGTCACACACTCAGATACCAGCTCATCCCTCACTGACACACAACCTGTTCCAATCTCACATACCAGCACCTCCCTCACTAAAACACAGCCTCTACCAATCTCTGAAACCAGCTCCACCCGTGCTAACACACAGCCTGTCCCCCTCTCATATACCAGCTCCTCCCTCACTAACACACCGCCTGTCCCACATTCAGATACCAGCTCCTCCCTCACTAACACCCAGCCTGTCCCACTCTCAGATACCTGCTCCTCCCTCACTAACACACAGCCTGTCAAACACTCAGATACAGCTCCTCCCTCACTAACACAGCCTGTCACACACTCAGATACCAGCTCATCCCTCACTAACACACAGCCTGTCCCACTCAGATTCCAGCCTCTCCTTCACTAACACACAGCCTGTCCCACATTTAGATACCAGCTCCTAAATCACTAACACACAGCCTGTCTCACTCTCAGATACCAGCTCCTCGCTCACTAACACAGCCTGGCCCACTCTCAGATAGCGGCTTCTCCCGCACTAACACATAGCCTGTCCCACTCTCAGATACCAGCTCCTCCCTCAATAACACACAGCCTGTCCCAATATCAGATACCAGCTCCTCCCTCATAGCACACAGCCCAACCCACTCTCAGATACCAGTTCCTCCCTCACTAACACACAACCGGTCCCACTCTCAGATTCTAGCTCCTCCCTCACTAACACACAGCCTGTCCCACTCAAATAACAATCCTCCCTCACTAAAACACAGCCTGTCCCCCTCTCAGTTACCAGCTCCTCCCTCACGAACACAGAGCCTGTCCCACTCTCAGATACCAGCTCCTACCTTGCCAACACCCAGCCTGTCCCAATCTCAGATACGAGCTCCTCCCTCATAAACACACTGAATGTCTCACTCAGATACCAGCTGCTCCCTCACTAACACAATGCATGTCCCACATACAAATACCAGCTCCTAAATCACTAACACACAGCCTGTCTCACTCTCAGATACCAGCTCCTCCCTCACTAACACACAGCCTGTCCCACTCAAATATCAATCCTCCCTCACTAAAACACAGCCTGTCCCACTCTGAAACCAGCTGCTCCCTCACTAACACACAGCCTGTCCCACTCTCAGAAAGCAGCTCCTCCCTCACTAACACACAGCCTGTCCCACTCAGATACCAGCTCCTCCCTCACTAACACACAGCCTGTGCCACATTCAGATACCAGCTCCTAAATCACTGACACACAGCCTGTGTCACTCTCAGATACCAGCTCTTCCCTCACTAACACAGTCCGTTCCACTCTCAGATGCGAGCTGTGCCCTCACCAACACACAGCCTGTCCCACTCTCTGATACCAGCTCCTCCCACAATAACACTACCTGTCCCACTTCCACATTCCAGCTCTCCCTAACGAACAGCCTCTCCCACTGTCAGATCCAAGCTCTTCCCTCACTAACATACAGAATGTTCCACTCTCAGATACCAGATCTTCCTCACTAACAAACATCATGTCCCACTCACAGATCCTAGCTCCTCCCTCACTAACACACAGCGTGTCCACTCAAATATCAATCCTCCCTCTCTAAAACACAGCCTGTCCCATTCTCAGATACCAGCTCCTACCTTGCTAACACCCAGCCTTTCCCAATCTCAGAAACCAGCACCTCCCACAATAACACAGCCTGTCCCACTTCCAGATACCAGCTCTCCCTCACTAAAAAACAGCCTGCCCAAATGTCAGATCATAGCTTATCCCTCACTAACACGCAGCCTGTACCACTCAAATATCAATCCCCCCTCACTAATACACATTGTCCCACATTCAGATACCAGCTCCTAATTCACTAACACACAGCCTGTCTCACTCTCAGATACCTGCTCCTCCCTCACTAACACAAAGCCTTTCTCACACTCAGATACCAGCTCGTCCCTCATTAACACACAGCCTGTCTCACACTCAGATACCTGCTCCTCCCTCACTAACACAGCCCAAACCACTCTCGGATACGAGATCCGCCCTCACTAACACATAGCTTGTAACACACAGATATCAGCTCCTCCCTCGCTAACGCACAACCTGTCCCACTCTCAGATACCAGCTCCTCCCACACTAACACACAGCCTGTCCCACTGTCTGATACCAGCTCCTCCCTCACTAACACATAGCCTGTCACACACCGATACCAGCTCCTCTCTCACTAACGCACAGCCTGGCCCACTCTCAGATACCAGCTCCTCCCTCAATAACACACAGCCTGTCCCACTCTCAGATACCAGCTCTCCCGCACTAACAAACAGCCTGCCCAAATGTCAGATCATAGCTTATCCCTCACTAACACGCAGCCTGTACCACTCAAATATCAATCCCCCCTCACTAATACACATTGTCCCACATTCAGATACCAGCTCCTAATTCACTAACACACAGCCTGTCTCACTCTCAGATACCTGCTCCTCCCTCACTAACACAAAGCCTTTCTCACACTCAGATACCAGCTCGTCCCTCATTAACACACAGCCTGTCTCACACTCAGATACCTGCTCCTCCCTCACTAACACACAGCCTGTCTCACACTCAGATACCTGCTCCTCTCTCACTAACACAGCCCAAACCACTCTCGGATACGAGATCCGCCCTCACTAACACATAGCTTGTAACACACAGATATCAGCTCCTCCCTCGCTAACGCACAACCTGTCCCACTCTCAGATACCAGCTCCTCCCACACTAACACACAGCCTGTCCCACTGTCTGATACCAGCTCCTCCCTAACTAACACATAGCCTGTCACACACAGATACCAGCTCCTCTCTCACTAACGCACAGCCTGGCCCACTCTCAGATACCAGCTCCTCCCTCAATAACACACAGCCTGTCCCACTCTCAAATACCAGTGCCTCCCTCAGTTACAAACTGCCTACCACACTCTCAGATACCAGCTCCTCCCTCACTAACAAACAGCCTGTCCCACTGTCAGATGCTTGCTCCTCCCTCACTAACACACAATGTCCCACTCTCAGAACCTAGCTCCTCCCTCACTAACACACAGCCTGTCCCAATAGCAGATACCAGCTCCTCCCTCATAGCACACAGCCCAACCCACTCTCAGATACCAGCTCCTCCTTCACTAACACACAACTGGTCCCACTCTCAGTTACCAGCTACTCCCTCACTAACACCCAGCCTGTCACACACTCAGATACCAGCTCATCCCTCACTGACACACAGCCTGTTCCAATCTCAGAGACCAGCACCTCCCTCACTAAAACACAGCCTCTCCCAATCTCCGAAACCAGCTCCACCCGCGCTAAGACACAGCCTGTCCCCCGCTGTTACCAGCTCCTGACGAACACACAGCCTGTCCCAGACTCAGATACCAGCTCCTCCCACAATAACACAGCCTGTCCCACTTCCAGATACCAGCTCTCCCTCACTAACAAACAGCCTCTCCCACTGTCAGATCCAAGCTCCTCCCTCACTAACATACAGAATGTCCCACTATCAGATACCAGCTCTACCTCACTAACAAACAGCATGTCCCATTGTCAGATCATAGCTCCTCCCTCACTAACACACAGAATGTCCCACTCAGATCCTAGCTCCTCCCTCACTAACACACAGCCTGTCCCACTCAAATATCAATCCTCCCTCACTAAAACACAGCCTGTCCCACTCTCAGATACCAGCTCATCCCTCACTGACACACAGCCTGTTCCAATTTCACATACCAGCACCTCCCTCACAAAAACACAGCCTCTCCCAATCTCCGATACCAGCTCCACCCGCGTTAAGACACAGCCTGTCCCCCCTCTCAGTTACCAGCTCCTCATGAACACACAGCCTGTCCAACACTCAGATACCAGCTCCTCCCACAATAACACAGCCTGACCCACTTCCAGATACCAGCTCTCCCTCACTAACAAACAGCATCTCCCACTGTCAGATCCAAGCTCCTCCCTCACTAACATACAGAATGTCCCACTATCAGATCCTAGCTCCTCCCTCACTAAAACACAGCCTGTCGCACTCTCAGATACCAGCTCCGCCCTCACTAACACACAGCCTGTCCCACTCTCAGATACCAGCTCATCCCTCACTGACACACAGCCCGTTCCAATCTCACATACCAGCACCTCCCTCACTAAAACACAGCCTCTCCCAATCTCCGAAACCAGCTCCACCCACGCTAAGACACAGCCTGTCCCCCTGTTACCAGCTCCTCATGAACACACAGCCTGTCCAACACTCAGATACCAGCTCCTCCCACAAAAACACAGCCTGTCCCACTTTCAGATACCAGCTCTCCCTCACTAACAAACAGCCTCTCCCACTGTCAGATCCTAGCTCCTCCCTCACTAACATACAGAATTTCCCACTCTCAGATACCAGCTCTACCTCACTAACAAACAGCATGTCCCACTGTCAGATCCTAGCTCCTCCCTCACTAACACAGAATGTCCCACACTCAGATCCTAGCTCCTCCCTCACTAACACACAGCCTGTCCGACTCAAATATCAATCCTCCCTCACTAAAACACAGCCTGTCGCACTCTCAGATACCAGCTCCGCCCTCACTAACATACAGCCTGTCCCATTCTTAGATACCAGCTCCACGCTCACTAACACACAGCCTGCCACACTCTCAGATAGCAGCTCCTCCCTCACTAACACACAGCCTGTTCCAATCTCAGATACCAGCACCTCCCTCAATAATACAGCCTGTCCCAATCTCAGATACCAGCTACTCCCTCACAAACACAAAGCCTGTCCCAATCTCCGAAACGCGCTCCACCCGCGCTAACACACAGACTCTCCCAATCTCAGATACCAGCTCCTCCCTAACTAACAACCAGCCTGTCCCAATCTCAGATACCAGCACCTCCCACAATAACACCGCGTGTCCCACTCTCAGATACCAGCTCCTCCCTCACTGACACACAGCCTGTCCCATTCTCAGATACAAGCTCCTCCTCACTAACACACAGCCTGTCCCACTTCCAGATACCAGCTCCTCCCTCACTAACACACAGCCTGTCCCACTCTCAGATGCTAGCAGCTCCCTCACTAACACAGCCTGTCCCACATTCAGATACCAGTTCCTAATTCACTAACACACAGCCTGTCTCACTCTCGGATACCAACTCCTCCCTCACTAACACACAGGCTGTCTCACACTCAGATACCTGCTCCTCCCTCACTAACACACAGCCCAAACCACTCTCGGATACGAGCTCTGCCGCCACTAACAGATAGCCTGTCACACACAGATACCAGCTCCTCCCTCACTAACACACAGCCTGTCCAATTCTCAGATATAAGCACCTCCCTCACTAACACACAGCCAGTCCCACTTCCAGATACCAGCTCCTCCGTCACTAACACACAGCCTGTCCCACTCTCAGATACCAGCTCTCCCGCACTAACACAGCCTGTCCCACTCTCAGATACCAGCTCCTCCCTCACTAACACATAGCCTGTCACACACAGATACCAGCTCCTATCTCACTAACGCACAGCCTGGCCCACTCTCAGATACCAGCTCCTTCCTCACTAACACACAGCTTGTCCCACTGTCAGATCCTAGCTCCTCCCTCACTAACACACAGAATGTCCCATTCTCAGATCCTAGCTCCTCCCTCACTAACACACAGCCTGTCCCACTCAAATATCAATCCTCCCTCACAAAAACACAGCCTGTCGCCCTCTCAGTTACCAGCTCCTCCCTCACGAACACAGAGCCTGTCCCACTCTCAGATACCAGCTCCTACCTTGCCAACACCCAGCCTGTCCCAATCTCAGATACGAGCTCCTCCCTCACAAACACACAGAATGTCCCACTCAGATACCAGCTGCTCCCTCACTAACATAATGCATGTCCCACATACAGATACCAGCTCCTAAATCACTAACACACAGCCTGTCTCACTCTCAGATACCAGCTCCTCCCTCACTAACACACAGCCTGTCCCATTCTCAGATAGCAGCTCCTCCCTCACAAACACAGCCTGTCCCACTCAGATACCAGCTCCTCCCTCACTAACACACAACCTGTGCCACATTCAGATACCAGCTCCTAAATCACTAACACACTGCCTGTCTCACTCTCAGATACCAGCTCCTCCCTCACTAACACACAGTCTGTTCCACTCTCAGATGCGAGCTGTGTCCTCACCAACACACAGCCTGTCCCACTCTCTGATACCAGCTCCTCCCTCACTAACACACAGCCTGTTCCAATCTCAGATACCAGCACCGCCCTCAATAATACAGCCTGTCCCAATCTCAGACACCAGCACCTCCCACAATAACACAGCCTGTCCCACTCTCAGATACCAGCTCTCCTGCACTAACAAACAGCCTGCCCAAATGTCAGATCATCGCTCCTCCCTCACTAACACGCAGCCTGTACCACTCAAATATCAAACCTTCCTCACTAATACACACTGTCCCACATTCAGATACCAGCTCCTAATTCACTAACACACAGCCTGTCTCACTCTCAGATACCTGCTCCTCCCTCACTAACACACAGCCTGTCTCACACTCAGATACCTGCTCCTCCCTCACTAACACAGCCCAAACCACTCTCGGATACGAGCTCCTCCCTCACTAACGCACAGCCTGTCCCACTCCCAGAGACCAGCTCCTCCCACACTAACACACAGCCTGTCCCACTCTCTGATACCAGTTCCTCCCTCACTAACACATAGCCTGTCACACACAGATACCAGCTCCTCTCTCACTAACGCACAGCCTGGCCCACTCTCAGATACCAGCTCCTCCCTCAATAACACACAGCCTGTCCCACTCTCAGATACCAGTGCCTCCCTCAGTTACTAACTGCCTACCACACTCTCAGATACCAGCTCATCCCTCACTAACAAACAGCCTGTCCCACTGTCAGATGCTTGCTCCTCCCTCACTAACACACAATGTCCCACTCTCAGAACCTAGCTCCTCCCTCACTAACATACAGCCCGTCCCACTCTCATACCAGCTCCTCCCTCACTAACACACCGCCTGTCCCACATTCAGATACCAGCTACTCCCTCACTAACACACAGCCTGTCCCACTCTCAGAAATCAGCTCCTCCCTCACTAACACACAGCCTGTCCCACTCTCAGATACCTGCTCCTCCCTCACTAACACACAGCCTGTCAAACACTCAGATACCAGTTCATCCCTCATTGACACACAGCCTGTCCCACTCACAGATACCAGCTCCTCCCTCACTAACACACAGCCTGTCCCACTCAGATACCAGCCCCTCCCTCACTAACACACAGCCTGTCCCACATTTAGATACCAGCTCCTAAATCACTAACACACAGCCTGTCTCACTCTCAGATACCAGCTCCTCGCTCACTAACACACAGCCTGGCCCACTCTCAGATACCAGCTCCTCCCGCACTAACACATAGCCTGTCCCACTCTCAGATACCAGCTCCTCCCTCAATAACACACAGCCTGTCCCAATATCAGATACCAGCTCCTCCCTCATAGCACACAGCCCAACCCATTCTCAGATACCAGTTCTTCCCTCACTAACACACAACCGGTCCCACTCTCAGATTCTAGCTCCTCCCTCACTAACACACAACCTGTCCCACTCAAATAACAATCCTCCCTCACAAAAACACAGCCTGTCCCCCTCTCAGTTACCAGCTCCTCCCTCACGAACACAGAGCCTGTCCCACTCTCAGATACCAGCTCCTACCTTGCCAACACCCAGCCTGTCCCAATCTCAGATACGAGCTCCTTCCTCATAAACACACTGAATGTCTCACTCAGATACCAGCTGCTCCCTCACTAACACAATGCATGTCCCACATACAGATACCAGCTCCTAAATCACTAAGACACAGCCTGTCTCACTCTCAGATACCAGCTCCTCCCTCACTAACACACAGCCTGTCCCACTCTCAGATACCAGCTCCTCCCTCACTAACACACAGCCGGTCACATTCTCTGATAGCAGCTCGTCCCTCAATAACACACAGCCTTTTCCAATCTCAGATACCAGCACCTCCCTCAATAATACAGCCTGTCCCAATCTCAGATACCAGCTACTCCCTCACAAACACAAAGCCTGTCCCAATCTCAGATACCAGCTCCTCCTTCACTAAAACACAGCCTGTCCCAATCTCCGAAACCCGCTCCACCCGCGCTACCACACAGACTCTCCCACTCTCAGATACCAGCTCCTCCCTAACTAACAACCAGCCTGTCCCAATCTCAGATACCAGAACCTCCCACAATAACACAGCCTCTCCCACTCTCAGATACCAGCTCCTCCCTCACTAACACCCAGCCTGTCCCAATCTCAGATACCAGCACCTCCCACAATAACACAGCGTGTCCCACTCTCAGATACCAGCTCCTCCCTCACTGACACACAGTCTGTCCCATTCTCAGATACAAGCTCCTCCCTCACTAACACACAGCCTGTCCCACTTCCAGATACCAGCTCCTCCCTCACTAACACACAGCCTGTCCCACTCTCAGATGCTAGCTGCTCCCTCACTAACACAGCCTGTCCCACATTCAGATACCAGCTCCTAATTCACTGACACACAGCCTGTCCCACTCTCAGATACGAGCTCCTCCCTCACTAACACAGCCTGTCCCACATTCAGATACCAGTTCCTAATTCACTAACACACAGCCTGTCTCACTCTCGGATACCAACTCCTCCCTCACTAACACACACAGGCTGTCTCACACTCAGATACCTGCTCCTCCCTCACTAACACACAGCCTGTCCCACACTCAAATACCTGCTCCTCCCTCACTAACACACAGCCCAAACCACTCTCGGATACGAGCTCCGCCGCCACTAACAGATAGCCTGTCACACACAGATACCAGCTCCTCCCTCATTAACACACAGCCTGTCCCATTCTCAGATACAAGCTCTTCCCTCACTAACACACAGCCTGTCCCACTTCCAGATACCAGCTCCTCCGTCACTAACACACAGCCTGTCCCACTCTCAGATACCAGCTCTCCCGGACTAACAAACAGCCTGTCCCACTGTCAGATCACAGCTCCTCCCTCACTAACACACAGCGTGTCCCACTCTCAGATGCTAGCTGCTCCCTCACTAACACAGCCTGTCCCACTGTCAGATACCAGCTCCTCCCTCACTAACACAGCCTGTCCCACATTCAGATACCAGCTCCTAATTCACTAACACACAGCCTATCTCACTCTCGGACACCAACTCCTCCCTCACTAACACACAGCCTGTCTCACACTCAAATACCTGCTCCTCCCTCACTAACACACAGCCCAAACCACTCTCGGATACGAGCTCCGCCGTCACTAACAAATAGCCTGTCACACACAGATAACAGCTCCTATCTCACTAACGCAGAGCCTGGCCCACTCAGATAGCAGCTCCTTCCTCACTAACACATAGCCTGTCCCACTCTCAGATACCAGCTCCTCCCTCACTAACAAACAGCATGTCCCACTGTCAGATCCTAGCTCCTCCCTCATTAACACACAGAATGTCCCACTCTCAGATCCTAGCTCCTCCCTCACTAACACAGCCTGTCCCACTCAAATATCAATCCTCCCTCACTAAAACAGCCTGTCGCCCTCTCAGATACCAGCTCCTCCCTCACTAACACACAGCCTGTCCCACTCTCAGATACCAGTGCCTCCCTCAGTTACAAACTGCCTACCACACTCTCAGATACCAGCTCATCCCTCACTAACAAACAGCCTGTCCCACTGTCAAATGCTTGCTCCTCCCTCACTAACACACAATGTCCCACTCTCAGAACCTAGCTCCTCCCTCACTAACACACAGCCTGTCCCACTCTCAGAAATCAGCTCCTCGCTCACTAACACACAGCCTGTCCCACTCTCAGATACCAACTCCTCCCTCACTAACACCCAGCCTGTCCCACTCTAAGATACCTGCTCCTCCCTCACTAACACACAGCCTGTCACACACTCAGATACCAGCTCCTATCTCACTAACACACAGACTGTCACACACTCAGATACCAGCTCATCCCTCACTGACACACAACCTGTTCCAATCACACATACCAGCACCTCCCTCACTAAAACACAGCCTCTACCAATCTCTGAAACCAGCTCCACCCGTGCTAACACACAGCCTGTCCCCCTCTCAGTTACCAGCTACTACCTCACGAACACACAGCCTTTCCCCCTCTCAGTTACCAGCTCCTCATGAACACACAGCCTGTCCCACACTCTGATACAAGCTCCTCCCACAATAACACAGCCTGTCCCACTTCCTGATTCCAGCTCTCCCTCCTAACAGCCTCTCCCACTGTCAGATCCAAGCTCTTCCCTCATTAACATACAGAATGTTCCACTCTCAGATACCAGATCTTCCTCACTAACAAACATCATGTCCCACTCACAGATCCTAGCTCCTCCCTCACTAACACAGTGTCCACTCAAATATCAATCCTCCCTCTCTAAAACACAGCCTGTCCCATTCTCAGATACCAGCTCCTCCCTCACTAACACACAGCCTGTCCCCCTCTCAGTTACCAGCTCCTCCCTCACGAACACACAGCCTGTCCCACTCTCAGATACCAGCTCCTACCTTGCTAACACCCAGCCTTTCCCAATCTCAGAAACCAGCACCTCCCACAATAACACAGCCTGTCCCACTTCCAGATACCAGCTCTCCCTCACTAAAAAACAGCCTCTCCCACTGTCAGATCCAAGCTCCTCCCTCACTAACATACAGAATGTCCCACACTCAGATGCCAGCTCTATCTCACTAACAAACAGCATGTCCCACTATCAGATCCTAGCTCCTCCCTCACTAACACAGTCTGTCCCACTCAAATATCAATCCTCCCTCACTAAAACACAGCCTGTCCAACTCACAGATACCAGCTCCTCCCTCACTAATACACAGCCTGTCACACACTCAGATACCAGCTCATCCCTCACTGACACACAACCTGTTCCAATCTCACATACCAGCACCTCCCTCACTAAAACACAGCCTCTACCAATCTCTGAAACCAGCTCCACCCGTGCTAACACACAGCCTGTCCCCCTCTCATATACAAGCTCCTCCCTCACTAACACACCGCCTGTCCCACATTCAGTTACCAGCTCCTCCCTCACTAACACCCAGCCTGTCCCACTCTCAGATACCTGCTCCTCCCTCACTAACACACAGCCTGTCAAACACTCAGATACAGCTCCTCCCTCACTAACACAGCCTGTCACACACTCAGATACCAGCTCATCCCTCACTAACACACAGCCTGTCCCACTCAAATATCAATCCTCCCTCACTAAAACACAGCCTGTCCCACTCTGAAACCAGCTGCTCCCTCACTAACACACAGCCTGTCCCACTCTCAGAAAGCAGCTCCTCCCTCACTAACACACAGCCTGTCCCACTCAGATACCAGCTCCTCCCTCACTAACACACAGCCTGTGCCACATTCAGATACCAGCTCCTAAATCACTGACACACAGCCTGTGTCACTCTCAGATACCAGCTCTTCCCTCACTAACACAGTCCGTTCCACTCTCAGATGCGAGCTGTGCCCTCACCAACACACAGCCTGTCCCACTCTCTGATACCAGCTCCTCCCACAATAACACTACCTGTCCCACTTCCACATTCCAGCTCTCCCTAACGAACAGCCTCTCCCACTGTCAGATCCAAGCTCTTCCCTCACTAACATACAGAATGTTCCACTCTCAGATACCAGATCTTCCTCACTAACAAACATCATGTCCCACTCACAGATCCTAGCTCCTCCCTCACTAACACACAGCGTGTCCCACTCAAATAACAATCCTCCCTCACTAAAACACAGCCTGTCCCCCTCTCAGTTACCAGCTCCTCCCTCACGAACACAGAGCCTGTCCCACTCTCAGATACCAGCTCCTACCTTGCCAACACCCAGCCTGTCCCAATCTCAGATACGAGCTCCTCCCTCATAAACACACTGAATGTCTCACTCAGATACCAGCTGCTCCCTCACTAACACAATGCATGTCCCACATACAAATACCAGCTCCTAAATCACTAACACACAGCCTGTCTCACTCTCAGATACCAGCTCCTCCCTCACTAACACACAGCCTGTCCCACTCAAATATCAATCCTCCCTCACTAAAACACAGCCTGTCCCACTCTGAAACCAGCTGCTCCCTCACTAACACACAGCCTGTCCCACTCTCAGAAAGCAGCTCCTCCCTCACTAACACACAGCCTGTCCCACTCAGATACCAGCTCCTCCCTCACTAACACACAGCCTGTGCCACATTCAGATACCAGCTCCTAAATCACTGACACACAGCCTGTGTCACTCTCAGATACCAGCTCTTCCCTCACTAACACAGTCCGTTCCACTCTCAGATGCGAGCTGTGCCCTCACCAACACACAGCCTGTCCCACTCTCTGATACCAGCTCCTCCCACAATAACACTACCTGTCCCACTTCCACATTCCAGCTCTCCCTAACGAACAGCCTCTCCCACTGTCAGATCCAAGCTCTTCCCTCACTAACATACAGAATGTTCCACTCTCAGATACCAGATCTTCCTCACTAACAAACATCATGTCCCACTCACAGATTCTAGCTCCTCCCTCACTAACACACAGCCTGTCCCACTCAAATAACAATCCTCCCTCACTAAAACACAGCCTGTCCCCCTCTCAGTTACCAGCTCCTCCCTCACGAACACAGAGCCTGTCCCACTCTCAGATACCAGCTCCTACCTTGCCAACACCCAGCCTGTCCCAATCTCAGATACGAGCTCCTCCCTCATAAACACACTGAATGTCTCACTCAGATACCAGCTGCTCCCTCACTAACACAATGCATGTCCCACATACAAATACCAGCTCCTAAATCACTAACACACAGCCTGTCTCACTCTCAGATACCAGCTCCTCCCTCACTAACACACAGTCTGTCCCACTCAAATATCAATCCTCCCTCACTAAAACACAGCCTGTCCCACTCTGAAACCAGCTGCTCCCTCACTAACACACAGCCTGTCCCACTCTCAGAAAGCAGCTCCTCCCTCACTAACACACAGCCTGTCCCACTCAGATACCAGCTCCTCCCTCACTAACACACAGCCTGTGCCACATTCAGATACCAGCTCCTAAATCACTGACACACAGCCTGTGTCACTCTCAGATACCAGCTCTTCCCTCACTAACACAGTCCGTTCCACTCTCAGATGCGAGCTGTGCCCTCACCAACACACAGCCTGTCCCACTCTCTGATACCAGCTCCTCCCACAATAACACTACCTGTCCCACTTCCACATTCCAGCTCTCCCTAACGAACAGCCTCTCCCACTGTCAGATCCAAGCTCTTCCCTCACTAACATACAGAATGTTCCACTCTCAGATACCAGATCTTCCTCACTAACAAACATCATGTCCCACTCACAGATCCTAGCTCCTCCCTCACTAACACACAGCGTGTCCACTCAAATATCAATCCTCCCTCTCTAAAACACAGCCTGTCCCATTCTCAGATACCAGCTCCTACCTTGCTAACACCCAGCCTTTCCCAATCTCAGAAACCAGCACCTCCCACAATAACACAGCCTGTCCCACTTCCAGATACCAGCTCTCCCTCACTAAAAAACAGCCTGCCCAAATGTCAGATCATAGCTTATCCCTCACTAACACGCAGCCTGTACCACTCAAATATCAATCCCCCCTCACTAATACACATTGTCCCACATTCAGATACCAGCTCCTAATTCACTAACACACAGCCTGTCTCACTCTCAGATACCTGCTCCTCCCTCACTAACACAAAGCCTTTCTCACACTCAGATACCAGCTCGTCCCTCATTAACACACAGCCTGTCTCACACTCAGATACCTGCTCCTCCCTCACTAACACACAGCCTGTCTCACACTCAGATACCTGCTCCTCCCTCACTAACACAGCCCAAACCACTCTCGGATACGAGATCCGCCCTCACTAACACATAGCTTGTAACACACAGATATCAGCTCCTCCCTCGCTAACGCACAACCTGTCCCACTCTCAGATACCAGCTCCTCCCACACTAACACACAGCCTGTCCCACTGTCTGATACCAGCTCCTCCCTCACTAACACATAGCCTGTCACACACAGATACCAGCTCCTCTCTCACTAACGCACAGCCTGGCCCACTCTCAGATACCAGCTCCTCCCTCAATAACACACAGCCTGTCCCACTCTCAGATACCAGCTCTCCCGCACTAACAAACAGCCTGCCCAAATGTCAGATCATAGCTTATCCCTCACTAACACGCAGCCTGTACCACTCAAATATCAATCCCCCCTCACTAATACACATTGTCCCACATTCAGATACCAGCTCCTAATTCACTAACACACAGCCTGTCCCACTCAGATACCAGCTCCTCCCTCACTAACACACAGCCTGTGCCACATTCAGATACCAGCTCCTAAATCACTGACACACAGCCTGTGTCACTCTCAGATACCAGCTCTTCCCTCACTAACACAGTCCGTTCCACTCTCAGATGCGAGCTGTGCCCTCACCAACACACAGCCTGTCCCACTCTCTGATACCAGCTCCTCCCACAATAACACTACCTGTCCCACTTCCACATTCCAGCTCTCCCTAACGAACAGCCTCTCCCACTGTCAGATCCAAGCTCTTCCCTCACTAACATACAGAATGTTCCACTCTCAGATACCAGATCTTCCTCACTAACAAACATCATGTCCCACTCACAGATCCTAGCTCCTCCCTCACTAACACACAGCGTGTCCCACTCAAATAACAATCCTCCCTCACTAAAACACAGCCTGTCCCCCTCTCAGTTACCAGCTCCTCCCTCACGAACACAGAGCCTGTCCCACTCTCAGATACCAGCTCCTACCTTGCCAACACCCAGCCTGTCCCAATCTCAGATACGAGCTCCTCCCTCATAAACACACTGAATGTCTCACTCAGATACCAGCTGCTCCCTCACTAACACAATGCATGTCCCACATACAAATACCAGCTCCTAAATCACTAACACACAGCCTGTCTCACTCTCAGATACCAGCTCCTCCCTCACTAACACACAGCCTGTCCCACTCAAATATCAATCCTCCCTCACTAAAACACAGCCTGTCCCACTCTGAAACCAGCTGCTCCCTCACTAACACACAGCCTGTCCCACTCTCAGAAAGCAGCTCCTCCCTCACTAACACACAGCCTGTCCCACTCAGATACCAGCTCCTCCCTCACTAACACACAGCCTGTGCCACATTCAGATACCAGCTCCTAAATCACTGACACACAGCCTGTGTCACTCTCAGATACCAGCTCTTCCCTCACTAACACAGTCCGTTCCACTCTCAGATGCGAGCTGTGCCCTCACCAACACACAGCCTGTCCCACTCTCTGATACCAGCTCCTCCCACAATAACACTACCTGTCCCACTTCCACATTCCAGCTCTCCCTAACGAACAGCCTCTCCCACTGTCAGATCCAAGCTCTTCCCTCACTAACATACAGAATGTTCCACTCTCAGATACCAGATCTTCCTCACTAACAAACATCATGTCCCACTCACAGATTCTAGCTCCTCCCTCACTAACACACAGCCTGTCCCACTCAAATAACAATCCTCCCTCACTAAAACACAGCCTGTCCCCCTCTCAGTTACCAGCTCCTCCCTCACGAACACAGAGCCTGTCCCACTCTCAGATACCAGCTCCTACCTTGCCAACACCCAGCCTGTCCCAATCTCAGATACGAGCTCCTCCCTCATAAACACACTGAATGTCTCACTCAGATACCAGCTGCTCCCTCACTAACACAATGCATGTCCCACATACAAATACCAGCTCCTAAATCACTAACACACAGCCTGTCTCACTCTCAGATACCAGCTCCTCCCTCACTAACACACAGCCTGTCCCACTCAAATATCAATCCTCCCTCACTAAAACACAGCCTGTCCCACTCTGAAACCAGCTGCTCCCTCACTAACACACAGCCTGTCCCACTCTCAGAAAGCAGCTCCTCCCTCACTAACACACAGCCTGTCCCACTCAGATACCAGCTCCTCCCTCACTAACACACAGCCTGTGCCACATTCAGATACCAGCTCCTAAATCACTGACACACAGCCTGTGTCACTCTCAGATACCAGCTCTTCCCTCACTAACACAGTCCGTTCCACTCTCAGATGCGAGCTGTGCCCTCACCAACACACAGCCTGTCCCACTCTCTGATACCAGCTCCTCCCACAATAACACTACCTGTCCCACTTCCACATTCCAGCTCTCCCTAACGAACAGCCTCTCCCACTGTCAGATCCAAGCTCTTCCCTCACTAACATACAGAATGTTCCACTCTCAGATACCAGATCTTCCTCACTAACAAACATCATGTCCCACTCACAGATCCTAGCTCCTCCCTCACTAACACACAGCGTGTCCACTCAAATATCAATCCTCCCTCTCTAAAACACAGCCTGTCCCATTCTCAGATACCAGCTCCTACCTTGCTAACACCCAGCCTTTCCCAATCTCAGAAACCAGCACCTCCCACAATAACACAGCCTGTCCCACTTCCAGATACCAGCTCTCCCTCACTAAAAAACAGCCTGCCCAAATGTCAGATCATAGCTTATCCCTCACTAACACGCAGCCTGTACCACTCAAATATCAATCCCCCCTCACTAATACACATTGTCCCACATTCAGATACCAGCTCCTAATTCACTAACACACAGCCTGTCTCACTCTCAGATACCTGCTCCTCCCTCACTAACACAAAGCCTTTCTCACACTCAGATACCAGCTCGTCCCTCATTAACACACAGCCTGTCTCACACTCAGATACCTGCTCCTCCCTCACTAACACACAGCCTGTCTCACACTCAGATACCTGCTCCTCCCTCACTAACACAGCCCAAACCACTCTCGGATACGAGATCCGCCCTCACTAACACATAGCTTGTAACACACAGATATCAGCTCCTCCCTCGCTAACGCACAACCTGTCCCACTCTCAGATACCAGCTCCTCCCACACTAACACACAGCCTGTCCCACTGTCTGATACCAGCTCCTCCCTCACTAACACATAGCCTGTCACACACAGATACCAGCTCCTCTCTCACTAACGCACAGCCTGGCCCACTCTCAGATACCAGCTCCTCCCTCAATAACACACAGCCTGTCCCACTCTCAGATACCAGCTCTCCCGCACTAACAAACAGCCTGCCCAAATGTCAGATCATAGCTTATCCCTCACTAACACGCAGCCTGTACCACTCAAATATCAATCCCCCCTCACTAATACACATTGTCCCACATTCAGATACCAGCTCCTAATTCACTAACACACAGCCTGTCTCACTCTCAGATACCTGCTCCTCCCTCACTAACACACAGCCTGTCCCACTCTCAGATACCAGTGCCTCCCTCAGTTACAAACTGCCTACCACACTCTCAGATACCAGCTCCTCCCTCACTAACAAACAGCCTGTCCCACTGTCAGATGCTTGCTCCTCCCTCACTAACACACAATGTCCCACTCTCAGAACCTAGCTCCTCCCTCACTAACACACATCCTGTCCCAATAGCAGATACCAGCTCCTCCCTCATAGCACACAGCCCAACCCACTCTCAGATACCAGCTCCTCCTTCACTAACACACAGCCTGTCGCACTCTCAGATACCAGCTCCGCCCTCACTAACACACAGCCTGTCCCACTCTCAGATACCAGCTCATCCCTCACTGACACACAGCCCGTTCCAATCTCACATGCCAGCACCTCCCTCACTAAAACACAGCCTCTCCCAATCTCCGAAACCAGCTCCACCCACGCTAAGACACAGCCTGTCCCCCTGTTACCAGCTCCTCATGAACACACAGCCTGTCCAACACTCAGATACCAGCTCCTCCCACAAAAACACAGCCTGTCCCACTTTCAGATACCAGCTCTCCCTCACTAACAAACAGCCTCTCCCACTGTCAGATCCTAGCTCCTCCCTCACTAACATACAGAATTTCCCACTCTCAGATACCAGCTCTACCTCACTAACAAACAGCATGTCCCACTGTCAGATCCTAGCTCCTCCCTCACTAACACAGAATGTCCCACACTCAGATCCTAGCTCCTCCCTCACTAACACACAGCCTGTCCGACTCAAATATCAATCCTCCCTCACTAAAACACAGCCTGTCGCACTCTCAGATACCAGCTCCGCCCTCACTAACATACAGCCTGTCCCATTCTTAGATACCAGCTCCACGCTCACTAACACACAGCCTGCCACACTCTCAGATAGCAGCTCCTCCCTCACTAACACACAGCCTGTTCCAATCTCAGATACCAGCACCTCCCTCAATAATACAGCCTGTCCCAATCTCAGATACCAGCTACTCCCTCACAAACACAAAGCCTGTCCCAATCTCCGAAACGCGCTCCACCCGCGCTAACACACAGACTCTCCCAATCTCAGATACCAGCTCCTCCCTAACTAACAACCAGCCTGTCCCAATCTCAGATACCAGCACCTCCCACAATAACACCGCGTGTCCCACTCTCAGATACCAGCTCCTCCCTCACTGACACACAGCCTGTCCCATTCTCAGATACAAGCTCCTCCTCACTAACACACAGCCTGTCCCACTTCCAGATACCAGCTCCTCCCTCACTAACACACAGCCTGTCCCACTCTCAGATGCTAGCAGCTCCCTCACTAACACAGCCTGTCCCACATTCAGATACCAGTTCCTAATTCACTAACACACAGCCTGTCTCACTCTCGGATACCAACTCCTCCCTCACTAACACACAGGCTGTCTCACACTCAGATACCTGCTCCTCCCTCACTAACACACAGCCCAAACCACTCTCGGATACGAGCTCTGCCGCCACTAACAGATAGCCTGTCACACACAGATACCAGCTCCTCCCTCACTAACACACAGCCTGTCCAATTCTCAGATATAAGCACCTCCCTCACTAACACACAGCCAGTCCCACTTCCAGATACCAGCTCCTCCGTCACTAACACACAGCCTGTCCCACTCTCAGATACCAGCTCTCCCGCACTAACACAGCCTGTCCCACTCTCAGATACCAGCTCCTCCCTCACTAACACATAGCCTGTCACACACAGATACCAGCTCCTATCTCACTAACGCACAGCCTGGCCCACTCTCAGATACCAGCTCCTTCCTCACTAACACACAGCTTGTCCCACTGTCAGATCCTAGCTCCTCCCTCACTAACACACAGAATGTCCCATTCTCAGATCCTAGCTCCTCCCTCACTAACACACAGCCTGTCCCACTCAAATATCAATCCTCCCTCACAAAAACACAGCCTGTCGCCCTCTCAGTTACCAGCTCCTCCCTCACGAACACAGAGCCTGTCCCACTCTCAGATACCAGCTCCTACCTTGCCAACACCCAGCCTGTCCCAATCTCAGATACGAGCTCCTCCCTCACAAACACACAGAATGTCCCACTCAGATACCAGCTGCTCCCTCACTAACATAATGCATGTCCCACATACAGATACCAGCTCCTAAATCACTAACACACAGCCTGTCTCACTCTCAGATACCAGCTCCTCCCTCACTAACACACAGCCTGTCCCATTCTCAGATAGCAGCTCCTCCCTCACAAACACAGCCTGTCCCACTCAGATACCAGCTCCTCCCTCACTAACACACAACCTGTGCCACATTCAGATACCAGCTCCTAAATCACTAACACACTGCCTGTCTCACTCTCAGATACCAGCTCCTCCCTCACTAACACACAGTCTGTTCCACTCTCAGATGCGAGCTGTGTCCTCACCAACACACAGCCTGTCCCACTCTCTGATACCAGCTCCTCCCTCACTAACACACAGCCTGTTCCAATCTCAGATACCAGCACCGCCCTCAATAATACAGCCTGTCCCAATCTCAGACACCAGCACCTCCCACAATAACACAGCCTGTCCCACTCTCAGATACCAGCTCTCCTGCACTAACAAACAGCCTGCCCAAATGTCAGATCATCGCTCCTCCCTCACTAACACGCAGCCTGTACCACTCAAATATCAAACCTTCCTCACTAATACACACTGTCCCACATTCAGATACCAGCTCCTAATTCACTAACACACAGCCTGTCTCACTCTCAGATACCTGCTCCTCCCTCACTAACACACAGCCTGTCTCACACTCAGATACCTGCTCCTCCCTCACTAACACAGCCCAAACCACTCTCGGATACGAGCTCCTCCCTCACTAACGCACAGCCTGTCCCACTCCCAGAGACCAGCTCCTCCCACACTAACACACAGCCTGTCCCACTCTCTGATACCAGTTCCTCCCTCACTAACACATAGCCTGTCACACACAGATACCAGCTCCTCTCTCACTAACGCACAGCCTGGCCCACTCTCAGATACCAGCTCCTCCCTCAATAACACACAGCCTGTCCCACTCTCAGATACCAGTGCCTCCCTCAGTTACTAACTGCCTACCACACTCTCAGATACCAGCTCATCCCTCACTAACAAACAGCCTGTCCCACTGTCAGATGCTTGCTCCTCCCTCACTAACACACAATGTCCCACTCTCAGAACCTAGCTCCTCCCTCACTAACATACAGCCCGTCCCACTCTCATACCAGCTCCTCCCTCACTAACACACCGCCTGTCCCACATTCAGATACCAGCTACTCCCTCACTAACACACAGCCTGTCCCACTCTCAGAAATCAGCTCCTCCCTCACTAACACACAGCCTGTCCCACTCTCAGATACCTGCTCCTCCCTCACTAACACACAGCCTGTCAAACACTCAGATACCAGTTCATCCCTCATTGACACACAGCCTGTCCCACTCACAGATACCAGCTCCTCCCTCACTAACACACAGCCTGTCCCACTCAGATACCAGCCCCTCCCTCACTAACACACAGCCTGTCCCACATTTAGATACCAGCTCCTAAATCACTAACACACAGCCTGTCTCACTCTCAGATACCAGCTCCTCGCTCACTAACACACAGCCTGGCCCACTCTCAGATACCAGCTCCTCCCGCACTAACACATAGCCTGTCCCACTCTCAGATACCAGCTCCTCCCTCAATAACACACAGCCTGTCCCAATATCAGATACCAGCTCCTCCCTCATAGCACACAGCCCAACCCATTCTCAGATACCAGTTCTTCCCTCACTAACACACAACCGGTCCCACTCTCAGATTCTAGCTCCTCCCTCACTAACACACAACCTGTCCCACTCAAATAACAATCCTCCCTCACAAAAACACAGCCTGTCCCCCTCTCAGTTACCAGCTCTTCCCTCACGAACACAGAGCCTGTCCCACTCTCAGATACCAGCTCCTACCTTGCCAACACCCAGCCTGTCCCAATCTCAGATACGAGCTCCTTCCTCATAAACACACTGAATGTCTCACTCAGATACCAGCTGCTCCCTCACTAACACAATGCATGTCCCACATACAGATACCAGCTCCTAAATCACTAAGACACAGCCTGTCTCACTCTCAGATACCAGCTCCTCCCTCACTAACACACAGCCTGTCCCCCTCTCAGTTACCAGCTACTACCTCACGAACACACAGCCTTTCCCCCTCTCAGTTACCAGCTCCTCATGAACACACAGCCTGTCCCACACTCTGATACAAGCTCCTCCCACAATAACACAGCCTGTCCCACTTCCTGATTCCAGCTCTCCCTCCTAACAGCCTCTCCCACTGTCAGATCCAAGCTCTTCCCTCATTAACATACAGAATGTTCCACTCTCAGATACCAGATCTTCCTCACTAACAAACATCATGTCCCACTCACAGATCCTAGCTCCTCCCTCACTAACACAGTGTCCACTCAAATATCAATCCTCCCTCTCTAAAACACAGCCTGTCCCATTCTCAGATACCAGCTCCTCCCTCACTAACACACAGCCTGTCCCCCTCTCAGTTACCAGCTCCTCCCTCACGAACACACAGCCTGTCCCACTCTCAGATACCAGCTCCTCCCTCACTAACACACAGCCTGTCCCACTCTCAGATACCAGCTCCTACCTTGCTAACACCCAGCCTTTCCCAATCTCAGAAACCAGCACCTCCCACAATAACACAGCCTGTCCCACTTCCAGATACCAGCTCTCCCTCACTAAAAAACAGCCTCTCCCACTGTCAGATCCAAGCTCCTCCCTCACTAACATACAGAATGTCCCACACTCAGATGCCAGCTCTATCTCACTAACAAACAGCATGTCCCACTATCAGATCCTAGCTCCTCCCTCACTAACACAGTCTGTCCCACTCAAATATCAATCCTCCCTCACTAAAACACAGCCTGTCCAACTCACAGATACCAGCTCCTCCCTCACTAATACACAGCCTGTCACACACTCAGATACCAGCTCATCCCTCACTGACACACAACCTGTTCCAATCTCACATACCAGCACCTCCCTCACTAAAACACAGCCTCTACCAATCTCTGAAACCAGCTCCACCCGTGCTAACACACAGCCTGTCCCCCTCTCATATACCAGCTCCTCCCTCACTAACACACCGCCTGTCCCACATTCAGTTACCAGCTCCTCCCTCACTAACACCCAGCCTGTCCCACTCTCAGATACCTGCTCCTCCCTCACTAACACACAGCCTGTCAAACACTCAGATACAGCTCCTCCCTCACTAACACAGCCTGTCACACACTCAGATACCAGCTCATCCCTCACTAACACACAGCCTGTCCCACTCAGATTCCAGCCTCTCCTTCACTAACACACAGCCTGTCCCACATTTAGATACCAGCTCCTAAATCACTAACACACAGCCTGTCCCACTCTCAGATACCAGCTCCTCCCTCAATAACACACAGCCTGTCCCAATATCAGATACCAGCTCCTCCCTCATAGCACACAGCCCAACCCACTCTCAGATACCAGTTCCTCCCTCACTAACACACAACCGGTCCCACTCTCAGATTCTAGCTCCTCCCTCACTAACACACAGCCTGTCCCACTCAAATAACAATCCTCCCTCACTAAAACACAGCCTGTCCCCCTCTCAGTTACCAGCTCCTCCCTCACGAACACAGAGCCTGTCCCACTCTCAGATACCAGCTCCTACCTTGCCAACACCCAGCCTGTCCCAATCTCAGATACGAGCTCCTCCCTCATAAACACACTGAATGTCTCACTCAGATACCAGCTGCTCCCTCACTAACACAATGCATGTCCCACATACAAATACCAGCTCCTAAATCACTAACACACAGCCTGTCTCACTCTCAGATACCAGCTCCTCCCTCACTAACACACAGCCTGTCCCACTCAAATATCAATCCTCCCTCACTAAAACACAGCCTGTCCCACTCTGAAACCAGCTGCTCCCTCACTAACACACAGCCTGTCCCACTCTCAGAAAGCAGCTCCTCCCTCACTAACACACAGCCTGTCCCACTCAGATACCAGCTCCTCCCTCACTAACACACAGCCTGTGCCACATTCAGATACCAGCTCCTAAATCACTGACACACAGCCTGTGTCACTCTCAGATACCAGCTCTTCCCTCACTAACACAGTCCGTTCCACTCTCAGATGCGAGCTGTGCCCTCACCAACACACAGCCTGTCCCACTCTCTGATACCAGCTCCTCCCACAATAACACTACCTGTCCCACTTCCACATTCCAGCTCTCCCTAACGAACAGCCTCTCCCACTGTCAGATCCAAGCTCTTCCCTCACTAACATACAGAATGTTCCACTCTCAGATACCAGATCTTCCTCACTAACAAACATCATGTCCCACTCACAGATCCTAGCTCCTCCCTCACTAACACACAGCGTGTCCACTCAAATATCAATCCTCCCCCTCTAAAACACAGCCTGTCCCATTCTCAGATACCAGCTCCTACCTTGCTAACACCCAGCCTTTCCCAATCTCAGAAACCAGCACCTCCCACAATAACACAGCCTGTCCCACTTCCAGATACCAGCTCTCCCTCACTAAAAAACAGCCTCTCCCACTGTCAGATCCAAGCTCCTCCCTCACTAACATACAGAATGTCCCACACTCAGATGCCAGCTCTATCTCACTAACAAACAGCATGTCCCACTCTCAGATCCTAGCTCCTCCCTCACTAACACACAGTCTGTCCCACTCAAATATCAATCCTCCCTCACTAAAATACAGCCTGTCCAACTCACAGATACCAGCTCCTCCCTCACTAACACACAGCCTGTCCCACTCTCAGATACCAGCTCCTCCCTCACTAACACACAGCCTGTCCCAATCAGATACCAGCTGCTCCCTCACTAAGAGCCAGCCTGTCCCACTTTCAGATACCAGCTCCTCGATCACTAACACACAGCTTGACAGCTCTCAGATACCAGCTCCTCCCTCACTAACACCCAGCCTGGCCCACTCTCCGATACCAGCTCCTCCCTCACGAACACACAGCCTGTCCCACTCTCAGGTACCGGCTCCACCCGCAATAACACATAGCCTGTCCCACTCTCAGATACCAGCTCCTCCCTCAATAACACATAGCCTGTCCCAATATCAGATACCAGCTCCTCCCTCATAACACACAGCCCAACCCACTCTCAGATACCAGCTCCTCCCTCACTAACACACAACCGGTCCCACTCTCAGATACCAGCTCCTCCCTCACTAACACACAGCCTGTCCCACTCTCAGATACCAGCTCTCCCGCCCTAACAAACAGCCTGTCCCACTGTCAGATCATAGCTCCTCCCTCACTAACACAAAGACTGTCCCACTCTCAGATGCTAGCTGCTCCCTCACTAAAACAGCCTGTCCCACTCAAATATCAATCCTCCCTCACTAAAACACAGCCTGTCCCCATCTCAGATACCAGCTCCTCCCTCACTAACACAGCCTGTCCAACATTCAGATACCAGCTCCAAATTCACTAACACACAGCCTGTCTCACTCTCGGATACCAACTCCTCCCTCACTAACACACAGCCTGTCTCACACTCAGATACCAGCTCCTCCCTCACTGACACACAGCCTGTTCCAATCTCATATACCAGCACTTCCCTCACTAAAGCACAGCCTCTCCCAATCTCCGAAACCAGCTCCACCCGCGCTAACACACAGCCTGTCCCCCTCTCAGTTACCAGCTCCTCATGAACACACAGCCTGTCCCAGACTCAGATACCAGCTCCTCCCACAATAACACAGCCAGTCCCACTTCCAGATACCAGCTCTCCCTCACTAACAAACAGCCTCTCCCACTGTCAGATCCAAGCTCCACCCTCACTAACATACAGAATGTCCCACACTCAGATACCAGCTCCTCCCTCACTAACACAGCCTGTCCCACATTCAGATACCAGCTCATAATTCAATAATACACAGCCTGTCTCACTCTCGGATACCAACTCCTCCCTCACTAACACACAGCCTGTCTCACACTCAGATACCAGCTCCTCCCTCACTAAAACACAGTCTGTTCCACTCTCAGATGCGAGCTCTGCCCTCACCAACACACAGCCTGTCGCATCTTAGATACCAGCTCCTCCCTAACTAACACCCAGCCTGTCCCAATCTCAATTACCAGCACCTCCCACAATAACACAGACTGTCCCACTCTCAAATACCAGCTCCTCCCTCACTGACACACAGCCTGTCCCACTTCCAGATACCAGCTCCTCCCTCACTAACACACAGCCTGTCCCACTCTCAGATACCAGCTCTCCCGCCCTAACAAACAGCCTGTCCCACTGTCAGATCATAGCTCCTCCCTCACTAACACAAAGACTGTCCCACTCTCAGATGCTAGCTGCTCCCTCACTAAAACAGCCTGTCCCACTCAAATATCAATCCTCCCTCACTAAAACACAGCCTGTCCCCATCTCAGATACCAGCTCCTCCCTCACTAACACAGCCTGTCCAACATTCAGATACCAGCTCCAAATTCACTAACACACAGCCTGTCTCACTCTCGGATACCAACTCCTCCCTCACTAACACACAGCCTGTCTCACACTCAGATACCTGCTCCTCCCTCACTAACACACAGCCCAAACCACTCTCGGATACGAGCTCCGCCGTCACTAACAAATAGCCTGTCACGCACAGATACCAGCTCCTCCCTCACTAACACACAGCCTGTCCCATTCTCAGATACAAGCTCCTCCCTCACTAACACGCAGCCTGTCCCACTTCCAGATACAAGCTCCTCCCTCACTAACACACAGCCTGTCCCACTCTCAAATACCAGCTCCTCCCTCACTAACGCACAGCCTGTCCCACTCTCAGATACCAGCTCTCCCGCACTAACAAACAGCCTGTCCCACTGTCAGATCATAGCCCCTCCCTCACTAACACAGCCTGTCCCACTCAAATATCAATCCTCCCTCACTAAAACACATCCTGTCCCACTCTCAGATACCAGCTCCTCCCTCACTAATACACACTGTCCCACATTCAGATACCAGCTCCTAATTCACCAACACACAGCCTGTCTCACTCTCAGATACCTGCTCCTCCCTCACTAACACAAAGCCTTTCTCACACTCAGATACCAGCTCACCCCTCATTAACACACAGCCTGTCTCACACTCAGATACCTGCTCCTCCCTCACTAACACACAGCCTGTCTCACACTCAGATACCTGCTCCTCCCTGACTAACACACAGCCCAAACCACTCTCGGATACGAGCTCCACCCTCACTAACACATAGCTTGTAACACACAGATACCAGCTCCTCCCTCACTAACGCACAGCCTGTCCCACTCTCAGATACCAGCTCCTCCCACACTAACACACAGCCTTTCCCACTCTCTGATACCAGCTCCTCCCTCACTAACACATAGCTTGTAACACACAGATACCAGCTCCTCCCTCACTAACACACAGCCTGTCCCACTCTCAGATACCAGTGCCTCCCTCAGTTACAAACTGCCTACCACACTCTCAGATACCAGCTCCTCCCTCACTAACAAACAGCCTGTCCCACTGTCAGATGCTTGCTCCTCCCTCACTAACACACAATGTCCCACTCTCAGAACCTAGCTCCTCCCTCACTAACACACAGCCTGTCCCACTCTCAGATACCAGCTCCTCCCTCACTAACACACAGCCTGTCCCACTCTCAGATACCTGCTCCTACCTCACTAACACACAGCCTGTCAAACACTCAGATACAGCTCCTCCCTCACTAACACAGCCTGTCACACACTCAGATACCAGCTCATCCCTCACTGACACACAGCCTGTCCCACTCACAGATACCAGCTCCTCCCTTACTAACACACAGCCTGTCCCACTCAGACACCAGCCCCTCCCTCACTAACACACAGCCTGTCCCACATTTAGTTACCAGCTCCTAAATCACTAACACACAGCCTGTCTCACTCTCAGATACCAGCTCCTCGCTCACTAACACACAGCCTGCCCCACTCTCAGATACCAGCTCCTCCCTCAATAACACATAGCCTGTCCCAATATCAGATACCAGCTCCTCCCTCATAACACACAGCCCAACCCACTCTCAGATACCAGCTCCTCCCTCACTAACACACAACCGGTCCCACTCTCAGATACTAGCTCCTCCCTCACTAACACCCAGCCTGTCCCACTAAGTTACTGCTCCTCCCTCACTAACACACAGCCTGTCACACACTCAGATACCAGCTCATCCCTCACTGACACACAGCCTGTTCCAATCTCATATACCAGCACTTACCTCACTAAAGCACAGCCTCTCCCAATCTCCGAAACCAGCTCCACCCGCGCTAACACACAGCCTGTCCCCCTCTCAGTTACCAGCTCCTCATGAACACACAGCCTGTCCCAGACTCAGATACCAGCTCCTCACACAATAACACAGCCAGTCCCACTTCCAGATACCAGCTCTCCCTCACTAACAAACAGCCTCTCCCACTGTCAGATCCAAGCTCCACCCTCACTAACATACAGAATGTCCCACACTCAGATACCAGCTCCTCCCTCACTAACACAGCCTGTCCCACATTCAGATACCAGCTCCTAATTCAATAACACACAGCCTGTCTCACTCTCGGATACCAACTCCTCCCTCACTAACACACAGCCTGTCTCACACTCAGATAGCTGCTCCTCCCTCACTAACAAACAGCCCAAACCACTCTCGGATACGAGCTTCGCCGTCTCTAACAAATAGCCTGTCACACAGATACCAGCTCCTCCCTCACTAACACACAGCCTGTCCCACTTCCAGATACCAGCTCTCCCTCACTAACAAACAGCCTCTCCCACTGAAAGATCCAAGCTCCACCCTCACTAACATAATGTCCCTCTCTCAGATACCAGCTCTACCTCATTAACAAACAGCATGTCCCACTGTCAGATCCTAGCTCCTCCCTCACCAACACACAGAATGTCCCATTCTCAGATCCAAGCTCCTCCCGCACTAACACACAGCCTGTCCCAGTCAAATATCAAACCTCCCTCACTAAAACACAGCCTGTCCCACTCTCAGATACAAGCTCCTCCCTCACTAACACAGAGCCTGTCCCACTCAGATACCAGCTGCTCCGTCACTAACACAAAGCCTGTCCCACATTCAGATACCAGCTTCTAAATCACTAACACACAGCCTGTCTCACTCTCAGATACCAGCTCCTCCCTCACTAAAACACAGTCTGTTCCACTCTCAGATGCGAGCTCTGCCCTCACCAACACACAGCCTGTCGCATCTTAGATACCAGCTCCTCCCTAACTAACACCCAGCCTGTCCCAATCTCAATTACCAGCACCTCCCACAATAACACAGACTGTCCCACTCTCAGATACCAGCTCCTCCCTCACTGACACACAGCCTGTCCCACTTCCAGATACCAGCTCCTCCCTCACTAACACACAGCCTGTCCCACTCTCAGATACCAGCTCCTCCCTCACTAACACACAGCCTGTCCCACTCTCAGATACCAGCACCTCCCTCATTAACAATCTGCCTGTCAGTCTCAGATACTAGCTCCTCCCTCACTAACACAGCCTGTCCCACATCTGATACCAGCTCTGCCCTCACTAACACACAGCCTGTCCCACATTTAGATACCAGCTCCTAAATCACTAACACACAGCCTGTCTCACTCTCAGATACCAGCTCCTCGCTCACTAACACATAGCCTGTCCCACTCTCAGATACCAGCTCCTCCCTCAATAACACACAGCCTGTCCCAATATCTGATACCAGCTCCTCCCTCATAGCACACAGCCCAACCCACTCTCAGATACCAGTTCCTCCCTCACTAACACACAACCGGTCCCACCCTCAGTTTCTAGCTCCTCCCTCACTAACACACAGCCTGTTCCACTCAAATAACAATCCTCCCTCACTAAAACACAGCCTGTCCCCCTCTCAGTTACCAGCTCCTCCCTCACGAACACAGAGCCTGTCCCACTCTCAGATACCAGCTCCTACCTTGCCAACACCCAGTCTGTCCCAATCTCAGATACGAGCTCCTCCCTCATAAACACACTGAATGTCTCACTCAGATACCAGCTGCTCCCTCACTAACACAATGCATGTCCCACATACAGATACCAGCTCCTAAATCACTAACACACAGCCTGTCCCACTCTCAGATACCAGCTCCTCCCTCACTAACACAGGCTGTCCCATATTCAGATACCAGCTCCTAATTCACTAACACACAGCCTGTCTCACTTTCGGATACCAACTGATCCCTCACTAACACACAGCCGGTCTCACACACAGATACCTGCTCCTCCCTCACTAAAACGCAGCCGAAACCACTCTCGGATACGAGCTCCGCCGTCACTAACAAATAGCCTGTCACACAGATACCAGCTCCCCCCTCACTAACACACAGCCTGGCCCACTCTCAGCTACCAGCTCCTCCCACATTAACACACAGCCTGGCCCACTCTTAGATACCAGTGCCTCCCTCAGTTACAAACTGCCTACCACACTCTCAGAAAGCAGCTCCTCCCTCACTAACAAACAACCTGTCCCACTGTCAGATGCTTGCACCTCCCTCACCAACACACACAATGTCCCATTCTCAGAACCTAGCTCCTCCCTCACTAACACACAGCCTGTCCCACTCTCAGATACCAGCTCCTCCCTCACTACCACACAGCTTGTCCCGCTCTCTGATACCAGCTCCTCCCTCACTAACACGCAGCTTGTCCCCCTCAGTTACCAGCTCCTCATGAACACACAGCCTGTCCCACACTCAGGTACCAGCTCCTCCCACAATAACACAGCCTGTCCCACTTCCAGATACCAGCTCTCCCTCACTAACAAACAGCCTCTCCCACTGAAAGATCCAAGCTCCACCCTCACTAACATAATGTCCCACTCTCAGATATCAGCTCTGCCTCATTAACAAACAGCATGTCCCACTGTCAGATCCTAGCTCCTCCCTCACCAACACACAGAATGTCCCATTCTCAGATCCAAGCTCCTCCCGCACTAACACACAGCCTGTCCGACTCAGATACAAGCTGCTCCGTCACTAACACAAAGCCTGTCCCACATTGAGATACCAGCTTCTAAATCACTAACACACTGCCTGTCTCACTCTCAGATACCAGCTCCTCCCGCACTAACACACAGTCTGTCCCACTCAAATATCAATCCTCCCTCCTGTCCCACTCTGATACCAGCTCCTCCCTCACTAACACACAGCCTGTGCCACGTTCAGAATCCAGCTCCTAATTCATAAACACACAGCCTGTCTCACACTCAGATACTTGCTCCTCCCTCACTAACACACAGCCCAAACCACTCTCGGATACGAGCTCCGCCGTCACTAACAAATAGCCTGTCACACACAGATACCAGCTCCTCCCTCCCTAACACACAGCCTGGCCCACTCTCTGATACCAGCTCCTCCCTCACTAACACATAGCCTGTCACACACAGATACCAGCTCCTATCTCACTAACGCACAGCCTGGCCCACTCTCAGATACCAGCTCCTTCCTCACTAACACAGCCTGTCCCACTCTCAGATACCAGCTCTCCCGCACTAACAAACAGCCTGTCCCACTGTCAGATCATAGCTCCTCCCTCACTAACACACAACCTGTCCCACTCTCAGATGGTAGCTGCTCCCTCACTAACACAGCCTGTCCCACTCAAATATCAATCCTCCCTCACTAAAACACAACCTGTCCCACTCTCAGATACCAGGTCCTCCCTCACTAACACAGCCTGTCCCACATTCAGATACCAGCTCCTAATTCACTAACACACAGCCTGTCTCACTCTCGGATACCAACTGCTCCCTCACTAACACACAGCCTGTCTCACACTCAGATACCTGCTCCTCCCTCACTAACACACAGCCCAAACCACTCTTGGATACGAGCTCCGCCGTCACTAACAAATAGAGTGTCACACACAGATACCAGCTCCTCCCTCACTAACACACAGCCTGTCACACACAGATACCAGCTCCTCCCTCACTAACGCACAGCCTGTCCCACTCTCAGATACCAGTGCCTCCCTCAGTTACAAACTGCCTACCACACTCTAAGATACAAGCTCCTCCCTCACTAACAAACAGCCTGTCCCACTGTCAGATGCTTGCACCTCCCTCACTAACACACACAATGTCCCACTCTCAGAACCTAGCTCCTCCCTCACTAACACAAAGCCTGTCCCACTCAGATACCAGCTCCCCCCTCACTAACACAGCCTGTCCCACATTCAGATACCAGCTCCTAAATAACTAACACATCGCCTGTCTCACTCTCAGATACCAGATCCTCCCTCACTAACACACAGCCTGTCTCACACTCAGATATCAGCTCCTCCCTCAGTAACACACAGCCTGTCTCACTCTCAGATACCAGCTCCTCCCTCAGTAACATGCAGGCAAACCTACTATCATATACGAGCTCTGCCCTCACTAACACAGCCTGTCCTACATTCAGATACCAGCTCCTCCCTCACTAACACAGCCTGTCCCACTCCCAGATACCAACTATCCCTCACTAACAAACAGCCTGTCCCACTCAGATACCAGCTCCTCCCTCACTAACACACAGCCAGTCCCACATTCAGATACCAGCTCCTAAATAACTAACACATCGCCTGTCTCACTCTCAGATACCAGATCCTCCCTCACTAACACACAGCCTGTCTCACACTCAGATACCAGCACCTCCCTCAGACACAAACTGCCTACCACACTGTCAGATACCAGCTCATCCCTCACTGACACACAGCCTGTCCCACTCTCAAATACTAGCTCCGCCCTGACTAACACACAGCCTGTCCCAATCTCAGATACCAGCTCCTCCCACACTAACACACACCCTGTTCCAATCTCAGATACCATCTGCTCCCTCAATAACACAGCCTGGCCCAAACACAGATACCAGCTCCTCCCAGACTAAAACACAGCCTGTCCCAATCTCCGAAATCAGCTCCACCCTCACTAACACACAGCCTGTCCCAAACCCAGATACCAGCTCCTCCCTCACTAAAACACAGCCTGTCCCAATCTCCGAAAGCAGCTCCACCCTCGTTAACACACATGTCCCCCTCTCAGTTACCAACTCCTCCCTCACAAACACACAGCCTGGCCCACACTCAGATACCAGATCCTCCCTCACTATCACAGCCTGTCCCAATCTCAAATACCTGCTCCTCCCTCACTGACCACAGAGCCTGTCCCCCTCTCAGATATCAACTCCTCCATCACTAACACCCAGCCTGTCCCACTCTCAGATACCCAACTCCTCCATCACTAACACACAGCCTGTCCCACTCTCAGATACCCAACTCCTCCATCACTAACACCCAGCCTCTCCCACTCTCAGATACAAGCTCTCCCTCACTAACAAACAGCCTGTCCCACCGTCAGATCCTAGCTCCTCCCTCACTAACACACACAATGTCCCACTCTCAGAACCTAGCTCCTCCCTCACTAACACACAGCCTGTCCCGCTCTCTGATACCAGCTCCTCCCTTACTAACACTCAGCCTGTCCCACTCAGATACCAGCTCCTCCCTCATTAACACAGCCTGTCCCACATTCAGATACCAGCTCCTAAATCACTAATACACAGCCTGTCACGCTATCAGATACCAGCTCCTCCCTTAGTAACACATAGCCCAACCCACTTTCAGAAACGAGCTCTGCCCTCACTAACTCACAGCCTGTCCCACTCTCAGATACCAGCTCCTCCCTCACTAACACACAGCCTGTCCCACTCTCAGATACCAGCTCCTCCCTCAGTAAACACACAGCCCAACCCACTCTCATATACGAGGTCTGCCATCACTAACACACAGCCTGTCCCACTCCCAGATACCAGCTCCTCCCTCACTAACACAGCCTGTCCCACTCTCAGATACCAGCACCTCCCTCAGTAACACAGCCTGTCCCACATTCTGATACCAGCTCCGCCCTCACTAACACACGGCCTGACTCACACACAGATACCAGGTCCTCCCTCACTAACACACAGCCTGTCACACTCTCAGATAACAGCTCGTCCCTCAGTAACAAACTGCCTACCACACTCTCAGATACCAGCTCATTCCCACTGTCACACAGCCTGTCCCAGTCTCAGATACCAGCTCCTCCCTCACTAACACACACCCTGTTCCAATCTCAGATACCAGCACCTCCATCAATAACACAGCCTGTCCCAAACTCAGATACCAGCTCCTCCCACACTAAAACACAGCCTGTCCCAATCTCCGAAAACAGCTCCACCCTTGCTACCACACAGCATGTCCCCCTCTCAGTTACCAGCTCCTCCCTCATGAACACAGCCTGTCCCACTCTCAGATACCAGCTCTCCCTCACTAAAACACAGCCTGTCCCAATCTCAGATACCAACTCTTCCGTCACTAACACCCAGCATGTCGCACTCTCAGATACCAGGTCTCCCTCACTAACAAACAGCCTGTCCCACTGTCACATCCTAGCTCCTCCCTCACTAACACACACAATGTCCCACTCTCAGAACCTAGCTCCTCCCTCACTAACGCACTGCCTGTCCCAATCTCTGATACCAGCTCCTCCCTCACTAACACACAGCCTGTCCCACTCAGATACCAGCTCCTCCCTGACTAACACACAGCCTGTCCCACATTCAGATACCGGCTCCTAAATCACTAACACACAGCCTGCCTCACTCTCAGATACCAGATTCTCCCTGACTAACACACAGCCTTTCCAACATTCCGTTACCAGCTCCTTGCTTAGTAACACAGCCTGTCCCACTCTCAGATACCAGCTCCTCCCTCACTAACACACAGTCTATCCCACTCTCAGATACCAGCTCCTCCCTCACTAACACACAGCCTGTCGCACTCTCAGATACCAGCACCTCCCTCAATAACACAGCCTGTCCCAATCTCCAAAACCAGCTCCACCCTCGCTAACACACAGCCTGTCCCCCTCTCAGGTACCAGCTTCTCCCTCACGAACACACAGCCTGTCTCACTCTCAGATACCAGCTCTCCCTCACTAACACATAGCCTGTCACACATTCAGATACCAGCTCCTAAATAACTAACACACAGCCTGTCCCACACTCAGATACCAGCTCCTCCCTCACTAACACACAGCCTGTCCCACTCTCAGATACCAGCACCTCCCTTAGAAACAAACTGCCTACCACACTGTCAGATACCAGCTCATCCCTCACTGACACACAGTCTGTCCCCTCTCAAATACCAGCCCGTCCCTGACGAACACACAGCCTGGCCCAAACACAGATACCAGCTCCTCCCAGACTAAAACACAGCCTGTCCAAATCTCCGAAACCAGCTCCTCCCTCACTAACACACAGTCTATCCCACTCTCAGATACCAGCTCCTCCCTGACTAACACACAGCCTGGCCCACTCCCAGATACCAGCTCCTCCCTCACTAACACCCAGCCTGTCCCACTCTCAGATACCAGCACCTCCCTCATGAATAATCTGCCTGTCAGTCTCAGATACCAGCTCCTCCCTCACTAACACAGCCTGTCCCACATTCTGATACCAGCTCCGCCCTCACCAACACACAGCCTGTCCCACTCTCAGAGACCAGCTCCGCCCTCACTAACACACACCCTGTCTCACTCTCAGATACCAGCTCCACCCTCACTAACACACAGCCTGTCCCACACTCAGATACCAGCACCTCCCTCATTAACAATCTGCCTGTCAGTCTCAGATACCAGCTCCTCCCTCACTAACACAGCCTGTCCCACATTCTGATACCAGCTCCGCCCTCACTAACATACAAACTGTCCCACTCTCAGATACCGGCTCCTCCCTCACGAACACACAGACTGTCCCAATACCAGATACCAGATCCTCCCTCACTAATTCACAGCCTGTCTCAATCTCAGATACCCGTTCCTCCCTCAATAACACACAACCTGTCCCACTCATATCAGCTTCTCCCTCAATAACACACAGCCTGTCCCACTCTCAGAAAGCAGTTCCTCCCTCACGAACACACAGCCTGTCCCACTCTCAGATACCAGCTCCTCCCTAACTAACACAAGCCTGTCCCAATCTCAGATACCAGCAACTCCCTCACTAACACATAGCCTGTCCCACTCTCAGATACCAGCTACTGCCTCACTAAAACATAGCCTGTCCCATTCTCAGATAGCAGCTCCTCCCTCACTAACACACAACCTGTCCCACTCTCAGATGCCAGCTCCTCCCTCACTAATACACAGCCTGTCCCACTCTCAGATACCAGCACCTCACTCAACAACACACAACCTGTCCCACTCATATATCAGCACCTCCCTCAATAACACACAGAATGTCCCACTCTCAGATACCAGCTCCTCCCTCTCTAACAGACAGCCTGTCCCACTCTCAGATACCAGCTCCTCTCTAACACACAGCCTGTCCCACTCTCAGATACCAGCTCCTCCCTCACTAACACAGACTGTCCCACTGTCAGATACTAACTCAGTAACTCTAGGCTTGTCCTGCTCAGAGATAACAACTCCTCCCACACTAAAACACAGCCTGCCCCAAACTCCGAAACCAGCTCCTCACTCACTAACACACAGCCTGTCTCACTCTCAGATACCAGCTCCTCCCTCACTAACACACAGTCTGTCCCAATCTCCGAAACCAGCTCCACATTCGCTAACACACAGCATGTCCCCCTCGCATTTACCAGCTTCTACCTCACGAACACACAGCCTGTCCCACTCTCAGATACCAACTCCTCCGTCACTTACACCCAACCTGTCCCACTCTCAGATACCAGCTCTCTCTCACTAACACACAGCCTGTCCCACTCTCAGATACCAACTCCTCCGTCACTAACACCCAGGCTGTCCCACTCTCAGATAGCAGCTCTCCCTCACTTACCATCAGCCTGTCCCACTGTCAGATCCTATCTCCTCCCTCACTAACACACAGAATGTCCCACTCTCAGAACCTAGCTCCTCCCTCACTAACACAGCCTGTCCCATTCTCTGATAACAGCTCCTCCCTTACTAACACTCAGCATGTCCCACTCAGATACCAGCTCCTCCTTCATTAACACAGCATGTCCCACATTCAGATACCAGCTCCTAAATCACTATTACACAGCCAGTCACACTCTCAGATACCAGCTTCTCCCTCACTAACACACAGCCTGTCCCACACTTCGATACCAGCTCCCCCCTTAGTAACACACAGCCCAACCCACTCTCAGAAAGGAGCGCTGCCCTCACAAACACACAGCCTGTCCCACTCTCAGATACCAGCAGCTCCCTCACTAACACACAGACTGTCCCACATTCAGATACCAGTGCCTCCCTCAGTTACAAACTGCCTACCACACTCTCAGATACCAGCTAATACCTCACTAAAACACACAGCCTGTCTCACTCCCAGATACCAGCTCCTCCCTCACTAACACCCAGCCTGTCCCACTCTCAGATGCCAGCACAACCCTCAGTAACAAACTGCCTGTCAGTCTCAGATACCAGCTCCTCCCTCACTAACACAGCCTGTCCCACTCTCTGATACCAGCTCCTCCCTCACTAACACACAGCCTGTCCCACATTCAGATACCAGCTCCTAAATCACTAACACACAGCATGTCTCACTCTCAGATACCAGCTCCTCCCTCACTAACACACAGCCTGTCCCACACTCAGATACCAGCTCCTCCTTCAGTAATACACAGCCCAACCCACTCTCATATACGAGCTCTGCCCTCACTAACACACAGCCTGTCCCACTCCCAGATACCAGCTCCTCCCTCACTAACACACAGCCTGTCCCACTCCCAGATACCAGCTCCTCCCTCACTAACACCCAGCCTGTCCCACTCTCAGATGCCAGCACAACCCTCAGTAACAAACTGCCTGTCAGTCTCAGATACCAGCTCATTCCCACTGACACGCAGCCTGTCCCAGTCTCAAATACCAGCTCCTCCCTCACTAACACACACCCTGTTCCAATCTCAGATACCAGAACCTCCCTCAATAACACAGCCTGTCCCAAACTCAGGTACCAGCTTCTCCGTCACTAACACAAAGCCTGTCCCAATCTCCAAAACGAGCTCCACTCTCGCTAACACACAGCATGTCCCCATCTCAGTTACCAGCTTGTCCCTCACGAACACACAGCCTGTCCCACGCTCAGATACCAGCTCCTCCCTCACTAACACTCAGCCTGTCCCACTCTCAGATACCAGCTCTCCCTGACTAACACACAGCCTGTCCCAATCTCATATACCAACTCCTCCGCCACTAACACCCAGCCTATCCCACTCTCAGATACCAGGTCTCCCTCACTAACCAACAGCCTGTCCCACTGTCACATCCTAGCTCCTCCCTCACTAACACACACAATGTAACACTCTCAGAACCTAGCGCCTCCCTCACTAACACACAGCCTGTCCCACACTCCGATACCAGCTCTTCCCTTAGTAACACACAGCCCAACCCACTCTCAGATACGAGATCTGCCCTCACTAACACACAGCCTGTCCCACTCTCAGATACCAGCTCCTCCCTCACTAACACACAGTCTGTCCCACTCTCAGATACCAGCTCCTCCTTCACTAACACAGCCTGTCCCACTCTCAGATACCAGATCCTCCCTCACTAACACACAGCCTGTCCCCCTCTCAGTTACCAGCTCCTCCCTCACGAACACACAGCCTGTCCCACATCCAGATACCAGCTCTTCCCTCACTAACACACAGCCTGTCCCACTCTCAGATACCAGCTCTCCCTCACCAACACACAGCCTGTCCCACTCTCAGATACCAGCTCTCCCTCAGTAACACACAGCCTGTCCCACTCTCAGATACCAGCTCTCCCTCACCAACACACAGCCTGTCCCACTCTCAGATACCAGCTCTCCCTCAGTAACACACAGCCTGTCCCACTCTCAGATACCAGCTCTCCCTCACTAACACACAGCCTGTCCCACTCAGATACCAGCTCCTCCCTGACTAACACACAGCCTGTCCCACATTCAGATACCGGCTCCTAAATCACTAACACACAGCCTGCCTCACTCTCAGATACCAGATTCTCCCTGACTAACACACAGCCTTTCCAACATTCCGTTACCAGCTCCTTGCTTAGTAACACAGCCTGTCCCACTCTCAGATACCAGCTCCTCCCTCACTAACACACAGTCTATCCCACTCTCAGATACCAGCTCCTCCCTCACTAACACACAGCCTGTCGCACTCTCAGATACCAGCACCTCCCTCAATAACACAGCCTGTCCCAATCTCCAAAACCAGCTCCACCCTCGCTAACACACAGCCTGTCCCCCTCTCAGGTACCAGCTTCTCCCTCACGAACACACAGCCTGTCTCACTCTCAGATACCAGCTCTCCCTCACTAACACATAGCCTGTCACACATTCAGATACCAGCTCCTAAATAACTAACACACAGCCTGTCCCACACTCAGATACCAGCTCCTCCCTCACTAACACACAGCCTGTCCCACTCTCAGATACCAGCACCTCCCTTAGAAACAAACTACCTACCACACTGTCAGATACCAGCTCATCCCTCACTGACACACAGTCTGTCCCCTCTCAAATACCAGCCCGTCCCTGACGAACACACAGCCTGGCCCAAACACAGATACCAGCTCCTCCCAGACTAAAACACAGCCTGTCCAAATCTCCGAAACCAGCTCCTCCCTCACTAACACACAGTCTATCCCACTCTCAGATACCAGCTCCTCCCTGACTAACACACAGCCTGGCCCACTCCCAGATACCAGCTCCTCCCTCACTAACACCCAGCCTGTCCCACTCTCAGATACCAGCACCTCCCTCATGAATAATCTGCCTGTCAGTCTCAGATACCAGCTCCTCCCTCACTAACACAGCCTGTCCCACATTCTGATACCAGCTCCGCCCTCACCAACACACAGCCTGTCCCACTCTCAGAGACCAGCTCCGCCCTCACTAACACACAGCCTGTCTCACTCTCAGATACCAGCTCCACCCTCACTAACACACAGCCTGTCCCACACTCAGATACCAGCACCTCCCTCATTAACAATCTGCCTGTCAGTCTCAGATACCAGCTCCTCCCTCACTAACACAGCCTGTCCCACATTCTGATACCAGCTCCGCCCTCACTAACATACAAACTGTCCCACTCTCAGATACCGGCTCCTCCCTCACGAACACACAGACTGTCCCAATACCAGATACCAGATCCTCCCTCACTAATTCACAGCCTGTCTCAATCTCAGATACCCGTTCCTCCCTCAATAACACACAACCTGTCCCACTCATATCAGCTTCTCCCTCAATAACACACAGCCTGTCCCACTCTCAGAAAGCAGTTCCTCCCTCACGAACACACAGCCTGTCCCACTCTCAGATACCAGCTCCTCCCTAACTAACACAAGCCTGTCCCAATCTCAGATACCAGCAACTCCCTCACTAACACATAGCCTGTCCCACTCTCAGATACCAGCTACTGCCTCACTAAAACATAGCCTGTCCCATTCTCAGATAGCAGCTCCTCCCTCACTAACACACAACCTGTCCCACTCTCAGATGCCAGCTCCTCCCTCACTAATACACAGCCTGTCCCACTCTCAGATACCAGCACCTCACTCAACAACACACAACCTGTCCCACTCATATATCAGCACCTCCCTCAATAACACACAGAATGTCCCACTCTCAGATACCAGCTCCTCCCTCTCTAACAGACAGCCTGTCCCACTCTCAGATACCAGCTCCTCTCTAACACACAGCCTGTCCCACTCTCAGATACCAGCTCCTCCCTCACTAACACAGACTGTCCCACTGTCAGATACTAACTCAGTAACTCTAGGCTTGTCCTGCTCAGAGATAACAACTCCTCCCACACTAAAACACAGCCTGCCCCAAACTCCGAAACCAGCTCCTCACTCACTAACACACAGCCTGTCTCACTCTCAGATACCAGCTCCTCCCTCACTAACACACAGTCTGTCCCAATCTCCGAAACCAGCTCCACATTCGCTAACACACAGCATGTCCCCCTCGCATTTACCAGCTTCTACCTCACGAACACACAGCCTGTCCCACTCTCAGATACCAACTCCTCCGTCACTTACACCCAACCTGTCCCACTCTCAGATACCAGCTCTCTCTCACTAACACACAGCCTGTCCCACTCTCAGATACCAACTCCTCCGTCACTAACACCCAGGCTGTCCCACTCTCAGATAGCAGCTCTCCCTCACTTACCATCAGCCTGTCCCACTGTCAGATCCTATCTCCTCCCTCACTAACACACAGAATGTCCCACTCTCAGAACCTAGCTCCTCCCTCACTAACACAGCCTGTCCCATTCTCTGATAACAGCTCCTCCCTTACTAACACTCAGCATGTCCCACTCAGATACCAGCTCCTCCTTCATTAACACAGCATGTCCCACATTCAGATACCAGCTCCTAAATCACTATTACACAGCCAGTCACACTCTCAGATACCAGCTTCTCCCTCACTAACACACAGCCTGTCCCACACTTCGATACCAGCTCCCCCCTTAGTAACACACAGCCCAACCCACTCTCAGAAAGGAGCGCTGCCCTCACAAACACACAGCCTGTCCCACTCTCAGATACCAGCAGCTCCCTCACTAACACACAGACTGTCCCACATTCAGATACCAGTGCCTCCCTCAGTTACAAACTGCCTACCACACTCTCAGATACCAGCTAATACCTCACTAAAACACACAGCCTGTCTCACTCCCAGATACCAGCTCCTCCCTCACTAACACCCAGCCTGTCCCACTCTCAGATGCCAGCACAACCCTCAGTAACAAACTGCCTGTCAGTCTCAGATACCAGCTCCTCCCTCACTAACACAGCCTGTCCCACTCTCTGATACCAGCTCCTCCCTCACTAACACACAGCCTGTCCCACATTCAGATACCAGCTCCTAAATCACTAACACACAGCATGTCTCACTCTCAGATACCAGCTCCTCCCTCACTAACACACAGCCTGTCCCACACTCAGATACCAGCTCCTCCTTCAGTAATACACAGCCCAACCCACTCTCATATACGAGCTCTGCCCTCACTAACACACAGCCTGTCCCACTCCCAGATACCAGCTCCTCCCTCACTAACACACAGCCTGTCCCACTCCCAGATACCAGCTCCTCCCTCACTAACACCCAGCCTGTCCCACTCTCAGATGCCAGCACAACCCTCAGTAACAAACTGCCTGTCAGTCTCAGATACCAGCTCATTCCCACTGACACGCAGCCTGTCCCAGTCTCAAATACCAGCTCCTCCCTCACTAACACACACCCTGTTCCAATCTCAGATACCAGAACCTCCCTCAATAACACAGCCTGTCCCAAACTCAGGTACCAGCTTCTCCGTCACTAACACAAAGCCTGTCCCAATCTCCAAAACGAGCTCCACTCTCGCTAACACACAGCATGTCCCCTTCTCAGTTACCAGCTTGTCCCTCACGAACACACAGCCTGTCCCACGCTCAGATACCAGCTCCTCCCTCACTAACACTCAGCCTGTCCCACTCTCAGATACCAGCTCTCCCTGACTAACACACAGCCTGTCCCACTCTCAGATACCAACTCCTCCCTCACTAACACACAATCTGTCCCACTATCAGATACCAGCTCCTCCCTCACTAACACAGCCTGTCCCACATTCAGATACCAGCTCCTAAATAACTAACACACAGCCTGTCTCACTCTCAGATACCAGATCCTCCCTCACTAACACACAACCTGTCCCACACTCAGATACCAGCTCCTCCCTCACTAACACATAGCATGTTCCACTCTCAGATACCAGCTCCTCCCTCACTAACACACAGCCTGTCCCACTCTCAGATACCAGCACCTCGCTCAGAAACAAAGTGCAAACCACACTGTCAGAATCCAGCTCATCCCTCACTGACACACAGCCTGTCCCACTCTCAAATACCAGCTCCTCCCTGACTAACACACAGCCTGTCCCACTCTCAGATACCAGCTCCTCCCTCACTAACACACAGCCTGTCCCACTCTCAGATACTGGCTCCTCCCTCACTAACACACAGCCTGTCCCAATATCAGATACCAGCTCCTCCCTCACTAAAACACAGCCTGTCCCAATCTCCAAAACCAGCTCCACCCTCGCTAACACAAAGCCTGTCCCCCTCTTAGTTACCAGCTCCTCCCTCACGAACACACGGCCTGTCCCACATCCAGATACCAGCTCTACCCTCACTAACACACAGCCTGTCCCAATCTCAGATACCAGCTCTCCCTCACTAACAAACAGCCTGTCCCATTGTCAGATACCAGCTCCTCCCTCACTAACACACAGCCTGTCCCACATTCAGATACCAGCTCCTCCCTCAGTAACACACAGCCTGTCCCACTCTCAGATACCACCACCTTTCTCAGAAACAAACTGCAAACCACACTGTCACATTCCAGCTCATCCCTCACTGACACACAGCCTGTCCCACTCTCAAATACGAGCTCCTCCCTGACTAACACACAGCCTGACCCACTCTCAGATACCAGCTCCTGCCTCCCTAACATACAAACTGTCCCGCTCTCAGATACCAGCTCCTCCCTCACTAACACGCAACCTGTCCCACTCTCAGATACCGGTTCCTCCCTCACTAACACAGCCTGACCCAATATCAGATACCAGCTCCTCCCTCACTAACACACAGCCTGTCCCACATTCAGATACCAGCTCCTAATTCACTAACACACAGCCCAACCCAATCTCAGATACGAGCTCCGCCCTCACTACCACACAGCCTGTCCCACTATGAGATACCAGCTCCTCCGTCACTAACACACAGCCTATCACACACTCAGATACCAGCTCCTCCCTCACTAACACAAAGCCTGGCCCACTCTCAGATACCAGCTACTCCCTCACTAACACACAGCCTGTCCCACTCTCAGATACCAACCCGACTCTCAATAAAACACGGCCTGTCCCACATCCAGATACCAGCTCCTCCCTCAATAACAGACAGCCTATCCCACTCTCAGATACCAACTCCTCCCTCACTAACAACCTGTCCCACTGTCAGATCCTAGCTCCTCCCTCACTAACACACAGCCTGTCCCACTCTCAGATACCAGCTCCTCGCTCACTAACACAAGACTGTCCCACTCTCAGATACCAGCTCCTCCCTCACTAACACATAGCCTGTCCCATTCTCAGATAGCAGCTCCTCCCTCACTAACACACAACCTGTCCCACTCTCTGATACGAGCTCCTCCCTCACTAATACACAGCCAGTCCCACTCTCAGATACCAGCACCTCCCTCAATAACACACAAACTGTCCCACTCATATATCAGCATCTCCCTCAATAACACACAGCCTGTCCCACTCTCAGATACCAGCTCCTCCCTCACTAACACATGCTTGTCCCACTCTCAGATACTAGCAAATCCCTCACTAACACATAGCCTGTCCCACTCTCAGATACAAGCTCCTCCCTCACTAAAACATAGCCTGTCCCATTCTCAGATAGCATCTCCTCCCTCACTAACACACAGCCTGTCCCACTCTCAGATACCAGCACCTCCCTCAATAACACACAGAATGTTCCACTCTCAGATACCAGCTCCTCACTTACTAAACACAGCCTGTCCCACTCTCAGATACAAGCTCCTCCCTCACTAACACAGACTGTCCCTCGCTGATATACCAGTTCCTCCCTCACTAACCACTAGCCTTTCCCACTCTTAGATACCAGATCCTCCCTCACTAACACACAGCCTCTCCCACACTCAGATACCAGCTCTTCCCTGACTAACACACAGCCTGTCCCACTGTCAGAAACCAGCTCCTCCCTCAATAAAACACAGCCTGTCCCAAACTCAGATACCAGCTCCTCCCTCACTAACACACCTGTCTCACTGTCAGATAGCAGCTCCTCCCTCAAGAAACACAGCCTTTCCCAATCTCAGATACCAGCTCCTCCCTCACTAACACACAGTCTGTCCCACTCCCAGATACCAGCTCCTCCCTCACTAAATCACAGCCTGTCTCACTTACATATACCAGCTCGTCCTTCACTAACACACAGTATATCCCACTTACAGATACCAGCTACTCCCTCACTAACACACAGCCTGTCACACTCTCAGATCCCAGTTCCTCCCTAACACAGCCTGACCCTCTTTCAGATACCAGCACCTCCTTCAATAACACACAGCCTGTCCCACTCTCAGATAGCAGCTCCTCCCTCACAAAACACAGCCTGTCCCACTCTCGGATACCAGCTCCTCCCACACTAACACACAGCCTGTGCCACTCTCAGATACCAGCTCTCCCTCACTAACAAACAGCCTGTCTTACTGTCAGATCCTAGTTCCTCCCTCACTAACACACACAATGTCCCACTCTCAGAACCTAGCTCTGCCCTCACTAACACACAGCCTGTCCCACTATCAGATACCAGCTCCTCCGTCACTAACACACAGCCTGTCCCACTCTCAGATACCAGCTCCACCCTCACGAACATACAGCCTGACCCACTTGCGGGTAGGAGCTCCTCCCTCACTAACACACAGCCCGTCCCATTATCAGATACCAGCTCCTCCCTCACTAACACACAGCCTGTCTCACTCTCAGATACCAGCTCGTCCCTCACTAACACACAGCCTGTCCCACTTACAGATACAAGCCCCGCCTTCACTAACACAGCCTGTCCCATCCTCAGGTACCAGCTCCTCCCTCACTAACAAACAGTCTGTCCCACTCTCCGATACTAGCTCCTCCCTCAATAACACAGCCTGTCCCATTCTCTGATACCAGTTCCTCTCTCACTCACACAGCCTGACCCACTCTCAGATCCCAGCACCTCCCTCAATAACACAGCCTGTCCCACTCTCAGATCCCAGCACCTCCCTCAATAACACAACCTGTCCCACTCTCAGATCCCAGCACCTCCCTCAATAACACAGCCTGTCCCACTGTCAGATCCCAGCACCTCCCTCAATAACACACAACAGACCCACTCTCATATATCAGCTCCTCCTTCACTAACACACACAATGTCCCAATCTTAGAACCCAGCTCGTCCCTCACTAACACACAGCCTGTCACACTCAAATATCAATCCTCCCTCACTAACAAACAGCCTGTCCGACTCTCAGATACCAGCACCTCCCTCACTAACACACAGCATGTCCGACTCTCAGATACTAGCTCCACCCTCACTAACACACAGCCTGTCCCACTACCAGATAGCAGCACCTCCTTCAATAACACATAGCCTGTCCCACTCTCAGATACCAGCTCCTCCCTCACTCACACAGACTGTCCCTCGCTGATATACCAGCTCCTCCCTCACTAACCACTAGCCTTTCCCACTCTTAGATACCAGCTCCTCCCTCACTAACACACAACCTGTCTCACTCTCAGATACCAGCTCCTCCCTCAAGAAATACAGCCTTTCCCAATCTCAGATACCAGCTCCTCCCTCAATAAACACAGCCTGTCCCAATCTCAGATACCAGCTATTCCTCAATAACACACAGCCTGTCCCACTTACCGATACCAGGTCATCCCTCACTAACACACAACCTGTCCCACTTACAGATACCAGCTCCTCCCTCACTAACACACAGCCTGTCCACTCTCAGGTATCTGCTCCTCCCTCACTAACACACAGCCTGACCCACTCCCAGATACCAGCTCCTCCCTCACTAAATCACAGCCTGTCCCACATTCAGATACCAGCTCCTCCCTTACTAAATCACAGCCTGTCTCACTTACAGATACCAGCTCGTCCTTCACTAACACACAGTATATCCCACTTACAGATACCAGCTACTCCCTCACTAACACACAGCCTGTCCCACTCTCAGGTCCCAGTTCCTCCCTAACACAGCCTGACCCTCTTTCAGATACCAGCACCTCCTTCAATAACACACAGCCTGTCCCACACTCAGATACCAGCTCCTCCCTCACTAAACACAGCCTGTCCCACTCTCGGATACCAGCTCCTCACTCAGTAACACACAGCCTGTTCCACTCTCAGATATCAGCTCCTCCCTCACTAACACACAGCCACTCCCACTTTGATACCAGCTCCTCCCTCACTAACACAAATCCTGTCCCACTCTCAGATACTAGCTCCTCCCTCAATAACACACAGCCTGTTCCACTCTCAGATACCAGCTCCTCCCTCACTAACACACAGCCCGTCCCACTATCATATATCAGCTCCTCCTACAGTAACACACAGCCTCTCCCACTCTGATACCAGCTCCTCCCTCACTAACACAAGCTTGTCCCACTCTCAGATACCAGCAACTCCCTCACTAACACATAGCCTGCCCCACTCTCAGATACAAGCTCCTCCCTCACCAAAACAGAGCCTGTCACATTCTCAGATAGCATCTCCTCCCTCAATAACACAGAATGTCCCACTCTCAGATACCAGCACCTCCCTCAATAACACACAGCCTGTCTCACTCTCTGATACCAGCTCTACCCTGGCTAACAGAGAGCCTGACCCTCTTGCGGATATTAGCTCATCCCTCACTAACACACAGCCTGTCCCACTCTCAGATTCCAGCTCATCCCTCACTAACACACAGCCTGTCCCACTCTCAGAGTCCAGCTCCTCCCTCACTAACACACAGCCCATCCCACTCTCAGATACCTGCTCCTCCCTGACTAACACACAGCCTCTTCCACTCTGATACCAGCTCCTCCCTCACTTACACAAAGCTTGTCACCCTCTCAGATACCAGCACGTCCCTCACTTAAACGCAGCATGTCCCACTCTCAGATACTAGCTCCTACCTCACTAACGCACAGCCTGTCCCACTCCCAGATACCAGCTCCTCCCTTACTAAATCACAACCTGTCTCACTTACAGATACCAGCTCGTCCTTCACTAATACACAGTATATCCCACTTACAGATACCAGCTACTCCCTCACTAACACACAGCCTGTCCCACTCTCAGATCCCAGTTCCTCCCTAACACAGCCTGACCCTCTTTCAGATACCAGCACCTCATTCAATAACACACAGCCTGTCCCACTCTCAGATACAGCTCCTCCCTCACTAACACACAGCCTGACCCACTTGCGGATACCAGCTCCTCACTCACTAACACACAGCCTGTTCCACTCTCAGATACCAGCTCCTCCATCACTAACACACAGCCACTCCCACTTTGATACCAGCTCCTCCCTCACTAACACAAATCCTGTCCCACTCTCAGATACTAGCTCCTCCCTCAATAACACACATCCTGTTCCACTCTCAGATACCAGCTCCTCCCTCACTAACACACAGCCCGTCCCACTATCATATATCAGCTCCTCCTACAGTAACACACAGCCTCTCCCACTCTGATACCAGCTCCTCCCTCACTAACACAAATCCTGTCCCACTCTCAGATACCAGCACCTCCCTCAGTTACACAGCCTGTCCCACTCTCGCATACAACCTCCTCCCTCACTAAGACATAGCCTGCCACACACTCAGATACCAGCAGCTCCCTCACTAACACACAGCATTTCCGACTTTCAGATACTAGCTCCACCCTCACTAACACACAGCCTGTCCCAATCTCAGACACCAGCTCCTCCCTCACTAACAGAAAGCCTGTCCCACACTCAGATCCCAGCTCCTCCCTCACTAGCACACACTGTCCCAAGCTCAGATAACAGCTCCTCACTCATTAACACACAGCCTGTCTCACTCTCAGTTACCAGTTCCTCCATCACTAAGACACAGCCTGTCCCACTTACAGATACCAGCTCCTCCCTCACTAACACACAGCCTGTCCCACTTTCAGATACCAGCTCCTCCCTCACTAACACACAGCCTGTCCCACTCTCAGGTCCCAGCTCATCCCGCACTAACACAGCCTCTCCCACTCAAATATCAATCCTCCCTCACTAAAAGACAACCTGTCCCACTCTCAGATACGACCTCCTCCCTCACTAACACACAGCCTGTCCCACTTACAGATACAAGCCCCTCCTTCACTAACAGCCTGTCCCACTCTCATTTACCAGCTCCTCCCTCACTAACACACAGCCTGTCCAACTCTCAGATACCAACTCCTCCCTCATTAACACACAGCCCATCCCACTATCAAACACCAGCTCATCCCTCAATAACACAGAACCTGTCCCACTCTCAGATACCAGCTCCTCCCTCACTAACACACAGCCTGTCCCACTCTGATTCCAGCACCTCCCTCACTAAACACAGCCTGACCCTCTCTCAGACACCAGCTCCTCCCTCACTAACACAGACTGTCCCAAGCTCAGATAACTGCTCCTCACTGATTAACACACAGCCTGTCCCACTCTCAGATACCAGCTCCTCCCTCACTAACACAAATCCTGTCCCACTCTCATATCTGCATCTCCCTCAATAACACACAGCCTGTCCCATTCCCAAATACCAGCACCTCCCTCAATAACACATAGCCTGTCCCACTCTCAGATAGCAGCACCTCCTTCAATAACACACAGCCTGTCCCACACTCAGATACCAGCTCCTCCCTCACTAAACACAGCCTGTTCCACTCTCAGATACCAGCTCCTCCCTCACTAACACAGACTGCCCCTCGCTGATATACCAGCTCCTCCCTCATTAAGCACTAGCCTTTCCCACACTTAGATACCAGCTCCTCCCTCACTAACACACAGCCTGTCCCACTCTCAGATACCAGCTCCTCCCTCACTAACACACAACCTGTCTCACTCTCAGATACCAGCTCCTCCCTCAAGAAACACAGCCTTTCCCAATCTCAGATACCAACTATTCCTCAATAACACACAGCCTGTCCCACTTACAGATACCAGTTCATCCCTCACTAACACACAGCCTGTCCCACTTACAGATACCAGCTCCTGCCTCACTAACACACAGCCTGTCCCACTCTCAGGTATCTGTTCCTCCCTCACTAACACACAGCCTGTCTCACTCTCAGATACCAGCTCCTCCTTCACTAACACAGCCTGTCCCACTCTCAGGTATCTGTTCCTCCCTCACTAACACACAGCCTGCCCCACACTCCGATACCAGCTCCTCGCTTAGTAAAACACAGCCCAACCCACCCTCAGATACGAGCTCTTCCCTCACTAACACACAGCCTGTCCCACTCTGATTCCAGCACCTCCCTCACTAAACACAGCCTGACCCTCTCTCAGACACCAGCTCCTCCCTCACTAACACAGACTGTCCCAAGCTCAGATAACTGCTCCTCACTGATTAACACACAGCCTGTCCCACTCTCAGATACCAGCTCCTCCCTCACTAACACAAATCCTGTCCCACTCTCATATCTGCATCTCCCTCAATAACACACAGCCTGTCCCATTCCCAAATACCAGCACCTCCCTCAATAACACATAGCCTGTCCCACTCTCAGATAGCAGCACCTCCTTCAATAACACACAGCCTGTCCCACACTCAGATACCAGCTCCTCCCTCACTAAACACAGCCTGTTCCACTCTCAGATACCAGCTCCTCCCTCACTAACACAGACTGCCCCTCGCTGATATACCAGCTCCTCCCTCATTAAGCACTAGCCTTTCCCACACTTAGATACCAGCTCCTCCCTCACTAACACACAGCCTGTCCCACTCTCAGATACCAGCTCCTCCCTCACTAACACACAACCTGTCTCACTCTCAGATACCAGCTCCTCCCTCAAGAAACACAGCCTTTCCCAATCTCAGATACCAACTATTCCTCAATAACACACAGCCTGTCCCACTTACAGATACCAGTTCATCCCTCACTAACACACAGCCTGTCCCACTTACAGATACCAGCTCCTCCCTCACTAACACACAGCCTGTCTCACTCTCAGATACCAGCTCCTCCTTCACTAACACAGCCTGTCCCACTCTCAGGTATCTGTTCCTCCCTCACTAACACACAGCCTGCCCCACACTCCGATACCAGCTCCTCGCTTAGTAAAACACAGCCCAACCCACCCTCAGATACGAGCTCTTCCCTCACTAACACACAGCCTGTCCCACTCTCAGATACCAGATCCTCCCTCACTAAAACAGCCTGTCCCACATTCAGATACCAGCTCCTCCCTCACTAACACACAGCCTGTCTCAAACTCAGATACCAGCTCCTCCCTCACTAACACACTGCCCAACCCAAAATCAGATACGATCTCCGCCCTCACTAACATACAGCCTGTCCAACTCTCAGATACCAGCTCGTCCCTCAGTAACAAACTGCCTACCACACTCTCAGATACCAGCTCCTCCCTCACTAACACCCAGCCTGTCCCACTTTCAGATACCAGCTCTCCCTCACTAACAAACAGCCTGTCCCACTGTCAGATCCTACCTCCTCCCTCACTAACACACACAATGTCCCACGTTCAGAACCTAGCTCCTCCCTCACAAACACACAGCCTGTCCCACTCTCAGATCCCAGCACCTCCCTCAATAACACAACCTGTCCCACTCTCAGATCCCAGCACCTCCCTCAATAACACAGCCTGTCCCACTGTCAGATCCCAGCACCTCCCTCAATAACACACAACAGACCCACTCTCATATACCAGCTCCTCCTTCACTAACACACACAATGTCCCAATCTTAGAACCCAGCTCGTCCCTCACTAACACACAGCCTGTCACACTCAAATATCAATCCTCCCTCACTAACAAACAGCCTGTCCGACTCTCAGATACCAGCACCTCCCTCACTAACACACAGCATGTCCGACTCTCAGATACTAGCTCCACCCTCACTAACACACAGCCTGTCCCACTACCAGATACCAGCACCTCCCTCAATAACACACAGCCTGTCCCACTCTCAGATAGCAGCACCTCCTTCAATAACACATAGCCTGTCCCACTCTCAGATACCAGCTCCTCCCTCACTCACACAGACTGTCCCTCGCTGATATACCAGCTCCTCCCTCACTAACCACTAGCCTTTCCCACTCTTAGATACCAGCTCCTCCCTCACTAACACACAACCTGTCTCACTCTCAGATACCAGCTCCTCCCTCAAGAAACACAGCCTATCCCAATCTCAGATACCAGCTCCTCCCTCAATAAACACAGCCTGTCCCAATCTCAGATACCAGCTATTCCTCAATAACACACAGCCTGTCCCACTTACCGATACCAGGTCATCCCTCACTAACACACAACCTGTCCCACTTACAGATACCAGCTCCTCCCTCACTAACACACAGCCTGTCCACTCTCAGGTATCTGCTCCTCCCTCACTAACACACAGCCTGACCCACTCCCAGATACCAGCTCCTCCCTCACTAAATCACAGCCTGTCCCACATTCAGATACCAGCTCCTCCCTTACTAAATCACAGCCTGTCACTTACAGATACCAGCTCGTCCTTCACTAACACACAGTATATCCCACTTACAGATACCAGCTACTCCCTCACTAACACACAGCCTGTCCCACTCTCAGATCCCAGTTCCTCCCTAACACAGCCTGACCCTCTTTCAGATACCAGCACCTCCTTCAATAACACACAGCCTGTCCCACTCTCAGATACCAGCTCCTCCCTCACTAACACAGACTGTCCCTCGCTGATATACCAGCTCCTCCCTCACTAACCACTAGCCTTTCCCACTCTTAGATACCAGCTCCTCCCTCACTAACACACAACCTGTCTCACTCTCAGATACCAGCTCCTCCCTCAAGAAACACAGCCTTTCCCAATCTCAGATACCAGCTCCTCCCTCAATAAACACAGCCTGTCCCACTTACAGATACCAGCTCCTGCCTCACTAACACACAGCCTGTCCCACTCTCAGGTATCTGTTCCTCCCTCACTAACACACAGCCTGTCTCACTCTCAGATACCAGCTCCTCCTTCACTAACACACAGCCTGTCTCACTTACAGATACCAGCTCGTCCTTCACTAACACACAGCCTATCCCACTTACAGATACCAGCTACTCCCTCACTAACACACAGCCTGTCCCACTCTCAGATCCCAGATCCACCCTAACATAGCCTGACCCTCTTTCAGATACCAGCTCTTCCCTCACTAATACACAGACTCTCCCACTCTCAGATACCAGCTCCTCCCTCGCTAATACACAGCCTGTCCCACTCTCAGATAACAGCTCCTAGCTCACTAACACACTGCCTGTCTCACCCTCAGAACACAGATCCTCCCTCACTAACACACAACAGTCCCAATCTCATATACCAGCTCCTCCCTCACTAACAAACAGTCTGTCCCACTCTCCGATACTAGCTCCTCCCTCAATAACACAGCCTGTCCCATTCTCTGATACCAGTTCCTCTCTCACTCACACAGCCTGACCCACTCTCAGCTCCCAGCACCTCCCTCAGTAACACAGCCTGTCCCACTCTCAGATCCCAGCACCTCACTCAATAACACACAAGAGTCCCACTCTCATATACCAGCTCCTCCTTCACTAACACACACAATGTCCCACTCTCAGAACCCAGCTCGTCCCTCACTAACACACAGCTTGTCACACTCAAATATCAATCCTCCCTCACTAACACACAGCATGTCCGACTCTCAGATACTAGCTCCACCCTCACTAACACACAGCCTGTCCCAATCTCAGATACCAGCTCCTCCCTCACTAACACACAGCATGTCCGACTCTCAGATACTAGCTCCACCCTCACTAACACACAGCCTGTCCCACTCTCAGATCCCAGCACCTCACTCAATAACACACAACAGTCCCACTCTCATATACCAGCTCCTCCTTCACTAAAACACACAATGTCCCACATTCAGATACCAGCTCCTCCCTCACTAACACAAGCCTGTCTCAAACTCAGATACCAGCTCCTCCCTCACTAACACACTGCCCAACCCAAAATCAGATACGATCTCCGCCCTCACTAACATACCAGCCTGTCCAACTCTCAGATACCAGCTCGTCCCTCAGTAACAAACTGCCTACCACACTCTCAGATACCAGCTCCTCCCTCACTAACACCCAGCCTGTCCCACTTTCAGATACCAGCTCTCCCTCACTAACAAACAGCCTGTCCCACTGTCAGATCCTAGCTCCTCCCTCACTAACACAATGTCCCACGTTCAGAACCTAGCTCCTCCCTCACAAACACACAGCCTGTCCCACTCTCAGATACCAGCACCTCTCTCTCACTAACACACAGACTCTCCCACTATCAGATACCAACTCAGTAACTCTCAGCTTGTCCTGCTCTGAGATAACAGCTCCTCCCACACTAACACACAGCCTGTTCCACTCTCAGATACCACCTCTCCCTCACTAACAAACAGCCTGTCCCACGGTCAGATACTAGCTCCTCCCTCACTAACACACACAATGTCCCACTCTCAGAACCTAGCTCCTCCCTCGCTCACACAGCCTTTCCCCCTCTCAGTTACCAGCTCCTCCCTCACTAACACACAGCCTGTCACACACTCATATACCGGCTCCTCCCTCACTAACACACAGCCTGTCACACACTCATATACCGGCTCCTCCCTCACGAACACACAGCCTGTCACACACTCATATACCGGCTCCTCCCTCACTAACACACAGCCTGCCCACTCAACTATCAATGCTCCCTCACTATCACACAGCCTGTCACACTCTCAGATACCAGCTCCTTCCTCACTAACACACAGCCTGTCCCACATTCTGATACCAGTTCCTAATTCACTAACACAAAACCTGTCTCACACTCAGGTACCAGCTACTCCCTCAGTAACACACAGCCTGTCCCACTCTCACATACAAGCTCATCCCTCACTAACACACAGCCTGTCCCACTCTCAGATACCAGCTCCTCCCTCACTAACACATAGCCTGTCCCATTCCCAGATACCAGCTCCTCCCTCACTAACACACAGCCTGTCCCACTCTCAGATACCAGCTCCACCCTCACGAACACACAGCCTGACCCACTTGCGGATAGGAGCTCCTCCCTCACTAACACACAGCCCGTCCCATTATCAGATACCAGCTCCTCCCTCACTAACACACAGCCTGTCTCACTCTCAGATACCAGCTCGTCCCTCACTAACACACAGCCTGTCCCACTTACAGATACAAGCCCCGCCTTCACTAACACAGCCTGTCCCATCCTCAGGTACCAGCTCATCCCTCACTAACAAAGAGTCTGTCCCACTCTCCGATACTAGCTCCTCCCTCAATAACACAGCCTGTCCCATTCTCTGATACCAGTTCCTCTCTCACTCACACAGCCTGACCCACTCTCAGATCCCAGCACCTCCCTCAATAACACAGCCTGTCCCACTCTCAGATCCCAGCACCTCCCTCAATAACACAACCTGTCCCACTCTCAGATCCCAGCACCTCCCTCAATAACACAGCCTGTCCCACTGTCAGATCCCAGCACCTCCCTCAATAACACACAACAGACCCACTCTCATATACCAGCTCCTCCTTCACTAACACACACAATGTCCCAATCTTAGAACCCAGCTCGTCCCTCACTAACACACAGCCTGTCACACTCAAATATCAATCCTCCCTCACTAACAAACAGCCTGTCCGACTCTCAGATACCAGCACCTCCCTCACTAACACACAGCATGTCCGACTCTCAGATACTAGCTCCACCCTCACTAACACACAGCCTGTCCCACTCTCAGATACCAGCACCTCCCTCAATAACACACAGCCTGTCCCACTACCAGATACCAGCACCTCCCTCAATAACACACAGCCTGTCCCACTCTCAGATAGCAGCACCTCCTTCAATAACACATAGCCTGTCCCACTCTCAGATACCAGCTCCTCCCTCACTAACACAGACTGTCCCTCGCTGATATACCAGCTCCTCCCTCACTAACCACTAGCCTTTCCCACTCTTAGATACCAGCTCCTCCCTCACTAACACACAACCTGTCTCACTCTCAGATACCAGCTCCTCCCTCAAGAGACACAGCCTATCCCAATCTCAGATACCAGCTCCTCCCTCAATAAACACAGCCTGTCCCAATCTCAGATACCAGCTATTCCTCAATAACACACAGCCTGTCCCACTTACCGATACCAGGTCATCCCTCACTAACACACAACCTGTCCCACTTACAGATACCAGCTCCTCCCTCACTAACACACAGCCTGTCCACTCTCAGGTATCTGCTCCTCCCTCCCTAACACACAGCCTGACCCACTCCCAGATACCAGCTCCTCCCTCACTAAATCACAGCCTGTCCCACATTCAGATACCAGCTCCTCCCTTACTAAATCACAGCCTGTCACTTACAGATACCAGCTCGTCCTTCACTAACACACAGTATATCCCACTTACAGATACCAGCTACTCCCTCACTAACACACAGCCTGTCCCACTCTCAGATCCCAGTTCCTCCCTAACACAGCCTGACCCTCTTTCAGATACCAGCACCTCCTTCAATAACACACAGCCTGTCCCACTCTCAGATACCAGCTCCTCCCTCACTAAACACAGCCTGTCCCACTCTCGGATACCAGCTCCTCACTCACTAACACACAGCCTGTTCCACTCTCAGATAGCAGCTCCTCCCTCACTAACACACAGCCACTCCCACTTTGATACCAGCTCCTCCCTCACTAACACAAATCCTGTCCCACTCTCAGATACTAGCTCCTCCCTCAATAACACACAGCCTGTTCCACTCTCAGATACCAGCTCCTCCCTCACTAACACACAGCCCGTCCCACTATCATATATCAGCTCCTCCTACAGTAACACACAGCCTCTCCCACTCTGATACCAGCTCCTCCCTCACTAACACAAGCTTGTCCCACTCTCAGATAGCAGCACCTCCTTCAATAACACATAGCCTGTCCCACTCTCAGATACCAGCTCCTCCCTCACTAACACAGACTGTCCCTCGCTGATATACCAGCTCCTCCCTCACTAACCACTAGCCTTTCCCACTCTTAGATACCAGCTCCTCCCTCACTAACACACAACCTGTCTCACTCTCAGATACCAGCTCCTCCCTCAAGAAACACAGCCTTTCCCAATCTCAGATACCAGCTCCTCCCTCAATAAACACAGCCTGTCCCACTTACAGATACCAGCTCCTGCCTCACTAACACACAGCCTGTCCCACTCTCAGGTATCTGTTCCTCCCTCACTAACACACAGCCTGTCTCACTCTCAGACACCAGCTCCTCATTCACTAACACACAGCCTGTCTCACTCTCAGATACCAGCTCCTCCTTCACTAACACACAGCCTGTCCCACTCTCAGGTATCTGTTCCTCCCTCACTAACACACAGCCTGTCTCACTCTCAGATACCAGCTCCTCCTTCACTAACACACAGCCTGTCTCACTTACAGATACCAGCTCGTCCTTCACTAACACACAGCCTATCCCACTTACAGATACCAGCTACTCCCTCACTAACACACAGCCTGTCCCACTCTCAGATCCCAGATCCACCCTAACATAGCCTGACCCTCTTTCAGATACCAGCTCTTCCCTCACTAATACACAGACTCTCCCACTCTCAGATACCAGCTCCTCCCTCGCTAATACACAGCCTGTCCCACTCTCAGATAACAGCTCCTAGCTCACTAACACACTGCCTGTCTCACCCTCAGAACCCAGATCCTCCCTCACTAACACACAACAGCCCCAATCTCATATACCAGCTCCTCCCTCACTAACAAACAGTCTGTCCCACTCTCCGATACTAGCTCCTCCCTCAATAACACAGCCTGTCCCATTCTCTGATACCAGTTCCTCTCTCACTCACACAGCCTGACCCACTCTCAGCTCCCAGCACCTCCCTCAGTAACACAGCCTGTCCCACTCTCAGATCCCAGCACCTCACTCAATAACACACAAGAGTCCCACTCTCATATACCAGCTCCTCCTTCACTAACACACACAATGTCCCACTCTCAGAACCCAGCTCGTCCCTCACTAACACACAGCCTGTCACACTCAAATATCAATCCTCCCTCACTAACACACAGCATGTCCGACTCTCAGATACTAGCTCCACCCTCACTAACACACAGCCTGTCCCAATCTCAGATACCAGCTCCTCCCTCACTAACACACAACAGTCCCACTCTCATATACCAGCTCCTCCTTCACTAACACACACAATGTCCCACATTCAGATACCTGCTCGTCCCTCACTAACACACAGCCTGTCACACTCAAATATCAATCCTCCCTCACTAACACACAGCATGTCCGACTCTCAGATACTAGCTCCACCCTCACTAACACACAGCCTGTCCCAATCTCAGATACCAGCTCCTCCCTCACTAACACACAGCATGTCCGACTCAGATACTAGCTCCACCCTCACTAACACACAGCCTGTCCCACTCTCAGATACCAGCACCTGCCTCAATAACACACTGCCTGTCCCACTGTCAGATATCAGCATCTCCCTCAATAACACACAGCATGTCCCACTCTCAGATACGAGCTCTTCCCTCACTAAACACAGCCTGTCCCACTCTCAGATAACAGCTCCTCCCTCACTAACACACAGCCTGTTCAACTCTCATTTACCAGCTCCTCCCTCACTAACACAGACTGTCCCTCGCTGATATACCAGCTCCTCCTTCACTAACCACTAGCCTTTTCCACTCTTAGATACCAGCTCCTCCCTCACTAACACACAGCCTGTCCCACTCTCAGATACCAGCTCTTCCCTGACTAACACACAGCCTGTCCCAAACTCAGATACCAGCTCCTCCCTCACTACACACAACCTGTCCCAATCTCAGATAGCAGCTCCTCCCTCAATAAAAACAGCCTTTCCCAATCTCAGATACCAGCTCCCCCCTCAATAAACACAGCCTGTCCCACTTAGATACCAGCTCATCCCTCACTAACACACAGCATGTCCCACTTACAGATACCAGCTCCTCCCTCACTAACACACAGCCTGTCCCACTCTCAGATACCAGCTACTCCCCCACTAACACACAGCCTGTCCCACTCTCAGATACCAGCTCCTCCCTCACTAACACACAGCCTGTCTCACTTACAGATACCAGCTCATCCTTCACTAACGCACAGCCTATCCCACTTACAGATACCAGCTACTCTCTCACTAACACACAGCCTGTCCCACTCTCAGATCCCAGTTCCGCCCTAACACAGCCTGTCCTTCTTTCAGATACCAGCTCTTCCCTCACTAATACACAGACTGTCCCACTCTCAGATACCAGCTCCTCCCTCACTAATACACAGCCTGTCCCACTCTCAGATCCCAGCTCCTAGCTCACTAACACACTGCCTGTCTCACTGTCACAACCGAGATCCTCCCTCACTAACACACAACAGTCCCACTCTCATATCCCAGCTCCTCCCTCACTAACGAACAGTCTGTCCCACTCTCCGATACCAGCTCCTCCCTCAATAACACAGCCTGTCCCATTCTCTGATTCCAGCTCCTCTCTCACTAACACAGCCTGACCCACTCTCAGATCCCAGCACCTCCCTCAATAACACAGCCTGTCCCACTCTCAGAACCCAGCACCTCCCTCAATAACACAGCCTGTCCCACTCTCAGAACCCAGCACCTCCCTCAATAACACAGTCTGTCCCACTCTCAGTACCCAGCATCTCCCTCACCTACTCACAGCCTGTCGCACTCTCACATCCCAGCTGCTCCCTCGCTAACACATTCTGTCCCACTTTCAGATACCAGCTCCTCCCTCACTAACACACAGACTGTCCCACCCTCAGATACAAGCTCCTCCCTCATTAACAGTCTGTCCCACTACCAGATATCATTTCCTCCCTCAGTAACACACAGCCTGTTCCAGTCTCTGATACGAACTCCTCCCTGACTAATAAACAGCCTGTCCCAATCTCAGATACCAACTCCTCCCTCACTAACACACAGCCTGTCCCACTCTGATTCCAGCACCTCCCTCATTAACACAGCCTGTCCCTCTCTCAGACACCAGCTCCTCCCTCACTAAGACAGACTGTCACAGGCTCAGATACCAGCTACTCCCTCATTAACACACAACAGTCCCACACTTATATACCAGCTCCTCCTTCACTAACACACAGCCTGCCCCCGCTCAGATACCAGCTCCTCCCTAACACACAGCCTGTCGCACTCTCAGATACCAGCTCCTCACTCATTAACACACAACAGTCCCACTCTCATATACCAGCTCCTCCTTCACGAACACAGCTGTCCCACGCTCAGATAACAGCTCCTCCCTCAGTAACACACAGACTGTCCCACCCTCCGATACCAGCTCCTCCCTCATTAACACACAGTCTGTCCCACTACCAGATATCATTTCCTCCCTCAGTAACAGACAGCGTGTCCCATTCTCTGATACCAGCTCCTCCCTCACTAACACACAGACTCTCCCAATCTCAGAAACCAGATCCTCCCTCACTAAAATACAGCCTATCCCACTCTGAGATACCAGCTCCTCCCTAACACACAGCCTGTCCCACTCTGAGATACCAGCTCCTCCCTCACTAACACACAGCCTGTCCCACTCTGAGATACCAGCTCCTCCCTCACTAACACACAGCCTGTCCCACTCTGAGATACTAGCTCTTCTCTCACAAACACACAGCCTGTCCCACACTCAGATACCAGCTCCTCCCTCACTAAACACAGCCTGTTCCACTCTCAGATACCAGCTCCTCCCTCACTAACACAGACTGCCCCTCGCTGATATACCAGCTCCTCCCTCACTAAGCACTAGCCTTTCCCACACTAGATACCAGCTCCTCCCTCACTAACACACAGCCTGTCCCACTGTCAGAAACCAGCTCCTCCCTCAATAAAACACAGCCTGTCCCAAACTCAGATACCAGCTCCTCCCTCACTACACACAACCTGTCCCAATCTCAGATAGCAGCTCCTCCCTCAATAAAAACAGCCTTTCCCAATCTCAGATACCAGCTCCCCCCTCAATAAACACAGCCTGTCCCACTTACAGATACCAGCTCCTCCCTCACTAACACACAGCCTGTCTCACTTACAGATACCAGCTCGTCCATCACTAACGCACAGCCTATCCCACTTACAGATACCAGCTACTCTCTCACTAACACACAGCCTGTCCCACTCTCAGATCCCAGTTCCGCCCTAACACAGCCTGTCCTTCTTTCAGATACCAGCTCTTCCCTCACTAATACACAGACTGTCCCACTCTCAGATTCCAGCTCCTCCCTCACTAATACACAGCCTGTCCCACTTACAGATACCAGCTCATCCCTCACTAACACACAGCATGTCCCACTTACAGATACCAGCTCCTCCCTCACTAACACACAGCCTGTCCCACTCTCAGATCCCAGTTCCGCCCTAACACAGCCTGTCCTTCTTTCAGATACCAGCTCTTCCCTCACTAATACACAGACTGTCCCACTCTCAGATACCAGCTCCTCCCTCACTAATACACAGCCTGTCCCACTCTCAGATCCCAGCTCCTAGCTCACTAACACACTGCCTGTCTCACTGTCACAACCGAGATCCTCCCTCACTAACACACAACAGTCCCACTCTCATATCCCAGCTCCTCCCTCACTAACGAACAGTCTGTCCCACTCTCCGATACCAGCTCCTCCCTCAATAACACAGCCTGTCCCATTCTCTGATTCCAGCTCCTCTCTCACTAACACAGCCTGACCCACTCTCAGATCCCAGCACCTCCCTCAATAACACAGCCTGTCCCACTCTCAGATCCCAGCACCTCCCTCAATAACACAGCCTGTCCCACTCTCAGAACCCAGCATCTCCCTCACCTACTCACAGCCTGTCGCACTCTCACATCCCAGCTGCTCCCTCGCTAACACATTCTGTCCCACTTTCAGATACCAGCTCCTCCCTCACTAACACACAGACTGTCCCACCCTCAGATACAAGCTCCTCCCTCATTAACAGTCTGTCCCACTACCAGATATCATTTCCTCCCTCAGTAACACACAGCCTGTTCCAGTCTCTGATACGAACTCCTCCCTGACTAATAAACAGCCTGTCCCAATCTCAGATACCAACTCCTCCCTCACTAACACACAGCCTGTCCCACTCTGATTCCAGCACCTCCCTCATTAACACAGCCTGTCCCTCTCTCAGACACCAGCTCCTCCCTCACTAAGACAGACTGTCACAGGCTCAGATACCAGCTCCTCCCTCATTAACACACAACAGTCCCACACTTATATACCAGCTCCTCCCTCACCAACGAACAGTCTGTCCCACTCTCCGATACCAGCTCCTCCCTCAATAACACAGCCAGTCCCATTCTCTGATTCCAGCTCCTCTCTCACTAACACAGCCTGTCCCACTCTCAGATCCCAGCACCTCCCTCAATAACACAGTCTGTCCCACTCTCAGAACCCAGCATCTCCCTCACCTACTCACAGCCTGTCCCAATCTCACATCCCAGCTCCTCCCTCGCTAACACATTCTGTCCCACTTTCAGATACCAGCTCCTCCCTCACTAACACACAGACTGTCCCACCCTCAGATACAAGCTCCTCCCTCATTAACAGTCTGTCCCACTACCAGATATCATTTCCTCCCTCAGTAACACACAGCCTGTTCCAGTCTCTGATACGAACTCCTCCCTGACTAATAAACAGCCTGTCCCAATCTCAGATACCAACTCCTCCCTCACTAACACACAGCCTGTCCCACTCTGATTCCAGCACCTCCCTCATTAACACAGCCTGTCCCTCTCTCAGACACCAGCTCCTCCCTCACTAAGACAGACTGTCACAGGCTCAGATACCAGCTACTCCCTCAATAACACACAACAGTCCCACTCTTATATACCAGCTCCTCCTTCACTAACACACAGCCTGTCCCACGCTCAGATACCAGCTCCTCCCTAACACACTGCCTGTCGCACTCTCAGATACCAGCTCCTCACTCATTAACACACAACAGTCCCACTCTCATATACCAGCTCCTCCTTCACTAACACAGCTGTCCCACGCTCAGATAACAGCTCCTCCCTCAGTAACACACAGACTGTCCCACCCTCAGATACCAGCTCCTCCCTCATTAACACAGTCTGTCCCACTATCAGATATCATTTCCTCCCTCAGTAACTGACAGCCTGTCCCATTCTCTGATACCAGCTCCTCGCTCACTAACACACAGACTCTCCCAATCTCAGAAACCAGATCCTCCCTCACTAAAATACAGCCTATCCCACTCTCAGATAGCAGCTCCTCCCCCATTAACACAGCCCGTCCCACTCAATTATCAATCCTCGCTCACTAAAAACAGTCTGTCCCACTCTCAGATACGACCTCCTCCCTCACTAACAGAAAGCCTGTCGCACTTAAAGATACCAGCTCCTCCCTTTCGAACACACAGCCTGTCCCACTTACATATACCAGCTCCTAAATCACTGACAAACAGCCTGTCCCACTCTGAGATACCAGCTCCTGCCTCACTAACACACAGCCTGTCCCACTCTGAGATACCAGCTCCTCCCTCACTAACACACAGCCTGTCCCACTCTGAGATACCAGCTCCTCCCTCACTAACACACAGCCTGTCCCACTCTGAGATACCAGCTCCTCCCTCACTAACACACAGCCTGTCCCACACTTCTATTCCAGCTGCTCCCTCACGAACACACAGCCTGTCCCACTCACAGATATCAGCTCCTCCATCACTAACACACAGCCTGTACCACACTCAGGTACCAGCTCCTCCCTAACATACTGCCTGTCCCACTCTCAGATCCCAGTACCCGCCCTCACTAACACAGCCTGTCACACTCTCAGATACCAACTCCTCCCTCACTAACACACAGCATGTTCCACTCTCAGATACGAGCTCCTCCCTCACTAACACACAGACTGTCCCAATCTCAGATACCAGATTCTCCCTCACTAACACAGCCTGTCCCATTCTCAGTTACGAGCTCTTCTCTTACAAACACACAGCCTGTCCCAGTCTTTTATTCCAGCTCCTCCCTCACTAACACAGCCTGTCCCACTCACAGATACCAGCTATTCTCTCACAAACACACAGCCTGTCCCACTCTTTTATTCCAGCTCCTCCCACACTAATACACAGCCTGTCCCAGTCTCTGATTCCAGCTCCTCCCTCACTAACACACAGCCTGTCCCACTCTCTGATTCCAGCTACTCCCTCACAATCATGCAGTCTGTCACACTTACAGATACCAATTACTCACTCATTAACACACAGCCTGTCCCATTCTCAGAGACCAGCTCCTCTCTCACTAACACAGCCTGTCCCACTCTCAGGTACCAGCTCCTCCCTAACATACAGCCTGTCCCACTCTCAGATCCCAGTTCCGCCCTCACGAACACAGCCTGTTCCACTCTCAGATACCAGCACCTCCCTCACTAACACACAGCCTGTCACACTCACAGATACCAGCTCCTCTCTCACTAACACACAGCCTGTCCCAATCTCATACCAGCTTCTCCCTCAGTGAAACACAGCCTGTCTCACTCTCAGATACCAGCTCTTCTCTCACTAACACACTGCCTGTCTCACTCTCGGAAACCAGCTACTCCCTCACTAACACACAGCCTGTCCCAGTCTCAGATACCAGCTCCTCCCTCACTAATACACAGCCTGTCCCAGTCTCAGATACCAGCTCCTCCCTCACTAACACACAGCCTGTCCCAATCTCAGATACCAGCTCCTCCCTAACTGAGCCTGTCCCTCTCTCAGATACCAGTTACACCCTCACTAACACAGCCTATCCCACTTAGATAGCAGCTCCTCCCTCACTAACACAGCCTGTCCCACTCTCAGATACCACTTCCTCCCTCACTAACACTCAGCCTGTCCCATTCTCTGATACCAGCAACTCCCTCACTAACATTCAGCCTGTCCCATTCTCTGATACCAGCTCCTCCCTAACTGAGCCTATCCCTCTCTCAGATACCAGTTACACCCTCACTAACACAGTCTATCCCACTCAGATAGCAGCTCCTCCCTCAATAACACACAGCATGTCCCACTCTCAGATACGAACTCCTCCCTGACTAACACACAGCCTGTCCCACTCTCAGATTCCAGTTCCTCCCTCACTAACACACAGCCTGTCCCACTATCAGATCCCTGCACATCCCTCACTAACACAGCCTGTCCCATGCAAATATCAATTCTCGCTCACAAAAAAACAACTTGTCCCACTCTCAGAAACGACCTCCTCCCTCACTAACACAAAGCCTGTCGCACTCTCAGATACCAGCTCCTCCCTCACAAACACACAGCCTGTCCCACTTACAGATACCAGCTCCTAACTCACTGACACACAGCCTGTCCAACTTACAGATACCAGCTCCACCATCACTAACACACATCCTGTCCCACTTAAAGATACCAGCTCCTCCCTCGCTAACACAGAGCCTGTCCAATTATAAGATACCATCTCCTCCCTCACTAACACACAGCCTGTCCCACTTACAGATACCAGCTCCTCCCTCACTAATACACAGCCTGTCCCACTCTCAAATCCAAGCTCCTCCCTCACTAACAGACAGTATCTCCCACTCTCAGTTACTAGCTCCTCCATCACTAACACACCTGTCCCATTCTCTGATACCAACTCCACCCTCACTAACACACAGCCTGTCCCACTCTCACATACCAGCACCACCCTGAATAAAAAAGACGGTCCCACTCTCAAATACCAGCTCCTCCCTCAATAAAACAAAGCCTGTCCCACACTCAAATACCAGCTCCTCCCTCACTAACACACAGCCTGTAAAACACCCAGATTCCAGCTCCTCCCTCACTAAAACAGAGCCTGTCCCATTCTCTGATACCACCTCCTCCCTCACTAACACACAGCTTCTCCCAATCTCCGATACCAGCTCCTCCCTCACTAACAGACCTGTCCCATTCTCTGATACCAACTCCTCCTTCACTAACACACAGTATCTCCCACTGTCAAATACCAGCTCCTCCATCACTAACACACAGTATCTCCCACTCTCAGACACCAGCTCCTCCATCACTAACACACAGTATCTCCCACTCTCAGATACCAGCTCCTCCATCACTAACACACAGAGCCTGTCGCAGTCAGATACCAGCTCCTCCCGCACTAACACACAGCCTGTCCCACTATGAGATACGACCTTATCCCTCAGGAACTCACAGCCTGTCCCAATATGAGTTACCAGCTCTTCTCTCACAAAAACACAGCCTGTCCCACACTTTTATTCCAGCTCCTCCCTCATTAACACACAGCCTGTCCCACTCACAGATACCAGCTCCTCCCTCACTAACACACAGCCTGTCCCACTCACAGATACCAGCTCCTCCCTCACTAACACTCAGCCTGTCCCACTCTCAGGTACCAGCTCCTCCCTAACATACTGCCTGTCCCACTCTCAGATCCCAGTTCCACCCTCACTAACACAGCCTGTCATACTCTCAGATACCAACTCCTCCCTCACTAACACACAGCCTGTTCCACTCTCAGATACCAGCTCCTCCCTCACTAACACACAGCCTGTCCAAATCTCAGATACCAGCTCCTCCCTCACTAACACAAAGCCTGTCACACTCTCAGATACCAGCTCCTCCCTCACTAACACAAAGCCTGTCACACTCTCAGATACCCAATCCTCCCTCACTAACACAAAGCCTGTCCCACTCTCAGATACCAGCTTCTCCCTCACTAACACTCAGCCAGTCCCATTCTCTGATACCAGTTCCTCCCTCACGAACACACAGCCTGTTCTACTCTCAGATTCTAGCACCTCCCTGACTAACACACAGCCTGTCCCACTCTCAGATACGAACTCCTCCCTGACTAACACACAGCCTGTCCCACTCTCAGATACCAGCTCCTCCCTCACAAACACACAGGGTCTGTCCCATTCTCTGATACCGGCTCCTCCCTCACTAACACTCAGCCTCTCCCACTCTCAGATACCAGCACCTCCCTCACTAACACACAGCCCTTCCCACTATCAGATCCCTGCTCATCCCTCACTAACACAGCCTGTCCCTCTCAAATATCAATCCTGGCTCACTAAAAAACAACCTTTCCAACTCTCAGAAACGTCCTCCTCCCTCACTAACACAAAGCCTGTCGCACTCTCAGATACCAGCTCCTCCCTCACTAACACACAGCCTGTCCCACGTACAGATACCAGCTCCTCCCTCACTAACACACATCCTGTCCCACTTAAAGATACCATCTCCTCCCTCACTAACACAGCCTGTCCCACTCAAATATCAATCCTCCCTCACGAGCACACATCCTGTCCCACTCTCAGATACCACCTCCTACCTCACTAACACAAAGACTGTCCCATTCTCAGATACCAGCTCTTCCCTCACTAACACACAGCCTGTCCCACTCTCAGATACCAGCTCCTCCCTCACTAACACACAGCCTGTCCCACTCTCAGATACCAGCTCCTCCCTCACTAACACACAGCCTGTCCCACTCTCAGATACCAGCACCTCCCTCACTAACACACAGCCTGTCCCACTCTCAGATACCAAATCCTCCCTCACTAACACAAAGCCTGTCCCACTCTCAGATACCAGCTCCTCCCGCACTAACACACAGCCTGTCCTAATCTCAGATACGAACTCCTCCCTGACTAACACACAGCCTGTCCCACTCTCAGATACCAGCTCCTCCCTGACTAACACACAGCCTGTCCCACTCTCAGATACCAGCTCCTCCCTCACTAACACACAGCCTGTCCCACTCTCAGATACCAGATCCACCCTCAATAACACAGCCTGTCTCACTCTCAAATACCAGCTCCTCCCTCACTAACACTCAGCCTTTCCCATTCTCTGATACCAGCTCCTCCCTCACTAACACACAGCCTGTCCCACGATGAGATACCAGCTCCTCCCTCACGAACACACAGTCTGTTCCTCTCTCAAATCCCATTTCCTCCCTCACTTACACACAGCCTGTCCCATTCGCAGATAGTAGCTCCTCTCTCACTAACACACAGCCTGTCCCACTCTAATTTACCAGCTCCTCCATAACATACAGCCTGTCACACTCTCAGATTCCAGCACCTCCCTCACTAACACACAGCCTGTCCCACACTCAAATCCCAGCTCCTCCCTCACTAACACAGCCTGTCCCACTCTCAGATACCAGCTCCTCCCTCACTAACACACAGCCTGTCCCACTCTCAGATACCAAATCCTCCCTCAGTAACACACAGCCTGTCCAACTTACAGATACCAGCTCCTCCCTCACTAAGACACATCCTGTCCCACTTAAAGATACCAGCTCCTCCCTCGTTAAAACAGAGCCTGTCACACTCTCAGATACCATCTCCTCCCTCACTAACACACAGCCTGTCCCACATTCAGATACCAGCTCCTACCTCTCTAAAACACAGCCTGTCCCACTCTCAAATAGCAGATCCTCCCTCAATAACACAGTGTGTCCCACTCTCAAATACCAGCTCCTCCCTCACTAACACACAATATCTCCCACTCACAGATACCAGCTCCTCCATCACTAACACAACTGTCCCATTCTCTGATACCAACTCCTCCCTCACTAACACACAGCCTGTCCCACTCTCAGATACCAGCAACAACCTCAATATAAAAGACTGTCCCACTCGCAAATACCAACTCCTCCCTCAATAAAACACAGCCTGTCCCATTGTCTGATAAAACCTCCTCCCTCACTAACACACAGCTTCTCCCACTCTCATATACCAGCTCCTCCCTCACTAACACACAGCCTGTAGCACTCTCAGATACCAGCTCCTCCCTCACTAACACACAGCTTCTCCCACTCTCAGATACCAGCTCCTCCCTCACTAACACACAGCCTCTCCCACTCTCAGATACCAGCTCCTCCCTCACTAACACACATCCTGTCCCATTGTCTGATAAAACCTCCTCCCTCACTAACACACAGCTTCTCCCACTCTCAGATACCAGCTCCTCCCGCACTAACACACAGCCTGTCCCAATCTCAGATACTAGCTCCTCCCTCACTAACACACAGCCTGTCGCACTCTCAGATACCAGCTCATCCCTGACTAACACACAGCCTCTTCCACTCTCAGATACCAGCTCCTCCCTTACTCACACTCAGCCTTTCCCATTCTCTGATACCAGCTCCTCCCTCACTAACACACAGCCTCTCCAACTCTCAGATACCAGCTCCGCCCTCACTAACACACAGCCTGTCTCACTCTCAGATAACAGCTCCTCCCTCACTAACACACAGCCTCTCCCACGATGAGATACCAGCTCCTCCCTCACGAACACACAGTCTGTTCCTCTCTCAGATCCCAGTTCCTCCCTCACTTACAAACAGCCTGTTCTATTCGCAGATAGCAGCTCCTCTCTCACTAACACACAGCCTGTCCAACTCTAATGTACCAGCTCCTTCATAACATACAGCCTGTCACACTCTCAGATTCCAGCACCTCCCTCACTAACACACAGCCTGTCCCACTCAGATATCAATCCTCCCTCACGAGCACACAGCCTGTCCCACTCTGAGTTACCAACTCTTCTCTCACAAACACACAGCCTGTCCCACACTTCTATTCCATCTCCTCCCTCACTAACACACAGCCTGTCCCACTCTCAGATACCAGCTCTTCCCTCACTAACACACAACCTGTCCCACTCTCAGATACCAGTTCCCACCTCACTAACACACAGCCTGTCGCAGTCAGGTACCAGCTCCTCCCGCACTAACACACAGCCTGTCCCACTCTCAGATTCCAGCTCCTCCCGCACTAACACACAGACTGTCCCAATCTCTGATACTGGCTCCTCCCTCACTAACACTCAGCCTCTCCCACTCTCAGATACCAGCTACTCCCTCACTAACACACAGCCCTTCCCACTATCAGATCCCTGCTCATCCCTCACTAACACAGCCTGTCCCTCTCAAATATCAATCCTCGCTCACTAAAAAACAACATTTCCCACTCTCAGAAACGACCTCCTCCCTCACTAACACAAAGCCTGTCCCACTCACAGATACCAGCTCCTAACTCACTGACACAGCCTGTCCAACTTACAGATACCAGCTCCTCCCTCACTAACACACATCCTGTCCCACTTAAAGATACCAGCTCCTCCCTCGTTAAAACAGAGCCTGTCCAACTCTCAGATACCATCTCCTCCCTCACTAACACACATCCTGTCCCACATTCAGATACCAGCTCCTACCTCTCTAAAACACAGCCTGTCCCACTCTCAAATAGCAGATCCTCCCTCAATAACACTGTGTCCCACTCTCAAATACCAGCTCCTCCCTCACTAACACACAGTATCTCCCACTCAGATACCAGCTCCTCCATCACTAACACAGCCTGTCCCACTCTCAGATACCACTTCCTCCCTCACTAACACACAACCTGTCCCACACTCAGATACCAGCTCCTCCCTCACTAACACTCAGACTGTCCCATTCTCTGATACCAGCTCCTCCCTCACTAACACTCAGCCTCTCCAACTCTCAGATAGCAGCAACTCGCTGAATAACACAGCCTTTCCCACTCTCAGATACGAACTCCTCCCTGACTAACACACAGCCTGTCGCACTCTCAGATACCAGCTCCTCCCTGACTAACACACAGCCTGTCACACGCTCAGATACCAGCACCTCCCTCACTAACAGACAGCCTGTCGAACTCTCAGATACCAGCTCCTCCCTCACTAACACTCAGCCTTTCCCATTCTCTGATACCAGCTCCTCCCTCACTAACACACAACCTCTCCCACTCTCAGATACCAGCTCCTCCCTCACTAACACACAGCCTGTCTCACTCTCAGATACCAGCTCCTCCCTCACTAACACACAGCCTGTCTCACTCTCAGATACTATCTCCTCCCTCACTAACACACAGCCTGTCCCACGATGAGATACCGGCTCCTCCCTCACGAACACAGACTGTTCCTCTCTCAGATCCCAGTTCCTCCCTCACTTACACACAGCCTGTCCCATTCGCAGATAGCAGCTCCTCTCTCACTAACACACAGCCTGTCCCACTCTAAGGTACTAGCTCCACCATAACATACAGGCTGTCACACTCTCAGATTCCAGCACCTCCCTCACTAATACACAGCCTGTCCCACACTCAAAATCCAGCTCCTCCCTCACTAACACAGCCTGGCCCACTCAAATATCAATCCTCTCTCACGAGCACACATCCTGTCCCACTCTCAGATACCACCTCCTACCTCACTAACACAAAGCCTGTCCCACTTTCAGATTCCAGCTCCACCCTCACTCACACACAGCCTGTCCAACTCTCAGATACCAGCTCCTACCTCACTAACACACAGCCTGTCGCAGTCAGATACCAGCTCCTCCTCCACTAACACACAGCCTGTCCCACTATGAGATACGACCTCAGCCCTCAGGAACTCACAGCCTGTCCCACGATGAGATACCAGCTCCTCCCTCACTAACACACAGCCTGTCCCACTCTCAGATACCAGCTCCTCCCTCACTAACACACAGCTTGTCCCACTCTCAGATACCTGCTCCTCTCTCACTAACACACAGCCTGTCGCAGTCAGATCCCAGCTCCTCCCGCACTAACACACAGCCTGTCCCACTATGAGATACGAACTCCTCCCTCAGGAACTCACAGCCTGTCCCACTATGAGATACCAGCTCCTCCCTCACTAACACACAGCCTGTCCTGCTCTGAGGTACCAGCTCCTCCCTTACATATAGCCTTTCCCACTCTCAGATACCAGCTCCTCCCTCACTAAAACAGAGCCTGTCCCATTCTATGGTACCACCTCCTCCCTCACTAACACACAGCTTCTCCCACTCTCAGATACCACCTCCTCCCTCACTAACACACAGCCTGACGCACTCTCAGATACCAGCTCCTCCCTCACTAACACACAGCCTGTCCCATTCTCTGATACCACCTCCTCCCTCACTAACACACAGCTTCTGCCACTCTCAGATACCAGCTCCTCCCTCACTAACACACAGCCTGTCCCAATCTCAGATACAAGTTCTTCCCTCACTAACACACAGCCTGTCCCACTTTCAGATACCAGCTCCTCGATCACTAACATACAGCCTGTCACACTCTCAGATACCAACTCCTCCCTCACTAACACAAAGCCTGTCCCACTCTGAGATACAAAGCTCTTCTCTGACAAACACACAGCCTGTCCCACACTTCTATTCCAGCTCCTCCCTCACTAACACACAGCCTGTCCCACTCACAGATACCAGCTCCTCCCTCACTAACACAGCCTGTCCAACTCTCAGGTACCAACTCCTCCCTAACATACTGCCTGTCCCACTCTCAGATCCCAGTTCCGCCCTCACTAACACACAGCCTGTCACACTCTCAGATATCAACTCCTCCCTCGCTAACACACAGCCTGTCACACCCTCGGATACCAAATCCTCCCTCACTAACACAAAGCCTGTCCCACTCTCAGATACCACTTTCTCCCTCACTAACACACAACCTGTCCCACTCTCAGATACCAGCTCCTCCCTCACTAACACTCAGCCTGTCCCATTCTCTGATACCAGCTCCTCCCTCACTAACACTCAGCCTCTCCCACTCTCAGATACCAGCAACTCCCTGAATAACACAGCCTGTCCCACTCTCAGATACCAGCTCCTCCCTCACTAACACACAGCCTGTCCCATTCTCTGATACCAGCTACTCCCTCACTAACACACAGCCCTTCCCACTTTCAGATCCCTGCTCATCCCTCACTAACACAGCCTGTCCCTCTCAAATATCAATCCTCGCTCACTAAAAAACAACCTGTCCCACTCTCAGAAACGACCTCCTCCCTCACTAACACAAAGCCTGTCTCACTCTCAGATACCAGCTCCTCCCTCACTAACACAAAGCCTATCCCACTGACAGATACCATCTCCTAATTCATTGACACACAGCCTGTCCAACTTACAGATACCAGCTCCTCCCTGGCTAACACACAGCCTGTCCCACTTAAAGATACCAGCTCCTCCCTCGCTAACACAGAGCCTGTCCAACTCTCAGATACCATTATCTCCCTCACTAACACAGCCTGTCCCACTTACAGATACGAGCTCCAACCTCACTAACACACAGCCAGTCTGACTCTCAGATACCAGCTCCTCCATCACTAACACACAGCCTGTCCCACACTCAGATACCAGCTCCTCCCTCACTAACACACAGCCTGACCCACTCTCAGATACCAGATCCTCCCTCAATAACACACAGCCTGTTCCACTCTCAAATACCAGCTCCTCCCTCACTAACACACAGCCTGTCCCACTCTCAAATACCAGCTCCTCCCTCACTAACACACAGTATCTCCCACTCTCAGATACCAGCTCCTCCATCACTAACACACCTGTCCGATTCTCTGATACCAACTCCTCCCTCACTATCACACAGCATGTCCCACTCTCAGATACCAGCACCACCCTCAATAAAAAAGACTGTCCCACTTGCAAATACCAGCTCCTCCCTCAATAAAACAAAGCCTGTAAAACTCCCAGATTCCAGCTCCTCCCTCACTAAAACAGAGCCTGTCCCATTCTCTGATACCACCTTCTCCCTCACTAACACACAACTTCTCCCACTCTCAGATACCAGCGCCTCCCTCACTAACACACAGCCTGTCCCACTCTGAAAACCAGCTCCTCCCTCACTAACACACAGCCTGTCCCAATCTCAGATACTAGCTCCTCTCTCACTAGCACAAGCCTGTCGCACTCTCAGATACCATCACCTCAATCACGAACAGACAGCCTGTCGCACTCTCAGATACCAGCTCCTCCCTCACTAATACTCAGCCTTTCCCATTCTCTGTTACCAGCTTCTCCCTCACTAACATACAGCCTCTCCCACTCTCAGATACCAGCTCCTCCCTCACTAACACACAGCCTTTCTCACTCTCAGATACCAGCTCCTCCCTCACCAACACACAGCCTGTCCCACGAGGAGATACCAGCTCCTCCCTCATGAACACACAGACTGTTCCTCTCTCAGATCCCAGTTCCTCCCTCACTTACACACAGCCTGTCCCATTCGCAGATAGCAGCTCCTCTCTCACTAACACACAGCCTGTCCCACTCTAAGGTACCAGCTCCTCCATAACATACAGCCTGTCACACTCTCAGATACCAGCTCCTCCCTCACTAACACACAGCCTGTCCCACACTCAGATCCCAGCTCCTCACTCACTAACACAGCCTGTCCCACTCAAATATCAATCCTCCCTCATGAGCACACATCCTGTCCCACTCTCAGATACCATATCCTACCTCACTAACAAAAAGCCTGTCCCACTTTCAGATTCCATCTCCGTCCTCACTAACACACAGCCGGTCCCACTCTCAGCTACCACCACTTGCCTCACTAACCCACAGCCTGTCCCACTCTCAGATACCAGCTCCTCCCGCACTAACACACAGCCTGTCCCACTATGAGATACGAACTCCTCCCTCAGGAACTCACAGCCTGTCCCACTATGAGATACCAGCTCCTCCCTCACTAACACACAGCCTGTCGAACTCTGAGGTACCAGCTCCTCCCTAACATACAGCCTGTCCAACTCTCAGATACCAGCTCATCACTCACTAACACAAAGTCTGTCCCAATCTCAGATACCAGCTCCTCCCTAACTGGGCCTGTCCTTCTCTCAGATCCCAGTTCCGCCCTCACTAACACAGCCTGTCCCACTCGGATCCCAGCTCCTCCCTCACTAACACAACCTGTCACACTCTCAGATACCAAATCCTCCCTCACTAACACAAAGCCTGTCCCACTCTGAGATACCACTTCCTCCCTCACTAACACACAATCTGTCCCACTCCCAGATACCAGCTCCTCCCTCACTAACACTCAGCCTGTCCCATTCTGTGATACCAGCTCCTCCCTCACTAACACTCAGCCTTTCCCACTCTCAGATACCAGGTACTCCCTCACTAATACACAGCTTCTCCCACTCTCAGATACGAACTCCTCCCTGACTAACACACAGCCTGTTCCACTCTCAAATACCAGCTCCTCCCTCACTAACACACAGCCCTTCCCAGTATCAGATCCCTGCTCATCCCTCACTAACTCACAGCCTGTCCCACTTACAGATACCAGCTCCTAACTCACTGACACACAGCCTGTCCAACTTACAGATACCAGCTCCTCCCTCGCTAACACCCAGCTTGTCCCACTTAAAGATACCAGCTCCTCCCTCGCTAACACACAGCCTGTCCCACTCTCAGATACCAGCTCCTCCATCACTGATACACAGCCTGTCCCACACTCAGATACCAGATCCACCCTCACTAACACACAGCCTGTCTCACTCTCAGATACCAGCTCCTCCCTCACTAACACACAGTATCTCCCACTCTCAGATACCAGCAACTCCATCACTAACACACCTGTCCCATTCTCTGATACCAACTCCACCCTCACTAACACATAGCCTGTCCCAATCTCAGATACCAGCACCACCTTGAATAAAAAAGACTGTCCCATTTGAAAATACCAGCTCCTCCCTCAATAAAACACAGCCTGTCCCACACTCAAATACCAGCTCCTCCCTCACTAACACACAGCCTGTAAAACTCCGAGATTCCAAATCCTCCCTCACGAAAACAGAGCCTCTCCCATTCTCTGATACCACCTAATCTCTCACTAAAACACAGTTTATCCCGCTCTCAGATACTAGCTCCTCCCTCACTAACACACAGCCTGTCGTAGTCTCAGATACCAGCTCCTCCCTCACTAACACACAGCCTCTCCCACTCTCAGATACCAGTTCCTCCCTCCGTAACACACAGCCTGTCTCACTCTCAGATACCAGCTCCTCCCTCACTAACACACAGCCTGTCCCACGATGAGATACCAGCTCCTCCCTCACGAACACACAGACTGTTCCTCACTCAGATCCCAGTTCCTCCCTCACAGGCTGTCCCATTCGCAGATAGCAGCTCCTCTCTCACTAACACACAGCCTGTCCCACTCTAAGGTACCAGCTCCTCCATAACATACAGCCTGTCACACTCTCAGATTCCAGCACCTCCCACACTAACACACAGCCTGTCCCTCACTCAAATCCCAGCTCCTCCCTCACTAACACAGCCTGTCCCACTCAAAAATCAATCTCCCGCACGAGCACACATCCTGTCCCCCTCTCAGATACCACCTCCTACCTCACTAACACAAAGCCTGTCCCACTTACAGATTCCAGCTCCACCCTCACTAACACACAGCCTGTCCCACTCTCAGATACCAGCTCTTCCCTCACTAACACACAGCCTGTCCCTCTCTCAGACACCAGCTCCTACCGCACTAACACACAGCCTGTCCCACTATGAGATACGACCTCCTCCCTCAGGAACTCACAGACTGTCCCACTATGAGATACCAGCTCCTCCCTCAGTAACACACAGCCTGTCCCACTCTCAGATACCAGCTCCTCCCTTACTTACAGCCTGTCCCACTCTCAGATACCAGCTCCTCCCTCACTAACACACAGCCTGTCCCACTATGAGATACGATCTCCTCCCTCAGGAACTCACAGCCTGTCCCACTATGAGATACCAGCTCCTCCCTCACTAACACTCAGCCTGTCCCACTCTCAGGTACCAGCTCCTCCCTAACATACTGCCTGTCCCACTCTCAGATCCCAGTTCCGCCCTCACTAACACAACCTGTCACACTCTCAGATACCAACTCCTCCCTCACTAACACACAGCCTGTCCCACACTCAAATCCCAGCTCCTCCCTCACTAACACAGCCTGTCCCACTCAAATATCAATCTCCCGCACGAGCACACATCCTGTCCCACTCTCAGATACCACCTCCTACCTCACTAACACAAAGCCTGTCCCACTTTCAGATTCCAGCTCCACCCTCACTAACACACAGCCTGTCCCACTCTCAGATACCAGCTGCTACCTCATTATCACACAGCCTGTCGCAGTCAGATACCTGCTCCTCCCGCACTAACACACAGCCTGTCCCACTATGAGATACGACCTCCTCCCTCAGGAACTCACACCTGTCCCACTAAGAATACCAGCTCCTCCCTCACTAACACACAGCCTGTCCTGCTCTGAGGTACCAGCTCCTCTCTAACATACAGCCTGTTCCAGTCTCAGATACCAGCTCATCCCTCACTAACACACAGCCTGTCCCAATCTCAGATACCAGCTCCTCCCTAACTGAGCCTGTCCCTCTCTCAGATCCCAGTTCCGCCCTCACTAACACAGCCTGTCCCACTCAGATACCAGCTCCTCCCTCACTAACACAGCCTGTCACACTCTCAGATACCAAATCCTCCCTCACTAACACAAAGCCTGTCCCACTCTCAGAAACCAGCTCCTCCCTCACTAACACTCAGCCTGTCCCATTCTCTGACACCAGCTCCTCCCTCACAACACTCAGCCTCTCCCACTCTCAGATACCAGCAACTCCCTGAATAACACAGCCTTTCCCACTCTCAGATACCAGTTACTCCCTCCCTAACACACAGCCTGTCTCACTCTCAGATACCAGCTCTTCCCTCACTAACACACAGCCTGTCTCACTCTCAGATACCAGCTCGTCCCTCACGAACATACAGCCTGTCGCACTCACATATACCAGCTCCTACTTCACTAACACACAGCCTGTCTCACTCTCAGATACCAGCTCCAAACTCAATAACACACAGTCTGTCTCACTCAAGAAACAAGCTCCTCCCACACTAACACTCAGCCTGTCCCTCTCTCAGATACCAGCTCGTCCCTCACTAAAACACAGCCTTTCCCACTCTCAGATACCAGCTCCTCCCTCACTAACACACAGCCTCTCCCACTCTCAAATACCAGCTCCTCCCTCACGAACATATTGCCTGTCCCACTGTGATACCAGCTCCTCCCTCACTAAAACACAGCCTGTCCCACTCTCAGTTTCCAGCTCCTCGCTCACTAACAGACAGCCTGTCCCATTCTCACGTACCAGCTCCTCCCTCACTAACACACAGCCTGTCTCATTCCCAGATACGAGCTCCTCCCTCACTAACACAAAGCCTGTCTCACTCTCAGATACTAGCTCCTCCCTCACTAACACACAGCCTCTCCCACTCTCAGATACCAGCTCCTCCCTCACTAACACACAGCCTCTCCCACTATCAAATACCAGCTCCTCCCTCACGAACATATTGCCTGTCCCACTGTGATACCAGCTCCTCCCTCACTAAAACAAAGCCTGTCCCACTCTCAGATTCCAGCTCCTCGCTCACTAACAGACAGCCTGTCCCATTCTCACGTACCAGCTCCTCCCTCACTAACACACAGCCTGTCTCATTCCCAGATACGAGCTCCACCCTCACTAACACACAGCCTGTCTCACTCTCAGATACCACCTCCTCCCTCACTAACACACAGCCTCTCCCAGTCTCAGATAGCAGCTCCTCCCTCACGAACTTATTGCCTGTCCCACTGTGATACCAGCTCCTCCCTCACTAAAACACAGCCTGTCCCACTCTCAGATACCAGCTCGTCCCTCACGAACACACAGCCTGTCCCACTCACATATACCAACTCCTACCTCACTAACACACAGCCTGTCTCACTCTCAGATACCAGCTCCTCCCTCACTACCACACAGCCTGTCCCACTCACATATACCAGCTCCTACCTCACTAACACACAGCCTGTCCCACTCTCAGATACCGGCGCCTCCCTGACTAATAACCAGCCTTTAACACTCAAATATCAGATCCTCCCTCACCATTACACATCCTCTTCTACTATCAGATACCAGCTCCTACCTCACTAACACACAACCTGTCTCACTCTCAAATTCCAGCTCCTCCCTCACTAACTCACAGTCTGTCTCACTCTCAGATACCTGCTCCTCCCTCACTAACACACAACCTGTCTCACTCTCAGATACCAGCTCCTCCCTCACTAACACACAGCCTGTCTCACTCTCAGATACCAGCTCCTCCCTCACTAACACAGCCTGTCCCACTCTCAGATACTAGCTCCTCCCTCACTAACACACAGCCTGTCTCACTCTCAGATACCAGCTCCTCCCTCACTAACACACAGCCTGTCCCACTCTCAGATACCAGATCCTCCCTCACTAACACACAGCCTGTCCCACTCTCAGATACCAGCTCCTCCCTCACTAACACACAGCCGGTCCCACTCTCAGATACCAGCGCCTCCCTCACTGATAACCAGCCTTTACCACTCAAAAATCAGATTCTCCCTCACCATTACACATCCTGTCCCACTCTCAGATACCTGCTCCTCCCTCACTAACACACAACCTGTCTCACTCTCAGACTCAAGCTCCTCCCTCACTAAAACATAGCCTGTCTCAATCCAGTTACCAGCTCCTCCCTCACTAACACACAGCCTGTCCTAATCTCAGATACTAGCTCATCCCTCACCTACACACAGCCTGTCCCACTCTCAGATACCAGATCCTCCTTCAATAATATACAAGCTGACCCACTCTCAGATACCAGCATCTCCCTCACTAACGCACAGTCTGTTCCACTCTCAGATACCAGCTCCTTCCTCACTAACACACAGCCTGACCCACTCTCAGATACCAGCTCCTCCATCACTAACACAGCCTGTCCAACTCAAATAGCAGATAGTCCCACTATAACACAGAGCCTGTCCCACTCACAGATACCAGCTCCAATCTCACGAACACACAGCCTGTCCACCTCTCAGATAACAGCTCCTCCCTCAATAACACACAGCCTGTCCTGCTCTCAGCTACCAGCTCAACCCTCACGAACATACTGCCTGTCCCACAGTGATAACAGCTCCTCACTCACTAACACACAGCCTGTCCCACTCTCAGATATCAGCTCCTCCCTCACTAACAGACAGCCTGTCCCATTCTCAGATACGAGCTCCTCCCTCACTAACACTCAGCCTGTCCAACTTCAGATAAAAGCTCCTCCCTAACACAAAGCCTGTCTCACTCGCAGATACCAGCTCTTCCCTCACTAACACACAGCCTGTCTCACTCTCAGATACCAGCTCCTCCCTCACTAACACACAGCTTGTCTCACTCTCAGATACAAGCTCCTCCCTCCCTAACACACATTCCCACTCTCAGATACCAGATCCTCCTTCACTAACACACAACCTGTCCCATTCTCAGATACCAGCTCCTCCCTCACGAAGACACAGCCTGTCCCACTCTCAGATGCCAGCTCCTCCCTCACTGACACACAGCCTGTCTCACTGTCAGATATCAGCTCCTCCGTCAGTAAAACGCAGCCTGTCCCACTCTCAGATATCAGATCTTCCCTCACAAACACACAACATGTCCCACTCTCAGATACCAGATCCACATTCACTAATATACAAGCTGACCCAATCTCAGATACCAGCACCTCCCCTCATAACACAAAGCCTGTCCCAATCTCAGATACCAGCTCCTCCCTCACTAACACACAGCCTGTCCCCCTCTCAGATACCAGCTTCTCCCTCACTAACACAAAGACAGCCCCACTCTCAGATACCATCTCCTCCCGGACTATCACACAGCCTGTCCCACTGTGATACCATCTCCTCCCTCACTAAAACACAGCCTGTCCCACTCTCAGATTCCAGCTCCTCGCTCACTAACACACAGCCTGTCCCACTCTCAGATACCAGCTCCTCCCTCACTAAAACACAGCACGTCCCTCTCTCAGATACCACTTCGTACCTCACTAACACACAGCCTGTCTCATTCTGAGATACGAACTCCTCCCTCACTAACACTCAGCCTGTCCCACTCTCAGATATCAGCTCCTCCCTAACACACAGCCTGTCTCACTCTCAGATACCAGCTCTTCCCTCACTAACACACAGCCTGTCTCACTCTCAGATTCCAGCTCCTCCATCACTAACTCACAGCCTGTCTCACTTTCAGATAGCAGCTCCAAACTCACTAACACACAGCCTGTCCCACTCTAAGGTACTAGCTCCTCCATAACATACAGCCTGTCACACTCTCAGATTCCAGCACCTCCCACACTAACACACAGCCTGTCCCTCACTCAAATCCCAGCTCCTCCCTCACTAACACAGCCTGTCCCACTCAAATATCAATCTCCCGCACGAGCACACATCCCGTCCCCCTCTCAGATACCACCTCCTACCTCACTAACACAAAGCCTGTCCCACTTACAGATTCCAGCTCCACCCTCACTAACACACAGCCTGTCCCACTCTCAGATACCAGCTCTTCCCTCACTAACACACAGCCTGTCCCACTCTCAGACACCAGCTCCTACCGCACTAACACACAGCCTGTCCCACTATGAGATACGACCTCCTCCCTCAGGAACTCACAGACTGTCCCACTATGAGATACCAGCTCCTCCCTCAGTAACACACAGCCTGTCCCACTCTCAGATACCAGCTCCTCCCTTACTTACAGCCTGTCCCACTCTCAGATACCACCTCCTCCCTCACTAACACACAGCCTGTCCCACTCTCAGATACCAGCTCCTCCGTCACTAACACAGAGCCTGTCCCACTATGAGATACGATCTCCTCCCTCAGGAACTCACAGACTGTCCCACTATGAGATACCAGCTCCTCCCTCAGTAACACACAGCCTGTCCCACTCTCAGATACCAGCTCCTCCCTTACTTACAGCCTGTCCCACTCTCAGATACCACCTCCTCCCTCACTAACACACAGCCTGTCCCACTCTCAGATACCAGCTCCTCCGTCACTAACACACAGTCTGTCCCACTATGAGATACGATCTCCTCCCTCAGGAACTCACAGCCTGTCCCACTATGAGATACCAGCTCCTCCCTCACTAACACTCAGCCTGTCCCACTCTCAGGTACCAGCTCCTCCCTAACATACTGCCTGTCCCACTCTCAGATCCCAGTTCCGCCCTCACTAACACAACCTGTCACACTCTCAGATACCAACTCCTCCCTCACTAACACACAGCCTGTCCCACACTCAAATCCCAGCTCCTCCCTCACTAACACAGCCTGTCCCACTCAAATATCAATCTCCCGCACGAGCACACATCCTGTCCCACTCTCAGATACCACCTCCTACCTCACTAACACAAAGCCTGTCCCACTTTCAGATTCCAGCTCCACCCTCACTAACACACAGCCTGTCCCACTCTCAGATACCAGCTGCTACCTCATTATCACACAGCCTGTCGCAGTCAGATACCTGCTCCTCCCGCACTAACACACAGCCTGTCCCACTATGAGATACGACCTCCTCCCTCAGGAACTCACACCTGTCCCACTAAGAATACCAGCTCCTCCCTCACTAACACACAGCCTGTCCTGCTCTGAGGTACCAGCTCCTCTCTAACATACAGCCTGTTCCAGTCTCAGATACCAGCTCATCCCTCACTAACACACAGCCTGTCCCAATCTCAGATACCAGCTCCTCCCTAACTGAGCCTGTCCCTCTCTCAGATCCCAGTTCCGCCCTCACTAACACAGCCTGTCCCACTCAGATACCAGCTCCTCCCTCACTAACACAGCCTGTCACACTCTCAGATACCAAATCCTCCCTCACTAACACAAAGCCTGTCCCACTCTCAGAAACCAGCTCCTCCCTCACTAACACTCAGCCTGTCCCATTCTCTGACACCAGCTCCTCCCTCACAACACTCAGCCTCTCCCACTCTCAGATACCAGCAACTCCCTGAATAACACAGCCTTTCCCACTCTCAGATACCAGTTACTCCCTCCCTAACACACAGCCTGTCTCACTCTCAGATACCAGCTCTTCCCTCACTAACACACAGCCTGTCTCACTCTCAGATACCAGCTCGTCCCTCACGAACATACAGCCTGTCGCACTCACATATACCAGCTCCTACTTCACTAACACACAGCCTGTCTCACTCTCAGATACCAGCTCCAAACTCAATAACACACAGTCTGTCTCACTCAAGAAACAAGCTCCTCCCACACTAACACTCAGCCTGTCCCTCTCTCAGATACCAGCTCGTCCCTCACTAAAACACAGCCTTTCCCACTCTCAGATTCCAGCTCCTCCCTCACTAACAGACAGCCTGTCCCACTCTCAGATACCAGCTCCTCCCTCACTAACACACAGCCTCTCCCACTCTCAGATACCAGCTCCTCCCTCACTAACACACAGCCTCTCCCACTCTCAAATACCAGCTCCTCCCTCACGAACATATTGCCTGTCCCACTGTGATACCAGCTCCTCCCTCACTAAAACACAGCCTGTCCCACTCTCAGATTCCAGCTCCTCGCTCACTAACAGACAGCCTGTCCCATTCTCACGTACCAGCTCCTCCCTCACTAACACACAGCCTGTCTCATTCCCAGATACGAGCTCCTCCCTCACTAACACAAAGCCTGTCTCACTCTCAGATACTAGCTCCACCCTCACTAACACACAGTCTGTCGCACTCTCAGATACCAGCTCCTCCCTCACTAACACACAGCCTCTCCCACTCTCAGATACCAGCTCCTCCCTCACTAACACACAGCCTCTCCCACTATCAAATACCAGCTCCTCCCTCACGAACATATTGCCTGTCCCACTGTGATACCAGCTCCTCCCTCACTAAAACAAAGCCTGTCCCACTCTCAGATTCCAGCTCCTCGCTCACTAACAGACAGCCTGTCCCATTCTCACGTACCAGCTCCTCCCTCACTAACACACAGCCTGTCTCATTCCCAGATACGAGCTCCACCCTCACTAACACACAGCCTGTCTCACTCTCAGATACCACCTCCTCCCTCACTAACACACAGCCTCTCCCAGTCTCAGATAGCAGCTCCTCCCTCACGAACTTATTGCCTGTCCCACTGTGATACCAGCTCCTCCCTCACTACCACACAGCCTGTCCCACTCACATATACCAGCTCCTACCTCACTAACACACAGCCTGTCCCACTCTCAGATACCAGCACCTCCCTGACTAATAACCAGCCTTTAACACTCAAATATCAGATCCTCCCTCACCATTACACATCCTCTTCCACTATCAGATACCAGCTCCTACCTCACTAACACACAACCTGTCTCACTCTCAAATTCCAGCTCCTCCCTCACTAACTCACAGTCTGTCTCACTCTCAGATACCTGCTCCTCCCTCACTAACACACAACCTGTCTCACTCTCAGATACCAGCTCCTCCCTCACTAACACACAGCCTGTCTCACTCTCAGATACCAGCTCCTCCCTCACTAACACACAGCCTGTCTCACTCTCAGATACCAGCTCCTCCCTCACTAACACACAGCCTGTCTCACTCTCAGATACCAGCTCCTCCCTCACTAACACACAGCCTGTCCCACTCTCAGATACTAGCTCCTCCCTCACTAACACACAGCCTGTCTCACTCTCAGATACCAGCTCCTCCCTCACTAACACACAGCCTGTCCCACTCTCAGATACCAGATCCTCCCTCACTAACACACAGCCTGTCCCACTCTCAGATACCAGCTCCTCCCTCACGAACACACAGCCGGTCCCACTCTCAGATACCAGTGCCTCCCTCACTGATAACCAGCCTTTACCACTCAAAAATCAGATTCTCCCTCACCATTACACATCCTGTCCCACTCTCAGATACCAGCTCCTACCTCACTAACACACAACTTGTCTCACTCTCAGACTCAAGCTCCTCCCTCACTAACTCACACCCTCGTTCACTCTCAGATACCTGCTCCTCCCTCACTAACACACAACCTGTCTCACTCTCAGATACCAGCTCCTCCCTCACTAACACACAGCCTGTCTCACTCTCAGATACCAGCTCCTCCCTCACTAACACACAGCCTGTCTCACTCTCAGATACCAGCTCCTCCCTCACTAACACACAGCCTGTCTCACTCTCAGATACCAGCTCCTCCCTCACTAACACACAGCCTGTCCCACTCTCAGATACTAGCTCCTCCCTCACTAACACACAGCCTGTCTCACTCTCAGATACCAGCTCCTCCCTCACTAACACACAGCCTGTCCCACTCTCAGATACCAGATCCTCCCTCACTAACACACAGCCTGTCCCACTCTCAGATACCAGCTCCTCCCTCACTAACACACAGCCGGTCCCACTCTCAGATACCAGCGCCTCCCTCACTGATAACCAGCCTTTACCACTCAAAAATCAGATTCTCCCTCACCATTACACATCCTGTCCCACTCTCAGATACCAGCTCCTACCTCACTAACACACAACTTGTCTCACTCTCAGACTCAAGCTCCTCCCTCACTAACTCACAACCTCTTTCACTCTCAGATACCTGCTCCTCCCTCACTAACACACAACCTGTCTCACTCTCAGATTCCAGCTCCTCCCTCACTAAAACATAGCCTGTCTCAATCCAGTTACCAGCTCCTCCCTCACTAACACACAGCCTGTCTTAATCTCAGATACTAGCTCATCCCTCACCTACACACAGCCTGTCCCACTCTCAGATACCAGATCCTCCTTCAATAATATACAAGCTGACCCACTCTCAGATACCAGCATCTCCCTCACTAACGCACAGTCTGTTCCACTCTCAGATACCAGCTCCTTCCTCACTAACACACAGCCTGACCCACTCTCAGATACCAGCTCCTCCATCACTAACACAGCCTGTCCAACTCAAATAGCAGATAGTCCCACTATAACACAGAGCCTGTCCCACTCACAGATACCAGCTCCAATCTCACGAACACACAGCCTGTCCACCTCTCAGATAACAGCTCCTCCCTCAATAACACACAGCCTGTCCTGCTCTCAGCTACCAGCTCAACCCTCACGAACATACTGCCTGTCCCACAGTGATAACAGCTCCTCACTCACTAACACACAGCCTGTCCCACTCTCAGATATCAGCTCCTCCCTCACTAACAGACAGCCTGTCCCATTCTCAGATACGAGCTCCTCCCTCACTAACACTCAGCCAGTCCAACTTCAGATAAAAGCTCCTCCCTAACACAAAGCCTGTCTCACTCTCAGATACCAGCTCTTCCCTCACTAACACACAGCCTGTCTCACTCTCAGATACCAGCTCCTCCCTCACTAACACACAGCTTGTCTCACTCTCAGATACAAGCTCCTCCCTCCCTAACACACATTCCCACTCTCAGATACCAGATCCTCCTTCACTAACACACAACCTGTCCCATTCTCAGATACCAGCTCCTCCCTCACGAAGACACAGCCTGTCCCACTCTCAGATGCCAGCTCCTCCCTCACTGACACACAGCCTGTCTCACTGTCAGATATCAGCTCCTCCGTCAGTAAAACGCAGCCTGTCCCACTCTCAGATATCAGATCTTCCCTCACAAACACACAACATGTCCCACTCTCAGATACCAGATCCACATTCACTAATATACAAGCTGACCCAATCTCAGATACCAGCACCTCCCCTCATAACACAAAGCCTGTCCCAATCTCAGATACCAGCTCCTCCCTCACTAACACACAGCCTGTCCCCCTCTCAGATACCAGCTTCTCCCTCACTAACACAAAGACAGCCCCACTCTCAGATACCATCTCCTCCCGGACTATCACACAGCCTGTCCCACTGTGATACCATCTCCTCCCTCACTAAAACACAGCCTGTCCCACTCTCAGATTCCAGCTCCTCGCTCACTAACACACAGCCTGTCCCACTCTCAGATACCAGCTCCTCCCTCACTAAAACACAGCACGTCCCTCTCTCAGATACCACTTCGTACCTCACTAACACACAGCCTGTCTCATTCTGAGATACGAACTCCTCCCTCACTAACACTCAGCCTGTCCCACTCTCAGATATCAGCTCCTCCCTAACACACAGCCTGTCTCACTCTCAGATACCAGCTCTTCCCTCACTAACACACAGCCTGTCTCACTCTCAGATTCCAGTTCCTCCATCACTAACTCACAGCCTGTCTCACTTTCAGATACCAGCTCCAAACTCAATAACACACAGTCTGTCTCACTCAAGAAACAAGCTCCTCCCACACTAACACTCAGCCTGTCCCACACTCAGATACCAGCTTCTCCCTCACTAACAAACAGCCTGTCCCACACTCAGATACCAGCGCCTCCCTCACTGATAACCTGCCTTTACCACTCAAATATCAGATCCTCCCTCACCATTACACATCCTGTCCCACTCTCAGATACCAGCTCCTACCTCACTAACACACAGCCTGTCTCACTCTCAGATACCAGCTCCTCCCTCACTAACTCACAGCCTGTCTCACTCTCAGATACCAGCTCTTCCCTCACTAACACACAGCCTGTCCCACTCTCAGATACTAGCTCCTCCCTCACTAACACACAGCCTGTCTCACTCTCAGATACCAGCTCCTCCCTCACTAACACACAGCCTGTCCCACTCTCAGATACCAGATCCTCCCTCACTAACACACAGCCTGTCCCACTCTCAGATACCAGCTCCTCCCTCACTAACACACAGCCGGTCCCACTCTCAGATACCAGCGCCTCCCTCACTGATAACCAGCCTTTACCACTCAAAAATCAGATTCTCCCTCACCATTACACATCCTGTCCCACTCTCAGATACCAGCTCCTACCTCACTAACACACAACTTGTCTCACTCTCAGACTCAAGCTCCTCCCTCACTAACTCACAACCTCTTTCACTCTCAGATACCTGCTCCTCCCTCACTAACACACAACCTGTCTCACTCTCAGATACCAGCTCCTCCCTCACTAACACACAGCCTGTCTCACTCTCAGATACCAGCTCCTCCCTCACTAACACACAGCCTGTCTCACTCTCAGATACCAGCTCCTCCCTCACTAACACACAGCCTGTCTCACTCTCAGATACCAGCTCCTCCCTCACTAACACACAGCCTGTCCCACTCTCAGATACTAGCTCCTCCCTCACTAACACACAGCCTGTCTCACTCTCAGATACCAGCTCCTCCCTCACTAACACACAGCCTGTCCCACTCTCAGATACCAGATCCTCCCTCACTAACACACAGCCTGTTCCATTCTCAGATACCAGCTCCTCCCTCACTAACACACAGCCGGTCCCACTCTCAGATACCAGCGCCTCCCTCACTGATAACCAGCCTTTACCACTCAAAAATCAGATTCTCCCTCACCATTACACATCCTGTCCCACTCTCAGATACCAGCTCCTACCTCACTAACACACTACATGTCTCACTCTCAGACTCAAGCTCCTCCCTCACTAACTCACAACCTCTTTCACTCTCAGATACCTGCTCCTCCCTCACTAACACACAACCTGTCTCACTCTCAGATTCCAGCTCCTCCCTCACTAAAACATAGCCTGTCTCAATCCAGTTACCAGCTCCTCCCTCACTAACACACAGCCTGTCTTAATCTCAGATACTAGCTCATCCCTCACCTACACACAGCCTGTCCCACTCTCAGATACCAGATCCTCCTTCAATAATATACAAGCTGACCCACTCTCAGATACCAGCATCTCCCTCACTAACGCACAGTCTGTTCCACTCTCAGATACCAGCTCCTTCCTCACTAACACACAGCCTGACCCACTCTCAGATACCAGCTCCTCCATCACTAACACAGCCTGTCCAACTCAAATAGCAGATAGTCCCACTATAACACAGAGCCTGTCCCACTCACAGATACCAGCTCCAATCTCACGAACACACAGCCTGTCCACCTCTCAGATAACAGCTCCTCCCTCAATAACACACAGCCTGTCCTGCTCTCAGCTACCAGCTCAACCCTCACGAACATACTGCCTGTCCCACAGTGATAACAGCTCCTCACTCACTAACACACAGCCTGTCCCACTCTCAGATATCAGCTCCTCCCTCACTAACAGACAGCCTGTCCCATTCTCAGATACGAGCTCCTCCCTCACTAACACTCAGCCAGTCCAACTTCAGATAAAAGCTCCTCCCTAACACAAAGCCTGTCTCACTCTCAGATACCAGCTCTTCCCTCACTAACACACAGCCTGTCTCACTCTCAGATACCAGCTCCTCCCTCACTAACACACAGCTTGTCTCACTCTCAGATACAAGCTCCTCCCTCCCTAACACACATTCCCACTCTCAGATACCAGATCCTCCTTCACTAACACACAACCTGTCCCATTCTCAGATACCAGCTCCTCCCTCACGAAGACACAGCCTGTCCCACTCTCAGATGCCAGCTCCTCCCTCACTGACACACAGCCTGTCTCACTGTCAGATATCAGCTCCTCCGTCAGTAAAACGCAGCCTGTCCCACTCTCAGATATCAGATCTTCCCTCACAAACACACAACATGTCCCACTCTCAGATACCAGATCCACATTCACTAATATACAAGCTGACCCAATCTCAGATACCAGCACCTCCCCTCATAACACAAAGCCTGTCCCAATCTCAGATACCAGCTCCTCCCTCACTAACACACAGCCTGTCCCCCTCTCAGATACCAGCTTCTCCCTCACTAACACAAAGACAGCCCCACTCTCAGATACCATCTCCTCCCGGACTATCACACAGCCTGTCCCACTGTGATACCATCTCCTCCCTCACTAAAACACAGCCTGTCCCACTCTCAGATTCCAGCTCCTCGCTCACTAACACACAGCCTGTCCCACTCTCAGATACCAGCTCCTCCCTCACTAAAACACAGCACGTCCCTCTCTCAGATACCACTTCGTACCTCACTAACACACAGCCTGTCTCATTCTGAGATACGAACTCCTCCCTCACTAACACTCAGCCTGTCCCACTCTCAGATATCAGCTCCTCCCTAACACACAGCCTGTCTCACTCTCAGATACCAGCTCTTCCCTCACTAACACACAGCCTGTCTCACTCTCAGATTCCAGCTCCTCCATCACTAACTCACAGCCTGTCTCACTTTCAGATACCAGCTCCAAACTCAATAACACACAGTCTGTCTCACTCAAGAAACAAGCTCCTCCCACACTAACACTCAGCCTGTCCCACACTCAGATACCAGCTTCTCCCTCACTAACAAACAGCCTTTCCCACTCTCAGATACCAGCTCCTCCCTAAGTAGCCAATGCCTGTCTCACTCTCAGATACCAGCTCCTCCCTCACTAACAAACAGCCTGTCCCACACTCAGATACCAGCGCCTCCCTCACTGATAACCTGCCTTTACCACTCAAATATCAGATCCTCCCTCACCATTACACATCCTGTCCCACTCTCAGATACCAGCTCCTACCTCACTAACACACTACATGTCTCACTCTCAGACTCCAGCTCCTCCCTCACTAACTCACAATCTGTTTCACTCTCAGATACCTGCTCCTCCCTCACTAACACACAACCTGTCTCACTTTCAGATTCCAGCTCCTCCTTCACTAAAACATAGCCTGTCTCAATCCTAGTTACCAGCTCCTCCCTCACCTACACACAGCCTGTCCCAAACTCAGATACCCACTCCACCCTCACTAACACACAGCCTGTCCACCTCTCAGATACCAGCTCCTCCCTCACTAACACACAGCCTGTCCACCTCTCAGATACCAGCTCCTCCCTCACTAACACACAGCCTGTCACACTATCAGATACCAGTTCCTCCCTCTGTAGCCATTGCCTGTCCCACTCGCAGATACCAGCTCCTCCTCACCAAAACACAGCCAGTTGCACACCCAGTTACCAGCTCCACTCTCACTAACACACAGCCTGTATTAATCTGAGATACCAGCTCATCTCTCACCTACACACAGCCTGTCCCAAACTCAGATACGCACTCCACCCTCACTAACACACAGTCTGCGCACACTCTGAAAGCAGCTCCTCCCTCACTAACATGCAGCCTGTCCAATTCTTAGATACCAGCTCCTCCCTCACTAACACACAGCCTGTCCCACTCACAGATACCAGCTCAACCCTCACGAACATATCGCCTGTCCCACTGTGATCCCAGCTCCTCCCTCACTAAAACACAGCCTGTCCCACTCTCAGATTCCAGCTCCTCGCTCACTAACAGACAGCCTGTCCCATTCTCACATACCAGCTCCTCCCTCACTAACACACAGCCTGTCTCATTCTCAGATGCGAAATCCTCCCTCACTAACACACAGCCTGTCTCACTCTCAGATACCAGCTCGTCCCTCACGAACATACAGCCTGTCCCACTCACATATACCAGCTCCTACCTCACTAACACACAGCCTGTCTCACTCTCAGATACCAGCTCCTCCCTCACTAACACACAGCCTGTCTCACTCTCAGATACCAGCTCCTCCCTCACTAACACACAGCCTGTCCCACTCTCAGATACTAGCTCCTCCCTCACTAACACACAGCCTGTCTCACTCTCAGATACCAGCTCCTCCCTCACTAACACACAGCCTGTCCCACTCTCAGATACCAGATCCTCCCTCACTAACACACAGCCTGTCCCACTCTCAGATACCAGCTCCTCCCTCACTAACACACAGCCGGTCCCACTCTCAGATACCAGCGCCTCCCTCACTGATAACCAGCCTTTACCACTCAAAAATCAGATTCTCCCTCACCATTACACATCCTGTCCCACTCTCAGATACCAGCTCCTACCTCACTAACACACAACTTGTCTCACTCTCAGACTCAAGCTCCTCCCTCACTAACTCACAACCTCTTTCACTCTCAGATACCTGCTCCTCCCTCACTAACACACAACCTGTCTCACTCTCAGATTCCAGCTCCTCCCTCACTAAAACATAGCCTGTCTCAATCCAGTTACCAGCTCCTCCCTCACTAACACACAGCCTGTCTTAATCTCAGATACTAGCTCATCCCTCACCTACACACAGCCTGTCCCACTCTCAGATACCAGATCCTCCTTCAATAATATACAAGCTGACCCACTCTCAGATACCAGCATCTCCCTCACTAACGCACAGTCTGTTCCACTCTCATATACCAGCTCCTTCCTCACTAACACACAGCCTGACCCACTCTCAGATACCAGCTCCTCCATCACTAACACAGCCTGTCCAACTCAAATAGCAGATAGTCCCACTATAACACAGAGCCTGTCCCACTCACAGATACCAGCTCCAATCTCACGAACACACAGCCTGTCCACCTCTCAGATAACAGCTCCTCCCTCAATAACACACAGCCTGTCCTGCTCTCAGCTACCAGCTCAACCCTCACGAACATACTGCCTGTCCCACAGTGATAACAGCTCCTCACTCACTAACACACAGCCTGTCCCACTCTCAGATATCAGCTCCTCCCTCACTAACAGACAGCCTGTCCCATTCTCAGATACGAGCTCCTCCCTCACTAACACTCAGCCAGTCCAACTTCAGATAAAAGCTCCTCCCTAACACAAAGCCTGTCTCACTCTCAGATACCAGCTCTTCCCTCACTAACACACAGCCTGTCTCACTCTCAGATACCAGCTCCTCCCTCACTAACACACAGCTTGTCTCACTCTCAGATACAAGCTCCTCCCTCCCTAACACACATTCCCACACTCAGATACCAGATCCTCCTTCACTAACACACAACCTGTCCCATTCTCAGATACCAGCTCCTCCCTCACGAAGACACAGCCTGTCCCACTCTCAGATGCCAGCTCCTCCCTCACTGACACACAGCCTGTCTCACTGTCAGATATCAGCTCCTCCGTCAGTAAAACGCATCCTGTCCCACTCTCAGATATGAGATCTTCCCTCACAAACACACAACATGTCCCACTCTCAGATACCAGATCCACATTCACTAATATACAAGCTGACCCAATCTCAGATACCAGCACCTCCCCTCATAACACAAAGCCTGTCCCAATCTCAGATACCAGCTCCTCCCTCACTAACACACAGCCTGTCCCCCTCTCAGATACCAGCTTCTCCCTCACTAACACAAAGACAGCCCCACTCTCAGATACCATCTCCTCCCGGACTATCACACAGCCTGTCCCACTGTGATACCATCTCCTCCCTCACTAAAACACAGCCTGTCCCACTCTCAGATTCCAGCTCCTCGCTCACTAACACACAGCCTGTCCCACTCTCAGATACCAGCTCCTCCCTCACTAAAACACAGCACGTCCCTCTCTCAGATACCACTTCGTACCTCACTAACACACAGCCTGTCTCATTCTGAGATACGAACTCCTCCCTCACTAACACTCAGCCTGTCCCACTCTCAGATATCAGCTCCTCCCTAACACACAGCCTGTCTCACTCTCAGATACCAGCTCTTCCCTCACTAACACACAGCCTGTCTCACTCTCAGATTCCAGCACCTCCATCACTAACTCACAGCCTGTCTCACTTTCAGATACCAGCTCCAAACTCACTAACACACAGCCTGTCCCACTCTAAGGTACCAGCTCCTCCATAACATACAGCCTGTCACACTCTCAGATTCCAGCACCTCCCACACTAACACACAGCCTGTCCCTCACTCAAATCCCAGCTCCTCCCTCACTAACACAGCCTGTCCCACTCAAATATCAATCTCCCGCACGAGCACACATCCTGTCCCCCTCTCAGATACCAACTCCTACCTCACTAACACAAAGCCTGTCCCACTTACAGATTCCAGCTCCACCCTCACTAACACACAGCCTGTCCCACTCTCAGATACCAGCTCTTCCCTCACTAACACACAGCCTGTCCCACTCTCAGACACCAGCTCCTACCGCACTAACACACAGCCTGTCCCACTATGAGATACGACCTCCTCCCTCAGGAACTCACAGACTGTCCCACTATGAGATACCAGCTCCTCCCTCAGTAACACACAGCCTGTCCCACTCTCAGATACCAGCTCCTCCCTTACTTACAGCCTGTCCCACTCTCAGATACCACCTCCTCCCTCACTAACACACAGCCTGTCCCACTCTCAGATACCAGCTCCTCCGTCACTAACACAGAGCCTGTCCCACTATGAGATACGATCTCCTCCCTCAGGAACTCACAGACTGTCCCACTATGAGATACCAGCTCCTCCCTCAGTAACACACAGCCTGTCCCACTCTCAGATACCAGCTCCTCCCTTACTTACAGCCTGTCCCACTCTCAGATACCACCTCCTCCCTCACTAACACACAGCCTGTCCCACTCTCAGATACCAGCTCCTCCGTCACTAACACACAGTCTGTCCCACTATGAGATACGATCTCCTCCCTCAGGAACTCACAGCCTGTCCCACTATGAGATACCAGCTCCTCCCTCACTAACACTCAGCCTGTCCCACTCTCAGGTACCAGCTCCTCCCTAACATACTGCCTGTCCCACTCTCAGATCCCAGTTCCGCCCTCACTAACACAACCTGTCACACTCTCAGATACCAACTCCTCCCTCACTAACACACAGCCTGTCCCACACTCAAATCCCAGCTCCTCCCTCACTAACACAGCCTGTCCCACTCAAATATCAATCTCCCGCACGAGCACACATCCTGTCCCACTCTCAGATACCACCTCCTACCTCACTAACACAAAGCCTGACCCACTTTCAGATTCCAGCTCCACCCTCACTAACACACAGCCTGTCCCACTCTCAGATACCAGCTGCTACCTCATTATCACACAGCCTGTCGCAGTCAGATACCTGCTCCTCCCGCACTAACACACAGCCTGTCCCACTATGAGATACGACCTCCTCCCTCAGGAACTCACACCTGTCCCACTAAGAATACCAGCTCCTCCCTCACTAACACACAGCCTGTCCTGCTCTGAGGTACCAGCTCCTCTCTAACATACAGCCTGTTCCAGTCTCAGATACCAGCTCATCCCTCACTAACACACAGCCTGTCCCAATCTCAGATACCAGCTCCTCCCTAACTGAGCCTGTCCCTCTCTCAGATCCCAGTTCCGCCCTCACTAACACAGCCTGTCCCACTCAGATACCAGCTCCTCCCTCACTAACACAGCCTGTCACACTCTCAGATACCAAATCCTCCCTAACACAAAGCCTGTCCCACTCTCAGAAACCAGCTCCTCCCTCACTAACACTCAGCCTGTCCCATTCTCTGACACCAGCTCCTCCCTCACAACACTCAGCCTCTCCCACTCTCAGATACCAGCAACTCCCTGAATAACACAGCCTTTCCCACTCTCAGATACCAGTTACTCCCTCCCTAACACACAGCCTGTCTCACTCTCAGATACCAGCTCTTCCCTCACTAACACACAGCCTGTCTCACTCTCAGATACCAGCTCGTCCCTCACGAACATACAGCCTGTCGCACTCACATATACCAGCTCCTACTTCACTAACACACAGCCTGTCTCACTCTCAGATACCAGCTCCAAACTCAATAACACACAGTCTGTCTCACTCAAGAAACAAGCTCCTCCCACACTAACACTCAGCCTGTCCCTCTCTCAGATACCAGCTCGTCCCTCACTAAAACACAGCCTTTCCCACTCTCAGATTCCAGCTCCTCCCTCACTAACAGACAGCCTGTCCCACTCTCAGATACCAGCTCCTCCCTCACTAACACACAGCCTCTCCCACTCTCAGATACCAGCTCCTCCCTCACTAACACACAGCCTCTCCCACTCTCAAATACCAGCTCCTCCCTCACGAACATATTGCCTGTCCCACTGTGATACCAGCTCCTCCCTCACTAAAACACAGCCTGTCCCACTCTCAGATTCCAGCTCCTCGCTCACTAACAGACAGCCTGTCCCATTCTCACGTACCAGCTCCTCCCTCACTAACACACAGCCTGTCTCATTCCCAGATACGAGCTCCTCCCTCACTAACACAAAGCCTGTCTCACTCTCAGATACTAGCTCCACCCTCACTAACACACAGTCTGTCGCACTCTCAGATACCAGCTCCTCCCTCACTAACACACAGCCTCTCCCACTCTCAGATACCAGCTCCTCCCTCACTAACACACAGCCTCTCCCACTATCAAATACCAGCTCCTCCCTCACGAACATATTGCCTGTCCCACTGTGATACCAGCTCCTCCCTCACTAAAACAAAGCCTGTCCCACTCTCAGATTCCAGCTCCTCGCTCACTAACAGACAGCCTGTCCCATTCTCACGTACCAGCTCCTCCCTCACTAACACACAGCCTGTCTCATTCCCAGATACGAGCTCCACCCTCACTAACACACAGCCTGTCTCACTCTCAGATACCACCTCCTCCCTCACTAACACACAACCTCTCCCAGTCTCAGATAGCAGCTCCTCCCTCACGAACTTATTGCCTGTCCCACTGTGATACCAGCTCCTCCCTCACTACCACACAGCCTGTCCCACTCACATATACCAGCTCCTCCCTCACTAACACACAGCCTGTCTCATTCCCAGATACGAGCTCCACCCTCACTAACACACAGCCTGTCTCACTCTCAGATACCACCTCCTCCCTCACTAACACACAACCTCTCCCAGTCTCAGATAGCAGCTCCTCCCTCACGAACTTATTGCCTGTCCCACTCAGATACCAGCTCCTCCCTCACTAACACACAGCCTGTCCCACTCAGATACCAGCTCCTCCCTCACTAACACAGCCTGTCACACTCTCAGATACCAAATCCTCCCTAACACAAAGCCTGTCCCACTCTCAGAAACCAGCTCCTCCCTCACTAACACTCAGCCTGTCCCATTCTCTGACACCAGCTCCTCCCTCACAACACTCAGCCTCTCCCACTCTCAGATACCAGCAACTCCCTGAATAACACAGCCTTTCCCACTCTCAGATACCAGTTACTCCCTCCCTAACACACAGCCTGTCTCACTCTCAGATACCAGCTCTTCCCTCACTAACACACAGCCTGTCTCACTCTCAGATACCAGCTCGTCCCTCACGAACATACAGCCTGTCGCACTCACATATACCAGCTCCTACTTCACTAACACACAGCCTGTCTCACTCTCAGATACCAGCTCCAAACTCAATAACACACAGTCTGTCTCACTCAAGAAACAAGCTCCTCCCACACTAACACTCAGCCTGTCCCTCTCTCAGATACCAGCTCGTCCCTCACTAAAACACAGCCTTTCCCACTCTCAGATTCCAGCTCCTCCCTCACTAACAGACAGCCTGTCCCACTCTCAGATACCAGCTCCTCCCTCACTAACACACAGCCTCTCCCACTCTCAGATACCAGCTCCTCCCTCACTAACACACAGCCTCTCCCACTCTCAAATACCAGCTCCTCCCTCACGAACATATTGCCTGTCCCACTGTGATACCAGCTCCTCCCTCACTAAAACACAGCCTGTCCCACTCTCAGATTCCAGCTCCTCGCTCACTAACAGACAGCCTGTCCCATTCTCACGTACCAGCTCCTCCCTCACTAACACACAGCCTGTCTCATTCCCAGATACGAGCTCCTCCCTCACTAACACAAAGCCTGTCTCACTCTCAGATACTAGCTCCACCCTCACTAACACACAGTCTGTCGCACTCTCAGATACCAGCTCCTCCCTCACTAACACACAGCCTCTCCCACTCTCAGATACCAGCTCCTCCCTCACTAACACACAGCCTCTCCCACTATCAAATACCAGCTCCTCCCTCACGAACATATTGCCTGTCCCACTGTGATACCAGCTCCTCCCTCACTAAAACAAAGCCTGTCCCACTCTCAGATTCCAGCTCCTCGCTCACTAACAGACAGCCTGTCCCATTCTCACGTACCAGCTCCTCCCTCACTAACACACAGCCTGTCTCATTCCCAGATACGAGCTCCACCCTCACTAACACACAGCCTGTCTCACTCTCAGATACCACCTCCTCCCTCACTAACACACAACCTCTCCCAGTCTCAGATAGCAGCTCCTCCCTCACGAACTTATTGCCTGTCCCACTGTGATACCAGCTCCTCCCTCACTAAAACACAGCCTGTCCCACTCTCAGATACCAGCTCCTCCCTCACTACCACACAGCCTGTCCCACTCACATATACCAGCTCCTACCTCACTAACACACAGCCTGTCCCACTCTCAGATACCAGCGCCTCCCTGACTAATAACCAGCCTTTAACACTCAAATATCAGATCCTCCCTCACCATTACACATCCTCTTCCACTATCAGATACCAGCTCCTACCTCACTAACACACAACCTGTCTCACTCTCAAATTCCAGCTCCTCCCTCACTAACTCACAGTCTGTCTCACTCTCAGATACCTGCTCCTCCCTCACTAACACACAACCTGTCTCACTCTCAGATACCAGCTCCTCCCTCACTAACACACAGCCTGTCTCACTCTCAGATACCAGCTCCTCCCTCACTAACACACAGCCTGTCTCACTCTCAGATACCAGCTCCTCCCTCACTAACACACAGCCTGTCTCACTCTCAGATACCAGCTCCTCCCTCACTAACACACAGCCTGTCCCACTCTCAGATACTAGCTCCTCCCTCACTAACACACAGCCTGTCTCACTCTCAGATACCAGCTCCTCCCTCACTAACACACAGCCTGTCCCACTCTCAGATACCAGATCCTCCCTCACTAACACACAGCCTGTCCCACTCTCAGATACCAGCTCCTCCCTCACTAACACACAGCCGGTCCCACTCTCAGATACCAGCGCCTCCCTCACTGATAACCAGCCTTTACCACTCAAAAATCAGATTCTCCCTCACCATTACACATCCTGTCCCACTCTCAGATACCAGCTCCTACCTCACTAACACACAACTTGTCTCACTCTCAGACTCAAGCTCCTCCCTCACTAACTCACAACCTCTTTCACTCTCAGATACCTGCTCCTCCCTCACTAACACACAACCTGTCTCACTCTCAGATACCAGCTCCTCCCTCACTAACACACAGCCTGTCTCACTCTCAGATACCAGCTCCTACCTCACTAACACACAGCCTGTCTCACTCTCAGATACCAGCTCCTCCCTCACTAACACACAGCCTGTCTCACTCTCAGATACCAGCTCCTCCCTCACTAACACACAGCCTGTCCCACTCTCAGATACTAGCTCCTCCCTCACTAACACACAGCCTGTCTCACTCTCAGATACCAGCTCCTCCCTCACTAACACACAGCCTGTCCCACTCTCAGATACCAGCTCCTCCCTCACTAACACACAGCCGGTCCCACTCTCAGATACCAGCGCCTCCCTCACTGATAACCAGCCTTTACCACTCAAAAATCAGATTCTCCCTCACCATTACACATCCTGTCCCACTCTCAGATACCAGCTCCTACCTCACTAACACACAACTTGTCTCACTCTCAGACTCAAGCTCCTCCCTCACTAACTCACAACCTCTTTCACTCTCAGATACCTGCTCCTCCCTCACTAACACACAACCTGTCTCACTCTCAGATTCCAGCTCCTCCCTCACTAAAACATAGCCTGTCTCAATCCAGTTACCAGCTCCTCCCTCACTAACACACAGCCTGTCTTAATCTCAGATACTAGCTCATCCCTCACCTACACACAGCCTGTCCCATTCTCAGATACCAGATCCTCCTTCAATAATATACAAGCTGACCCACTCTCAGATACCAGCATCTCCCTCACTAACGCACAGTCTGTTCCACTCTCAGATACCAGCTCCTTCCTCACTAACACACAGCCTGACCCACTCTCAGATACCAGCTCCTCCATCACTAACACAGCCTGTCCAACTCAAATAGCAGATAGTCCCACTATAACACAGAGCCTGTCCCACTCTCAGATACCAGCTCCAATCTCACGAACACACAGCCTGTCCACCTCTCAGATAACAGCTCCTCCCTCAATAACACACAGCCTGTCCTGCTCTCAGCTACCAGCTCAACCCTCACGAACATACTGCCTGTCCCACAGTGATAACAGCTCCTCACTCACTAACACACAGCCTGTCCCACTCTCAGATATCAGCTCCTCCCTCACTAACAGACAGCCTGTCCCATTCTCAGATACGAGCTCCTCCCTCACTAACACTCAGCCAGTCCAACTTCAGATAAAAGCTCCTCCCTAACACAAAGCCTGTCTCACTCTCAGATACCAGCTCTTCCCTCACTAACACACAGCCTGTCTCACTCTCAGATACCAGCTCCTCCCTCACTAACACACAGCTTGTCTCACTCTCAGATACAAGCTCCTCCCTCCCTAACACACATTCCCACTCTCAGATACCAGATCCTCCTTCACTAACACACAACCTGTCCCATTCTCAGATACCAGCTCCTCCCTCACGAAGACACAGCCTGTCCCACTCTCAGATGCCAGCTCCTCCCTCACTGACACACAGCCTGTCTCACTGTCAGATATCAGCTCCTCCGTCAGTAAAACGCAGCCTGTCCCACTCTCAGATATCAGATCTTCCCTCACAAACACACAACATGTCCCACTCTCAGATACCAGATCCACATTCACTAATATACAAGCTGACCCAATCTCAGATACCAGCACCTCCCCTCATAACACAAAGCCTGTCCCAATCTCAGATACCAGCTCCTCCCTCACTAACACACAGCCTGTCCCCCTCTCAGATACCAGCTTCTCCCTCACTAACACAAAGACAGCCCCACTCTCAGATACCATCTCCTCCCGGACTATCACACAGCCTGTCCCACTGTGATACCATCTCCTCCCTCACTAAAACACAGCCTGTCCCACTCTCAGATTCCAGCTCCTCGCTCACTAACACACAGCCTGTCCCACTCTCAGATACCAGCTCCTCCCTCACTAAAACACAGCACGTCCCTCTCTCAGATACCACTTCGTACCTCACTAACACACAGCCTGTCTCATTCTGAGATACGAACTCCTCCCTCACTAACACTCAGCCTGTCCCACTCTCAGATATCAGCTCCTCCCTAACACACAGCCTGTCTCACTCTCAGATACCAGCTCTTCCCTCACTAACACACAGCCTGTCTCACTCTCAGATTCCAGCTCCTCCATCACTAACTCACAGCCTGTCTCACTTTCAGATACCAGCTCCAAACTCAATAACACACAGTCTGTCTCACTCAAGAAACAAGCTCCTCCCACACTAACACTCAGCCTGTCCCACACTCAGATACCAGCTTCTCCCTCACTAACAAACAGCCTTTCCCACTCTCAGATACCAGCTCCTCCCTCACTAACAAACAGCCTGTCCCACACTCAGATACCAGCGCCTCCCTCACTGATAACCTGCCTTTACCACTCAAATATCAGATCCTCCCTCACCATTGCACATCCTGTCCCACTCTCAGATACCAGCTCCTACCTCACTAACACACTACATGTCTCACTCTCAGACTCCAGCTCCTCCCTCACTAACTCACAATCTGTTTCACTCTCAGATACCTGCTCCTCCCTCACTAACACACAACCTGTCTCACTTTCAGATTCCAGCTCCTCCTTCACTAAAACATAGCCTGTCTCAATCCTAGTTACCAGCTCCTCCCTCACCTACACACAGCCTGTCCCAAACTCAGATACCCACTCCACCCTCACTAACACACAGCCTGTCCACCTCTCAGATACCAGCTCCTCCCTCACTAACACACAGCCTGTCCACCTCTCAGATACCAGCTCCTCCCTCACTAACACACAGCCTGTCACACTATCAGATACCAGTTCCTCCCTCTGTAGCCATTGTCTGTCCCACTCGCAGATACCAGCTCCTCCTCACCAAAACACAGCCAGTTGCACACCCAGTTACCAGCTCCACTCTCACTAACACACAGCCTGTATTAATCTGAGATACCAGCTCATCTCTCACCTACACACAGCCTGTCCCAAACTCAGATACGCACTCCACCCTCACTAACACACAGTCTGCGCACACTCTGAAAGCAGCTCCTCCCTCACTAACATGCAGCCTGTCCAACTCTTAGATACCAGCTCCTCCCTCACTAACACACAGCCTGTCCCACTCACAGATACCAGCTCAACCCTCACGAACATATCGCCTGTCCCACTGTGATCCCAGCTCCTCCCTCACTAAAACACAGCCTGTCCCACTCTCAGATTCCAGCTCCTCGCTCACTAACAGACAGCCTGTCCCATTCTCACATACCAGCTCCTCCCTCACTAACACACAGCCTGTCTCATTCTCAGATGCGAAATCCTCCCTCACTAACACACAGCCTGTCTCACTCTCAGATACCAGCTCGTCCCTCACGAACATACAGCCTGTCCCACTCACATATACCAGCTCCTACCTCACTAACACACAGCCTGTCTCACTCTCAGATACCAGTTCCTCCCTCACAAACATACAGCGGGTCCTACTGTCAGCTACCAGCACCTCCCTCACTAACACACAGCCTGACTCACTCTCAGATACCAGCTCCTCCCTCACTAACACACAGCCTGTCCCAGCCTCAGATACCAGCGCCTCCCTCTCTAATAACCAGCCTTTACCACTCAAATATCAGATCCGCCCTCACCATTACACATCCTCTTCCACTATCAGATACCAGCTCCTACCTCACTAACACACAGCCTGTCTCACTCTCAAATTCCAGCTCCTCCCTCACTAACACACAACCTGTCTCACTCTCAGATTCCAGCTCCTCCCTCACTAACACACAGCCTGTCTCACTCTCAGATACCAGCTCCTCCCTCACTAACACATAGCATGTCCCACACTCAGATACCAGCGCCTCCCTCACTGATAACCAGCCTTTACCACTCAAATATCAGATCCTCCTTCACCATAACACATCCTGTCCCACTCTCAGATACCAGCTCCTCCCTCACTAACACAGCCTGTCCTACTCTCAGATACCTGCTCATTCCTCACCTACACACAACTTGTCCCAAACTCAGATACCCACTCCACCCTCACTAACACACAGTCTGCACACACTCCGAAAGCAGCTCCTCCCTCACTAACACACAGCTTGTCCCATTCTCAGATACCAGCTCCTCCCTTACACAAAGTCTGTCTCACTGTCAGATACCAGCTCCTCCCTCACTAACACACAGCCTGTCCCACACTCAGATATCAGATCCTCCCTCACTAACACACAGCCTGTCCCACACTCAGATATCAGATCCTCCCTCACTAACACACAGCCTGTCCCATTCTCAGATACCAGCTCCTCCCTTACACAAAGTCTGTCTCATTGTCAGATACCAGCTCCTCCCTCACTAACAAACAGCCTTTCCCACACTCAGATACCAGCGCCTCCCTCACTGATAACCAGCCTTTACCACTCAAATATCAGATCCTTCCTCACCATTACACATCCTGTCCCACTCTCAGATACCAGCTCCTACCTCACTAACACACATGTCTCACCCTCAGACTCCAGCTCCTCCCTCACTAACTCACAACCTGTTTCACTCTCAGATACCTGCTCCTCCCTCACTAACACACGTGTCTCACTCTCAGATTCCAGCTCTTCCCTCACTAAAACATAGCCTGTCTCAATCCCAGTTACCAGCTCCTCCCTCACTAACACACAGCCTGTCCTACTCTCAGATACCAGCTCATCCCTCACTAACACAGTCTGCACACACTCCGAAAGCAGCTCCTCCCTCACTAAAACACAGCCTGTCCCACTCTCAGATACCAGCTCCTCCCTTACACAAATTCTGTCACACTCTCAGATACCAGCTCCTCCCTCACTAACACACAGCCTGTCCCACTCTCAGATATCAGATCCTCACTCACTAACACACAGCCTGTCCCACTCTCAGATACCAGATCCTCCTTCACTAATATACAAGCGGACCCACTCTCAGATACCAGCACTTCCCCTCATTAACACACAGCCTTTTCCACTCTCAGATAACAGCTCCTTCCTCACTAACACACACCCTGTCCCACTCTCCGATACCAGCTCCTCCATCACTAAAACAGCCTGTCCCACTCAAATAGCAGATCCTCCCACAATAACACACAGCCTGTCCCACTCACAGATACCAGCTCCTACCTCACGAACACACAGCCTGTCCCACTCACAGATACCAGCTCCTACCTCACGAACACACAGCCTGTCCACCACTCAGATACCAGCTCCTCCCTCACGAACACACAGCCTTTTCCACTCTCAGATATCAGATCCTCCCTCACTAACACACAGCCTGTCCCACTCTCAGATACCAGATCCTCCTTCACTAATATACAAGCGGACCAATCTCATATACCAGCACCTCCCCTCATTAACACACAGCCTTTTCCACTCTCAGATAACAGCTCCTTCCTCACGAACACACAGGCTGTCCCACTCTCAGATACCAGCTCCTCCATCACTAACACACAGCCTGTCCAACTCTCAGATACCAGCTCCTCCCTCACTAACACACAGCCTGTCCAACTCTCAGATACCAGCTCCTCCCTCACTAACACACAGCCTGTCCCACTCCCAGATACGAGCTCCTCCCTCACTAACACTCAGCCTGTCCAACTTCAGATAAAAGCTCCTCCCTAACACAAAGCCTGTCTCACTCTCAGATACCAGCTCCTCCCTCACTAACACACAGCTTGTCTCACTCGCAGATACCAGCTCCTCCCTCACTAACACACAGCCTGTCCCACTCTCAGATACCAGCTCCTCCCTCAGTAACACACACTGTCTCACTCTGATACCAGCTCCTCCCTAACACACATGTCCCACTCTCAGATACCAGATCCTCCTTCACTAACATACAACCTGTCCCACACTCAGATACCAGCTTCTCCCTAACACACAACCTGTCCCATTCTCAGATACCAGCTCCTCCCTCAATAACACACAGTCTGTCCCACTTGGATACCAGCTCCTCCCTCACGAAGACACAGCCTGTCCCACTCTCAGATACCAGCTCCTCCCTCACGAACACTGCCTGTCTCAATCTCAGATACCAGCTCCTCCCTCACTAACACGAAACATGCCCACCCATATATACAAGCTCCTCACTCATTAACACAAATGATGTCGCAATCTCAGATACCAGCTCCTCCCTCACTAACACACAGCCTGTCCCACTCTCAGATACCAGCTCCTCCATCACTAACACACAGCCTATCCCACACACAGATACCAGCTCCTCCCTCACTAACACACAGCCTGTCCCACTCTCAGATACCAGCTCCTCCCTAAAACACAGCCTGTCCCACTCCCAGATTCCAGCTCCTCCCCCACTAACACACCACCTGTCTCACTCTCAGATTCCAGCTCCTCCCTCAATAACACACAGCCTGTCCCCCTCTCAGATACCATCTCCTCCCTCACGAACACTACCTGTCTCAATCTCAGATACAAGCTCCTCCCTCACTAACACGCAACATGTCCCAATCACATATACCAGCACCTCCCTCATTAACACACAGCCTGTCGCAATCTAAGATACCAGCTCCTCCCTCACTAGCACACAGCCTGTCTCACTCTCAGATACCAGCTCCTCCCTCACTAACACACAGCCTGTCTCACTCTCAGATACCAGCTCCTCCCTCACTAACACACAACCTGTCTCACTCTCAGATTCCAGCTCCTCCCCCACTAAAACACAGCCTGTCTCAATCCCAGTTACCAGCTCCTCCCTCACTAACACACAGCCTGTCTTACTCACAGATACCAGCTCATCCCTCACCTACACACAGCCTGTCCCAAACTCAGATACACACTCCACCCTCACTAACACACAGTCTGCACACACTCCGAAAGCAGCTCCTCCCTCACTAACTCACAGGCTGTCCCACTCTCAGATACTAGCTACTCCCTAACACACAACCTGTCCCACTCTCTGATTCCAGCTCCTCCCTCACTAACACGAAAATTGCCCACTCATATATACCAGCTCCTCACTCATTAACACACAGCCTGTCTCACTCTCTGATAACCGCTATTCCCTCAATAACAGACCGCCTGTCCCTCTCTCAGTTACCACCTCCTCCCTTACTAACACACAGCCTCTCCCACTCTCAGATACCAGCTCCTCCATCACTAACACACAGCCTGTCGCACTCAAATATCAGATAATCCCACTATAACACACAGCCTGTCCCACTCACAGATACCTGCTCCTCCCGGTCTAACACACAGCCTGAGCCACTCTCAGAGACCAGCTCCTCACTCAATAACTCACAGCTGGTTCCACTCTCAGATACCAGCTCCTCCCTCACTAACACACAGCCTATCCCACACACAGATACCAGCTCCTCCCTCACTAACACACAGCCTGTCTCATTCACAGATATGAGCTCCACCCTAAATAACACTCAGGCTAACCACTCTCAGATACCAGCTCCTCCCTAACACACAGCCTGTCCCACTCGTATATACCAGCTCCTCCCTCACTAACTCACTGGATGTCCCACTCTCCGATACCAGCTCCTCCCTCACTATCATTCAGCCGGTCCCACTCTCAGATACCTGTTCCTCCCTCACTAACACACAGCTTGTCCCACTCTCAGATACCAGCTCCTCCCTTACTAACACACAGTCTGTCCCACTCTTAGATACCAGCTCGTCCCTCACAAACAGACAGCCTGTGCCAAAGACAGATACCAGCTCCCACCTCTCTAAGACACAGCCTTGCCACTCTCAGGTACGAGCACCTCCCTCACTAACACACAGACAATCTCATTCTCGGATAGGAGCTCCTCCCTCACTAATACTCAGGCTGTCCCACTCCCAGATACCAGCTCCTCCCTCACTAACACTCAGCCTGTCCCACTCTCAGATACCAGCTCCTACCTCACTAACACACAGCCTGTCTCACTCTCAGATTCCAGCTCCTCCCTCACTAAAACATAGTCTGTCTCAATCCCAGTTACCAGCTCCTCCCTCACTAACACAGCCTGTCTTACTCTCAGATACCAGCTCATACCTCACCTACACACAACCTGTCCCAAACTCAGATACCCACGTCACCCTCACTAACACACAGTCTGCACACACTCCGAAAGCAGCTCCTCCCGCACTAACTCACAGCCTGTCCCACTCTCAGATACCAGCTCCTCCCTCACTATCACTCAGCCTGACCCAATCTCAGATACCAGCTCCTCCCTCAGTACCTCACAGCCTTTCACACTCTCAGATACCAGCTCCTCCCTCACTAACACACAGCCTCTCCTACTCTCAGATACCAGCTCCTCCCTCACTAACTCACAGCCATTCCCACTCTCAGTTGCTAGCTCCCCCGACACTAACACACAGCCTGTCCCAATCTCAGATACCAGCTCCTCCCTCTCTAACACACAGCCTGTCCCAATCTCAGATACCCGCTCTTCCCTCTCTAACACACAGCCTGTCCCACTGTCAGATACCTGCTCCTCCCTAACGAACACACAGCCTGTCCGACACTCAGTTACCAGCTCTTCCCTCACTAACACACCACCTATTCCACTCTTAGATAGCAGCTCCTCCCTCACTAACAGACAGCCTGTGCCACAGACAGATACCAGTTCCTACTTCTCTACGACACAGCCTGTCCCTCTCTTAGGTACGAGCACCTCCCTCACTAACACACAGACTTTCTCATTCTCAGATCCGAGCTCCTTCCTCACTAATACTCAGGCTGTCCCACTCTCAGATACCAGCTCCTCCCTCACTAACACTCAGCCTGTCCCACTCTCAGATAGCAGCGCCTCCCTCACGAACATTCAGCCTGTCCCACTCTCCGACACCAGCTCCTCCCTCACGAACACACAGCCTTTTCCACTCTCAGATACCAGCTCCTCCCGCATTAAGACACAGCCTGTCCCACTCTCAGATACCAGCTCCTCCCTCACGAACATTCAGCCTGTCCCACTCTCAGATACTTGCTACTCCATCAAGAACACACAGCCTTTTACACTCTCAGATAACTGCTCCTCACTCAGTAACACACAGGCTGTCCCACTCTCAGATACCAGCTCCTCCGTCACTAACAAGCAACATGTCCCACTCTCAGATACCAGCTCCACCCTCACTAACACACAGCCTCTCCTACTCTCAGATAGCAGCTCCTCCTTCAATAACTCACAGACTGACCCACACCCTGATAACAGCTCCTCCCTCACTACCACACAGACATTCCCACTCTCAGTTGCCAGCTGCCCCCTCACTAACACATAGCCTGTCCCAATTTCAGATACCAGCTCCTCCCTCTTTAACACACAGCCTGTCCCACACATAGATAGCAGCTCCTCCCTCGCAAACACACAGCCTGTCCCACTCTCAGATAACAGCTCCTCCCTCATTAACACAAAGCCTGTCCTAATCTCAGATACAAGATACTCACTCACTAACACACAGCCTGTCCCACTTGCATATACCAGCTCCTCCCTCACTAACACACTGGATGTCCCACTCTCAGATACCAGCTCCTCCCTCACTAACACACTGGATGTCCCACTCTCAGATACCAGCTCCACCCTCACTAACACACAGCCTGTCCGACTCTCAGATACCAACGCCTCCCTCACGAACATTCAGACTGTCCCACTATCAGATACCAGCTACTCCCTCACGAACACACAGCCTTTTCCACTCTCAGATACCAGCTCCTCACTCTCTAACACACAGGCTGTCCCACTCTCAGATACCAGCCCCTCCGTCACTAACAAGCAAAATGTCCCACTCTCAGATACCAGCTCCACCCTCATTAACACACAGCCTGTCCCACTCGCATATATCATCTCCTCCCTCACTAACACACAGCCTCTCCTACTCTCAGATAGCAGCTCCTCCCTCAATAACTCACAGACTGACCCACACCCTGATAACAGCTCCTCCCTCACTACCACGCAGACATTCCCACTCTCAGTTGCCAGCTCCCCCCTCACTAACACATAGCCTGTCCCAATGTCAAATACCAGCTCCTCCCTTTCTAATACACAGCCTGTCCCACACATAGATACCAGCTCCTACCTCACAAACACACAGCCTGTCCCACTCGCATATATCATCTCCTCCCTCACTAACACACAGCCTCTCCTACTCTCAGATAGCAGCTCCTCCCTCAATAACTCACAGACTGACCCACACCCTGATAACAGCTCCTCCCTCACTACCACGCAGACATTCCCACTCTCAGATAACAGCTCCTCCCTCATTAACACAAAGCCTGTCCCAATCTCAGATACGAGCTACTCACTCACTAACACACAGCCTGTCCCACTTGCATATACCAGCTCCTCCCTCACTAACTCACTGGATGTCCCACCCTCAGATACCAGCTCCTCCCTCACTAACACACTGGATGTCCCACTCTCAGATACCAGCTCCACCCTCACTAACACACAGCCTGTCCCACTCTCAGATACCAGCTCCTCCCTCATTAACACAAAGCCTGTCCCAATCTCAGACACAAGCTACTCACTCACTAACACACAGCCTGTCCCACTTGCATATACCAGCTCCTCCCTCACTAACTCACTAAATAACAGCCTGTCCCTCTCTCAGGAACGAGCACCTCCCTCACTAACACACAGCCTATTCCACTCTCAGATACCTGCTCCTCACTCACTAACAAACAACATGTCCCACTCTCAGATACCAGCTCCACCCTCATTAACACACAGCCTGTCCCACTCGCATATATCAGCTCCTCCCTCACTAACACACAGCCTCTCCTACTCTCAGATAGCAGCTCCTCCCTCAATAACTCACAGACTGACCCACACCCTGATAACAGCTCCTCCCTCACTACCACGCAGACATTCCCACTCTCAGTTGCCAGCTCCCCCCTCACTAACACATAGCCTGTCCCAATTTCAGATACCAGCTCCTCCCTCTCTAACACACAGCCTGTCCCACACATAGATACCAGCTCCTCCCTCACAAACACACAGCCTGTCCCACTCTCAGATAACAGCTCCTCCCTCATGAACACAAAGCCTGTCCCAATCTCAGATACAAGCTACTCACTCACTAACGCACAGCCTCTCCCACTTGCATATACCAGCTCCTCCCTCACTAACTCACTGGATGTCCCACCCTCAGATACCAGCTCCTCCCTCACTAACACACTGGATGTCCCACTCTCAGATACCAGCTCCACCCTCACTAACACACAGCCTGTCCGACTCTCAGATACCAACTCCTCCCTCACGAACATTCAGACTGTCCCACTATCAGATACCAGCTACTCCCTCACGAACACACAGCCTTTTCCACTCTCAGATACCAGCTCCTCCCGCATTAAGACACAGCCTGTCTCACGCTCAGATACCAGCTCTTCCCTCACTAACACGCAGCCTGTCCCACTCTCAGATACCAGCTGCTCCCTCACGAACATTCAGCCTGTCCCACTCTCAGATACTTGCTACTCCATCAAGAACACACAGCCTTTTACACTCTCAGATAACTGCTCCTCACTCAGTAACACACAGGCTGTCCCACTCTCAGATACCAGCTCCTCCGTCACTAACAAGCAACATGACCCACTCTCAGATACCAGCTCCACCCTCATTAACACACAGCCTGTCCCACTCGCATATATCAGTTCCTCCCGCACTAACACACAGCCTCTCCTACTCTCAGATAGCAGCTCCTCCTTCAATAACTCACAGACTGACCCACACCCTGATAACAGCTCCTCCCTCACTACCACACAGCCATTCCCACTCTCAGTTGCCAGCTCCCCCCTCACTAACACATAGCCTGTCCCAATTTCAAATACCAGCTCCTCCCTTTCTAACACACAGCCTGTCGCACACATAGATACCAGCTCCTACCTCACAAACACACAGCCTGTCCCACTCTCAGGTAACAGCTCCTCCCTCATTAACACAAAGCCTGTCCCAATCTCAGATACAAGCTACTCACTCACTAACACACAGCCTGTCCCACTTGCATATACCAGCTCCTCCCTCACTAACTCACTGGATGTCCCACCCTCAGATACCAGCTCCTCCCTCACTAACACACTGGATGTCCCACTCTCAGATACCAGCTCCACCCTCACTAACACACAGCCTGTCCCACTCTCAGATTCCAGCTCCTCCCTCACTAACACACAGCCTGTCCCACTCTCAGATACCAGCTCCTCCCTCAAAAACATACAGCCTGTCCCACTCTCAGATACCAGCTCCTCCCTCATTAACACAAAGCCTGTCCCAATCTCAGACACAAGCTACTCTCTCACTAATACACAGCCTGTCCCACTTGCATATACCAGCTCCTCCCTCACTAACTCACTAAGACACAGCCTGTTCCTCTCTCAGGTACGAGCACCTCCCTCACTAACACACAGCCTTTCTCATTCTCAAATACCAGCTCCTCCCTCACTAACACACAGCCTGTCCCACTCTCAGATACCAGCAACTCCCTCACTAACACACAGCCTGTCTCACTCTCAGATACCTGCTCCTCCCTCACTAACACACAGCCTGTCTCACTCTCAGATACCAGCTCTTCCCTCACTAACACTCAGCCTGTCCCACTCTCTGATAACTGCTCCTCCGTCACTTACATGCAGCCTGTCCCACACTCAATACCAGCTCCTCCCTCATTAACACAGAGCCAGTCCAACTCTCAGAAACCAGCTCCTCTCTCACAAACACGCAGCCTGTTCCACTCTCAGATACCAGCTCCTCCCTCACTAACACACAGCCTGTCCCACTCTCAGATACCAGCTCGTCCCTCAATAACACACAGCCGGACCCACTGTTAGATAGCACCTCCTCCCTCACTAACACACAGCCTTTCCCACTCTCAGATACCCGCTCCTCCCTCAGACACTCACAATGTCTCACTCTCAGATACCAGTTCCTCCCTCGCTTACATGCAGACTTTCCCACCCTCAGATACCAGCTCCTCCCTCAGTAACACACAGCCTGTCCCACACTCAGTTACCAGCTCTTCCCTCACTAACACAGCGCCTGTCCCACTCATAGATACCAGCTCCTCCCTCACTAACAGGCAGCCTGTGCCACAGACAGATACCAGCTCCTACCTCACTAAGACACAGCCTGTCCCTCTCTCAGGTATGAGCACCTCCCTCACTAACAAACAGCCTTTCTCATTCTCAAATACGAGCTCCTCCCTCACTAATACAAAGCTTGTCTCGTTCTCAGATACGAGATCCTCCCTCACTAACACTCAGGATATCCCACTCTCAGATAGCAGCTCCTCCCTCACTAACACACAAGCTGTCTCACTCTCAGATACCTGCTCCTCCCGCACTAACACTCAGCCTGTCTCACTCTCAGATACCAGCTCCTCCCTCACTAACACACAGCCTATTCCACTCTCAGATACCTGCTGCTCACTCACTAACAAGCAACATGTCCCACTCTCAGATACCAGCTCCACCCTCACTAACACACAGCCTGTCCCACTCACATATATCAGCTCCTCCCTCACTAACACACAGCCGCTCCTACTCTCAGATAGCAGCTCCTCCGTCAATAACTCACAGACTGATCCACACCCTTATAACAGCTCCTCCCTCACTACCACGCAGACATTCCCACTCTCAGTTGCCAGCTCCCCCCTCACTAACACATAGCCTGTCCCAATTTCAGATACCAGCTCTTCCCTCTCTAACGCACAGCCTGTCCCACTTGCATATACCAGCTCCTCCTTCACTAACTCACTGGATGTCCCACCCTCAGATACCAGCTCCTCCCTCACTAACACACTGGATGTCCCACTCTCAGATACCAGCTCCACCCTCACTAACACACAGCCTGTCCCACTCTCAGATACCAGCTCCTACCTCACGAACACACAGCCTGTCCCACTCTCAGATACCAACTCCTCCCTCAATAACACACAGCCTGTCTCACTCTCAGATACCAGCTCCTCGCTCACTAATACAGACTGTCCCACTCTCAGATACCAGCTCCTCCCTAACACACCTCCTGTCGCACTCTCAGATACAAGGTCCTCCCTCACAAACACTCAGCCTGTCCCACTCTCAGATACCAGTTCCTCCCTCACGAACACACAGCCTTTTCCACTCTCAGATACCAGCTCCTCCCGCACTAAGACACATCCTGTCTCACTCTCAGATACCAGCTCTTCCCTCACTAACACTCAGCCAGTTCCACTCTCAGATACCAGCTACTCCATCAAGAACACACAGCAGTTTACAGTTTCAGATAACTGCTCCTCACTCAGTAACACACAGCCTGCCCCACTCTCAGATACCAGCTCCTCCATCACTAACAAGCAACATGTCCCACTCTCAGATACCAGCTCCACCCTCATTAACACACAGCCTGTCCCACTCGCATATATCAGCTCCTCCCTCACTAACACACAGCCTCTCCTACTCTCAGATACCAGCTCCTCCCTCTCTAACACACAGCCTGTCCCACACATAGATACCAGCTCCTCCCTCACAAACACACAGCCTGTCCCACTCTCAGATAACAGCTCCTCCCTCATTAACACAAAGCCTGTCCCAATCTCAGATACAAGCTACTCACTCACTAACGCACAGCCTGTCCCACTTGCATATACCAGCTCCTCCCTCACTAACTCACTGGATGTCCCACCCTCAGATACCAGCTCCTCCCTCACTAAGACACTTGATGTCCCACTCTCAGATACCAGCTCCACCCTCACTAACACACAGCCTGTCCCACTCTCAGATACCAGCTCCTACCTCACGAACACACAGCCTGTCCCACTCTCAGATACCAACTCCTCCCTCAATAACACACAGCCTGTCTCGCTCTCAGATACCAGCCCCTCCCTCACTAATACAGACTGTCCCACTCTCAGATACCAGCTCCTCCCTAACATACATCCTGTCTCACTCTCAGATACCAGCTCCTCCCTCACAATCACTCAGCCTGTCCCACTCTCAGATACCAGCTCCTCCCGCACTAAAACACATCCTGTCCCACTCTCAGATAACAGCTCCTCCCTCATTAACACAAAGCCTGTCCCAATCTCAGATACAATCTACTCACTCACTAACACACAGCCTGTCCCACTTGCATATACCAGCTCCTCCCTCACTAACTCACTAAGACACAGCCTGTCCCTCTCTCAGGTACGAGCACCTCCCTCACTAACACACAGCTTTTCTCATTCTCAAATACCAGCTCCTCCCTCACTAATACACAGCTTGTCTCGTTCTCAGATACGAGCTCGTCCCTCACTAACACTCAGGATGTCCCACTCTCAGATACCAGCAACTCCCTCACTAACACACAGCCTGTCTCACTCTCAGATACCTGCTCCTCCCTCACTAACACACAGCCTGTCTCACTCTCAGATACCAGCTTTCCCTCACTAACACTCAGCCTGTCCAACTCTCTGATAACTGCTCCTCCCTCACTTACATGCAGCCTGTTCCACTCTCAGATACCAGCTCCTCCCTCACTAACACGCAGCCTGTCCCACTCTCAGATACCAGCTCGTCCCTCAATAACACACAGCCGGACCCACTGTTATATAGCACCTCCTCCCTCACTAACACACAGCCTCTCCCACTCTCAGATACCCGCTCCTCCCTCAGACACTCACAATGTCTCACTCTCAGATACCAGTTCCTCCCTCGCTTACATGCAGCCTTTCCCACCCTCAGATACCAGCTCCTCCCTCAGTAACACACAGCCTGTCCCACACTCAGTTACCAGCTCTTCCTTCACTAACACACAGCCTGTCCCACTCTTAGATACCAGCTCCTCCCTCACTAACAGAAAGCCTGTGCCACAGACAGATACCAGCTCCTACCTCACTAAGACACAGCCTGTCCCTCTCTCAGGTACGAGCACCTCCCTCACTAATAAACAGCCTTTCTCATTCTCAAATACGAGCTCCTCCCTCACTAATACAAAGCTTGTCTCGTTCTCAGATACGAGATCCTCCCTGACTAACACTCAGGATATCCCACTCTCAGATACCAGCTCCTCCCTCACTAACACACAAGCTGTCTCACTCTCAGATACCTGCTCCTCCATCACTAACACACAGCCTGTCTCACTCTCAGATACCAGCTCCTCCCGCACTAACACTCAGCCTGTCCCACTCTCAGATAACAGCTCCTCCCTCACGAACATTCAGCCTGTCCCACTCTCAGATACCTGCTCCTCACTCAATAACACACAGCCTGTCCCACTCTCAGATACCAGTTCCTCGCTCACTAACACACAGCCTGTCCCACTCTCAGATACCTGCTCCTCACTCACTAACAAGCAACATGTCCCACTCTCAGATACCAGCTCCACCCTCATTAACACACAGCCTGTCCCACTCGCATATATCAGCTCCTCCCTCACTAACACACAGCCGCTCCTACTCTCAGATAGCAGCTCCTCCCTCAATAACTCACAGACTGACCCACACCCTGATAACAGCTCCTCCCTCACTACCACGCAGACATTCCCACTCTCAGTTGCCAGCTCCCCCCTCACTAACACATAGCCTGTCCCAATTTCAGATACCAGCTCCTCCCTCTCTACAACACAGCCTGTCCCACTCTCAGATACCAGCTCCTCCCTCATTAACACAAAGCCTGTCCCAATCTCAGATACAAGCTACTCACTCACTAACACACAGCCTCCCCACTCGCATATACCAGCTCCTCCCTCACTAACACAATGGATGCCCCACACTCAGATACCAGCAACTCCCTCACTAACACACAGCCTGTCCCACTCTCAGATACCAGCTCCTCCCTCACTAACACACAGCCTGTTCCACTCTCAGATACCAACTGCTCCCTCAATAACACACAGCCTGTCTCACTCTCAGATACCAGCTCCTCCCTCACTAATACAGCCTGTCCCACTCTCAGATACCAGATCCTCCCTCACTAACATACAGCCTGTCTCACTCTCAGATACCAGCACCTTCCTCACGAACATACAGCCTGTCCTACTCTCAGATATTTGCTCCTCACTCACTAACACAAAGACTGTCCGACTCTCAGATACCAGCTCGTCCCTCACTAACACACAGCCTGTCTCACTGTCTGATGCCAGCTCCTCCCTCAGTCCCTCACAGCCTGTCTCACTCTCAGATACCTGCTCCTCACTCACTAACACACAGCCTGTCTCACTGTCTGATGCCAGCTCCTCCCTCAGTCCCTCACAGCCTGTCTCACTCTCAGATACCAGCTCCTCCCTCACTAATTCACAGCATGTCCTACTCTCTGATAACAGTTCCTCCCTCACTTACATGCAGCCTGTCCCACAATCAATACCAGCTCCTCCCTCATTAACACAAAGCCTGTCCCACTCTCAGATACCAGATCCTCCGTCACTAACACACAGCCTGTCCCCCCCTCAGATACCAGCTCCTCCCTCACTAACACACATCCCGTCCCACTCTCAGATACCAGATCCTCCCTCACTAACACACATCGCGTCCCACTCTCAGATACCAACTCCTCCCTGACTAACACACAGCCTGTCCCACTCTCAGATTCATGCTCCTCCCGCACTATCACACAGCCTGTCCCACTAAATTATCAGATCCTCCCTCACTAACACAAAGCCCGTCCCACTATCAGTACCAGCTCCTCCCTCACTAACACCCAGCATTTCCCACTCAAATATCAGATCGTCCCTCCCTAATACACATCGTGTCTCAGTCTCAGATACCAGCTCCTCCCTCACTTACACACAGCCTGTCCCTCTCAAATATCTGATCCTCCCTCACTAACACACAGCCTCTCCCACTCTCAGATACAAGCTCCTCCCTCACTAACACAAAGCTTGTCCCCCTCTCAGATACCAGCTCCTCCCTCACTAACACAAAGCTTGTCCCCCTCTCAGATACCAGCTCCTCCCTCACTAACACTCAGCCTGTCCCAATCTCAAATACCAGCTCCTCACCAAATAACACACAGCCTGTCCAACTTTGAGATTCCACCTCCTCCCTCACAAACAAACAGCCTGTCCCACTCTCAGATTCCAGCTCCTCCCTCAATAGCACAGCCTGTCCCACTAAATTATCAGATCCTCCCTCACTAACACAAAGACCGTCCCACTATCAGTACCAGCTCCTCCCTCACTAACAGCCAGCATTACCCACTCAAATATCAGATCGTCCCTCACTAATTCACATCCTGTCTCACTCTCAGATACCAGCTCCTCCCTCACTAACACACAGCCTGTTCCCACTCTCAGATACCAGCTCCACCATCACTAACATAGCCTGTGCCACTCAAATATCAGATGCTCCCATACAAACACACACCATGTCCAACTGTCAGATACCACCTCCTCCCTCACTAACACACAGCCTGTCCCACTCTCAGATACCAGCTCCTCCCTCAGTAACACACAGCCTGTCCCATTCTCAAATACCAGCTCCTCCCTTAGTAACACACAGCCTGACACACACTCAAATACCAGATCCTACCTCACTAACACACAGCCTGTCCCACTCTCAGATACCAGCTCCTCCATCAGTAACACACAGCCTGTCCCATTCTCAAATACCAGCTCCTCCCTTAGTAACACACAGCCTGACACACACTCAAATACCAGCTCCTACCTCACTAACACACAGCCTGTCCCACTCTCAGATACCAGCTCCTCCCTCACGAACATTCAGCCTGTCCCACTGTCAGATACCACTTCCACCCTCAAGAACACACATCTCTTCCACTCTCAGATACCAGCTCTTCTGTCACTAACAAGCAACATGTCCCTCTCTCAGATAAGAGCTCCACCCTTATTAACACACAGCCTGTCCCACTCGCATATATCAGCTCCTCCCTCACTAACACACAGCCGCTCCTACTCTCAGATAGCAGCTCCTCCCTCAATAACTCACAGACTGACCCACACCCTGATAGCAGCTCCTCCCTCACTACCACACAGCCATTCCCACTCTCAGTTGCCAGCTCCCCCCTCACTAACACATAGCCTGTCCCAATTTCAGATACCAGCTCCTCCCTCTCTACAACACAGCCTGTCCCACACACAGATACCAGCTCCTCCCTCTCAAACACACAGCCTGTCCCACTCTCAGATACCAGCTCCTCACTCATTAACACAAAGCCTGTCTCACTCTCTGATAACCGCTACTCCCTCACTATCATACAGCCTGTCCCATTCGCATATACCAGTTTCTCCCTCTCAAACACACTGGATGTCCCAGTCTCAGATACCAGCTCCTCCCTCATTAACACACAGCATGTTCCCACTCTCAGATACCAGCTCCACCATCACTAACATAGCCTGTGCCACTCAAATATCAGATGCTCCCATACAAACACACACCATGTCCAACTGTCAGATACCACCTCCTCCCTCACTAACACACAGCCTGTCCCACTCTCAGATACCAGCTCCTCCCTCAGTAACACACAGCCTGTCCCATTCTCAAATACCAGCTCCTCCCTTAGTAACACACAGCCTGACACACACTCAAATACCAGCTCCTACCTCACTAACACACAGCCTGTCCCACTCTCAGATACCAGCTCCTCCATCAGTAACACACAGCCTGTCCCATTCTCAAATACCAGCTCCTCCCTTAGTAACACACAGCCTGACACACACTCAAATACCAGCTCCTACCTCACTAACACACAGCCTGTCCCACTCTCAGATACCAGCTCCTCCCTCACGAACATTCAGCCTGTCCCACTGTCAGATACCACTTCCACCCTCAAGAACACACATCTCTTCCACTCTCAGAAACCAGCTCTTCTGTCACTAACAAGCAACATGTCCCTCTCTCAGATAAGAGCTCCACCCTTATTAACACACAGCCTGTCCCACTCGCATATATCAGCTCCTCCCTCACTAACACACAGCCGCTCCTACTCTCAGATAGCAGCTCCTCCCTCAATAACTCACAGACTGACCCACACCCTGATAGCAGCTCCTCCCTCACTACCTCACAGCCATTCCCACTCTCAGTTGCCAGCTCCCCCCTCACTAACACATAGCCTGTCCCAATTTCAGATACCAGCTCCTCCCTCTCTACAACACAGCCTGTCCCACACACAGATACCAGCTCCTCCCTCTCAAACACACAGCCTGTCCCACTCTCAGATACCAGCTCCTCACTCATTAACACAAAGCCTGTCTCACTCTCTGATAACCGCTACTCCCTCACTATCATACAGCCTGTCCCATTCGCATATACCAGTTTCTCCCTCTCAAACACACTGGATGTCCCAGTCTCAGATACCAGCTCCTCCCTCATTAACACACAGCCGGACCCACTGTTAGATACCACCTCCTCCCTCACTAACACAAAGCCTCTCCCACTCTCAGATACACGCTCCTCCCTCAGAAACTCACAAAGTCTCACTCTCAGATACCAGCTCCTCCCTCGCTTAAATGCAGCCTTTCCCACTCGCATATACCAGCTCCTCCCTCACTAACACAAAGGCTGTCCCACACTCAGTTACCCGCTCTTCCCTCTCTAACACACAGCCTGTCCCACTGTCAGATATCAGCTACTCCCTCACTAACACACAGCCTGTCCCCCTCGCATATACCGGCTCCTACCTCACTAACTCAACTGGATGTCCTACTCTCAGATACCAGCTCCTCCCTCACAAACACACATTCTGTCCCACTCTCAGGCACCAGCTCATCCATCACTAACACAAAGTCTGTCCCTCTCTCAGATACCAGATCCTCCCTCACTAACACACAGGCTGTCCCACTCTCAGATACCAGCTACTCCCTCATTACGACACAGCCTGTCCCACTCGCATATACCAGCTCCTCGCTCACTAACCCAACTGGATGTCCCACTCTCAGATACCAGCTCCTCCCTCACTAACATACAGCCTGTCCCACACTCAGTTGCCAGCTCTTCCCTCATTAACACACCGCCTGTCCCACTCTCAGAAAGCAGCTCCTCTCTCACTAACACGCAGCCTGTCCCACTCTCAGATAGCAGCTCGTCCCTCACTAACACAGAGCTGGAGCCACTGTTAGATACCACCTCCTCCCTCACTAACAGACAGCCTCTCCCACTCTCAGATACCCGCTCCTCCCTCAGAAACTCACAATGTCTCACTCTCAGATACCAGCTCCTCCCTCGCTTACATGCAGCCTTTCCCACTGACATATACCAGCTCCTCCCTCACTAACACACAGCCTGTCGCACACTCAGTTACCAGCTCTTCCCTCACTAACACACCGCCTGTCCCACTCTTAGATACCAGCTCCTCCCTCACTAACAGACAGCCTGTGCCACAGACAGATACCAGCTCCTACCTCACTAAGACACAGCCTGTCCCTCTCTCAGGTACGAGCACCTCCCTCACTAACACACAGACTTTCTCATTCTCAAATACGAGCTCGTCTCTCACTAATACTCAGGCTGTCCCACTCTCAGATACCAGCTCCTCCCTCACTAACACTCAGCCTGTCCCACTCTCAGAAACCAGCTCCTCCCTCACGAACACACAGCCTTTTCCACTCACAGATACCAGCTCCTCCCTCACTAATACACAGCCTGTCTCACTCTCAGATACCAGCTCTTCCCTCACTAACACTCAGCCTGTCCCACTCTCAGATACCAGCTCCTCCCTCACTAACACACAGCCTGTCCCACTATCAGTACCAGCTCCTCCCTCACTAACAACCAGCATTTCCCACTCAAATATCAGATCGTCCCTCACTAATTCACATCCTGTCTGACTCTCAGAAAGCAGCTCCTCCCTCACTAACACACAGCCTGTTCCCACTCTCAGATACCAGCTCCACCATCACTAACATAGCCTGTGCCACTCAAATATCAGATGCTCCCACACAAACACACAGCATGTCCAACTGTCAGATACCACCTCCTCCCTCACTAACACACAGCCTGTCCCACTCTCAGATACCAGCTCCGCCCTCTCTATCACACAGCCTGTCCCACTCTCAGATACCAGCTCCTCACTCAATAACAAACAGCCTGTCCCACTCTCAGAGACCAGCTCCTCACTCAATAACAAACAGCCTGTCCCACTCTCAGAGACCAGCTCCTCACTCAATAACAAACAGCCTGTCCCACTCTCAGATACCAGATCCTCCCTCAGAAACTGACAATATCTCACTCTCAGATACGAGCTCTTCCCTCGCTTACATGCAGCCTTTCCCAGTCTCATACGAAATCTCCTCCCTCACTAACACACAGCCTGTGCTTCAGACAGATACCAGCTCCTACTTCACTAAGACACAGCCTGTCCCACTCTCAGGTACGAGCACCTCCCTCACTAACACACAGCCTGTCTGACTCTCCGAAACCAGCTCCTCTCTCACGAACACACAGCCTTTCCAACTCTCAGATACCAGCTCCTCCCTCACTAACACACAGCCTGTCTCACTCTCAGATACCAGCTCCTCCCTCACGAATATTCAGCCTTTTCCACTCTCAGATACCTGCTCCTCACTCACTAACACACAGGCTGTCCCACTCTCAGAAACCAGTTCCTCCCTCAAGAACACACAGCTTTTTCCACTCACAGATACCAGCTCCTCCCTCACTAATATACAGCCTGTCTCACTCTCAGATACCAGCTCTTCCCTCACTAACACACAGCCTGTCCCACTCTCAGATACCAGCTCCTCCCTCACTAACACACAGCCTGTCCCACTAAATTATCAGATCCTCCCTCACTAACACAAAGCCCGTCCCACTATCAGTACCAGCTCCTCCCTCACTAACACCCAGCATTTCCCACTCAAATATCAGATCGTCCCTCACTAATTCACATCCTGTCTCACTCTCAGATACCAGCTCCTCCCTCACTAACACACAGCATGTTCCCACTCTCAGATACCAGCTCCACCATCACTAACATAGCCTCTGCCTCTCAAATATCAGATGCTCCCACACAAAAACACAGCATGTCCAACAGTCAGATACCACCTCCTCCATCACTAACACAGCCTGTCCCACTCTCATATTCCAGCTCCTCCCTCACTAACACACAGCCTGTCCCACTCTCAGATACCAGATCCTCCCTCAGAAACTGGCAATGTCTCACTCTCAGATACCAGCTCTTCCCTCGCTTACATGCAGCCTTTCCCAGACTCATACGAAATCTCCTCCCTCACTAACATACAGCCTGTCCCCCTCTCAGATACCAGCTCCACCATCACTAACATAGCCTGTGCCACTCAAATATCAGATGCTCCCACACAAACACACACCATGTCCCACTGTCAGATACCACCTCCTCCCTCACTAACAGACAGTCTGTCCCATTCCCAAATACCAGCTCCTCCCTCAGTAACACACAGTCTGTCCCATTCTCAAATACCAGCTCCTCCCTTAGTAACACACAGCCTGACACACACTCAGATACCAGCTCCTACCTCACTAACACACAGCCTGTCCCACTCTCCGAAACCAGCTCCTCTCTCACGAACACACAGCCTTTCCAACTCTCAGATACCAGCTCCTCCCTCACTAACACACAGCCTGTCTGACTCTCCGAAACCAGCTCCTCTCTCACGAACACACAGCCTTTCCAACTCTCAGATACCAGCTCCTCCCTCACTAACACACAGCCTGTCTCACTCTCAGATACCAGCTCCTCCCTCACGAATATTCAGCCTGTCCCACTCTCAGATACCAGCTCCTCACTCACTAACACACAGGTTGTCCCACTCTCAGATACCAGCTCCTCCGTCACTAACAAGCAACATGTCCCTCTCTCAGATACCAGATTCTCCCTCACTAACACTCAGCCTGTCCCACACTCAGTTGCCAGCTCTTCCCTCACTAACACACCGCCTGTCCCACTCTCAGAAAGCAGCTCCTCTCTCACTAACACGCAGCCTGTCCCACTCTCAGATACCCGCTCCTCCCTCAGAAACTCACAATGTCTCACTCTCAGATACCAGCTCCTCCCTCGCTTACATGCAGCCTTTCCCACCCTCAGATACCAGCTCCTCCCTCACTAACACACAGCCTGTCCCACACTCAGTTACCAGCTCTTCCCTCACTAACACACCGCCTGTCCCACTCTTAGATACCAGCTCATCCCTCACTAACAGACAGCCTGTGCCACAGACAGATACCAGCTCCTACCTCACTAAGACACAGCCTGTCCCTCTCTCAGGTACGAGCACCTCCCTCACTAACACACAGACTTTCTCATTCTCAAATACGAGCTCGTCTCTCACTAATACTCAGGCTGTCCCACTCTCAGATACCAGCTCCTCCCTCACTAACACAGAGCCTGTCTCACTCTCAGATACCAGCTCCTCCCTCACGAACACACAGCCTTTTCCACTCACAGATACCAGCTCCTCCCTCACTAATACACAGCCTGTCTCACTCTCAGATACCAGCTCTTCCCTCACTAACACTCAGCCTATCCCACTCTCAGATACCAGCTCCTCCCTCACTAACACACAGCCTGTCCCACTAAATTATCAGATCCTCCCTCACTAACACAAAGCCTGTCCCACTATCAGTACCAGCTCCTCCCTCACTAACACCCAGCATTTCCCAATCAAATATCAGATCGTCCCTCACTAATTCACATCCTGTCTCAGTCTCAGATACCAGCTCCTCCCTCACTAACACACAGCCTGTTCCCACTCTCAGATACAAGCTCCACCATCACTAACATAGCCTGTGCCACTCAAATATCAGATGCTCCCACACAAACACACAGCATGTCCAACTGTCAGATACCAGCTCCTCCCTCACTAACACACAGCCTGTCCCACTCTCAGATACCAGCTCCTCCCTCACTAAGACACAGCCTGTCCCATTCTCAGATACCAGCTCTGCCCTCTCTATCACACAGTCTGACCCACTCTCAGAAACCAGCTCCTCACTCAATAACAAACAGCCTGTCCCACTGTCAAAGACCAGCTCCTCACTCACCAACTCACAGCCTGTCCCAATCTCAGATACCAACTCCTCCATCACTAACACACAGCCTGTCCCACTCTCAGATACCAGATCCTCCCTCACTAACACACCGCCTGTCCCACTCTTAGATACCAGCTCATCCCTCACTAACAGACAGCCTGTGCCACAGACAGATACCAGCTCCTACCTCACTAAGACACAGCCTGTCCCTCTCTCAGGTACGAGCACCTCCCTCACTAACACACAGACTTTCTCATTCTCAAATACGAGCTCGTCTCTCACTAATACTCAGGCTGTCCCACTCTCAGATACCAGCTCCTCCCTCACTAACACAGAGCCTGTCTCACTCTCAGATACCAGCTCCTCCCTCACGAACACACAGCCTTTTCCACTCACAGATACCAGCTCCTCCCTCACTAATACACAGCCTGTCTCACTCTCAGATACCAGCTCTTCCCTCACTAACACTCAGCCTATCCCACTCTCAGATACCAGCTCCTCCCTCACTAACACACAGCCTGTCCCACTAAATTATCAGATCCTCCCTCACTAACACAAAGCCCGTCCCACTATCAATACCAGCTCCTCCCTCACTAACACCCAGCATTTCCCAATCAAATATCAGATCGTCCCTCACTAATTCACATCCTGTCTCAGTCTCAGATACCAGCTCCTCCCTCACTAACACACAGCCTGTTCCCACTCTCAGATACAAGCTCCACCATCACTAACATAGCCTGTGCCACTCAAATATCAGATGCTCCCACACAAACACACAGCATGTCCAACTGTCAGATACCAGCTCCTCCCTCACTAACACACAGCCTGTCCCACTCTCAGATACCAGCTCCTCCCTCACTAAGACACAGCCTGTCCCATTCTCAGATACCAGCTCTGCCCTCTCTATCACACAGTCTGACCCACTCTCAGAAACCAGCTCCTCACTCAATAACAAACAGCCTGTCCCACTGTCAAAGACCAGCTCCTCACTCACCAACTCACAGCCTGTCCCAATCTCAGATACCAACTCCTCCATCACTAACACACAGCCTGTCCCACTCTCAGATACCAGATCCTCCCTCAGAAACTGACAATATTTCACTCTCAGATACGAGCTCTTCCCTCGCTTACATGAAGCCTTTCCCAGTCTCATAAGAAATCTCCTCCCTCACTAACACACAGCCTGTCCCCCTCTCAGATACCAGCTCCACCATCACTAACACACAGCCTGTCCCACTCTCAGATACCAGCTCCTCCCTCACTAACACACAGCCTGTCCCACTTTCAGATACCAACTCCTCCCTCACTAACACAAAGCCTGTCCCACTCTCAGACACCAGCTGCTCCCTTACGAGCATACAGCCTGTCCCACTCAAATATCAGATCCACTCTCACTAACACACAGCCTGTCCCACTCTCAGATACCAGATCCTCCCTCACTAACACACAGCCTGTCCCCCCCCCCTCAGATAACAGCTCCTCCCTCACTAACACACAGCCTGTCCCACTAAATTATCAGATCCTCCCTCACTAACACACAGCCTGTCCAACTTTGAGATTCCACCTCCTCCCTCACAAACAAACAGCCTGTCCCACTCTCAGATTCCAGCTCCTCCCTCAATAGCACAGCCTGTCCCACTCTCAGATTCCAGCTCCTCGCTCAATAGCACAGCCTGTCCCACTCTCAGATACCAGCTCCTCCATCATTAACATAGCCCATGCCACTCAATATCAGATGTTCCCAGACAAACGCACAGCATGTCCCACTGTCAGATACCACCTCCTCCCTCACTAACACACAGCCTGTCCCATTCTCAAATACCAGCTCCACCCTCACAAACACACAGCTTGGCCCACTCTCAGAGACCAGCTCCTCACTCACCAACTCACAGCCTGTTCCAATCTCAGATACCAGCACCTCCATCACTAACACAGGCTGTCCCACTCTCAGATACCAGCTCCACCATCACTAACACACAGCCTGTCCCACTAAATTATCAGATCCTCCCTCACTAACACACAGCCTGTCCCACTCTCAGATACCAGCTCCTCCCTCACTAACACACAGCCTGTCCCACTCTCAGATACCAGCTCCTCCCTCACTAACACACAGCCTGTCCCACTAAATTATCAGATCCTCCCTCACTAACACAAAGCCCGCCCCACTACCGGTACCAGCTCCTCCCTCATTAAAACCCAGAATTTCCCACTCAAATATCAGATCGTCCCTCACTAATACACATCCTGTCAAAATCTCAGATACCAGCTCCTCCCTCACTAGCACACAGCCTGTCCCCCTCTCAGATACCAGCTCCTCCCTCTCTATCAGACAGTCTGTACCACTCTCAGATAGCAGCTCCTCCCTCACTAACAGAGAGCCTGTCCCACTCTCAGATACCAGCTCCTCCCTCACTAACACACAGCCTGTCCCACTAAATTATCAGATCCTCCCTCACTAACACACTGCCTGTCCCACTCTCAGATACCAGCTCCTCCCTCACTAACACCCAGCATTTCCCACTCAAATATCAGATCGTCCCTCACTAATTCACATCCTGTCTCACTGTCAGATACCAGCTCCTCCCTCACTCACACACAGCTTGTCCCCCTCTCAGATACCAGCTCCTCCATCATTAACATAGCCCATGCCACTCAATATCAGATGTTCCCAGACAAACGCACAGCATGTCCCACTGTCAGATACCAGCTCCTCCCTCACTAACACACAGCCTGTCCCATTCTCAAATACCAGCTCCACCCTCACAAACACACAGCTTGGCCCACTCTCAGAGACCAGCTCCTCACTCACCAACTCACAGCCTGTTCCAATCTCAGATACCAGCACCTCCATCACTAACACAGGCTGTCCCACTCTCAGATACCAGCTCCACCCTCACTAACATACAGCCTGTCCCACTTTCAGATAGCAACTCCTCCCTGACTAACACACAGCCTGTCTCACTCTCAGATACCGGCTCCTCCATTATTATCATAGCCCATGCCACTCAATATCAGATGCTCCCACACAAACGCACAGCACGTCCCACTGTCAAATACCACCTCCTCCCTCACTACCACAATGGATGCCCCACTCTCAGATACCAGCTCCTCCCTCACTAACACACAGCCTGTCCCACTCTCAGATACCAGCTCCTCCCTCACTAACACACAGCCTGTCCCAATCTCAGATACCAGCTCCTCCCTCAGTAACACACAGTCCGCCCCACTCTCAGATACCAGCTCCTCCCTCACTAACACACAGCCTGTCCCACTCTCAGATACCAGCACCTCCATCACTAACACAGGCTGTCCCACTCTCAGATACCAGCTCCTCCCTGACTAACACACAGCCTTTCCCACTCTCAGATACCAGTTCCTCCCTCACTAACACACAGCCTGTCCCAATCTCAGATACCAGCTCCTCCCTCACTAACACACAGCCTGTCGCAGTCAGATACCAGCTCCTCCCTCACTACCACAATGGATGCCCCACTCTCAGATACCAGCTCCTCCCTCACTAACACACAGCCTGTCCCAGTCTCTGATACCAGCTCCTCCCTCAGTAACACACAGTCCGCCCCACTCTCAGATACCAGCTCCTCCCTCACTAACACACAGCCTGTCCCACTCTCAGATACCAGCTCCTCCCTCACTAACACACAGCCTGTCCCACTCTCAGATACCAGCTCCTCCCTCACTAACACACAGCCTGTCCCACTCTCAGATACCAGCACCTCCATCACTAACACAGGCTGTCCCACTCTCAGATACCAGCTCCTCCCTGACTAACACACAGCCTTTCCCACTCTCAGGTACCAGTTCCTCCCTCACTAACACACAGCGGGTCCCAATCTCAGATACCAGCTCCTCCCTCACTAACACACAGCCTGTCGCAGTCAGATACCAGCTCCTCCCGCACTAACACACAGCCTGTCCCAATCTCAGATACCAGCTCCACCATCACTAACATAGCCAGTGCCACTCAAATATCAGATGCTCCCAACAAACACAAAGCATGTCCAACTGTCAGATACCACCTCCTCCCTCACTAACACACAGCCTGTCCCACTCTCAGATACAAGCTCCTCCCTCACTAACACACAGCCTGCCCCACTCTCAGTTATCAGCTCCTCACTCACCAAAATACAGCCTGTCCCACTCTCAGATATCAGCTCCTCCAACATAAACGTCTGTCCCACACAAATATCAGATCCTCCCTCACTATCACACAGCCTGTCCCACTCTCAGATACCAGCTCCTCCCTCACTAACACACAGCCTGCCAATCCCTCAATTACTGACACACCAATACTGCAGCACACCCTTCAATTACTGACACACCAATTGTCCAGTACACCCTAAAATACGGACACTCCAGTAATGCAGCACACCCTCATTTGTGACACACCAGTAGTGCAGCACATACTCAATTACTGACACTCCATTAATGCAGTACGCCCTCAGTTACTGACACTCAAGTAGTGCAGCACACCGTCAATTACTGACACTCCAATAATGCAGCACACAATCCATTACTGACGCTGCAATAGTGCAGCACACCCTCAATTACTGACACTCCAATACAGCAGGACATCCCAATTACTGACACTCCATTAGTGCAGCACACCCTCAATTACTGACACTCCAATAATGCAGCACACCCTCAATTACTGACACTCCAATAGTGCAGCACACCCTCAATTACTGACACTCCAATATTGCAGCACACCCACAATGACAAAAACTCCAATAATGCAGCACACCCTCAATTACTGACACAACAAATTTGCAGCACAGCCTCAATTACTGACACTCCATTAGTGCAGCACACCCCCAATTATTGACACTCCAATAGTGCAGCATACCCTCAATTACTGACACTCCAATAGTGCAGCACACCCTCAATTACAGACACTCCAATAGTGCAGAACACAGCCAATTACTGACACTCCAATGGAGCAGCACACAATCAAATACTAACACTCCAATAGCGCAGCACAGCCTCAATTAGTGACACTCCAATAGTGCAGCACAGCCTCAATTACTGACACTCCAATAGTGCAGCACACAATCAAATACTAACACTCCAATAGCGCAGCACAGCCTCAATTAGTGACACTCCAATAGTGCAGCACAACCTCAATTACTGACACTCCAATAGTGCAGCACACCCTCAATTACTGACACACCAATAGTGTAGCACACCCTCAATTACTGACACTCCAATAGTGCAGCACACCCTCAATTACTGACACTCCAATAGTGCAGCACACAATCAAATACTAACACTCCAATAGCGCAGCACAGCCTCAATTAGTGACACTCCAATAGTGCAGCACAGCCTCAATTACTGACACTCCAATAGTGCAGCACACGCTCAATTACTGACACTCCAATAGTGCAGCACACCCACAATTACTGACACTCCAATAGTGCAGCACACCCTCAATTACTGACACTCCAATAGCGCAGCACACAATCAAATACTAACACTCCAATAGCGCAGCACACAATCAAATACTAACACTCCAATATTGCAGCACAGACTCAATTACTGACACGTCAATAGTGCAGCATCACTCAATTACTGACACTCTAATAGTGCAGCACGCACTCAATTACTGACACTTCATCAGGGCAGCACACCCTCAATTATTGACACTCCAATAGTTCGTGACAAACTCAATTACAGACACTCCAATAGTGCAGCACACCCTCAATTTCTGACACTCCAATAGCGCAGCACACAATCAAATACTAACACACCAATAGCGCAGCAAACCCTCAATTTGTGACACTCCAATAATGCAGCACCCTCAATTGCAGACACTTAAATAGTGCTGCACCCTCAATTACTTACACTCCAATAGTGCAGCACAACCTCAATTACTGTTGCTCCGATAATGCAGCACACACTCAATTATTGACACTCCAATAGTGCAGCGCACACTCAATTACTGGCACTACAATAGTGCAGCACACCCTCAATTACTGACACTCCAGTAGTGCAGCACAACCTCAATTACTGACACTCCAATAGTGCAGCATACCTTCAAATACTGACACTGCTATAGTGCAGCACAACCTCAATTACTGACGCTCCAATAGTGCAGCATGCACTCAATTATTGACACTCCAATAGTGCAGCACACCCTCAATTACTGATACTCCAATAGTGCAACACACCCTCAATTTCTGACACTCCAATAGCGGAGTTTACCCTCAATTAGTGACACTCCAATAGTGCAGCAAACCCTCAATTACTGACACTCCAATAGTGCGTGACACGCTCAATAACTGACACTCTAATAGTGAAGCACACCCTCAATTACTGACACTCCAGTAGTGCAGCAGACCCTCAATTACTGACACTCCAATAGTGCATCAAACCCTCAATTTCTGACAGTCCAGTAGTGCAGCACACCCTCAGTTACTGACACTCCAATAGTGCAGCACACCCTCAATTACTGACACTCCAATAGTGCAGCACACAATCAATTTCTGTCACTCCAATAGTGCATCACATCCTCAATCCCTGACACTCCAACAGTGCAGCACACCCTCAATTACTGACACTCCAATATTGCAGCACAACCTCAATTGCTGACACACCAATAATGCAGCAAACCCTCAATTGCTGACACTACAATAGTGCAAGACAACCTCTATTACTGACACTCCAATAGTGCAGCACACCCTCAATCAAATTTACTCCAATATTGCTGCACCATCAATTAGTGACACTCCAATAGTGCAGCACACCCTCAATTACTGACACTCCAATAGTGCAGCACACCCTCAATTAGTGGCATTACAATAGTGCAGCAAACCCTCAATTACTGACACTCCAAAAGTACAGCATACCTTCAAATACTGACACTGCTATAGTGCAGCACAACCTCAATTACTGATGCTCCAATAGTGCAGCACACACTCAATTATTGACACTCCAATAGTGCAGCGCTCACTCAATTACTGGCACTACAATAGTACAGCACACCCTCAATTGCTGACACTCCAATAGTGCAACAAACCCACAATTACTGACACTCCAACATTACAGCACACCCTCAATTACAGACACTGCAATAGTGCAGCACACGCTCAATTACTGACACTCCAACAGTGCAGCACACCCTCAATTACTGACACTCCAAAAGTGCAGCACACCATCAATTACTGACACTCCAATAGTGCAAAACAACCTCAATTAGTGACCCTCCAATAGTGCAGCACACCCGCAATTGCTGACACTCCAATAGTGCAGCACACCCTCAATTACTGACACTCCCATAGTGCAGCACACCCTCAATTACTGACACTCCAAAAGTGCAGCACACCATCAATTACTGACACTCCAATAGTGCAAAACAACCTCAATTAGTGACCCTCCAATAGTGCAGCACACCCTCAATTGCTGACACTACAATAGTGCAGCACACCCTCAATTACTGACATTCCAATACTGCAGCACACCCTCAATCAATTTCACTCCAATAGTGCTGCACCCTCAATTACTCACACTCCAATCGTGCAGCAAACCCTCAATTACTGACACTCCAATAGTGCAGCACACACTCAATTACTGACACTCCAATCGTGCAGCACACCCTCAATTACTGACACTCAAAAAGTGCTGCACTCACCCAATTGCTGACACTCCAATAGTGCAGCACATCCTCAATTACTGACACTCCAATAGTGCAGCACACCCTCAATTGCTGACACTCCAGTAGTGCAGCTCACGGTCAATTACTGACACTCCAATAGTGCAGCATACCTTCAAATACTGACACTGTTATAGTGCAGCACAACCTCAATTACTGGCACTCCAATAGTGCAGCACACACTCAATTACTGACACTCCAATTGTGCAGCACACCCTCAATTACGGACACTCCAATAGTGCCGCGCACAATCAAACACTAACACTCCAATAGCGCAGCACACCCTCAATTAGTGACACTTCGATAGTGCAGCACCATCTCAATTACTGATGCTCTGATAGTGCAGCACAGCCTCAATTATTGACACTTCAATAGTGCAGCGCACACTTAATTACTGGCACTCCAATAGTGCAGCACAGCCTCAATTAGTGACACTCCATGAGTGCAGCACACCCTCAATTACTGACACTCCAATAGTGTAGCACACAATCAATTACTGACACTCCAATAGTGTAGCAAACAATCAATTACTGACACACCAATAGTGCAGCACACACTCAATACTGTCACTCCAATAGTGCGTGACAGCCTCAATTGCTGACACTCCAATAGTGCAGCACACCCTCAATTAGTGACACTCCAATATTGCAGCACACCCTCAATTACAGACACTCCAATAGTGCAGCATACCCTCAATTACTGACACTCCAACAGTGCAGCACACCCTCAATTACTGACACTCCAATAGTGCAGCACACCCTCAATTACTTACACTCCAATAGTGCAGCAAGCCCTCAATTACTGACACTTCAACAGTGCAGCACACACTCAATTATTGACACTCCAAAACTGCGTGACACCCTCAATTACTGACACTCCAATAGTGCAGCACACCCTCAATTACTGACACTCCAACAGTGCAGCACGCCCTCAATTACTGACACTCCAAAAGTGCAGCACACCCTCAATTACTGACACTCCAACAGTGCAGCACACCCTCAATTACTGACACTCCAAAAGTGCAGCACACCATCTATTACTGACACTCCAATAGTGCAGCACACCCTCAATTAGTGACACTCCAATAGTGTAGCACAGAATCAATAACTGACACTCCAAAAGTGCATTACATCCTCAATTCCTGACACTCCAACAGTGCAGCACACCCTCAATTACTGACACTACAATAGTGCAGCACACCCTCAATTACTGACACTCCAATAGTGCAGCACTCCCTCAATTAGTGACACTCCAATAGTGAAGCACACCCTCAATTAGTGACACTCCAATAGTGCAGCACACCCTCAATTAGTGACACTCCAATAGTGAAGCACACCCTCAATTACTGACACTCCAATACTGCAGCACACCCTCAATTACAGACACTCCAATAGTGCAGCATACCCTCAATTACTGACACTCCAACAGTGCAGCACACCCTCAATTACTGACACTCCAATAGTGCAGCACACCCTCAATTACTTACACTCCAATAGTGCAGCAAGCCCTCAATTACTGACACTTCAACAGTGCAGCACACACTCAATTATTGACACTCCAAAACTGCGTGACACCCTCAATTACTGACACTCCAATAGTGCAGCACACCCTCAATTACTGACACTCCAACAGTGCAGCACGCCCTCAATTACTGACACTCCAAAAGTGCAGCACACCCTCAATTACTGACACTCCAATAGTGCAGCACACCCTCAATTAGTGACACTCCAATAGTGTAGCACAGAATCAATAACTGACACTCCAAAAGTGCATTACATCCTCAATTCCTGACACTCCAACAGTGCAGCACACCCTCAATTACTGACACTACAATAGTGCAGCACACCCTCAATTACTGACACTCCAATAGTGCAGCACTCCCTCAATTAGTGACACTCCAATAGTGAAGCACACCCTCAATTAGTGACACTCCAATAGTGCAGCACACCCTCAATTACTGACAATCCAATAGTGCAGCACACCCTCAATTACTGACACTCCAATAGTGCAGCACACCCTCAATTACTTACACACCAATAGTGCAGCAAGACCTCAATTACTGACACTTCAACAGTGCAGCACACTCTCAATTATTGACACTCCAAAACTGCGTGACACCCTCAATTACTGACACTCCAATAGCGCAGCACACCCTCAATTAGTGACACTCCAATAGTGCAGCACACCCTCAATTACTGACACTCCAATAGTGCAGCACACCTTCAATTAGTGACACTAAAATAGTGCAGCACACCCTCAATTACTGACACTACAATAGTGCAGCAAACCCTCAATTACTGACAATCGAAAAGTACAGCACACCTTCCAATACTGACACTGCTATAGTGCAGCACAACCTCAATTACTGATGCTCCGATAGTGCAGCACACACTCAATTATTGACACTCCAATAGTGCAGCGCACCCTCAATTACTGACACTCCAATAGTGCAGCGCACCCTCAATTACTGACACTCCAATAGTGCAGCACACCCTCAATTGCTGACACTCCAATAGTGCAACAAACCCTCAATTGCTGACACTCCAATATTGCAACAAACCCTCAATTACTGACACTCCAAGTTTGCAGCACACCCTCAATTACTGATACTGCAATAGTGCAGCACACCCTCAATTACTGACACTCCAACAGTGCAGCACACCTTCAATTACTGACAATCCAAAAGTGCAGCACACCATCAATTACTGGCACTCCAATAGTGCAAAACAACCTCAATTCGTGACCCTCCAATAGTGCAGCACACCCTCAATTGCTGACACTCCAATAGTGCAGCACACCCTCAATTACTGACACTCCAATTATGCAGCACACCCTCAATTGCTGACACTCCAGTAGTGCAGCTCACGGTCAATTACTGACACTCCAATAGTGCAGCATACCTTCAAATACTGACACTGCTATAGTGCAGCACAACCTCAATTACTGGCACTCCAATAGTGCAGCACACACTCAATTACTGACACTCCAATTGTGCAGCACAGCCTCAATTACGGACACTCCAATAGTGCCGCGCACAATAAAACACTAACACTCCAAAAGCGCAGCACACCCTCAATTACTGACACTCCAACAGTGCAGCACACCCTAAATTTTTGACACTCCAATAGTGCAGAACACCCTCAATTACTGACACTCCAACAGTGCAGCACACCCTCAATTACTCAGACTCCAATAGTGCAGCACACCCTCAATTACTGACACTTCAATAGTGCAGCACACCCTCAAATACTGACACTCCAATAGTGCAGCACACCCTCAATTACTGACACTCCAATAGTGTAGCACGTACTCAATTACTGACTCTTCAACAGTGCAGCACACCCTCAATTATTGACACTGCAATAGTGCAGCACAACCTCAATTTCTGACACTCCAATAGTGCAGCAGAACCTCAATTTCTGACACTCCAATAGTGCAGCAAACCCTCAATTACTGACACTCCAATAGTGCAGCACACCCTCAATTACTCATGCTCCGATAGTGCAGCACACACTCAATTATTGACACTCCAATATTGCAACGCACAGTCAATTACTGGCACTACAATAGTGCAGCACACCCTCAGTTACTGAAACTCCAATAGTGCGTGACACCCTCAATTACTGACACTCCAACAGTGCAGAACACCCTCAATTACTGACACTCCAATGGTGCAGCACACCCTCAATTACTGACACTCCAATAGTGCAGCATTCACTCAATTACTGACACTTCAACAGTGCAGCACACCCTCAATTACTGACACTCCAATAGTGCAGCACACACTCAATTAATGACACTCCAATAGTGCAGCACACACTCAATTACAGACACTCCAAAAGTGCAGCACACCCTCAATTACTGACACTCCAATATAGCAGCATACCCTCAATTACTGACACTCCAATAGTGCAGCACACCCTCAATTACTGACACTCCAATATTGCAGCATACCCTCAATTACTGACACTCCAATAGTGCAGCACACCTTCAATTACTGACACTCCAATAGTGCAGCACACCCTCAATTATTGACACTCCAATCATGCAGCGTATACTCAATTACTGGCACTCCAATACTGCAGCACACCCTCAATTACTGACACTCGAATAGTGCATCACACCCTCAATTACTGACACTCCAATAGTGCAGCACACCCTCAATTACAGACACTCCAATAGTGCAGCACACCCTCAATTGCTGACACTCCAATAATGCAGCACACCCTCAATTACTGACACTCCAATAGTGCAGCACACCCTCAATTACTGACACTCCAATAGCGCAGCACACCCTCAATTACTGACACTCGAATAGTGCAGCAAACACTCAATTACTGACACTCGAATAGTGCAGCACACACTCAATAACTGACACTCCAAGATTGCTGCTCCCCCTCAATTACTTACAATCCAATAGTGCAGCACACCCTCAATTACTGTCACTCCAATAGCGCAGCAAACCCTCAATCACTTTCCCACCAATAGTGATGCACCCTCAATTACTGACACTCCAATAGTGCAGCAAACCCTCAATTACTGACACTCCAAAAGTGCAGCACACCCTCAATTACTGACACTCCAATAGTGCAGCACACCCTCAATTAGTGACACTAAAATAGTGCAGCACACCCTCAATTACTGACACTACAATAGTGCAGCAAACCCTCAATTACTGACAATCGAAAAGTACAGCACACCTTCCAATACTGACACTGCTGTAGTGCAGCACAACCTCAATTACTGATGCTCCGATAGTGCAGCACACACTCAATTATTGACACTCCAATAGTGCAGCGCACCCTCAATTACTGACACTCCAATAGTGCAGCACACCCTCAATTGCTGACACTCCAATAGTGCAACAAACCCTCAATTGCTGACACTCCAATAGTGCAACAAACCCTCAATTACTGACACTGCAATAGTGCAGCACACCCTCAATTACTGACACTGCAATAGTGCAGCACACCCTCAATTGCTGACACTCCAACAGTGCAGCACACCCTCAATTACTGACAGTCCAAAAGTGTAGCACACCATCAATTACTGGCACTCCAATAGTGCAAAACAACCTCAATTCGTGACCCTCCAATAGTGCAGCACACCCTCAATTGCTGACACTCCAATAGTGCAGCACACCCTCAATTACTGACACTCCAATTATGCAGCACACCCTCAATTGCTGACACTCCAGTAGTGCAGCTCACGGTCAATTACTGACACTCCAATAGTGCAGCATACCTGCAAATACTGACACTGCTATAGTGCAGCACAACCTCAATTACTGGCACTCCAATAGTGCAGCACACACTCAATTACTGACACTCCAATTGTGCAGCACAGCCTCAATTACGGACACTCCAATAGTGCCGCGCACAATAAAACACTAACACTCCAAAAGCGCAGCACACCCTCAATTACTGACACTCCAACAGTGCAGCACACCCTAAATTTTTGACACTCCAATAGTGCAGAACACCCTCAATTACTGACACTCCAACAGTGCAGCACACCCTCAATTACTCAGACTCCAATAGTGCAGCACACCCTCAATTACTGACACTTCAATAGTGCAGCACACCCTCAAATACTGACACTCCAATAGTGCAGCACACCCTCAATTACTGACACTCCAATAGTGCAGCAAGTACTCAATTACTGACTCTTCAACAGTGCAGCACACCCTCAATTATTGACACTGCAATAGTGCAGCATAACCTCAATTTCTGACACTCCAATAGTGCAGCACAACCTCAATTTCTGACACTCCAATAGTGCAGCAAACCCTCAATTACTGACACTCCAATAGTGCAGCACACTCTCAATTACTCATGCTCCGATAGTGCAGCACACACGCAATTATTGACACTCCAATATTGCAAGGCACAGTCAATTACTGACACTCCAATAGTGCAGCACACCCTCAATTAGTGACACTCCAATAGTGTAGCACAGAATCAATAACTGACACTCCAAAAGTGCATTACATCCTCAATTCCTGACACTCCAACAGTGCAGCACACCCTCAATTACTGACACTACAATAGTGCAGCACACCCTCAATTACTGACACTCCAATAGTGCAGCACTCCCTCAATTAGTGACACTCCAATAGTGAAGCACACCCTCAATTAGTGACACTCCAATAGTGCAGCACACCCTCAATTAGTGACACTCCAATAGTGAAGCACACCCTCAATTACTGACACTCCAATACTGCAGCACACCCTCAATTACAGACACTCCAATAGTGCAGCATACCCTCAATTACTGACACTCCAACAGTGCAGCACACCCTCAATTACTGACACTCCAATAGTGCAGCACACCCTCAATTACTTACACTCCAATAGTGCAGCAAGCCCTCAATTACTGACACTTCAACAGTGCAGCACACACTCAATTATTGACACTCCAAAACTGCGTGACACCCTCAATTACTGACACTCCAATAGTGCAGCACACCCTCAATTACTGACACTCCAACAGTGCAGCACGCCCTCAATTACTGACACTCCAAAAGTGCAGCACACCCTCAATTACTGACACTCCAACAGTGCAGCACACCCTCAATTACTGACATTCCAAAAGTGCAGCACACCATCTATTAGTGACACTCCAATAGTGCAGCACACCCTCAATTAGTGACACTCCAATAGTGTAGCACAGAATCAATAACTGACACTCCAAAAGTGCATTACATCCTCAATTCCTGACACTCCAACAGTGCAGCACACCCTCAATTACTGACACTACAATAGTGCAGCACACCCTCAATTACTGACACTCCAATAGTGCAGCACTCCCTCAATTAGTGACACTCCAATAGTGAAGCACACCCTCAATTAGTGACACTCCAATAGTGCAGCACACCCTCAATTACTGACAATCCAATAGTGCAGCACACCCTCAATTACTGACACTCCAATAGTGCAGCACACCCTCAATTACTTACACACCAATAGTGCAGCAAGACCTCAATTACTGACACTTCAACAGTGCAGCACACTCTCAATTATTGACACTCCAAAACTGCGTGACACCCTCAATTACTGACACTCCAATAGCGCAGCACACCCTCAATTAGTGACACTCCAATAGTGCAGCACACCCTCAATTACTGACACTCCAATAGTGCAGCACACCTTCAATTAGTGACACTAAAATAGTGCAGCACACCTTCAATTACTGACACTACAATAGTGCAGCAAACCCTCAATTACTGACAATCGAAAAGTACAGCACACCTTCCAATACTGACACTGCTATAGTGCAGCACAACCTCAATTACTGATGCTCCGATAGTGCAGCACACACTCAATTATTGACACTCCAATAGTGCAGCGCACCCTCAATTACTGACACTCCAATAGTGCAGCGCACCCTCAATTACTGACACGCCAATAGTGCAGCACACCCTCAATTGCTGACACTCCAATAGTGCAACAAACCCTCAATTGCTGACACTCGAATATTGCAACAAACCCTCAATTACTGACACTCCAAGTTTGCAGCACACCCTCAATTACTGATACTGCAATAGTGCAGCACACCCTCAATTACTGACACTCCAACAGTGCAGCACACCTTCAATTACTGACAATCCAAAAGTGCAGCACACCATCAATTACTGGCACTCCAATAGTGCAAAACAACCTCAATTCGTGACCCTCCAATAGTGCAGCACACCCTCAATTGCTGACACTCCAATAGTGCAGCACACCCTCAATTACTGACACTCCAATTATGCAGCACACCCTCAATTGCTGACACTCCAGTAGTGCAGCTCACGGTCAATTACTGACACTCCAATAGTGCAGCATACCTTCAAATACTGACACTGCTATAGTGCAGCACAACCTCAATTACTGGCACTCCAATAGTGCAGCACACACTCAATTACTGACACTCCAATTGTGCAGCACAGCCTCAATTACGGACACTCCAATAGTGCCGCGCACAATAAAACACTAACACTCCAAAAGCGCAGCACACCCTCAATTACTGACACTCCAACAGTGCAGCACACCCTAAATTTTTGACACTCCAATAGTGCAGAACACCCTCAATTACTGACACTCCAACAGTGCAGCACACCCTCAATTACTCAGACTCCAATAGTGCAGCACACCCTCAATTACTGACACTTCAATAGTGCAGCACACCCTCAAATACTGACACTCCAATAGTGCAGCACACCCTCAATTACTGACACTCCAATAGTGTAGCACGTACTCAATTACTGACTCTTCAACAGTGCAGCACACCCTCAATTATTGACACTGCAATAGTGCAGCACAACCTCAATTTCTGACACTCCAATAGTGCAGCAGAACCTCAATTTCTGACACTCCAATAGTGCAGCAAACCCTCAATTACTGACACTCCAATAGTGCAGCACACCCTCAATTACTCATGCTCCGATAGTGCAGCACACACTCAATTATTGACACTCCAATATTGCAACGCACAGTCAATTACTGGCACTACAATAGTGCAGCACACCCTCAGTTACTGAAACTCCAATAGTGCGTGACACCCTCAATTACTGACACTCCAACAGTGCAGAACACCCTCAATTACTGACACTCCAATGGTGCAGCACACCCTCAATTACTGACACTCCAATAGTGCAGCATTCACTCAATTACTGACACTTCAACAGTGCAGCACACCCTCAATTACTGACACTCCAATAGTGCAGCACACACTCAATTAATGACACTCCAATAGTGCAGCACACACTCAATTACAGACACTCCAAAAGTGCAGCACACCCTCAATTACTGACACTCCAATATAGCAGCATACCCTCAATTACTGACACTCCAATAGTGCAGCACACCCTCAATTACTGACACTCCAATATTGCAGCATACCCTCAATTACTGACACTCCAATAGTGCAGCACACCTTCAATTACTGACACTCCAATAGTGCAGCACACCCTCAATTATTGACACTCCAATCATGCAGCGTATACTCAATTACTGGCACTCCAATACTGCAGCACACCCTCAATTACTGACACTCGAATAGTGCATCACACCCTCAATTACTGACACTCCAATAGTGCAGCACACCCTCAATTACAGACACTCCAATAGTGCAGCACACCCTCAATTAGTGACACTCCAATAGTGAAGCACACCCTCAATTACTGACACTCCAATACTGCAGCACACCCTCAATTACAGACACTCCAATAGTGCAGCATACCCTCAATTACTGACACTCCAACAGTGCAGCACACCCTCAATTACTGACACTCCAATAGTGCAGCACACCCTCAATTACTTACACTCCAATAGTGCAGCAAGCCCTCAATTACTGACACTTCAACAGTGCAGCACACACTCAATTATTGACACTCCAAAACTGCGTGACACCCTCAATTACTGACACTCCAATAGTGCAGCACACCCTCAATTACTGACACTCCAACAGTGCAGCACGCCCTCAATTACTGACACTCCAAAAGTGCAGCACACCCTCAATTACTGACATTCCAAAAGTGCAGCACACCATCTATTAGTGACACTCCAATAGTGCAGCACACCCTCAATTAGTGACACTCCAATAGTGTAGCACAGAATCAATAACTGACACTCCAAAAGTGCATTACATCCTCAATTCCTGACACTCCAACAGTGCAGCACACCCTCAATTACTGACACTACAATAGTGCAGCACACCCTCAATTACTGACACTCCAATAGTGCAGCACTCCCTCAATTAGTGACACTCCAATAGTGAAGCACACCCTCAATTAGTGACACTCCAATAGTGCAGCACACCCTCAATTACTGACAATCCAATAGTGCAGCACACCCTCAATTACTGACACTCCAATAGTGCAGCACACCCTCAATTACTTACACACCAATAGTGCAGCAAGACCTCAATTACTGACACTTCAACAGTGCAGCACACTCTCAATTATTGACACTCCAAAACTGCGTGACACCCTCAATTACTGACACTCCAATAGCGCAGCACACCCTCAATTAGTGACACTCCAATAGTGCAGCACACCCTCAATTACTGACACTCCAATAGTGCAGCACACCTTCAATTAGTGACACTAAAATAGTGCAGCACACCCTCAATTACTGACACTACAATAGTGCAGCAAACCCTCAATTACTGACAATCGAAAAGTACAGCACACCTTCCAATACTGACACTGCTATAGTGCAGCACAACCTCAATTACTGATGCTCCGATAGTGCAGCACACACTCAATTATTGACACTCCAATAGTGCAGCGCACCCTCAATTACTGACACTCCAATAGTGCAGCGCACCCTCAATTACTGACACTCCAATAGTGCAGCACACCCTCAATTGCTGACACTCCAATAGTGCAACAAACCCTCAATTGCTGACACTCCAATATTGCAACAAACCCTCAATTACTGACACTCCAAGTTTGCAGCACACCCTCAATTACTGATACTGCAATAGTGCAGCACACCCTCAATTACTGACACTCCAACAGTGCAGCACACCTTCAATTACTGACAATCCAAAAGTGCAGCACACCATCAATTACTGGCACTCCAATAGTGCAAAACAACCTCAATTCGTGACCCTCCAATAGTGCAGCACACCCTCAATTGCTGACACTCCAATAGTGCAGCACACCCTCAATTACTGACACTCCAATTATGCAGCACACCCTCAATTGCTGACACTCCAGTAGTGCAGCTCACGGTCAATTACTGACACTCCAATAGTGCAGCATACCTTCAAATACTGACACTGCTATAGTGCAGCACAACCTCAATTACTGGCACTCCAATAGTGCAGCACACACTCAATTACTGACACTCCAATTGTGCAGCACAGCCTCAATTACGGACACTCCAATAGTGCCGCGCACAATAAAACACTAACACTCCAAAAGCGCAGCACACCCTCAATTACTGACACTCCAACAGTGCAGCACACCCTAAATTTTTGACACTCCAATAGTGCAGAACACCCTCAATTACTGACACTCCAACAGTGCAGCACACCCTCAATTACTCAGACTCCAATAGTGCAGCACACCCTCAATTACTGACACTTCAATAGTGCAGCACACCCTCAAATACTGACACTCCAATAGTGCAGCACACCCTCAATTACTGACACTCCAATAGTGTAGCACGTACTCAATTACTGACTCTTCAACAGTGCAGCACACCCTCAATTATTGACACTGCAATAGTGCAGCACAACCTCAATTTCTGACACTCCAATAGTGCAGCAGAACCTCAATTTCTGACACTCCAATAGTGCAGCAAACCCTCAATTACTGACACTCCAATAGTGCAGCACACCCTCAATTACTCATGCTCCGATAGTGCAGCACACACTCAATTATTGACACTCCAATATTGCAACGCGCAGTCAATTACTGGCACTACAATAGTGCAGCACACCCTCAGTTACTGAAACTCCAATAGTGCGTGACACCCTCAATTACTGACACTCCAACAGTGCAGAACACCCTCAATTACTGACACTCCAATGGTGCAGCACACCCTCAATTACTGACACTCCAATAGTGCAGCATTCACTCAATTACTGACACTTCAACAGTGCAGCACACCCTCAATTACTGACACTCCAATAGTGCAGCACACACTCAATTAATGACACTCCAATAGTGCAGCACACACTCAATTACAGACACTCCAAAAGTGCAGCACACCCTCAATTACTGACACTCCAATATAGCAGCATACCCTCAATTACTGACACTCCAATAGTGCAGCACACCCTCAATTACTGACACTCCAATATTGCAGCATACCCTCAATTACTGACACTCCAATAGTGCAGCACACCTTCAATTACTGACACTCCAATAGTGCAGCACACCCTCAATTATTGACACTCCAATCATGCAGCGTATACTCAATTACTGGCACTCCAATACTGCAGCACACCCTCAATTACTGACACTCGAATAGTGCATCACACCCTCAATTACTGACACTCCAATAGTGCAGCACACCCTCAATTACAGACACTCCAATAGTGCAGCACACCCTCAATTGCTGACACTCCAATAATGCAGCACACCCTCAATTACTGACACTCCAATAGTGCAGCACACCCTCAATTACTGACACTCCAATAGCGCAGCACACCCTCAATTACTGACACTCGAATAGTGCAGCAAACACTCAATTACTGACACTCGAATAGTGCAGCACACACTCAATAACTGACACTCCAAGATTGCTGCTCCCCCTCAATTACTTACAATCCAATAGTGCAGCACACCCTCAATTACTGTCACTCCAATAGCGCAGCAAACCCTCAATCACTTTCCCACCAATAGTGATGCACCCTCAATTACTGACACTCCAATAGTGCAGCAAACCCTCAATTACTGACACTCCAAAAGTGCAGCACACCCTCAATTACTGACACTCCAATAGTGCAGCACACCCTCAATTAGTGACACTAAAATAGTGCAGCACACCCTCAATTACTGACACTACAATAGTGCAGCAAACCCTCAATTACTGACAATCGAAAAGTACAGCACACCTTCCAATACTGACACTGCTGTAGTGCAGCACAACCTCAATTACTGATGCTCCGATAGTGCAGCACACACTCAATTATTGACACTCCAATAGTGCAGCGCACCCTCAATTACTGACACTCCAATAGTGCAGCACACCCTCAATTGCTGACACTCCAATAGTGCAACAAACCCTCAATTGCTGACACTCCAATAGTGCAACAAACCCTCAATTACTGACACTGCAATAGTGCAGCACACCCTCAATTACTGACACTGCAATAGTGCAGCACACCCTCAATTGCTGACACTCCAACAGTGCAGCACACCCTCAATTACTGACAATCCAAAAGTGTAGCACACCATCAATTACTGGCACTCCAATAGTGCAAAACAACCTCAATTCGTGACCCTCCAATAGTGCAGCACACCCTCAATTGCTGACACTCCAATAGTGCAGCACACCCTCAATTACTGACACTCCAATTATGCAGCACACCCTCAATTGCTGACACTCCAGTAGTGCAGCTCACGGTCAATTACTGACACTCCAATAGTGCAGCATACCTGCAAATACTGACACTGCTATAGTGCAGCACAACCTCAATTACTGGCACTCCAATAGTGCAGCACACACTCAATTACTGACAATCCAATTGTGCAGCACAGCCTCAATTACGGACACTCCAATAGTGCCGCGCACAATAAAACACTAACACTCCAAAAGCGCAGCACACCCTCAATTACTGACACTCCAACAGTGCAGCACACCCTAAATTTTTGACACTCCAATAGTGCAGAACACCCTCAATTACTGACACTCCAACAGTGCAGCACACCCTCAATTACTCAGACTCCAATAGTGCAGCACACCCTCAATTACTGACACTTCAATAGTGCAGCACACCCTCAAATACTGACACTCCAATAGTGCAGCACACCCTCAATTACTGACACTCCAATAGTGCAGCAAGTACTCAATTACTGACTCTTCAACAGTGCAGCACACCCTCAATTATTGACACTGCAATAGTGCAGCATAACCTCAATTTCTGACACTCCAATAGTGCAGCACAACCTCAATTTCTGACACTCCAATAGTGCAGCAAACCCTCAATTACTGACACTCCAATAGTGCAGCACACTCTCAATTACTCATGCTCCGATAGTGCAGCACACACGCAATTATTGACACTCCAATATTGCAAGGCACAGTCAATTACTGACACTCCAATAGTGCAGCACACCCTCAATTAGTGACACTCCAATAGTGTAGCACAGAATCAATAACTGACACTCCAAAAGTGCATTACATCCTCAATTCCTGACACTCCAACAGTGCAGCACACCCTCAATTACTGACACTACAATAGTGCAGCACACCCTCAATTACTGACACTCCAATAGTGCAGCACTCCCTCAATTAGTGACACTCCAATAGTGCAGCACACACTCATTTATGACACTCCAATAGTGCAGCACAGAATCAATAACTGACACTCCAAAAGTGCATTACATCCTCAATTCCTGACACTCCAACAGTGCAGCACACCCTCAATTACTGACACTACATTAGTGCAGCACACCCTCAATTACTGACACTCCAATAGTGCAGCACTCCCTCAATTAGTGACACTCCAATAGTGAAGCACACCCTCAATTAGTGACACTCCAATAGTGCAGCACACCCTCAATTAGTGACACTCCAATAGTGAAGCACACCCTCAATTACTGACACTCCAATACTGCAGCACACCCTCAATTACAGACACTCCAATAGTGCAGCATACCCTCAATTACTGACACTCCAACAGTGCAGCACACCCTCAATTATTGACACTCCAATCATGCAGCGTATACTCAATTACTGGCACTCCAATACTGCAGCACACCCTCAATTACTGACACTCGAATAGTGCATCACACCCTCAATTACTGACACTCCAATAGTGCAGCACACCCTCAATTACAGACACTCCAATAGTGCAGCACACCCTCAATTAGTGACACTCCAATAGTGAAGCACACCCTCAATTACTGACACTCCAATACTGCAGCACACCCTCAATTACAGACACTCCAATAGTGCAGCATACCCTCAATTACTGACACTCCAACAGTGCAGCACACCCTCAATTACTGACACTCCAATAGTGCAGCACACCCTCAATTACTTACACTCCAATAGTGCAGCAAGCCCTCAATTACTGACACTTCAACAGTGCAGCACACACTCAATTATTGACACTCCAAAACTGCGTGACACCCTCAATTACTGACACTCCAATAGTGCAGCACACCCTCAATTACTGACACTCCAACAGTGCAGCACGCCCTCAATTACTGACACTCCAAAAGTGCAGCACACCCTCAATTACTGACACTCCAACAGTGCAGCACACCCTCAATTACTGACATTCCAAAAGTGCAGCACACCCTCAATTACTGACACTCCAATAGTGTAGCACAGAATCAATAACTGACACTCCAAAAGTGCATTACATCCTCAATTCCTGACACTCCAACAGTGCAGCACACCCTCAATTACTGACACTACAATAGTGCAGCACACCCTCAATTACTGACACTCCAATAGTGCAGCACTCCCTCAATTAGTGACACTCCAATAGTGAAGCACACCCTCAATTAGTGACACTCCAATAGTGCAGCACACCCTCAATTACTGACAATCCAATAGTGCAGCACACCCTCAATTACTGACACTCCAATAGTGCAGCACACCCTCAATTACTTACACACCAATAGTGCAGCAAGACCTCAATTACTGACACTTCAACAGTGCAGCACACTCTCAATTATTGACACTCCAAAACTGCGTGACACCCTCAATTACTGACACTCCAATAGCGCAGCACACCCTCAATTAGTGACACTCCAATAGTGCAGCACACCCTCAATTACTGACACTCCAATAGTGCAGCACACCTTCAATTAGTGACACTAAAATAGTGCAGCACACCCTCAATTACTGACACTACAATAGTGCAGCAAACCCTCAATTACTGACAATCGAAAAGTACAGCACACCTTCCAATACTGACACTGCTATAGTGCAGCACAACCTCAATTACTGATGCTCCGATAGTGCAGCACACACTCAATTATTGACACTCCAATAGTGCAGCGCACCCTCAATTACTGACACTCCAATAGTGCAGCGCACCCTCAATTACTGACACTCCAATAGTGCAGCACACCCTCAATTGCTGACACTCCAATAGTGCAACAAACCCTCAATTGCTGACACTCCAATATTGCAACAAACCCTCAATTACTGACACTCCAAGTTTGCAGCACACCCTCAATTACTGATACTGCAATAGTGCAGCACACCCTCAATTACTGACACTCCAACAGTGCAGCACACCTTCAATTACTGACAATCCAAAAGTGCAGCACACCATCAATTACTGGCACTCCAATAGTGCAAAACAACCTCAATTCGTGACCCTCCAATAGTGCAGCACACCCTCAATTGCTGACACTCCAATAGTGCAGCACACCCTCAATTACTGACACTCCAATTATGCAGCACACCCTCAATTGCTGACACTCCAGTAGTGCAGCTCACGGTCAATTACTGACACTCCAATAGTGCAGCATACCTTCAAATACTGACACTGCTATAGTGCAGCACAACCTCAATTACTGGCACTCCAATAGTGCAGCACACACTCAATTACTGACACTCCAATTGTGCAGCACAGCCTCAATTACGGACACTCCAATAGTGCCGCGCACAATAAAACACTAACACTCCAAAAGCGCAGCACACCCTCAATTACTGACACTCCAACAGTGCAGCACACCCTAAATTTTTGACACTCCAATAGTGCAGAACACCCTCAATTACTGACACTCCAACAGTGCAGCACACCCTCAATTACTCAGACTCCAATAGTGCAGCACACCCTCAATTACTGACACTTCAATAGTGCAGCACACCCTCAAATACTGACACTCCAATAGTGCAGCACACCCTCAATTACTGACACTCCAATAGTGTAGCACGTACTCAATTACTGACTCTTCAACAGTGCAGCACACCCTCAATTATTGACACTGCAATAGTGCAGCACAACCTCAATTTCTGACACTCCAATAGTGCAGCAGAACCTCAATTTCTGACACTCCAATAGTGCAGCAAACCCTCAATTACTGACACTCCAATAGTGCAGCACACCCTCAATTACTCATGCTCCGATAGTGCAGCACACACTCAATTATTGACACTCCAATATTGCAACGCGCAGTCAATTACTGGCACTACAATAGTGCAGCACACCCTCAGTTACTGAAACTCCAATAGTGCGTGACACCCTCAATTACTGACACTCCAACAGTGCAGAACACCCTCAATTACTGACACTCCAATGGTGCAGCACACCCTCAATTACTGACACTCCAATAGTGCAGCATTCACTCAATTACTGACACTTCAACAGTGCAGCACACCCTCAATTACTGACACTCCAATAGTGCAGCACACACTCAATTAATGACACTCCAATAGTGCAGCACACACTCAATTACAGACACTCCAAAAGTGCAGCACACCCTCAATTACTGACACTCCAATATAGCAGCATACCCTCAATTACTGACACTCCAATAGTGCAGCACACCCTCAATTACTGACACTCCAATATTGCAGCATACCCTCAATTACTGACACTCCAATAGTGCAGCACACCCTCAATTACTGACACTACATTAGTGCAGCACACCCTCAATTACTGACACTCCAATAGTGCAGCACTCCCTCAATTAGTGACACTCCAATAGTGAAGCACACCCTCAATTAGTGACACTCCAATAGTGCAGCACACCCTCAATTAGTGACACTCCAATAGTGAAGCACACCCTCAATTACTGACACTCCAATACTGCAGCACACCCTCAATTACAGACACTCCAATAGTGCAGCATACCCTCAATTACTGACACTCCAACAGTGCAGCACACCCTCAATTACTGACACTCCAATAGTGCAGCACACCCTCAATTACTTACACTCCAATAGTGCAGCAAGCCCTCAATTACTGACACTTCAACAGTGCAGCACACACTCAATTATTGACACTCCAAAACTGCGTGACACCCTCAATTACTGACACTCCAATAGTGCAGCACACCCTCAATTACTGACACTCCAACAGTGCAGCACGCCCTCAATTACTGACACTCCAAAAGTGCAGCACACCCTCAATTACTGACACTCCAACAGTGCAGCACACCCTCAATTACTGACACTCCAAAAGTGCAGCACACCATCTATTACTGACACTCCAATAGTGCAGCACACCCTCAATTAGTGACACTCCAATAGTGTAGCACAGAATCAATAACTGACACTCCAAAAGTGCATTACATCCTCAATTCCTGACACTCCAACAGTGCAGCACACCCTCAATTACTGACACTACAATAGTGCAGCACACCCTCAATTACTGACACTCCAATAGTGCAGCACTCCCTCAATTAGTGACACTCCAATAGTGAAGCACACCCTCAATTAGTGACACTCCAATAGTGCAGCACACCCTCAATTACTGACAATCCAATAGTGCAGCACACCCTCAATTACTGACACTCCAATAGTGCAGCACACCCTAAATTACTTACACACCAATAGTGCAGCAAGACCTCAATTACTGACACTTCAACAGTGCAGCACACTCTCAATTATTGACACTCCAAAACTGCGTGACACCCTCAATTACTGACACTCCAATAGCGCAGCACACCCTCAATTAGTGACACTCCAATAGTGCAGCACACCCTCAATTACTGACACTCCAATAGTGCAGCACACATTCAATTAGTGACACTAAAATAGTGCAGCACACCCTCAATTACTGACACTACAATAGTGCAGCAAACCCTCAATTACTGACAATCGAAAAGTACAGCACACCTTCCAATACTGACACTGCTATAGTGCAGCACAACCTCAATTACTGATGCTCCGATAGTGCAGCACACACTCAATTATTGACACTCCAATAGTGCAGCGCACCCTCAATTACTGACACTCCAATAGTGCAGCACACCCTCAATTGCTGACACTCCAATAGTGCAACAAACCCTCAATTGCTGACACTCCAATATTGCAACAAACCCTCAATTACTGACACTCCAAGTTTGCAGCACACCCTCAATTACTGATACTGCAATAGTGCAGCACACCCTCAATTACTGACACTCCAACAGTGCAGCACACCTTCAATTACTGACAATCCAAAAGTGCAGCACACCATCAATTACTGGCACTCCAATAGTGCAAAACAACCTCAATTCGTGACCCTCCAATAGTGCAGCACACCCTCAATTGCTGACACTCCAATAGTGCAGCACACCCTCAATTACTGACACTCCAATTATGCAGCACACCCTCAATTGCTGACACTCCAGTAGTGCAGCTCACGGTCAATTACTGACACTCCAATAGTGCAGCATACCTTCAAATACTGACACTGCTATAGTGCAGCACAACCTCAATTACTGGCACTCCAATAGTGCAGCACACACTCAATTACTGACACTCCAATTGTGCAGCACAGCCTCAATTACGGACACTCCAATAGTGCCGCGCACAATAAAACACTAACACTCCAAAAGCGCAGCACACCCTCAATTACTGACACTCCAACAGTGCAGCACACCCTAAATTTTTGACACTCCAATAGTGCAGAACACCCTCAATTACTGACACTCCAACAGTGCAGCACACCCTCAATTACTCAGACTCCAATAGTGCAGCACACCCTCAATTACTGACACTTCAATAGTGCAGCACACCCTCAAATACTGACACTCCAATAGTGCAGCACACCCTCAATTACTGACACTCCAATAGTGTAGCACGTACTCAATTACTGACTCTTCAACAGTGCAGCACACCCTCAATTATTGACACTGCAATAGTGCAGCACAACCTCAATTTCTGACACTCCAATAGTGCAGCAGAACCTCAATTTCTGACACTCCAATAGTGCAGCACACCCTCAATTACTGACACTCCAATAGTGCAGCACACCCTCAATTACTGACACTCCAATAGTGCAGCACACCCTCAATTACTCATGCTCCGATAGTGCAGCACACACTCAATTATTGACACTCCAATATTGCAACGCACAGTCAATTACTGGCACTACAATAGTGCAGCACACCCTCAGTTACTGAAACTCCAATAGTGCGTGACACCCTCAATTACTGACACTCCAACAGTGCAGAACACCCTCAATTACTGACACTCCAATGGTGCAGCACACCCTCAATTACTGACACTCCAATAGTGCAGCATTCACTCAATTACTGACACTTCAACAGTGCAGCACACCCTCAATTACTGACACTCCAATAGTGCAGCACACACTCAATTAATGACACTCCAATAGTGCAGCACACACTCAATTACAGACACTCCAAAAGTGCAGCACACCCTCAATTACTGACACTCCAATATAGCAGCATACCCTCAATTACTGACACTCCAATAGTGCAGCACACCCTCAATTACTGACACTCCAATATTGCAGCATACCCTCAATTACTGACACTCCAATAGTGCAGCACACCTTCAATTACTGACACTCCAATAGTGCAGCACACCCTCAATTATTGACACTCCAATCATGCAGCGTATACTCAATTACTGGCACTCCAATACTGCAGCACACCCTCAATTACTGACACTCGAATAGTGCATCACACCCTCAATTACTGACACTCCAATAGTGCAGCACACCCTCAATTACAGACACTCCAATAGTGCAGCAAACCCTCAATTGCTGACACTCCAATAATGCAGCACACCCTCAATTACTGACACTCCAATAGTGCAGCACACCCTCAATTACTGACACTCCAATAGCGCAGCACACCCTCAATTACTGACACTCGAATAGTGCAGCAAACACTCAATTACTGACACTCGAATAGTGCAGCACACACTCAATAACTGACACTCCAAGATTGCTGCTCCCCCTCAATTACTTACAATCCAATAGTGCAGCACACCCTCAATTACTGTCACTCCAATAGCGCAGCAAACCCTCAATCACTTTCCCACCAATAGTGATGCACCCTCAATTACTGACACTCCAATAGTGCAGCAAACCCTCAATTACTGACACTCCAAAAGTGCAGCACACCCTCAATTACTGACACTCCAATAGTGCAGCACACCCTCAATTAGTGACACTAAAATAGTGCAGCACACCCTCAATTACTGACACTACAATAGTGCAGCAAACCCTCAATTACTGACAATCGAAAAGTACAGCACACCTTCCAATACTGACACTGCTGTAGTGCAGCACAACCTCAATTACTGATGCTCCGATAGTGCAGCACACACTCAATTATTGACACTCCAATAGTGCAGCGCACCCTCAATTACTGACACTCCAATAGTGCAGCACACCCTCAATTGCTGACACTCCAATAGTGCAACAAACCCTCAATTGCTGACACTCCAATAGTGCAACAAACCCTCAATTACTGACACTGCAATAGTGCAGCACACCCTCAATTACTGACACTGCAATAGTGCAGCACACCCTCAATTGCTGACACTCCAACAGTGCAGCACACCCTCAATTACTGACAATCCAAAAGTGTAGCACACCATCAATTACTGGCACTCCAATAGTGCAAAACAACCTCAATTCGTGACCCTCCAATAGTGCAGCACACCCTCAATTGCTGACACTCCAATAGTGCAGCACACCCTCAATTACTGACACTCCAATTATGCAGCACACCCTCAATTGCTGACACTCCAGTAGTGCAGCTCACGGTCAATTACTGACACTCCAATAGTGCAGCATACCTGCAAATACTGACACTGCTATAGTGCAGCACAACCTCAATTACTGGCACTCCAATAGTGCAGCACACACTCAATTACTGACACTCCAATTGTGCAGCACAGCCTCAATTACGGACACTCCAATAGTGCCGCGCACAATAAAACACTAACACTCCAAAAGCGCAGCACACCCTCAATTACTGACACTCCAACAGTGCAGCACACCCTAGATTTTTGACACTCCAATAGTGCAGAACACCCTCAATTACTGACACTCCAACAGTGCAGCACACCCTCAATTACTCAGACTCCAATAGTGCAGCACACCCTCAATTACTGACACTTCAATAGTGCAGCACACCCTCAAATACTGACACTCCAATAGTGCAGCACACCCTCAATTACTGACACTCCAATAGTGCAGCAAGTACTCAATTACTGACTCTTCAACAGTGCAGCACACCCTCAATTATTGACACTGCAATAGTGCAGCATAACCTCAATTTCTGACACTCCAATAGTGCAGCACAACCTCAATTTCTGACACTCCAATAGTGCAGCAAACCCTCAATTACTGACACTCCAATAGTGCAGCACACTCTCAATTACTCATGCTCCGATAGTGCAGCACACACGCAATTATTGACACTCCAATATTGCAAGGCACAGTCAATTACTGGCACTACAATAGTGCAGCACACCCTCAGTTACTGAAACTCCAATAGTGCGTGACACCCTCAATTACTGACACTCCAACAGTGCAGAACACCCTCAATTACTGACACTCCAATAGTGCAGCACACCCTTTATTACTGACACTCCAATAGTGCAGCATTCATTCAATTACTGACACTTCAACAGTGCAGCACACCCTCAATTACTGACACTCCAATAGTGCAGCACACACTCATTTATGACACTCCAATAGTGCAGCACACACTCAATTACAGACACTCCAATAGTGCAGCACGCCCTCAATTATTGACACTCCAAAAGTGCAGCACACCCTCAATTACTGACACTCCAATATAGCAGCATACCCTCAATTACTGACACTCCAATAGTGCAGCACACCCTCAATTACTGACACTCCAATATTGCAGCATACCCTCAATTACTGACACTCCAATAGTGCAGCACACCCTCAATTATTGACACTCCAATCATGCAGCGTATACTCAATTACTGGCACTCCAATACTGCAGCACACCCTCAATTACTGACACTCCAATAGTGCAGTACACCCTCAATTACTGACACTCGAATAGTGCATCACACCCTCAATTACTGACACTCCAATAGTGCAGCACACCCTCAATTACAGACACTCCAATAGTGCAGCACACCCTCAATTGCTGACACTCCAATAATGCAGCACACCCTCAATTACTGACACTCCAATAGTGCAGCACACCCTCAATTACTGACACTCCAATAGCGCAGCACACCCTCAATTACTGACACTCCAATAGCGCAGCACACCCTCAATTACTGACACTCGAATAGTGCAGCACACACTCAATTACTGACACTCCAAGATTGCTGCTCCCCCTCAATTACTTACAATCCAATAGTGCAGCACACCCTCAATTACTGTCACTCCAATAGCGCAGCAAACCCTCAATCACTTTCCCACCAATAGTGATGCACCCTCAATTACTGACACTCCAATAGTGCAGCAAACCCTCAATTACTGACACTCCAAAAGTGCAGCACACCCTCAATTACTGACACTGCAATAGTGCAGCACACCCTCAATTACTGACACTGCAATAGTGCAGCACACCCTCAATTGCTGACACTCCAACAGTGCAGCACACCCTCAATTACTGACAATCCAAAAGTGTAGCACACCATCAATTACTGGCACTCCAATAGTGCAAAACAACCTCAATTCGTGACCCTCCAATAGTGCAGCACACCCTCAATTGCTGACACTCCAATAGTGCAGCACACCCTCAATTACTGACACTCCAATTATGCAGCACACCCTCAATTGCTGACACTCCAGTAGTGCAGCTCACGGTCAATTACTGACACTCCAATAGTGCAGCATACCTGCAAATACTGACACTGCTATAGTGCAGCACAACCTCAATTACTGGCACTCCAATAGTGCAGCACACACTCAATTACTGACACTCCAATTGTGCAGCACAGCCTCAATTACGGACACTCCAATAGTGCCGCGCACAATAAAACACTAACACTCCAAAAGCGCAGCACACCCTCAATTACTGACACTCCAACAGTGCAGCACACCCTAGATTTTTGACACTCCAATAGTGCAGAACACCCTCAATTACTGACACTCCAACAGTGCAGCACACCCTCAATTACTCAGACTCCAATAGTGCAGCACACCCTCAATTACTGACACTTCAATAGTGCAGCACACCCTCAAATACTGACACTCCAATAGTGCAGCACACCCTCAATTACTGACACTCCAATAGTGCAGCAAGTACTCAATTACTGACTCTTCAACAGTGCAGCACACCCTCAATTATTGACACTGCAATAGTGCAGCATAACCTCAATTTCTGACACTCCAATAGTGCAGCACAACCTCAATTTCTGACACTCCAATAGTGCAGCAAACCCTCAATTACTGACACTCCAATAGTGCAGCACACTCTCAATTACTCATGCTCCGATAGTGCAGCACACACGCAATTATTGACACTCCAATATTGCAAGGCACAGTCAATTACTGGCACTACAATAGTGCAGCACACCCTCAGTTACTGAAACTCCAATAGTGCGTGACACCCTCAATTACTGACACTCCAACAGTGCAGAACACCCTCAATTACTGACACTCCAATAGTGCAGCACACCCTTTATTACTGACACTCCAATAGTGCAGCATTCATTCAATTACTGACACTTCAACAGTGCAGCACACCCTCAATTACTGACACTCCAATAGTGCAGCACACACTCATTTATGACACTCCAATAGTGCAGCACACACTCAATTACAGACACTCCAATAGTGCAGCACGCCCTCAATTATTGACACTCCAAAAGTGCAGCACACCCTCAATTACTGACACTCCAATATAGCAGCATACCCTCAATTACTGACACTCCAATAGTGCAGCACACCCTCAATTACTGACACTCCAATATTGCAGCATACCCTCAATTACTGACACTCCAATAGTGCAGCACACCCTCAATTATTGACACTCCAATCATGCAGCGTATACTCAATTACTGGCACTCCAATACTGCAGCACACCCTCAATTACTGACACTCCAATAGTGCAGTACACCCTCAATTACTGACACTCGAATAGTGCATCACACCCTCAATTACTGACACTCCAATAGTGCAGCACACCCTCAATTACAGACACTCCAATAGTGCAGCACACCCTCAATTGCTGACATTCCAATAATGCAGCACACCCTCAATTACTGACACTCCAATAGTGCAGCACACCCTCAATTACTGACACTCCAATAGCGCAGCACACCCTCAATTACTGACACTCCAATAGCGCAGCACACCCTCAATTACTGACACTCGAATAGTGCATCACACACTCAATTACTGACACTCCAAGATTGCTGATCCCCCTCAATTACTTACAATCCAATAGTGCAGCACACCCTCAATTACTGTCACTCCAATAGCGCAGCAAACCCTCAATCACTTTCCCACCAATAGTGATGCACCCTCAATTACTGACACTCCAATAGTGCAGCAAACCCTCAATTACTGACACTCCAAAAGTGCAGCACACCCTCAATTACTGACACTCCAATAGTGCAGCACACCCTCAATTAGTGACACTAAAATAGTGCAGCACACCCTCAATTACTGACACTACAATAGTGCAGCAAACCCTCAATTACTGACAATCGAAAAGTACAGCACACCTTCCAATACTGACACTGCTATAGTGCAGCACAACCTCAATTATTGACACTCCAATAGTGCAGCGCACCCTCAATTACTGACACTCCAATAGTGCGGCACACCCTCAATTGCTGACACTCCAATAGTGCAACAAACCCTCAATTGCTGACACTCCAATAGTGCAACAAACCCTCAATTACTGACACTCCAAGTTTGCAGCACACCCTCAATTACTGACAGTGCAATAGTGCAGCACACCCTCAATTACTGACACTCCAACAGTGCAGCACACCCTCAATTACTGACAATCCAAAAGTGCAGCACACCCTCAATTACTGACACTGCAATAGTGCAGCACACCCTCAATTGCTGACACTCCAACAGTGCAGCACACCCTCAATTACTGACACTCCAATTATGCAGCACACCCTCAATTGCTGACACTCCAGTAGTGCAGCTCACGGTCAATTACTGACACTCCAATAGTGCAGCATACCTTCAAATACTGACACTGCTATAGTGCAGCACAACCTCAATTACTGGCACTCCAATAGTGCAGCACACACTCAATTACTGACACTCCAATTGTGCAGCACACCCTCAATTACGGACACTCCAATTGTGCCGCGCACAATCAAACACTAACACTCCAAAAGCGCAGCACACCCTCAATTACTGACACTCCAACAGTGCAGCACACCCTCAATTTTTGACACTCCAATAGTGCAGAACACCCTCAATTACTGACACTCCAACAGTGCAGCACACCCTCAATTACTCAGACTCCAATAGTGCAGCACACCCTCAATTACTGACACTTCAATAGTGCAGCACACCCTCAAATACTGACACTCCAATAGTGCAGCACACCCTCAATTACTGACACTCCAACAGTGCAGCACACCCTCAATTTTTGACACTCCAATAGTGCAGAACACCCTCAATTACTGACACTCCAACAGTGCAGCACACCCTCAATTACTCAGACTCCAATAGTGCAGCACACCCTCAATTAATGACACTTCAATAGTGCAGCACACCCTCAAATACTGACACTCCAATAGTGCAGCACACCCTCAATTACTGACACTCCAATAGTGCAGCACGTACTCAATTACTGACTCTTCAACAGTGCAGCACACCCTCAATTATTGACACTGCAATAGTGCAGCACAACCTCAATTTCTGACACTCCAATAGTGCAGCACAACCTCAATTTCTGACATTCCAATAGTGCAGCAAACCCTCAATTACTGACACTCCAATAGTGCAGGACATCCTCAATTACTCATGCTCCGATAGTGCAGCACACACTCAATTATTGACACTCCAATATTGCAACGCACAGTCACTTACTGGCACTACAATAGTGCAGCACACCCTCAGTTACTGAAACTCCAATAGTGCGTGACAACCACAATTACTGACACTCCTACAGTGCAGAACACCCTCAATTACTGACACTCCAATGGTGCAGCACACCCTCAATTACTGACACTCCAATAGTGCAGCATTCACTCAATTACTGACACTTCAACAGTGCAGCACACCCTCAATTACTGACACACCAATAGTGCAGCACACACTCAATTAATGACACTCCAATAGTGCAGCACACACTCAATTACAGACACTCCAATAGTGCAGCACGCCCTCAATTATTGACACTCCAAAAGTGCAGCACACCCTCAATTACTGACACTCCAATATAGCAGCATACCCTCAATTACTGACACTCCAATAGTGCAGCACACCCTCAATTACTGACACTCCAATATTGCAGCATACCCTCAATTACTGACACTCCAATAGTGCAGCACACCTTCAATTACTGACACTCCAATAGTGCAGCACACCCTCAACTATTGACATTCCAATCATGCAGCGTATACTCAATTACTGGCACTCCAATACTGCAGCACACCCTCAATTACTGACACTCCAATAGTGCAGTACACCCTCAATTACTGACACTCAAATAGTGCATCACACCCTCAATTACTGACACTCCAATAGTGCAGCACACCCTCAATTACTGACACTCCAGTAGTGCAGCACACCCTCAATTGCTGACACTCCAGTAGTGCATTACGCAGTCAATTACTGACACTCCAATAGTGCAGCACACACTCAATTACTGTCACTCCAATAGTGCAGCACACCCTGAATTACTGACACTCCAATAATGCAGCACAACCTCAATTACTGACAGTCCAATAGTGAGGCACACCCTCAATTACTGACACTCCAATAGTGCAGCACACCCTCAATTGCTGACACTCCAATAATGCAGCACACCCTCAATTACTGACACTCCAATAGTGCAGCACACCCTCAATTACTGACACTCCAATAGCGCAGCACACCCTCAATTACTGACACTCGAATAGTGCAGCACACACTCAATTACTGACACTCGAATAGTGCAGCACACACTCAATTACTGACACTCCAAGATTGCTGCTCCCCCTCAATTACTTACAATCCATTAGTGCAGCACACCCTCAATTGCTGACACTCCAATAGTGCAGCACACCCTCAATTGCTGACACTCCAATAGTGCAGCACACCCTCAATTACTGACACTCCAATAGTGCAGCACACCCTCAATTACTCAGACTCCAATAGTGCAGCACACCCTCAATTACTGTCACTCCAATAGTGCAGCAAACCCTCAATTACTGACACTCCAAAAGTGCAGCACACCCTCAATTACTGACACTCCAATAGTGCAGCACACCCTCAATTAGTGACACTAAAATAGTGCAGCACACCCTCAATTACTGACACTACAATAGTGCAGCAAACCCTCAATTACTGACAATCGAAAAGTACAGCACACCTTCCAATACTGACACTGCTATAGTGCAGCACAACCTCAATTATTGACACTCCAATAGTGCAGCGCACCCTCAATTACTGACACTCCAATAGTGCGGCACACCCTCAATTGCTGACACTCCAATAGTGCAACAAACCCTCAATTGCTGACACTCCAATTGTGCAACAAACCCTCAATTACTGACACTCCAAGTTTGCAGCACACCCTCAATTACTGACAGTGCAATAGTGCAGCACACCCTCAATTACTGACACTCCAACAGTGCAGCACACCCTCAATTACTGACAATCCAAAAGTGCAGCACACCCTCAATTACTGACACTGCAATAGTGCAGCACACCCTCAATTGCTGACACTCCAACAGTGCAGCACACCCTCAATTACTGACACTCCAATTATGCAGCACACCCTCAATTGCTGACACTCCAGTAGTGCAGCTCACGGTCAATTACGGACACTCCAATAGTGCAGCATACCTTCAAATACTGACACTGCTATAGTGCAGCACAACCTCAATTACTGGCACTCCAATAGTGCAGCACACACTCAATTACTGACACTCCAATTGTGCAGCACACCCTCAATTACGGACACTCCAATTGTGCCGCGCACAATCAAACACTAACACTCCAAAAGCGCAGCACACCCTCAATTACTGACACTCCAACAGTGCAGCACACCCTCAATTTTTGACACTCCAATAGTGCAGAACACCCTCAATTACTGACACTCCAACAGTGCAGCACACCCTCAATTACTCAGACTCCAATAGTGCAGCACACCCTCAATTACTGACACTTCAATAGTGCAGCACACCCTCAAATACTGACACTCCAATAGTGCAGCACACCCTCAATTACTGACACTCCAACAGTGCAGCACACCCTCAATTTTTGACACTCCAATAGTGCAGAACACCCTCAATTACTGACACTCCAACAGTGCAGCACACCCTCAATTACTCAGACTCCAATAGTGCAGCACACCCTCAATTAATGACACTTCAATAGTGCAGCACACCCTCAAATACTGACACTCCAATAGTGCAGCACACCCTCAATTACTGACACTCCAATAGTGCAGCACGTACTCAATTACTGACTCTTCAACAGTGCAGCACACCCTCAATTATTGACACTGCAATAGTGCAGCACAACCTCAATTTCTGACACTCCAATAGTGCAGCACAACCTCAATTTCTGACATTCCAATAGTGCAGCAAACCCTCAATTACTGACACTCCAATAGTGCAGGACATCCTCAATTACTCATGCTCCGATAGTGCAGCACACACTCAATTATTGACACTCCAATATTGCAACGCACAGTCACTTACTGGCACTACAATAGTGCAGCACACCCTCAGTTACTGAAACTCCAATAGTGCGTGACAACCACAATTACTGACACTCCTACAGTGCAGAACACCCTCAATTACTGACACTCCAATGGTGCAGCACACCCTCAATTACTGACACTCCAATAGTGCAGCATTCACTCAATTACTGACACTTCAACAGTGCAGCACACCCTCAATTACTGACACACCAATAGTGCAGCACACACTCAATTAATGACACTCCAATAGTGCAGCACACACTCAATTACAGACACTCCAATAGTGCAGCACGCCCTCAATTATTGACACTCCAAAAGTGCAGCACACCCTCAATTACTGACACTCCAATATAGCAGCATACCCTCAATTACTGACACTCCAATAGTGCAGCACACCCTCAATTACTGACACTCCAATATTGCAGCATACCCTCAATTACTGACACTCCAATAGTGCAGCACACCTTCAATTACTGACACTCCAATAGTGCAGCACACCCTCAACTATTGACATTCCAATCATGCAGCGTATACTCAATTACTGGCACTCCAATACTGCAGCACACCCTCAATTACTGACACTCCAATAGTGCAGTACACCCTCAATTACTGACACTCAAATAGTGCATCACACCCTCAATTACTGACACTCCAATAGTGCAGCACACCCTCAATTACTGACACTCCAGTAGTGCAGCACACCCTCAATTGCTGACACTCCAGTAGTGCATTACGCAGTCAATTACTGACACTCCAATAGTGCAGCACACACTCAATTACTGTCACTCCAATAGTGCAGCACACCCTGAATTACTGACACTCCAATAATGCAGCACAACCTCAATTACTGACAGTCCAATAGTGAGGCACACCCTCAATTACTGACACTCCAATAGTGCAGCACACCCTCAATTGCTGACACTCCAATAATGCAGCACACCCTCAATTACTGACACTCCAATAGTGCAGCACACCCTCAATTACTGACACTCCAATAGCGCAGCACACCCTCAATTACTGACACTCGAATAGTGCAGCACACACTCAATTACTGACACTCGAATAGTGCAGCACACACTCAATTACTGACACTCCAAGATTGCTGCTCCCCCTCAATTACTTACAATCCATTAGTGCAGCACACCCTCAATTGCTGACACTCCAATAGTGCAGCACACCCTCAATTGCTGACACTCCAATAGTGCAGCACACCCTCAATTACTGACACTCCAATAGTGCAGCACACCCTCAATTACTCAGACTCCAATAGTGCAGCACACCCTCAATTACTGACACTTCAATCGTGCAGCACACCCTCAAATACTGACACTCCAATTGTGCAGCACACCCTCAATTGCTGACACTCCAGTGGTGCAGCACACCCTCAATTACTGACACTCCAATAGTGCAGCACACCCTCAATTGCTGACACTCCAATATTGCAGCACACCCTCAATTTGTGACACTTCAATAGTGCAGCACACCCTCAATTACTGACACTCCAATAGTGCAGCACACCCTCAATTACAGGCACTCCAATAGTGCAGCATACCCTCAATTGCTGACACTCCAACAGTGCAGCACACCCTCAGTTACTGACACTCCAGCAGTGCAGCACACCCTCAATTACTGGCACTCCAATAGTGCTGCACACCCTCAATTGCTGACACTCCAATAGTGCTGCATACCTTCAAATACTGACACTGCTATAGTGCAGCACAACCTCAATTACTGGCACTCCAATAGTGCAGCATACCCTCAATTGCTGACACTCCAACAGTGCAGCACACCCTCAGTTACTGGCACTCCAATAGTGCAGCACGCACTCAATAACTGACACTTCAACAAGGCAGCACACCCTCAATTACTGACAGTCCAATAGTGCTGCACACCCTCAATTACTGACACTCCAATAGTGCAGCACACCCTCAATTGCTGACACTCCAATAGTGCTGCACACCCTCAATTACTGACACACCAATAGTGCTGCACACACTCAATTACTGACACTCCAATAGTGCAGCACACCCTCAATTACTGACACACCAACAGTGCTGCACACACTCAATTACTGACACTCCAATAGTGCAGCACACCCTCAGTTACTGACACTCCTAAAGTGCAGCAAACCCTCAATTACTGACACTCCAATAGTGCAGCACACCCTTGTTTACTGACACTCCAATAGTGATGCACACCCTCAAGTACTAACACTCCAATAGTGCATCACACCTCAACTACTAACACTACAATAGTGCAGCACGTCCTCAATTACTGACACTCCAATAGTGCAGCAAGCACTCAATTTCTGACACTCCAATAGTGCAGCACACCTCAATTACTGACACTCCAATAGTGCAGCACACCCTCAATTACTGACACTCCAATAGTGCAGCAAGCACTCAATTTCTGACACTCCAATAGTGCAGCACACCTCAATTACTGACACTCCAATAGTGCAGCACACCCTCAATTACTGACACTCCAATAGTTCAGAACACCCTCAATTACAGACACTACAATAGTGCAGCACACCCTCAATTTCTGACACTCCAATAGTGCAGCACACAATCAAATACTAATATTCCAGGAGCGCAGCACACCTTCAATTAGTGACACTCCAATAATGCAGCCCACCCTCAATTGCTGACACTCCAATAGTGCTGCACCCTCAATTACTGACACTCCAATAGTGCAGCCCACCCTCAAATGTTGACACTCCAATAGTGCTGCATCCTCAATTACTTACACTACAATAGTGCAGCAAACCCTCAATTACTGACACTCCAATAGTGCAGCATACCTTCAAATACTGACACTGCTATAGTGCAGCACAACCTCAATTACTGGCACTCCAATAGTGCAGCACACCCTCAATTATTGACACAGCAATAGTGTGTGACACCCTCAATTACAAACACTCCAATAGTGCAGCACACCCTCAATTTCTGACACTCCAATAGTGCAGCACAACCTAAATTACTGACACTCCAATACTGCAGAACTCACTCAATTACTGACACTTCAACAGTGCAGCACACCCTCTATTATTGACACTCCAATAGTGCAGCACACCCTCAATTACTGACACTCCAATAGTGCAGCACGTACTCAATTACTGACTCTTCAACGGTGCAGCAATCCCTCAATTATTGACACTGCAATAGTGTGTAACACCCTCAATTACAGACACTCCAATAGTGCAGCACAACCTCAATTTCTGACACTCCAATAGTGCAGCACACAATCAAATACTAACACTCCAGCAGCGCAGCACACCTTCAATTAGTGACGTTCCAATAATGCAGCCCACCCTCAATTGCTGACACTCCAATAGAGCTGCACCCTCAATTACTTACACTCCAATAGTGCAGCAAATCCTCAATTACTGACACTCCAATAGTGCAGCACACCCTCAATTACTCATGCTCCGATAGTGCAGCACACACTCAATTATTGACACTCCAATAGTGCAACGCACAGTCAAATACTGGCACTACAATAGTGCAGCACACCCTCAGTTACTGAAACTCCAATAGTGCGTGACACCCTCAATTACTGACACTCCAACAGTGCAGAACACCCTCAATTACTGACACTCCAATAGTGCAGCACACCCTCAATTACTGACACTCCAATAGTGCAGCATTCAATCAATTACTGACACTTCAACAGTGCAGCACACCCTCAATTACTGACACGCCAATATTGCAGCACACACTCAATTAATGACACTCCAATAGTGCAGCACACACTCAATTACAGACACTCCAATAGTGTAGCACGCCCTCAATTATTGACACTCCAATAGTGCAGCACACCCTCAATTACTGAAACTCCAATATTGCAGCATACCCTCAATTACTGACACACCAATAGTGCAGCACAACCTCAATTACTGACACTCCAATATTGCAGCATACCCTCAATTACTGATACTCCAATAGTGCAGCACACCTTCAATTACTGACACTCCAATAGTGCAGCACACCCTCAATTATTGACACTCCAATCATGCAGCGTATACTCAATTACTGGCACACCAATACTGCAGCACACCCTCAATTACTGACACTCCAATAGTGCAGTACACCCTCAATTACTGATACTCGAATAGTGCATCACACCCTCAATTACTGACACTCCAATAGTGCAGCACACCCTCAATTACAGACACTCCAATAGTGCAGCACACCCTCAATTGCTGACACTCCAGTAATGCAGCACACCCTCAATTACTGACACTCCAATAGTGCAGCACACCCTCAATTACTGACACTCCAATAGCGCAGCACACCCTCAATTACTGACACTCGAATAGTGCTGCACACCCTCAATTACTGACACTCGAATAGTGCAGCACACACTCAATTACTGACACTCCAAGATTGCTGCTGCCCCTCAATTACTTACAATCCAATAGTGCAGCACACCCTCAATTACTGTCACTCCAATAGCGCAGCACACCCTCAATCAATTTCCCACCAATAGTGATGCACCCTCAATTACTGACACTCCAATAGTGCAGCAAACCCTCAATTACTGACACTCCAAAAGTGCAGCACACCCTCAATTACTGACACTCCAATAGAGCAGCACATCCTCAATTACTGACACTCCAACAGTGCAGCACACCCTCAATTACTTACAATCAAATAGTGCAGCACACCCTCAATTGCTGACACTACAATAGTGCAGCACACACTCAATTACTGACACTCCAATAGTGCAGCAAAACCTCAATTACTGAGACTCCAATAGTGCAGCACACCCTCAATTACTGACACTCCAATAGAGCAGCACACCCTCAAATACTGACACTCCAAGAGTGCAGCACACCCTCAATTACTGACACTCCAATAGTGTAGCACACCCTCCATTACTGACACTCCAATAGTGCATCACACTCTCAAATACTGACACACCAATAGTGCAGCACACGCTCAATTACTGACACTCCAATAGGGCAGCACACCCCCAATTACTGACACTCCAATAGTGCAGCACACCCTCAATTATTGACACTCCAATAGTGCAGCACACCCTCAATTATTGACATTCCAATAGTGCAGCGTATACTCAATTACTGGCACTCCAATACTGCAGCACACCCTCAATTACTGACACTCCAATAGTGCAGTACACCCTCAATTACTGACACTCGAATAGTGCATCACACCCTCAATTACTGACACTCCAATAGTGCAGCACACCCTCAATTACTGACACTCCAGTATTGCAGCACACCCTCAATTGCTGACACTCCAGTAGTGCATTACGCAGTCAATTACTGACACTCCAATAGTGCAGCACACACTCAATTACTGTCACTCCAATAGTGCAGCACACCCTGAATTACTGACACTCCAATAATGCATCACAACCTCAATTACTGACAGTCCAATAGTGAGGCACACCCTCAATTACTGACACTCCAAAAGTGCAGCACACCCTCGATTACTGACACTCCAATAGTGCAGCACACCCTCAATTGCTGACACTACAATATTGCAGCACACCCTCTATTACGGACACTCCAATAGTGCAACACACCCTCAATCAATTTCACTCCAATAGTGCTGCACCCTCAAAGCTCACACTCCAATGGTGCAGCAAACCCTCAATTACTGACAGTCCAATATTGCTGCACACACTCAATTACTGACACTCCAATAGTACAGCACACCCTCAATTACTGACAGTCCAATATTGCTGCACACACTCAATTACTGACACTCCAATAGTGCAGCACGCACTCAAGTACTGACTCTCGAAATCTGCAGCGCACCCCCAATTATAACACTTCAATAGTTCCGCACACCCTCAATTTGTGACACTCCGATAGTGCAGCAGAAACTCAATTACTGATGCTATGATAGTGCAGCACACCCTCAATTGCTGACACTCAAATAGTGCAGTACAACCTCAATTACTGACACTCCAACAGTGCAGCACACACTCAATTACTGATGCTCCGATAGAGCAGCACACCCTCAATTACTGACACTCCAACAGTGCAGCACACCCTCAATTACTGACACTGCAATAGTGCAGAACTACCTCAATTACTGACATTCCAATATTGCAGCATACCCTCAATTACTGACACTCCAATAGTGCAGCACACCCTCAATTACTGACACTCCAATATTGCAGCATACCCTCAATTACTGACAGTCCAGTAGTGCAGCACACCCTCAATTACTGTCACTCTAATAATGCAGCACGCCCTCAATTATTGACACTCCAATAGTGCAGCGTATACTCAATTACTGGCACTCCAATACTGCAGCACACCCTCAATTACTGGCACTCCAATACTGCAGCACACCCTCAATTACTGACACTCCAATAGTGCAGTACACCCTCAATTACTGACACTCCAATAGTGCATCACACCCTCAATTACTGACACTCCATTAGTGCAGCACACCCTCAATTACAGACACTCCAATAGTGCAGCACACCCTCAATTGCTCACACTCCAATAGTGCAGCACACCCTCAATTACTGACACTCCAATAGTGCAGGACACCCTCAATTACTGACACTCCAATAGTGCAGCACACCCTCAATTACTGACACTCGAATAGTGCAGCACACACTCAATTACTGACACTCCAGTACTGCAGCAGACCCTCAATTACTGACACTCGAATAATGCAGCACACAATCAATTACTGACACTCCAAGAGTGCTGCTCCCTCTCAATTACTTACAATCCAATAGTGCAGCACACCCTCAATTGCTGACAGTACAATAGTGCAGCACACACTCTATTACTGTCACTCCAATAGTGCAGCACACCCTCAATCAATTTCCCACCAATAGTGATGCACCCTCAATTACTGACACTCCAATAGTGCAGCGCAACCTCAAATACTGACACTCCAATCGAGCAGCACACCCTCAATTACTGACACTCCAATAGTGCAGCACACCCTCCATTACTGTCACACCAATAGTGCATCACACCCTCAAATACTGACACTCCAATAGTGCAGCACACCCTCAATTACTGACACTCCAATAGTGTAGCACACCCTCAATTACTGACACTCCAATAGTGCAGCACACCCTCAATTACGGACACTCCAATAGTGCAGCACACCCTCAATTATTGACACTCCAATAGTGCAGCATATACTCAATTACTTACAATCCAATAGTGCAGCACACCCTCAATTGCTGACAGTAAAATAGTGCAGCACACACTCTATTACTGTGACTCCAATATTGCAGCACGCCCTCAATCAATTTCACTCCAATAGTGCTGCACCCTCAAAGCTCACACTCCAATAGTGCAGCAAACCCTCAATTACTGACACTCCAATAGAGCAGCACACCCTCAATTGCTGAAACTACAATATTGCAGCACACCCTTTATTACAGACACTCCAATAGTGCAACACACCCTCAATCAATTTCACTCCAATAGTGCTGCACCCTCAAAGCTCACACTCCAATAGTGCAGCAAACCCTCAATTACTGACAGTCCAATATTGCTGCACACACTCAATTACTGACACTCCAATAGTACAGCACACCCTCAATTACTGACAGTCCAATATTGCAGCACACCCTCGAATACTGACACTCCAACAGTGCAGCACAGCCTCGATTACTGACACTCCAATAGTGCAGCACACCCTCAATTGCTGACACTACAATATTGCAGCACACCCTCTATTACGGACACTCCAATAGTGCAACACACCCTCAATCAATTTCACTCCAGTAGTGCTGCACCCTCAAAGCTCACACTCCAATAGTGCAGCAAACCCTCAATTACTGACAGTCCAATATTGCTGCACACATTCAATTACTGACACTCCAATAGTACAGCACACCCTCAATTACTGACAGTCCAATATTGCTGCACACACTCAATTACTGACACTCCAATAGTGCAGCACGCACTCAAGTACTGACTCTCGAAATCTGCAGCGCACCCCCAATTATAACACTTCAATAGTTCCGCACACCCTCAATTTGTGACACTCCGATAGTGCAGCAGAAACTCAATTACTGATGCTATGATAGTGCAGCACACCCTCAATTGCTGACACTCCAATAGTGCAGTACAACCTCAATTACTGACACTCCAACAGTGCAGCACACCCTCAATTACTGATGCTCCGATAGAGCAGCACACCCTCAATTACTGACACTCCAACAGTGCAGCACACCCTCAATTACTGACACTCCAATATTGCAGCATACCCTCAATTACTGACAGTCCAGTAGTGCAGCACACCCTCCATTACTGACACTCCAATAGTGCAGCACACCCTCAATTATTGACACTCCAATAGTGCAGCGTATACTCAATTACTGGCACTCCAATACTGCAGCACACCCTCAATTACTGGCACTCCAATACTGCAGCACACCCTCAATTACTGACACTCCAATAGTGCAGTACACCCTCAATTACTGACACTCCAATAGTGCATCACACCCTCAATTACTGACACTCCATTAGTGCAGCACACCCTCAATTACAGACACTCCAATAGTGCAGCACACCCTCAATTGCTCACACTCCAATAGTGCAGCACACCCTCAATTACTGACACTCCAATAGTGCAGGACACCCTCAATTACTGACACTCCAATAGTGCAGCACACCCTCAATTACTGACACTCGAATAGTGCAGCACACAATCAATTACTGACACTCCAGTAGTGCAGCAGACCCTCAATTACTGACACTCGAATAGTGCAGCACACAATCAATTACTGACACTCCAATAGTGCAGCACACCCTCAATTGCTGACACTACAATAGTGCAGCACACACTCTATTACTGTCACTCCAATAGTGCAGCACACCCTCAATCAATTTCCCACCAATAGTACTGCACCCTCAATTACTGACACTCCAATAGCTCAGCAAAACCTCAATTACTGACACTCCAATAGTGCAGCGCAACCTCAAATACTGACACTCCAATCGAGCAGCACACCCTCAATTACTGACACTCCAATAGTGCAGCACACCCTCCATTACTGACACACCAATAGTGCATCACACCCTCAAATACTGACACTCCAATAGTGCAGCACACGCTCAATTACTGACACTCCAATAGTGTAGCACACCCTCAATTACTGACACTCCAATAGTGCAGCACACCCTCAATTACGGACACTCCAATAGTGCAGCACACCCTCAATTATTGACACTCCAATAGTGCAGCATATACTCAATTACTTACAATCCAATAGTGCAGCACACCCTCAATCAATTTCACTCCAATAGTGCTGCACCCTCAAAGCTCACACTCCAATAGTGCAGCAAACCCTCAATTACTGACACTCCAATAGAGCAGCACACCCTCAATTGCTGAAACTACAATATTGCAGCACACCCTTTATTACAGACACTCCAATAGTGCAACACACCCTCAATCAATTTCACTCCAATAGTGCTGCACCCTCAAAGCTCACACTCCAATAGTGCAGCAAACCCTCAATTACTGACAGTCCAATATTGCTGCACACACTCAATTACTGACACTCCAATAGTACAGCACACCCTCAATTACTGACAGTCCAATATTGCAGCACACCCTCGAATACTGACACTCCAACAGTGCAGCACACACTCAATTACTGACACTCCAATAGTGCAGCACACCCTCAATTGCTGACACTACAATATTGCAGCACACCCTTTATTACAGACACTCCAATAGTGCAACACACCCTCAATCAATTTCACTCCAATAGTGCTGCACCCTCAAAGCTCACACTCCAATAGTGCAGCAAACCCTCAATTACTGACAGTCCAATATTGCTGCACACAATCAATTACTGACACTCCAATAGTACAGCACACCTTCAATTACTGACAGTCCAATATTGCTGCACACACTCAATTACTGACACTCCAATAGTGCAGCACGCACTCAAGTACTGACTCTCGAAATCTGCAGCGCACCCCCAATTATAACACTTCAATAGTTCCGCACACCCTCAATTTGTGACACTCCGATAGTGCAGCAGAAACTCAATTACTGATGCTCCGATAGAGCAGCACACCCTCAATTGCTGACACTCCAATAGTGCAGTACAACCTCAATTACTGACACTCCAACAGTGCAGCACACCCTCAATTACTGATGCTCCGATAGAGCAGCACACCCTCAATTACGGACACTCCAACAGTGCAGCACACCCTCAATTACTTACAATCAAATAGTGCAGCACACCCTCAATTGCTGACACTACAATAGTGCAGCACACACTCAATTACTGACACTCCAATAGTGCAGCAAAACCTCAATTACTGAGACTCCAATAGTGCAGCACACCCTCAATTACTGACACTCCAATAGAGCAGCACACCCTCAAATACTGACACTCCAAGAGTGCAGCACACCCTCAATTACTGACACTCCAATAGTGTAGCACACCCTCCATTACTGACACTCCAATAGTGCATCACACTCTCAAATACTGACACACCAATAGTGCAGCACACGCTCAATTACTGACACTCCAATAGGGCAGCACACCCCCAATTACTGACACTCCAATAGTGCAGCACACCCTCAATTATTGACACTCCAATAGTGCAGCACACCCTCAATTATTGACATTCCAATAGTGCAGCGTATACTCAATTACTGGCACTCCAATACTGCAGCACACCCTCAATTACTGACACTCCAATAGTGCAGTACACCCTCAATTACTGACACTCGAATAGTGCATCACACCCTCAATTACTGACACTCCAATAGTGCAGCACACCCTCAATTACTGACACTCCAGTATTGCAGCACACCCTCAATTGCTGACACTCCAGTAGTGCATTACGCAGTCAATTACTGACACTCCAATAGTGCAGCACACACTCAATTACTGTCACTCCAATAGTGCAGCACACCCTGAATTACTGACACTCCAATAATGCATCACAACCTCAATTACTGACAGTCCAATAGTGAGGCACACCCTCAATTACTGACACTCCAAAAGTGCAGCACACCCTCGATTACTGACACTCCAATAGTGCAGCACACCCTCAATTGCTGACACTACAATATTGCAGCACACCCTCTATTACGGACACTCCAATAGTGCAACACACCCTCAATCAATTTCACTCCAATAGTGCTGCACCCTCAAAGCTCACACTCCAATGGTGCAGCAAACCCTCAATTACTGACAGTCCAATATTGCTGCACACACTCAATTACTGACACTCCAATAGTACAGCACACCCTCAATTACTGACAGTCCAATATTGCTGCACACACTCAATTACTGACACTCCAATAGTGCAGCACGCACTCAAGTACTGACTCTCGAAATCTGCAGCGCACCCCCAATTATAACACTTCAATAGTTCCGCACACCCTCAATTTGTGACACTCCGATAGTGCAGCAGAAACTCAATTACTGATGCTATGATAGTGCAGCACACCCTCAATTGCTGACACTCAAATAGTGCAGTACAACCTCAATTACTGACACTCCAACAGTGCAGCACACACTCAATTACTGATGCTCCGATAGAGCAGCACACCCTCAATTACTGACACTCCAACAGTGCAGCACACCCTCAATTACTGACACTGCAATAGTGCAGAACTACCTCAATTACTGACATTCCAATATTGCAGCATACCCTCAATTACTGACACTCCAATAGTGCAGCACACCCTCAATTACTGACACTCCAATATTGCAGCATACCCTCAATTACTGACAGTCCAGTAGTGCAGCACACCCTCAATTACTGTCACTCTAATAATGCAGCACGCCCTCAATTATTGACACTCCAATAGTGCAGCGTATACTCAATTACTGGCACTCCAATACTGCAGCACACCCTCAATTACTGGCACTCCAATACTGCAGCACACCCTCAATTACTGACACTCCAATAGTGCAGTACACCCTCAATTACTGACACTCCAATAGTGCATCACACCCTCAATTACTGACACTCCATTAGTGCAGCACACCCTCAATTACAGACACTCCAATAGTGCAGCACACCCTCAATTGCTCACACTCCAATAGTGCAGCACACCCTCAATTACTGACACTCCAATAGTGCAGGACACCCTCAATTACTGACACTCCAATAGTGCAGCACACCCTCAATTACTGACACTCGAATAGTGCAGCACACACTCAATTACTGACACTCCAGTACTGCAGCAGACCCTCAATTACTGACACTCGAATAATGCAGCACACAATCAATTACTGACACTCCAAGAGTGCTGCTCCCTCTCAATTACTTACAATCCAATAGTGCAGCACACCCTCAATTGCTGACAGTACAATAGTGCAGCACACACTCTATTACTGTCACTCCAATAGTGCAGCACACCCTCAATCAATTTCCCACCAATAGTGATGCACCCTCAATTACTGACACTCCAATAGTGCAGCGCAACCTCAAATACTGACACTCCAATCGAGCAGCACACCCTCAATTACTGACACTCCAATAGTGCAGCACACCCTCCATTACTGTCACACCAATAGTGCATCACACCCTCAAATACTGACACTCCAATAGTGCAGCACACCCTCAATTACTGACACTCCAATAGTGTAGCACACCCTCAATTACTGACACTCCAATAGTGCAGCACACCCTCAATTACGGACACTCCAATAGTGCAGCACACCCTCAATTATTGACACTCCAATAGTGCAGCATATACTCAATTACTTACAATCCAATAGTGCAGCACACCCTCAATTGCTGACAGTAAAATAGTGCAGCACACACTCTATTACTGTGACTCCAATATTGCAGCACGCCCTCAATCAATTTCACTCCAATAGTGCTGCACCCTCAAAGCTCACACTCCAATAGTGCAGCAAACCCTCAATTACTGACACTCCAATAGAGCAGCACACCCTCAATTGCTGAAACTACAATATTGCAGCACACCCTTTATTACAGACACTCCAATAGTGCAACACACCCTCAATCAATTTCACTCCAATAGTGCTGCACCCTCAAAGCTCACACTCCAATAGTGCAGCAAACCCTCAATTACTGACAGTCCAATATTGCTGCACACACTCAATTACTGACACTCCAATAGTACAGCACACCCTCAATTACTGACAGTCCAATATTGCAGCACACCCTCGAATACTGACACTCCAACAGTGCAGCACAGCCTCGATTACTGACACTCCAATAGTGCAGCACACCCTCAATTGCTGACACTACAATATTGCAGCACACCCTCTATTACGGACACTCCAATAGTGCAACACACCCTCAATCAATTTCACTCCAGTAGTGCTGCACCCTCAAAGCTCACACTCCAATAGTGCAGCAAACCCTCAATTACTGACAGTCCAATATTGCTGCACACATTCAATTACTGACACTCCAATAGTACAGCACACCCTCAATTACTGACAGTCCAATATTGCTGCACACACTCAATTACTGACACTCCAATAGTGCAGCACGCACTCAAGTACTGACTCTCGAAATCTGCAGCGCACCCCCAATTATAACACTTCAATAGTTCCGCACACCCTCAATTTGTGACACTCCGATAGTGCAGCAGAAACTCAATTACTGATGCTATGATAGTGCAGCACACCCTCAATTGCTGACACTCCAATAGTGCAGTACAACCTCAATTACTGACACTCCAACAGTGCAGCACACCCTCAATTACTGATGCTCCGATAGAGCAGCACACCCTCAATTACTGACACTCCAACAGTGCAGCACACCCTCAATTACTGACACTCCAATATTGCAGCATACCCTCAATTACTGACAGTCCAGTAGTGCAGCACACCCTCCATTACTGACACTCCAATAGTGCAGCACACCCTCAATTATTGACACTCCAATAGTGCAGCGTATACTCAATTACTGGCACTCCAATACTGCAGCACACCCTCAATTACTGGCACTCCAATACTGCAGCACACCCTCAATTACTGACACTCCAATAGTGCAGTACACCCTCAATTACTGACACTCCAATAGTGCATCACACCCTCAATTACTGACACTCCATTAGTGCAGCACACCCTCAATTACAGACACTCCAATAGTGCAGCACACCCTCAATTGCTCACACTCCAATAGTGCAGCACACCCTCAATTACTGACACTCCAATAGTGCAGGACACCCTCAATTACTGACACTCCAATAGTGCAGCACACCCTCAATTACTGACACTCGAATAGTGCAGCACACAATCAATTACTGACACTCCAGTAGTGCAGCAGACCCTCAATTACTGACACTCGAATAGTGCAGCACACAATCAATTACTGACACTCCAATAGTGCAGCACACCCTCAATTGCTGACACTACAATAGTGCAGCACACACTCTATTACTGTCACTCCAATAGTGCAGCACACCCTCAATCAATTTCCCACCAATAGTACTGCACCCTCAATTACTGACACTCCAATAGCTCAGCAAAACCTCAATTACTGACACTCCAATAGTGCAGCGCAACCTCAAATACTGACACTCCAATCGAGCAGCACACCCTCAATTACTGACACTCCAATAGTGCAGCACACCCTCCATTACTGACACACCAATAGTGCATCACACCCTCAAATACTGACACTCCAATAGTGCAGCACACGCTCAATTACTGACACTCCAATAGTGTAGCACACCCTCAATTACTGACACTCCAATAGTGCAGCACACCCTCAATTACGGACACTCCAATAGTGCAGCACACCCTCAATTATTGACACTCCAATAGTGCAGCATATACTCAATTACTTACAATCCAATAGTGCAGCACACCCTCAATCAATTTCACTCCAATAGTGCTGCACCCTCAAAGCTCACACTCCAATAGTGCAGCAAACCCTCAATTACTGACACTCCAATAGAGCAGCACACCCTCAATTGCTGAAACTACAATATTGCAGCACACCCTTTATTACAGACACTCCAATAGTGCAACACACCCTCAATCAATTTCACTCCAATAGTGCTGCACCCTCAAAGCTCACACTCCAATAGTGCAGCAAACCCTCAATTACTGACAGTCCAATATTGCTGCACACACTCAATTACTGACACTCCAATAGTACAGCACACCCTCAATTACTGACAGTCCAATATTGCAGCACACCCTCGAATACTGACACTCCAACAGTGCAGCACACACTCAATTACTGACACTCCAATAGTGCAGCACACCCTCAATTGCTGACACTACAATATTGCAGCACACCCTTTATTACAGACACTCCAATAGTGCAACACACCCTCAATCAATTTCACTCCAATAGTGCTGCACCCTCAAAGCTCACACTCCAATAGTGCAGCAAACCCTCAATTACTGACAGTCCAATATTGCTGCACACAATCAATTACTGACACTCCAATAGTACAGCACACCTTCAATTACTGACAGTCCAATATTGCTGCACACACTCAATTACTGACACTCCAATAGTGCAGCACGCACTCAAGTACTGACTCTCGAAATCTGCAGCGCACCCCCAATTATAACACTTCAATAGTTCCGCACACCCTCAATTTGTGACACTCCGATAGTGCAGCAGAAACTCAATTACTGATGCTCCGATAGAGCAGCACACCCTCAATTGCTGACACTCCAATAGTGCAGTACAACCTCAATTACTGACACTCCAACAGTGCAGCACACCCTCAATTACTGATGCTCCGATAGAGCAGCACACCCTCAATTACGGACACTCCAACAGTGCAGCACACCCTCAATTACTGACACTGCAATAGTGCAGCACTACCTCAATTACTGACACTCCAATATTGCAGCATACCCTCAATTACTGACACTCCAATAGTGCAGCACACCCTCAATTACTGACACTCCAATATTGCAGCATACCCTCAATTACTGACAGTCCAATACTGCAGCACACCATCAATTACTGGCACTGCAATACTGCAGCATACCCTCAATTATTGACACTCCAATAGTGCAGTACACCCTCAATTAATGACACTCCAATAGTGCATCACACCCTCAATTACTGACACTCCATTAGTGCAGCACACCCTCAATTACTGACACTCCAATAGTGCAGCACACCCTCAATTGCTCACACTCCAATAGTGCAGCAAACCCTCAATTACTGACACTCCAATAGTGCAGGACACCCTCAATTACTGACACTCCAATAGTGCAGCACACCCTCAATTACTGACACTCGAATAGTGCAGCACACACTCAATTACTGACACTCCAATAGTGCAGCAGACCCTCAATTACTGACACTCGAATAGTGCAGCACACACTCAATTACTGACACTCCAAGAGTGCTGCTCCCCCTCAATTACTTACAATCCAATAGTGCAGCACACCCTCTATTGCTGACAGTACAATAGTGAAGCACACACTCTATTACTGTCACTCCAATAGTGCAGCACACCCTCAATTATTGACACTCCAATAGTGCAGCGTATACTCAATTACTGGCACTCCAATACTGCAGCACACCCTCAATTACTGGCACTCCAATACTGCAGCACACCCTCAATTACTGACACTCCAATAGTGCAGTACACCCTCAATTACTGACACTCCAATAGTGCATCACACCCTCAATTACTGACACTCCATTAGTGCAGCACACCCTCAATTACAGACACTCCAATAGTGCAGCACACCCTCAATTGCTCACACTCCAATAGTGCAGCACACCCTCAATTACTGACACTCCAATAGTGCAGGACACCCTCAATTACTGACACTCCATTAGTGCAGCACACCCTCAATTACTGACACTCGAATAGTGCAGCACACAATCAATTACTGACACTCCAGTAGTGCAGCAGACCCTCAATTACTGACACTCGAATAGTGCAGCACACAATCAATTACTGACACTCCAATAGTGCAGCACACCCTCAATTGCTGACACTACAATAGTGCAGCACACACTCTATTACTGTCACTCCAATAGTGCAGCACACCCTCAATCAATTTCCCACCAATAGTACTGCACCCTCAATTACTGACACTCCAATAGCTCAGCAAAACCTCAATTACTGACACTCCAATAGTGCAGCGCAACCTCAAATACTGACACTCCAATCGAGCAGCACACCCTCAATTACTGACACTCCAATAGTGCAGCACACCCTCCATTACTGACACACCAATAGTGCATCACACCCTCAAATACTGACGCTCCAATAGTGCAGCACACGCTCAATTACTGACACTCCAATAGTGTAGCACACCCTCAATTACTGACACTCCAATAGTGCAGCACACCCTCAATTACGGACACTCCAATAGTGCAGCACACCCTCAATTATTGACACTCCAATAGTGCAGCATATACTCAATTACTTACAATCCAATAGTGCAGCACACCCTCAATCAATTTCACTCCAATAGTGCTGCACCCTCAAAGCTCACACTCCAATAGTGCAGCAAACCCTCAATTACTGACAGTCCAATATTGCAGCACACAATCAATTACTGACACTCCAATAGTACAGCACACCTTCAATTACTGACAGTCCAATATTGCTGCACACACTCAATTACTGACACTCCAATAGTGCAGCACGCACTCAAGTACTGACTCTCGAAATCTGCAGCGCACCCCCAATTATAACACTTCAATAGTGCAGCAAACCCTCAATTACTGACACTCCAATAGTGCAGCACACCCTCAATTACTGACACTCGAATAGTGCAGCACACACTCAATTACTGACACTCCAATAGTGCAGCAGACCCTCAATTACTGACACTCGAATAGTGCAGCACACACTCAATTACTGACACTCCAAGAGTGCTGCTCCCCCTCAATTACTTACAATCCAATAGTGCAGCACACCCTCTATTGCTGACAGTACAATAGTGAAGCACACACTCTATTACTGTCACTCCAATAGTGCAGCACACCCTCAATCAATTTCCCACCAATAGTGATGCACCCTCAATTACTGACACTCCAATAGTGCAGCAAACCCTCAATTACTGAAACTCCAAAAGTGCAGCACACCCTCAATTACTGACACTCCAATAGAGCAGCACATCCGCAATTACTGACTCTACAATAGCGCAGCACACCCTCAAATACTGACACTCCAACAGTGCAGTGCACCCTCAATTACTGACACTCCAATAGTGCATCACACCCTCAATTACTGACACTCCATTAGTGCAGCACTCTTCAATTACAGACACTCCAATAGTGCAGCACACCCTCAATTGCTCACACTCCAATAGTGCAGCACACCCTCAATTACTGACACTACAATAGTGCAGGACACCCTCAATTCCTGACACTCCAATAGTGCAGCACACCCTCAATTACTGACACTCGAATAGTGCAGCACACACTCAATTACTGACACTCCAAGAGTGCAGCAGACCCTCAATTACTGACACTCGAATAGTGCAGCACACAATCAATTACTGACACGCCAAGAGTGCTGCTCCCTCTCAATTACTTACAATCCAATAGTGCAGCACACCCTCAATTGCTGACAGTACAATAGTGCAGCACACACTCTATTACTGACACTCCAATAGTGCATCACACCCTCAATTACTGACACTCCATTAGTGCAGCACACCCTCAATTACAGACACTCCAATAGTGCAGCACACCCTCAATTGCTCACACTCCAATAGTGCAGCACACCCTCAATTACTGACACTCCAATAGTGCAGGACACCCTCAATTACTGACACTCGAATAGTGCAGCACACACTCAATTACTGACACTCCAAGAGTGCAGCAGACCCTCAATTACTGACACTCGAATAGTGCAGCACACAATCAATTACTGACACTCGAATAGTGCAGCACACAATCAATTACAGACACTCCAATAGTGCAGCACACCCTCAATTGCTCACACTCCAATAGTGCAGCACACCCTCAATCAATTTCCCACCAATAGTGATGCACCCTCAATTACTGACACTCCAATAGTGCAGCAAACCCTCAATTACTGACACTCCAAAAGTGCAGCACACCCTCAATTACTGACACTCCAAAAGAGCAGCACATCCTCAATTACTGACACTCCATTAGTGCAGCACACCCTCAATTACAGACACTCCAATAGTGCAGCACACCCTCAATTGCTCACACTCCAATAGTGCAGCACACCCTCCATTACTGACACTCCAATAGTGCATCACACCCTCAAATACTGACACTCCAATAGTGCAGCACACACTCAATTACTGACACTCCAAGAGTGCTGCTCCCCCTCAATTACTTACAATCCAATAGTGCAGCAGACCCTCAATTACTGACACTCGAATAGTGCAGCACACACTCAATTACTGACACTCCAAGAGTGCTGCTCCCCCTCAATTACTTACAATCCAATAGTGCAGCACACCCTCTATTGCTGACAGTACAATAGTGCAGCACACACTCTATTACTGTCACTCCAATAGTGCAGCACACCCTCAATCAATTTCCCACCAATAGTGATGCACCCTCAATTACTGACACTCCAATAGTGCAGCAAACCCTCAATTACTGAATCTCCAAAAGTGCAGCACACCCTCAATTACTGACACTCCAATAGAGCAGCACATTCTCAATTACTGACTCTACAATAGTGCAGCACACCCTCAAATACTGACACTCCAACAGTGCAGTACACCCTCAATTACTGACACTCCAATAGTGCATCACACCCTCAATTACTGACACTCCATTAGTGCAGCACACCCTCAATTACAGACACTCCAATAGTGCAGCACACCCTCAATTGCTCACACTCCAATAGTGCAGCACACCCTCAATTACTGACACTCCAATAGTGCAGGACACCCTCAATTACTGACACTCCAATAGTGCAGCACACAATCAATTACTGACACGCCAAGAGTGCTGCTCCCTCTCAATTACTTACAATCCAATAGTGCAGCACACCCTCAATTGCTGACAGTACAATAGTGCAGCACACACTCTATTACTGACACTCCAATAGTGCATCACACCCTCAATTACTGACACTCTATTAGTGCAGCACACCCTCAATTACAGACACTCCAATAGTGCAGCACACCCTCAATTGCTCACACTCCAATAGTGCAGCACACCCTCAATTACTGACACTCCAATAGTGCAGGACACCCTCAATTACTGACTCTCCAATAGTGCAGCACACCCTCAATTACTGACACTCGAATAGTGCAGCACACACTCAATTACTGACACTCCAAGAGTGCAGCAGACCCTCAATTACTGACACTCGAATAGTGCAGCACACAATCAATTACTGACACTCCAAGAGTGCTGCTCCCTCTCAATTACTTACAATCCAATAGTGCAGCACACCCTCAAATGCTGACACTCCAACAGTGCAGCACACACTCAATTACTGACACTCCAATAGTGCAGCACACCCTCAATTGCTGACACTACAATAGTGCAGCACACACTCTATTACTGTCACTCCAATAGTGCAGCACACCCTCAATCAATTTCCCACCAATAGTACTGCACCCTCAATTACTGACAGTCCAATAGCTCAGCAAAACCTCAATTACTGACACTCCAATAGTGCAGCGCAACCTCAAATACTGACACTCCAATAGAGCAGCACACCCTCAAAAACTGACACTCCAAGAGTGCAGCATCCCTTCAATTACTGACACTCCAGTAGTGCAGCACACCCTCCATTACTGACACTCCAATAGTGCATCACACCCTCAAATACTGACACTCCAATAGTGCAGCACACCCTCAATTACTGACACTCCAATAGTGCATCACACCCTCAATTACTGACACTCCATTAGTGCAGCACACCCTCAATTACAGACACTCCAATAGTGCAGCACACCCTCAATTGCTCACACTCCAATAGTGCAGCACACCCTCAATTACTGACACTCCAATAGTGCAGGACACCCTCAATTACTGACACTCCAATAGTGCAGTACACCCTCAATTACTGACACTCGAATAGTGCAGCACACACTCAATTACTGACACTCCAGTACTGCAGCAGACCCTCAATTACTGACACTCGAATACTGCAGCACACAATCAATTACTGACAGTACAATAGTGCAGCACACACTCTATTACTGTCACTCCAATAGTGCAGCACACCCTCAATCAATTTCCCACCAATAGTGATGCACCCTCAATTACTGACACTCCAATAGTGCAGCACACCCTCAATCAATTTCCCACCAATAGTGATGCACCCTCAATTACTGACACTCCAATAGTGCAGCAAACCCTCAATTACTGAAACTCCAAAAGTGCAGCACACCCTCAATTACTGACACTCCAATAGAGCAGCACATCCTCAATTACTGACACTACAATAGTGCAGCACACCCTCAAATACTGACACTCCAACAGTGCAGTACTCCCTCAATTACTGACACTCCAATAGTGCATCACACCCTCAATTACTGACACTCCATTAGTGCAGCACACCCTCAATTACAGACACTCCAATAGTGCAGCACACCCTCAACTGCTCACACTCCAATAGTGCAGCACACCCTCAATTACTGACACTCCAATAGTGCAGGACACCCTCAATTACTGACACTCCAATAGTGCAGCACACCCTCAATTACTGACACTCGAATAGTGCAGCACACACTCAATTACTGACACTCCAAGAGTGCAGCAGACCCTCAATTACTGACACTCGAATAGTGCAGCACACAATCAATTACTGACACTCCAAGAGTGCTGCTCCCTCTCAATTACTTACAATCCAATAGTGCAGCACACCCTCAATTGCTGACAGTACAATAGTGCAGCACACACTCTATTACTTTCACTCCAATAGTGCAGCACACCCTCAATCAATTTCCCACCAATAGTGATGCACCCTCAATTACTGACACTCCAATAGTGCAGCAAACCCTCAATTGCTGACACTCCAAAAGTGCAGCACACCCTCAATTACTGACACTCCAATAGAGCAGCACATCCTCAATTACTGACACTACAATAGTGCAGCACACCCTCAAATGCTGACACTCCAACAGTGCAGCACACACTCAATTACTGACACTCCAATAGTGCAGCACACCCTGAATTGCTGACACTACAATAGTGCAGCACACACTCTATTACTGTCACTCCAATAGTGCAGCACACCCTCAATCAATTTCCCACCAATAGTACTGCACCCTCAATTACTGACACTCCAATAGCTCAGCAAAACCTCAATTACTGACACTCCAATAGTGCAGCGCAACCTCAAATACTGACACTCCAATAGAGCAGCACACCCTCAAATACTGACACTCCAAGAGTGCAGCATCCCTTCAATTACTGACACTCCAATAGTGCAGCACACCCTCCATTACTGACACTCCAATAGTGCATCACACCCTCAAATACTGACACTCCAATAGTGCAGCACACACTCAATTACTGACACTCCAATAGTGTAGCACACCCTCAATTACTGACACTCCAATAGTGCAGCACACCCTCAATTACGGACACTCCAATAGTGCAGCACACCATCAATTATTGACACTCCAATAGTGCAGCATATACTCAATTACTGGCACTCCAATACTGCAGCACACCCTCAATTACTGACACTCCAATAGTGCAGTACACCCTCAATTACTGACAGTCCAATAGTGAGGCACACCCTCAATTACTGACACTCCAATAGTGCAGCACACCCTCAATTACTGACACTCGAATAGTGCAGGACACCCTCAATTACTGACACTCCAATAGTGCAGCAGACCCTCAATTACTGACACTCGAATAGTGCAGCACACACTCAATAACTGACACTCCAAGAGTGCTGCTCCCCCTCAATTACTTACAATCCAATAGTGCAGCATACCCTCAATTGCTGACAGTACAATAGTGCAGCACACACTCTATTACTGTCACTCCAATAGTGCAGCACACCCTCAATCAATTTCCCACCAATAGTGATGCACCCTCAATTACTGACACTCCAATAGTGCAGCAGACCCTCAATTACTGACACTCCAATAGAGCAGCACACCCTCAATTACTGACACTACAATAGTGCAGCACACCCTCGAATACTGACACTCCAACAGTGCAGCACACACTCAATTACTGACACTCCAATAGAACAGCACACCCTCAATTACTGACCCTCCAATAGTACAGCACACCCTCAATTACTGACAGTCCAATATTGCTGCACACTCAATTACTGACACTCCAATAGTGCAGCACGCACTCAAGTACTGACTCTCGAAATCTGCAGCGCACCCCCAATTATAACACTTCAATAGTTCCGCACACCCTCAATTTGTGACACTCCGATAGTGCAGCAGAAACTCAATTACTGATGCTATGATAGTGCAGCACACCCTCAATTGCTGACACTCCAATAGTGCAGTACAACCTCAATTACTGACACTCCAACAGTGCAGCACACCCTCAATTACTGACACTGCAATAGTGCAGCACACCCTCAATAACTGACACTCCAATATTGCAGCATACCCTCAATTACTGACAGTCCAGTAGTGCAGCACACCCTCAATTACTGACACTCCAATAGTGCAGCACACCCTCAATTATTGACACTCCAATAGTGCAGCGTATACTCAATTACTGGCACTCCAATACTGCAGCACACCCTCAATTACTGGCACTCCAATACTGCAGCACACCCTCAATTACTGACACTCCAATAGTGCATCACACCCTCAGTTACTGACACTCCATTAGTGCAGCACACCCTCAATTACAGACACTCCAATAGTGCAGCACACCCTCAATTGCTCACACTCCAATAGTGCAGCACACCCTCAATTACTGACACTCCAATAGTGCAGGACACCCTCAATTACTGACACTCCAATAGTGCAGCACACCCTCAATTACTGACACTCGAATAGTGCAGCACACACTCAATTACTGACACTCCAGTAGTGCAGCAGACCCTCAATTACTGACACTCGAATAGTGCAGCACACACTCAATTACTGACACCCCAAGTGCGCTGCTCCCCCTCTATTACTTACAATCCAATAGTGCAGCACACCCTCAATTGCTGACAGTACAATAGTGCAGCACACACTCTATTACTGTCACTCCAATAGTGCAGCACACCCTCAATCAATTTCCCACCAATAGTGATGCACCCTCAATTACTGACACTCCAATAGTGCAGCAAACCCTCAATTACTGACACTCCAAAAGTGCAGCACACCCTCAATTACTGACACTCCAATAGAGCAGCACATCCTCAATAACTGACACTACAATAGTGCAGCACACCCTCAAATACTGACTCTCCAACAGTGCAGCACACACTCAATTACTGACACTCCAATAGTGCAGCACATCCTCAATTGCTGACGCTACAATAGTGCAGCACACACTCTATTAATGTCACTCCAATAGTGCAGCACACCCTCAATCAATTTCCCACCAATAGTACTGCACCCTCAATTACTGACACTCCAAAAGCTCAGCAAAACCTCAATTACTGACACTCCAATAGTGCAGCGCAACCTCAATTACTGACACTCCAATAGAGCAGCACTCCCTCAAATACTGACACTCCAATAGTGCAGCACAACCTCAATTACTGACACTCCAATAGTGTAGCACACAATCAATTACTGTAACTCCAATAGTGTAGCATGCACTCAAATACTGACACTCCAATAGTGCTGCACCCCCAATTACTGACACTCCAATAGTTCCGCACACCCTCAAATACTGAACACTCTGATAGTGCAGCACACCCTCAATTACTGACACTCCAATAGTGCAGAAAACACTCAATTACTGGCACTCCAATAGTGCAGCACATCCTCAATGTCAGACACTCCAATAGTGCAGCACACCCTCAATTGCTGACACTCCAATAGTGCCGCACACCCTCATTTGCTGACATTCCAAAAGTGCAGCACACACTCAATTACTGACACTCCAATATTGCAGCACATCCTCAATTACTGACACTCCAATAGTGCAGCAAACCCTCAATTACTGACACTCCAAAAGTGCAGCACACATTCAATTGCTGACACTCCAATAGTGCAGCACATCCTCAATTACTGACACTCCAATAGTGCAGCAAACCCTCAATTACTGACACTCGAATAGTGCAGCACACCCTCAATTAATGGCACTCCAATAGTGCAGCACACCCTCAATTACTGACACTCCAATAGTGCAGCATGCACTCAATTACTGACACTCCCACTGTGCAGCACACCTTCAGTTACTGACACTCGAATAATGCAGCACAACCTCAATTACTGACACTCCAATAGTGCAGCACACCCTCAATTGCTGACACTCCAATAGTGCAGCACACCCTCATTTGCTGACATTCCAAAAGTGCAGCACACACTCAATTACTGACACTCCAATATTGCAGCACATCCTCAATTACTGACACTCCAATAGTGCAGCAAACCCTCAATTACTGACACTCCAAAAGTGCAGCACACATTCAATTGCTGACACTCCAATAGTGCAGCACATCCTCAATTACTGACACTCCAATAGTGCAGCAAACCCTCAATTACTGACACTCAAATATTGCAGCACACCCTCAATTAATGGCACTCCAATAGTGCAGCACACCCTCAATTACTGACACTCCAATAGTGCAGCATGCACTCAATTACTGACACTCCCACTGTGCAGCACACCTTCAGTTACTGACACTCGAATAATGCAGCACAACCTCAATTACTGACACTCCAATAGTGCTGCACACACTCAATTACTCACACTCCAATAGTACAGCACACACTCAATTACTGACACTCCAATAATGCAGCCATACCTCAATTACTGACACTGCAATATTGCAGCACACACTCAATTACTGACACTCCAATAGTGCAGCACATCCTCAATTACTGACACTCCAATAGTGCAGCAAACCCTCAATTACTGACACTCGAATAGTGCAGCACACCCTCAATTAATGGCACTCCAATAGTGCAGCACACCCTCAATTGCTGACACTCCAATAGTGCAGCACACCCTCATTTGCTGACATTCCAAAAGTGCAGCACACACTCAATTACTGACACTCCAATATTGCAGCACATCCTCAATTACTGACACTCCAATAGTGCAGCAAACCCTCAATTACTGACACTCCAATATTGCAGCACATCCTCAATTACTGTCACTCCAAAAGTGCAGCACACATTCAATTGCTGACACTCCAATAGTGCAGCACATCCTCAATTACTGACACTCCAATAGTGCAGCAAACCCTCAATTACTGACACTCCAAAAGTGCAGCACACCCTCAATTACTGACACTCCAATAGAGCAGCACATCCTCAATAACTGACACTACAATAGTGCAGCACACCCTCAAATACTGACTCTCCAACAGTGCAGCACACACTCAATTACTGACACTCCAATAGTGCAGCACATCCTCAATTGCTGACGCTACAATAGTGCAGCACACACTCTATTAATGTCACTCCAATAGTGCAGCACACCCTCAATCAATTTCCCACCAATAGTACTGCACCCTCAATTACTGACACTCCAAAAGCTCAGCAAAACCTCAATTACTGACACTCCAATAGTGCAGCGCAACCTCAATTACTGACACTCCAATAGAGCAGCACTCCCTCAAATACTGACACTCCAATAGTGCAGCACAACCTCAATTACTGACACTCCAATAGTGTAGCACACAATCAATTACTGTAACTCCAATAGTGTAGCATGCACTCAAATACTGACACTCCAATAGTGCTGCACCCCCAATTACTGACACTCCAATAGTTCCGCACACCCTCAAATACTGAACACTCTGATAGTGCAGCACACCCTCAATTACTGACACTCCAATAGTGCAGAAAACACTCAATTACTGGCACTCCAATAGTGCAGCACATCCTCAATGTCAGACACTCCAATAGTGCAGCACACCCTCAATTGCTGACACTCCAATAGTGCCGCACACCCTCATTTGCTGACATTCCAAAAGTGCAGCACACACTCAATTACTGACACTCCAATATTGCAGCACATCCTCAATTACTGACACTCCAATAGTGCAGCAAACCCTCAATTACTGACACTCCAAAAGTGCAGCACACATTCAATTGCTGACACTCCAATAGTGCAGCACATCCTCAATTACTGACACTCCTATAGTGCAGCAAACCCTCAATTACTGACACTCGAATAGTGCAGCACACCCTCAATTAATGGCACTCCAATAGTGCAGCACACCCTCAATTACTGACACTCCAATAGTGCAGCATGCACTCAATTACTGACACTCCCACTGTGCAGCACACCTTCAGTTACTGACACTCGAATAATGCAGCACAACCTCAATTACTGACACTCCAATAGTGCAGCACACCCTCAATTGCTGACACTCCAATAGTGCAGCACACCCTCATTTGCTGACATTCCAAAAGTGCAGCACACACTCAATTACTGACACTCCAATATTGCAGCACATCCTCAATTACTGACACTCCAATAGTGCAGCAAACCCTCAATTACTGACACTCCAAAAGTGCAGCACACATTCAATTGCTGACACTCCAATAGTGCAGCACATCCTCAATTACTGACACTCCAATAGTGCAGCAAACCCTCAATTACTGACACTCAAATATTGCAGCACACCCTCAATTAATGGCACTCCAATAGTGCAGCACACCCTCAATTACTGACACTCCAATAGTGCAGCATGCACTCAATTACTGACACTCCCACTGTGCAGCACACCTTCAGTTACTGACACTCGAATAATGCAGCACAACCTCAATTACTGACACTCCAATAGTGCTGCACACACTCAATTACTCACACTCCAATAGTACAGCACACACTCAATTACTGACACTCCAATAATGCAGCCATACCTCAATTACTGACACTGCAATATTGCAGCACACACTCAATTACTGACACTCCAATAGTGCAGCACATCCTCAATTACTGACACTCCAATAGTGCAGCAAACCCTCAATTACTGACACTCGAATAGTGCAGCACACCCTCAATTAATGGCACTCCAATAGTGCAGCACACCCTCAATTGCTGACACTCCAATAGTGCAGCACACCCTCATTTGCTGACATTCCAAAAGTGCAGCACACACTCAATTACTGACACTCCAATATTGCAGCACATCCTCAATTACTGACACTCCAATAGTGCAGCAAACCCTCAATTACTGACACTCCAATATTGCAGCACATCCTCAATTACTGTCACTCCAAAAGTGCAGCACACATTCAATTGCTGACACTCCAATAGTGCAGCACATCCTCAATTACTGACACTCCAATAGTGCAGCAAACCCTCAATGACTTACACTCCAATATTGCAGCACAACCTCAATTACTGACACTCCAAAAGTGCAGCACACCCTCAATTACTGACACTCCAATATTGCAGAAAACCTTCAATTACAAAAACTCCAATAGTGCAGCACGCACTCAATTACTGAAACTTCAACAGTACAGCCCACCCTCAGTTACTGACACTCCAATAGTGCATGACACACTCAATTACTGACACTCCAATAGTGCAGCACATCCTCAATTCCTGACACTCCAAAAGTGCAGCACACCCTCAATTACTGACACTCCAATATTGCAGAAAACCTTCAATTACAAAAACTCCAATAGTGCAGCACGCACTCAATTACTGAAACTTCAACAGTACAGCCCACCCTCAGTTACTGACACTCCAATAGTGCATGACACACTCAATTACTGACACTCCAATAGTGCAGCACATCCTCAATTACTGACACTACAATAGTGCAGCACACAATCAATTACTGACACTCCAATAGTGCATGACACACTCAATTACTGACACTCCAATAGTGCAGCACATCCTCAATTCCTGACACTCCAATAGTGCAGCACACCCTCAATTACTGACACTCCAATAGTGCAGCACACACTCAATTACTGACACTTCAATAATGCAGCCCCACCTCAATTACTGACACTCCAATAGTGCAGCACACCCTCAATTGCTGACACTCCAATAGTGCACCAAACCCTCAATTAATTTTACTCCAATAGCGCAGCACCCTTAATTACTGACACTCCAAAAGTGCAGCAAACCCTCAATAACTGACACTCCAATAGTGGAGCACATCCTCAATTACTGACACTCCAATAAAGCAGCACACAATCAAATACTTACACTGCAATGGCGCAGCACACCCTCAATTACTGACACTCCAATAGTGCAGCACACAATCAAATGCTTACACTCCAATAGCGCAGCACACCCTCAATTACTGACACTCCAATAGTGCAGCAAACCCGCAATTACTGATACTCCAATAGTGCAGCATCCATCAAATACTGACACTGCAATAGTGCAGCACAATCTCAATTACTGACACTCCAATAGTGCAGCACAGCCTCAATTACTGACACTACAATATTGCAGCACACCCTCAATTACTGACACTCCAATAATGCAGCATATCCTCAATTACTCACACTCCAATAGTGCAGCACACCCTCAATTGCTGACACTCCAATAGTGCAGAACACCCTCAATTGCTGACAATCCAAAAGTGCAGCACACACTCAATTACTGACACTCCAATATTGCAGCACATCCTCAATTACTGACACTCCAATAGTGCAGCAAACCCTCAATTACTGACACTCGAATAATGCAGCACATCCTCAATTGCTGACACTCCAATAGTGCAGGACCCTCAAATACTGACACTCCAATAGTGCAGCAAACCCTCAATTACTGACACTCCAAAAGTGCAGCACACATTCAATTGCTGACACTCCAATACTGCAGCACATCCTCAATTACTGACACTCCAATAGTGCAGCACACCTTCAGCTACTGACACTCGAATAATGCAGCACAACCTCAATTACTGACACTCCAATAGTGCAGCACACCCTCAATTGCTGACACTCCAATAGTGCTGCACACACTCAATTACTCACACTCCAAAAGTACAGCACACACTCAATTACTGACACTCCAATAATGCAGCCATACCTCAATTACTGACACTGCAATAGTGCAGCACACACTGAATTACTGACACTGCTACAGTGCTTCTCCCCCTCAATGACTTACACTCCAATATTGCAGCACAACCTCAATTCCTGACACTTCAACAGTGCAGCACACACTCAATTACTGACACTCCAATAATGCAGCCATACCTCAATTACTGACACTGCAATATTGTAGCACACACTCAATTACTGACACTGCAACTGTGCTTCTCCCCCTCAATGACTTACACTCCAATATTGCAGCACAACCTCAATTACTGACACTCCAAACGTGCAGCACACCCTCAATTACTGACACTCCAATATTGCAGAAAACCTTCAATTACAAAAACTCCAATAGTGCAGCATGCACTCAATTACTGACACTCCAATAGTGCATGACACACTCAATTACTGACACTCCAATAGTGAAGCACACCCTCAATTACTGACACTACAATAGTGCAGCACACCCTCAATTTCTGATACTCCAGTAGTGCAGCACACAGTCAAATACTGACACTCCAATAGTGCAGCACATCCTCAATTCCTGACACTCCAATAGTGCAGCACACCCTCAATTACTGATACTCCAATAGTGCAGCACACCCTCAATTACTGATACTCCAATAGTGCAGCACACCCTCAATTACTGATACTCCAATAGTGCCGCACACCCTCAATTACTGACACTCCAATAGTGCAGCACATACACAATTACTGACACTCCAATAGTGCAGCATACTCTCAATTACTGACACTTCAATAATGCAGCCCCACCTCAATTGCTGACACTCCAATATTGCAGCACACCCTCAATTGCTGACACTGCAATATTGCAGCACAACCTCTATTACTAACACTCCAATAGTGCACCACACCCTCAATTAATTTTACTCCAATAGCGCAGCACCCTTAATTACTGACACTCCAATAGTGCAGCAAACCCTCAATAACTGACACTCAAATTGTGCAGCACACCCTCATTTACTGACACTCCAATAGTGGAGCACATCCTCAATTACTGACACTCCAATAGAGCAGCACACAATCAAATACTTACACTGCAATAGCGCAGCACACCCTCAATTACTGACACTCCAATAGTGCAGCACACCCTCAATTACTGGCACTCCAATAGTGCAGCACACAATCAAATGCTTACACTCCAATAGCGCAGCACACCCTCAATTACTGACACTCCAATAGTGCAGCAAACCCGCAATTACTGACACTCCAATAGTGCAGCATCCTTCAAATACTGACACTGCAATAGTGCAGCACAACCTCAATTCCTGACACTCCAACAGTGCAGCACACACTCAATTACTGATACTCCAATAGTGCAGCACAGCCTCAATAACTGACACTACAATAGTGCAGCACACCCTCAATTACTGACACTCCAATAGTGCAGCACACCCTCAATTACTGACACTCCAATAATGCAGCATAACCTCAATTACTGACACTCCGATAGCGCAGCACACCCTCAATTGCCGACACTCGAACAGTGCAGCACAACCTCAATTACTGACACTCCAATAGTGCAGCATGCCCTCAATTGCTGACACTCCAATAGTGCAGCACATCCTCAATTGCTGCCACTCCAATAGTGCAGCACACACTCAATTGCTGACACTCCAATAGTGCAGCAGACCCTCAATTACTTACACTCCAATAATGCAGCACAACCTCAATTACTGACACTCCAATAGTGCAGCAAACCCTCAATTGCTGACACTACAATAGTGCAGCACACTCTCTATTACTGTCATTCCAATAGTGTAGCACACCCTCAATCAATTTCCCACCAATACTGCTGCACCCTCAATTACTGACACTCCAGTAGTGCAGCAAACCCTCAATTACTGGCACTCCAATAGTGCAGCACACCCTCAATTACTGACACTCCAATAGTGCAGCACACCCTCAATTACTGACACTCCAATAGTGCAGCACACCCTCAATTACTGACAATCCAATAGTGCAGCACACCCTCAATTACTGACACTCCAATATTGCTGCACACACTCAATTACTGACACTCCAATAGTGCAGCAAACCCTCAACTGCTGACACTCCAAAATTGCAGCACACCGTCAATTACTGACACTCCAATAGTGCAGCAAATCCTCAATTGCTGACACCATAATAGTGCAACACACCCTCTATCACTGTCACTCCAATAGTGTGGCACACCCTCAATCAATTTCCCACCAATACGGCTGCACCCTCAATTACTGACACTCAAGTAGTGCAGCAATCCCTCAGTTACTGACACTCAAATAGTGCTGCACTCACCCAATTACTGACACTCCAATATTGCTGCACACACTCAATTACTGACACTCGAATAGTGCAGCACACCCTCAATTACTGACACTGCAATAGTTCCGCACACCCTCAAATACTGAACACTCTGATAGTGCAGCATACCTTCAATTACTGACACTCCAATAGTGCAGAGCACACTCAATTACTTGCACTCCAATAGTGCAGAACACCCTCAATTACCGGCACTCCAATTGTGCAGCACACCCTCAATTACTGACACTCCAATAGTGCAGAACACCCTCAATTACTGACACTCCAATAGTGCAGCACACCCTCAATTACTGACACTACAATAATGCAGCACACCCTCAATTGCTTACGCTCCAAAAGTGCAGCCCCCCCTCAATTCTTGACACTCCATTAGTGCAGCACTCACTCAATTACTGATGCTCCGACAGTGCAGCACACACTCAATTACTGACACTCCAATAGTGCAGCGCACTCTCAATTACTGTCACTCCAATAGTGCAGCACACACTCAATTATTGACACTCCAATAGTGCAGCACACACTCAATTATTGACACTCCAATAGTGCAGCGCACACTCAATTACTGACACTCCAATAGTGCAGCACAACCTCAATTCCTGACACTCCAATTTTGCAGCACACCCTCAATTACTGACACTACAATATTGCAGCACACCCTCAATTACTGACACTCCAATAGTCAGCACACCCTCAATTACTGACACACCAATAGTGCAGCACACCCTCAATTACTGACACTCCAATAGTGCAGCACACCCTCAATTACTGACAATCCAATAGTGCAGCACACCCTCAATTACTGACACTCCAATATTGCTGCACACACTCAATTACTGACACTCCAATAGTGCAGCACACCCTCAACTGCTGACACTCCAAAATTGCAGCACACCGTCAATTACTGACACTCCAATAGTGCAGCAAATCCTCAATTGCTGACACCATAATAGTGCAACACACCCTCTATCACTGTCACTCCAATAGTGTGGCACACCATCAATCAATTTCCCACCAATACGGCTGCACCCTCAATTACTGACACTCAAGTAGTGCAGCAAACCCTCAGTTACTGACACTCAAATAGTGCTGCACTCACCCAATTACTGACACTCCAATATTGCTGCACACACTCAATTACTGACACTCGAATAGTGCAGCACACCCTCAATTACTGACACTGCAATAGTTCCGCACACCCTCAAATACTGAACACTCTGATAGTGCAGCATACCTTCAATTACTGACACTCCAATAGTGCAGAGCACACTCAATTACTTGCACTCCAATAGTGCAGAACACCCTCAATTACCGGCACTCCAATTGTGCAGCACACCCTCAATTACTGACACTCCAATAGTGCAGGACACCCTCAATTACTGACACTCCAATAGTGCAGCACACCCTCAATTACTGACACTACAATAATGCAGCACACCCTCAATTGCTTACGCTCCAAAAGTGCAGCCCCCCCTCAATTCTTGACACTCCAATAGTGCAGCACTCACTCAATTACTGATGCTCCGACAGTGCAGCACACACTCAATTACTGACACTCCAATAGTGCAGCGCACTCTCAATTACTGTCACTCCAATAGTGCAGCACACACTCAATTATTGACACTCCAATAGTGCAGCACACACTCAATTATTGACACTCCAATAGTGCAGCGCACACTCAATTACTGACACTCCAATAGTGCAGCACAACCTCAATTCCTGACACTCCAATTTTGCAGCACACCCTCAATTACTGACACTACAATATTGCAGCACACCCTCAATTACTGACACTCCAATAGTCAGCACACCCTCAATTACTGACACACCAATAGTGCAGCACACCCTCAATTACTGACACTCCAATAGTGCAGCACACCCTCAATTACTGACACACCAATAGTGCAGCACACCCTCAATTACTGACAATCCAATAGTGCAGCACACCCTCAATTACTGACACTCCAATATTGCTGCACACACTCAATTACTGACACTCCAATAGTGCAGCACACCCTCAACTGCTGACACTCCAAAATTGCAGCACACCGTCAATTACTGACACTCCAGTAGTGCAGCAAATCCTCAATTGCTGACACCATAATAGTGCAACACACCCTCTATCACTGTCACTCCAATAGTGTGGCACACCCTCAATCAATTTCCCACCAATACGGCTGCACCCTCAATTACTGACACTCAAGTAGTGCAGCAAACCCTCAGTTACTGACACTCAAATAGTGCTGCACTCACCCAATTACTGACACTCCAATATTGCTGCACACACTCAATTACTGACACTCGAATAGTGCAGCACACCCTCAATTACTGACACTGCAATAGTTCCGCACACCCTCAAATACTGAACACTCTGATAGTGCAGCATACCTTCAATTACTGACACTCCAATAGTGCAGAGCACACTCAATTACTTGCACTCCAATAGTGCAGAACACCCTCAATTACCGGCACTCCAATTGTGCAGCACACCCTCAATTACTGACACTCCAATAGTGCAGAACACCCTCAATTACTGACACTCCAATAGTGCAGCACACCCTCAATTACTGACACTACAATAATGCAGCACACCCTCAATTGCTTACGCTCCAAAAGTGCAGCCCCCCCTCAATTCTTGACACTCCAATAGTGCAGCACTCACTCAATTACTGATGCTCCGACAGTGCAGCACACACTCAATTACTGACACTCCAATAGTGCAGCGCACTCTCAATTACTGTCACTCCAATAGTGCAGCACACACTCAATTATTGACACTCCAATAGTGCAGCACACACTCAATTATTGACACTCCAATAGTGCAGCGCACACTCAATTACTGACACTACAATAGTGCAGCACAACCTCAATTCCTGACACTCCAATTTTGCAGCACACCCTCAATTACTGACACTACAATATTGCAGCACACCCTCAATTACTGACACTCCAATAGTCAGCACACCCTCAATTACTGACACACCAATAGTCAGCACACACTCAATTACTGACACTCCAATAGTGCAGCACACACTCAATTACTGACACTCCAATAGTACAGCACACCGTCAATTACTGAAACTCCAATAGTGCAGCACAACCTCAATTAGTGACACTTCAATAGTGCAGCACATCCTCAATTACTGACACTACAATTGTTCCGCACACCCTCAAATACTGAACACTCTGATAGTGCAGCACACCCTCAATTACTGACCCTCAATTAGTGCTGCACACACTCAATTCCTGACACTCCAGTAGTGCAAAACATCCTCAATTACTGACACTCCAATAGTGCAGCACAACCTCAATTCCTGACACTCCAATTTTGCAGCACACCCTCAATTACTGACACTACAATATTGCAGCACACCCTCAATTACTGACACTCCAATAGTGCAGCACACACTCAATTACTGACACTCCAATAGTGCAGCTCACCCTCAATGGCTGACAATCCAAAAGTGCAGCATTCCCTCAATTACTGACACTCCAATAGTTGCACACCCTCAATTACTGACACTCCAATAGTGCAGCAGACCCTCAATTACTGACACTCCAATAGTCAGCACACCCTCAATTACTGACACACCAATAGTCAGCACACACTCAATTACTGACACTCCAATAGTGCAGCACACACTCAATTACTGACACTCCAATAGTGCAGCACACACGCAATTACTGACACTCCAATAGTGCAGCACTCACTCAATTACTGATGCTCTGATAGTGCAGCACACACTCAATTACTGACACTCCAATAGTGCAGCGCACACTCAATTACCTTCACTCAAGTAGTGCCGCTCACACTCAATTATTGACACTCCAATAGTGCAGCACACACTCAATTATTGACACTCCAATAGTGCAGCGCACACTCAATTACTGACACTCCAATAGTGCAGCGCACACTCAATTACTGTCACTCCAATAGTGCAGCACACCCTCAATTACTGACACTCCAATTGTGCAGCACACACTCAATTGCTGACACTCCAGTAGTGCAAAACATCCTCAATTACTGACACTCCAATAGTGCAGCACAACCTCAATTACTGACACTCCAATTTTGCAGCACACCCTCAATTACTGACACTACAATAGTGCAGCTCACCCTCAATGGCTGACCATCCAAAAGTGCAGCATTCCCTCAATTACTGACACTCCAATAGTTGCACACCCACAATTACTGACACTCCAATAGTGCAGCAGACCCTCAATTACTGACACTCCAATAGTGCACACCCTCAATTACTGACACTCCAATAGTGCAGCACAACCTCAATTAGTGACACTTCAATCGTGCAGCACATCCTCAATTACTGACACTACAATTGTTCCGCACACCCTCAAATACTGAACACTCTGATAGTGCAGCACACCCTCAATTACTGACCCTCAAATAGTGCTGCACACACTCAATTACTGACACTCCAATAGTGCAGCACTCACTCAATTACTGACACTCCAATATTGATGTTTCCCCAATTACTGACACTCCAATAGTGCAGCACAACCTCAATTACTGACACTCCAATAGTGCTGCACACCCTCAATTACTGACACTCCAATAGTGCAGCGCACACTCAATTACTGAAACTCCAATAGTGCTGCACACCCTCAATTACTGACACTCCAATACTGCAGCACACCCTCAATTGCTGACACTCCAATAGTGCAGCACATCCTCAAATACTGACACTCCAATAGTGCAGCACACACTCAATTACTGACACTCCAATAGTGCAGCACACCCTCAATTAAAGACACTCCAATAGTGCAGCACACCCTCAATTGGTGACACTCCAATAGTGCAGCAAACCCTCAATTGCTGACACTCCAATAGTGCAGCACACCCTCAATTACTGACACTCCAACAGTGCAGCACACCCGCAATTACTGACACTCCAATAGTGCAGCACAATTCAATTGCTGACACTCAAATAGTGCAGCAAACCCTCAATTGCTGACACTCCAATAGTGCAGCACACCCTCAATTACTGACATTCAAATAGTGCAGCACACCCTCAATTACTGACAGTCCAATAGTGCAGCACACCCTCAATTACTGACACTCCAATAGTGCAGCACCACCTCAATTACTGATACTCCAATAGTGAGGCACATCCTCAATTGCTGACACTCCAACATTGCAGCACATCTTCAATTAAAGACACTCCAATAATGCAGCACATCCTCAATTACTGACACTCCAATAGTGCAGCACACCATCAATTGCTGACACTCCAATAGTGCAGCACACCCTCGATTAATGACACTCCAACAGTGCAGCACACCCTCAATTACTTACACTCCAATAATGCAGCACAACCTCAATTACTGACACTCCAATAGTGCAGCAAACTCTCAATTGCTGACACTACAATAGTGCAGCACACCCTCTATTACTGTCACTCCAATAGTGTAGCACACCCTCAATCAATTTCCCACCAATAGTGTTGCACCATCAATTACTGACACTCCTGTAGTGCAGCAAACCCTCAATTACTGAAACTCCAATAGTGCAGCACACCCTCAATTAATGACACTCCAATAGTGCAGCACACCCTCAATTACTGACACTCCAATATTGCTGCACACACTCAATTACTGACACTCCAATAGTGCAGCACACCCTTAATTACTGACACTCCAATAATGCAGCATAACCTCAATTACTGACACTCCAATAGCGCAGCACACCCTCAATTGCTGACACTCCAACAGTGCAGCACAACCTCAATTTCTGACACTCCAATAGTGCAATACACCCTCAATTGCTGACACTCCAATAGTGCAGCACACACTCAATTGCTGACACTCCAATAGTGCAGCAGACCCTCAATTACTTACACTCCAATAATGCAGAACAACCTCAATTACTGACATGCCAATAATGCAGCAAACCCTCAATTGCTGACACTACAATAGTGCAGCACACCCTCTATTACTGTCATTCCAATAGTGTAGCAAACCCTCATATCAATTTCCCACCAATACTGCTGCACCCTCAATAACTGACAATCCAGTAGTGCAGCAAACCCTCAATTACTGACACTCCAATAGTGCAGCACACACTCAATTACTGACACTCCAATAGTGCAGCACACCCTCAATTACTGACACTCCAATAGTGCAGCACACCCTCAATTACTGACACTCCAATAGTGCAGCACACCCTCAATTACTGACACTCCAATAGTGCAGCACACCCTCAATTGCTCACACTCCAAAAGTGCAGCACACCGTCAATTACTGACACTCCAATAGTGCAGCAAACCCTCAATTGCTGACACTACAATAGTGCAAGACAACCTCTATTACTGTCACTCCAACAGTGTAGCACACCCTCAATTACTGACACTCCAATAGTGCAGCACACCCTCAATTACTGACATTCCAATAGTGCAGCACACCCTCAATTACTAACACTCCGTTAGTGCAGCGCTCAAAAATTTACTGGCACTCCAATAGTGCAGCACACCCTCAATGACTGGCACTCCAATAGTGCAGCACACGCTCAATTACTGACACTCCAATAGTGCAGCAGACCCTCAAATACTGACACTCGAATAGTGCAGCACACCTTCAATTACTCACACTACAATAATGCCGCACACCCTCAATTGCTTACGCTCCGAAAGTGCAGCACACCCTCAATTACTTTTGGTCCGATAGTGCATCACACACTCAATTATTGACACTCCAATAGTTCAGCGCACACTCAATTACTGACACTCCAACAATGCAGCACACCTTCAATTAATGACACTCCAAAAATGCAGCACATCCTCAATTACTGACACTCCAATAGTGCAGCACACCCTCAATTACTGACACTCCAATAGTGCAGCACACAATCAAATACTGACACTCCAATAGTACAGCACACCCTCAATTGCTGACACTCCAGTAGTGCATTACACAGTAATTACTGACACTCCAATAGTGCAGCACACCCTGAATTACTGACACTCCAATAGTGCAGCACACCCTCAATTACTGACACTCCAATAGTGCAGCACACAATCAAATACTGACACTCCAATAGTACAGCACACCCTCAATTGCTGACACTCCAGTAGTGCATTACACAGTAATTACTGACAATCCAATAGTGCAGCACACCCTGAATTACTGACACTCCAATAATGCAGCACCACCTCAATTACTGACACTCCAATAGTGAGGCACATCCTCAATTGCTGACACTCCAACAGTACATTACGCAGTAATTACTGACACTCCAATAGTGCAGCACACACTCAAATACTGTCACTCCAATAGTGCAGCACACCCTGAATTACTGACACTCCAATAATGCAGCACCACCTCAATTACTGATACTCCAATAGTGAGGCACATTCTCAATTGCTGATACTCCAACAGTGCAGCACACCTTCAATTAAAGACACTCCAATAATGCAGCACATCCTCAATTACTGACACTCCAATAGTGCAGCACACCATAAATTGCTGACAATCCAATAGTGCTGCAAACCCTCGATTAATGACAATCCAACAGTGCAGCACACCCTCAATTACTTACACTCCAATAATGCAGCACAACCTCAATTACTGACACTCCAACAGTGCAGCAAACCCTCAATTACTGACACTCCAATAGTGCAGCACACCCTCAATGAATGACACTCCAATAGTGCAGCACACCCTCCATTACTGACACTACAATAATGCAGCACACCCTCAGTTGCTGAAACTCAAATAGTGCTGCACCCTCAATTACTGACACTCCAATAATGCAGCATAACCTCATTTACTGACACTCCAATAGTGAAGCATACCTTCAAATAGTGACACTTCAATAGTGCAGCACACCCTCAATTACAGACACTCCAATAGTGCAACAAACCCTCAATTACTGTCTCCAATAGTGCAGCACACCCTCAATTGTTGACACTCCAATAGTGCAACAAACCCTCAATTACTGTCTCCAATCGTGCAGCACACCCTCAACTGCTGACACTCCAATAGTGCAACAAACCATCAATTACTGTCTCCAACAGTGCAGCACACCCTCAATTACTGACACTCCAATAGTGCAGCACAGCATCAATTACTGACACTCCAATAGTGCAGCACACCCTCAATTACTGACACTCCAATAGTGAAGCACACCATCAATTACTGACACTGCAATAGTGCAGCACACCCTCAATTACTGACACATCAACAGTGCAGCACACCCTCAATTATTGACACTCCATTAGTGCAGCACACAATCAAATACAATCACTCCAATAACGCAGCACACCCTCATTTAGTGACACTCCAATAGTGCAGCACACACTCAATTACTGACACTCCAATAGTGCAGCACACACTCTATTACTGACACACCAATAGTGCAGCACACACTCAATTGCTGACACTACAAAAGTGCAGCACACCCTCAATTATTGACACCCCAATAGTGCAGACCACCCTCAATTACTGAGACTCCAGTAGTGCAAAACATCCTCAATTACTGACACTCCAATAGTGCAGCACAACCTCAATTACTGACACTCCAATAGTGCAGCACACCCTCAATTGCTCACACTCCAAAAGTGCAGCACACCGTCAATTATTGATACTCCAATAGTGCAGCAAACCCTCAATTGCTGACACTACAATAGTGCAACACAACCTCTATTACTGTCACTCCAACAGTGTAGCACACCCTCAATTACTGACACTCCAATAGTGCAGCACACCCTCAATTACTGACATTCCAATAGTGCAGCACACCCTCAATTACTAACACTCCGATAGTGCAGCGCTCAAAAATTTACTGGCACTCCAATAGTGCAGCACACCCTCAATGACTGGCACTCCAATAGTGCAGCACACCCTCAATTACTGACACTCCAATAGTGCAGCAGACCCTCAAATACTGACACTCGAATAGTGCAGCACACCCTCAATTACTCACACTACAATAATGCCGCACACCCTCAATTGCTTACGCTCCGAAAGTGCAGCACACCCTCAATTACTTTTGGTCCGATAGTGCAGCACACACTCAATTATTGACACTCCAATAGTTCAGCGCACACTCAATTACTGACACTCCAACAATGCAGCACACCTTCAATTAATGACACTCCAAAAATGCAGCACATCCTCAATTACTGACACTCCAATAGTGCAGCACACCCTCAATTACTGACACACCAATAGTGCAGCACACAATCAAATACTGACACTCCAATAGTACAGCACACCCTCAATTGCTGACACTCCAGTAGTGCATTACACAGTAATTACTGACACTCCAATAGTGCAGCACACCCTGAATTACTGACACTCCAATAATGCAGCACCACCTCAATTACTGACACTCCAATAGTGAGGCACATCCTCAATTGCTGACACTCCAACAGTGCATTACGCAGTAATTACTGACACCCCAATAGTGCAGCACACACTCAAATACTGTCACTCCAATAGTGCAGCACACCCTGAATTACTGACACTCCAATAATGCAGCACCACCTCAATTACTGATACTCCAATAGTGAGGCACATTCTCAATTGCTGATACTCCAACAGTGCAGCACACCTTCAATTAAAGACACTCCAATAATGCAGCACATCCTCAATTACTGACACTCCAATAGTGCAGCACACCATCAATTGCTGACAATCCAATAGTGCGGCAAACCCTCGATTAATGACAATCCAATAGTGCAGCACACCCTCAATTACCTACACTCCAATAATGCAGCACAACCTCAATTACTGACACTCCAACAGTGCAGCAAACCCTCAATTACTGACACTCCAATAGTGCAGCACACCCTCAATGAATGACACTCCAATAGTGCAGCACACCCTCCATTACTGACACTACAATAATGCAGCACACGCTCAGTTGCTGAAACTCAAATAGTGCTGCACCCTCAATTACTGACACTCCAATAATGCAGCATAACCTCATTTACTGACACTCCAATAGTGAAGCATACCTTCAAATAGTGACACTTCAATAGTGCAGCACACCCTCAATTACAGACACTCCAATAGTGCAACAAACCCTCAATTACTGTCTCCAATAGTGCAGCACACCCTCAATTGTTGACACTCCAATAGTGCAACAAACCCTCAATTACTGTCTCCAATCGTGCAGCACACCCTCAACTGCTGACACTCCAATAGTGCAACAAACCATCAATTACTGTCTCCAACAGTGCAGCACACCCTCAATTACTGACACTCCAATAGTGCAGCACAGCCTCAATTACTGACACTCCAATAGTGCAGCACAGCATCAATTACTGACACTGCAATAGTGCAGCACACCCTCAATTACTGACACTCCAATAGTGCAGCACACCATCAATTACTGACACTGCAATAGTGCAGCACACCCTCAATTACTGACACATCAACAGTGCAGCACACCCTCAATTATTGACACTCCATTAGTGCAGCACACAATCAAATACAATCACTCCAATAACGCAGCACACCCTCATTTAGTGACACTCCAATAGTGCAGCACACACTCTATTACTGACACACCAATAGTGCAGCACACACTCAATTGCTGACACTACAAAAGTGCAGCACACCCTCAATTATTGACACCCCAATAGTGCAGACCACCCTCAATTACTGAGACTCCAGTAGTGCAAAACATCCTCAATTACTGACACTCCAATAGTGCAGCACAACCTCAATTACTGACACTCCAATTTTGCAGCACACCCTCAATTGCTGACACTACAATATTGCAGCACACCCTCAATTACTGACACTCCAGTAGTGCAAAACATCCTCAATTACTGACACTCCAATAGTCCAGCACAACCTCAATTACTGACACTCCAAAAGTGCAGCACACCCTCAATTACTGACACTCCAATAGTGCAGCACACCCTCAATTACTGACACTCCAATAGTACAGCACACCCTCAAATAATGAAACTCCAATAGTCAGCACACACTCAATTACTGACACTCCAATAGTGCAGCACACACTCAATTACTGACACTCCAATAGTCAGCACACACTCAATTACTGACACTCCAATAGTGCAGCACACCCTCAATTACCGACACTCCAATAGTGCAGCACACACTCAATTAATGACACTCCAATAGTGCAGCACACCCTCAGTTACTGACACTCCAATAGTGCAGCACACCCTCAATTACTGACACTCCAATAGTGCAGCACACACTCAATTACTGACACTCCAATAGCGCAGCACACGCTCAATTACTGACACTCCAATAGTGCAGCACACCCTCAATTACTGACACTCCAATAGTCAGCACACACTCAATTACTGACACTCCAATAGTGCAGCACACCCTCAATTACTGATACTCCAATAGTGCAGCACACCCTCAATTACTGACACTCCAATAGTGCAGCACACACTCAATTACTGTCACTCCAATAGTGCAGCACACCCTCAGTTACTGACACTCCAATAGTGCAGCACACCCTCAATTACTGACACTCTGATAGTGCAGCAGACCCTCAATTACTGACACTCCAATAGTGCAGCACACCCTCAATTAATGACACTTCAATAATGCAGCACTCCCTCAATTACTGACACTCCAATAGTGCAGCACAGCCCCAAATACTGACAGTACAATAGTTCCGCACACCCTCAAATACTGAACACTCTGATAGTGCAGCACACCCTCAATTACTGACACTCGAATAGTGCAGCACACCCTCAATTACTGATACTCAAATAGTGTGCCCACCCTCAAATACTGAAGACTCTGATAGTGCAACACACCCTCAATTACTGATACTCCAATACTGCTGCACACACTCAATTACTGACACTCCAGTAGTGCAGCACATCCTCAATGGCTGACACTGCAATAGTGCAGGACCCTCAAATACTGACACACCAATAGTGCAGCACACCCTCAATTACTGGCACTCCAATAGTGCAGCAAACCCTCAATTATTGACGCTCCAATAGTGCAGCACACCCTCAATTCTGACACTCCAACAGTGCAGCACACCTTCAATTAAAGACACTCCAATAATGCAGCACATCCTCAATTACTGACACTCCAATAGTGCAGCACACCATCAATTGCTGACAATCCAATAGTGCTGCAAACCCTCGATTAATGACAATCCAAAGGTGCAGCACACCCTCAATTACTTACACTCCAATAATGCAGCACAACCTCAATTACTGACACTCCAATAGTGCAGCAAACCCTCAATTACTGACACTCCAATAGTGCAGCACACCCTCAATTAATGACACTCCAATAGTGCAGCACACCCTCAATTAATGACACTCCAATAGTGCAGCACACCCTCAATTACTGACACTACAATAATGCAGCACACCCTCAGTTGCTGAAACTCAAATAGTGCTGCACCCTCAATTACTGACACTCCAATAATGCAGCATAACCTCATTTACTGACACTCCAATAGTGAGGCAAACCCTCAATTACTGACACTCCAATAGTGCAGCACACCCTCAATTAATGACACTCCAATAGTGCAGCACACCCTCAATTACTGACACTACAATAATGCAGCACACCCTCAGTTGCTGAAACTCAAATAGTGCTGCACCCTCAATTACTGACACTCCAATAATGCAGCATAACCTCATTTACTGACACTCCAATAGTGAAGCATACCTTCAAATAGTGACACTTCAATAGTGCAGCACACCTTCAATTACAGACACTCCAATAGTGCAACAAACCCTCAATTACTGTCTCCAATAGTGCAGCACACCCTCAATTGTTGACACTCCAATAGTGCAACAAACCCTCAATTACTGTCTCCAATCGTGCAGCACACCCTCAACTGCTGACACTCCAACAGTGCATTACGCAGTAATTACTGACACTCCAATAGTGCAGCACACACTCAAATACTGTCACTCCAATAGTGCAGCACACCCTGAATTATTGACACTCCAATAATGCAGCACCACCTCAATTACTGATACTCCAATAGTGAGGCACATTCTCAATTGCTGATACTCCAACAGTGCAGCACACCTTCAATTAAAGACACTCCAATAATGCAGCACATCCTCAATTACTGACACTCCAATAGTGCAGCACACCATCAATTGCTGACAATCCAATAGTGAGGCAAACCCTCGATTAATGACAATCCAACAGTGCAGCACACCCTCAATTACTTACACTCCAATAATGCAGCACAACCTCAATTACTGACACTCCAATAGTGCAGCAAACCCTCAATTACTGACACTCCAATAGTGCAGCACACCCTCAATGAATGACACTCCAATAGTGCAGCACACCCTCAATTACTGACACTACAATAAGGCAGCACACCCTCAGTTGCTGAAACTCAAATAGTGCTGCACCCTCAATTACTGACACTCCAATAATGCAGCATAACCTCATTTACTGACACTCCAATAGTGAAGCATACCTTCAAATAGTGACACTTCAATAGTGCAGCACACCCTCAATAACGGACACTCCAATAGTGCAGCACACCCTCAATTACTAACACTCCGATAGTGCAGCGCTCAAAAATTTACTGGCACTCCAATAGTGCAGCACACCCTCAATGACTGGCACTCCAATAGTGCAGCACACCCTCAATTACTGACACTCCAATAGTGCAGCAGACCCTCAAATACTGACACTCGAATAGTGCAGCACACCCTCAATTACTCACACTACAATAATGCCGCACACCCTCAATTGCTTACGCTCCGAAAGTGCAGCACACCCTCAATTACTTTTGGTCCGATAGTGCAGCACACACTCAATTATTGACACTCCAATAGTTCAGCGCACACTCAATTACTGACACTCCAACAATGCAGCACACCTTCAATTAATGACACTCCAAAAATGCAGCACATCCTCAATTACTGACACTCCAATAGTGCAGCACACCCTCAATTACTGACACACCAATAGTGCAGCACACAATCAAATACTGACACTCCAATAGTACAGCACACCCTCAATTGCTGACACTCCAGTAGTGCATTACACAGTAATTACTGACACTCCAATAGTGCAGCACACCCTGAATTACTGACACTCCAATAATGCAGCACCACCTCAATTACTGACACTACAATAGTGAGGCACATCCTCAATTGCTGACACTCCAACAGTGCATTACGCAGTAATTACTGACACCCCAATAGTGCAGCACACACTCAAATACTGTCACTCCAATAGTGCAGCACACCCTGAATTACTGACACTCCAATAATGCAGCACCACCTCAATTACTGATACTCCAATAGTGAGGCACATTCTCAATTGCTGATACTCCAACAGTGCAGCACACCTTCAATTAAAGACACTCCAATAATGCAGCACATCCTCAATTACTGACACTCCAATAGTGCAGCACACCATCAATTGCTGACAATCCAATAGTGCGGCAAACCCTCGATTAATGACAATCCAACAGTGCAGCACACCCTCAATTACCTACACTCCAATAATGCAGCACAACCTCAATTACTGACACTCCAACTGTGCAGCAAACCCTCAATTACTGACACTCCAATAGTGCAGCACACCCTCAATGAATGACACTCCAATAGTGCAGCACACCCTCAATTACTGACACTACAATAATGCAGCACACGCTCAGTTGCTGAAACTCAAATAGTGCTGCACCCTCAATTACTGACACTCCAATAATGCAGCATAACCTCATTTACTGACACTCCAATAGTGAAGCATACCTTCAAATAGTGACACTTCAATAGTGCAGCACACCCTCAATTACAGACACTCCAATAGTGCAACAAACCCTCAATTACTGTCTCCAATAGTGCAGCACACCCTCAATTGTTGACACTCCAATAGTGCAACAAACCCTCAATTACTGTCTCCAATCGTGCAGCACACCCTCAACTGCTGACACTCCAATAGTGCAACAAACCATCAATTACTGTCTCCAACAGTGCAGCACACCCTCAATTACTGACACTCCAATAGTGCAGCACAGCCTCAATTACTGACACTCCAATAGTGCAGCACAGCATCAATTACTGACACTGCAATAGTGCAGCACACCCTCAATTACTGACACTCCAATAGTGCAGCACACCATCAATTACTGACACTGCAATAGTGCAGCACACCCTCAATTACTGACACATCAACAGTGCAGCACACCCTCAATTATTGACACTCCATTAGTGCAGCACACAATCAAATACAATCACTCCAATAACGCAGCACACCCTCATTTAGTGACACTCCAATAGTGCAGCACACACTCTATTACTGACACACCAATAGTGCAGCACACACTCAATTGCTGACACTACAAAAGTGCAGCACACCCTCAATTATTGACACCCCAATAGTGCAGACCACCCTCAATTACTGAGACTCCAGTAGTGCAAAACATCCTCAATTACTGACACTCCAATAGTGCAGCACAACCTCAATTACTGACACTCCAATTTTGCAGCACACCCTCAATTGCTGACACTACAATATTGCAGCACACCCTCAATTACTGACACTCCAGTAGTGCAAAACATCCTCAATTACTGACACTCCAATAGTCCAGCACAACCTCAATTACTGACACTCCAAAAGTGCAGCACACCCTCAATTACTGACACTCCAATAGTGCAGCACACCCTCAATTACTGACACTCCAATAGTACAGCACACCCTCAAATAATGAAACTCCAATAGTCAGCACACACTCAATTACTGACACTCCAATAGTGCAGCACACACTCAATTACTGACACTCCAATAGTCAGCACACACTCAATTACTGACACTCCAATAGTGCAGCACACCCTCAATTACCGACACTCCAATAGTGCAGCACACACTCAATTAATGACACTCCAATAGTGCAGCACACCCTCAGTTACTGACACTCCAATAGTGCAGCACACCCTCAATTACTGACACTCCAATAGTGCAGCACACCCTCAATTACTGACACTCCAATAGCGCAGCACACGCTCAATTACTGACACTCCAATAGTGCAGCACACCCTCAATTACTGACACTCCAATAGTCAGCACACACTCAATTACTGACACTCCAATAGTGCAGCACACCCTCAATTACTGATACACCAATAGTGCAGCACACCCTCAATTACTGACACTCCAATAGTGCAGCACACACTCAATTACTGACACTCCAATAGTGCAGCACACCCTCAGTTACTGACACTCCAATAGTGCAGCACACCCTCAATTACTGACTCTCTGATAGTGCAGCAGACCCTCAATTACTGACACTCCAATAGTGCAGCACACCCTCAATTAATGACACTTCAATAATGCAGCACTCCCTCAATTACTGACACTCCAATAGTGCAGCACAGCCCCAAATACTGACAGTACAATAGTTCCGCACACCCTCAAATACTGAACACTCTGATAGTGCAGCACACCCTCAATTACTGACACTCGAATAGTGCAGCACACCCTCAATTACTGATACTCAAATAGTGTGCCCACCCTCAAATACTGAAGACTCTGATAGTGCAACACACCCTCAATTACTGATACTCCAATACTGCTGCACACACTCAATTACTGACACTCCAGTAGTGCAGCACATCCTCAATGGCTGACACTGCAATAGTGCAGGACCCTCAAATACTGACACACCAATAGTGCAGCACACCCTCAATTATTGACGCTCCAATAGTGCAGCACACCCTCAATTCTGACACTCCAACAGTGCAGCACACCTTCAATTAAAGACACTCCAATAATGCAGCACATCCTCAATTACTGACACTCCAATAGTGCAGCACACCATCAATTGCTGACAATCCAATAGTGCTGCAAACCCTCGATTAATGACAATCCAAAGGTGCAGCACACCCTCAATTACTTACACTCCAATAATGCAGCACAACCTCAATTACTGACACTCCAATAGTGCAGCAAACCCTCAATTACTGACACTCCAATAGTGCAGCACACCCTCAATTAATGACACTCCAATAGTGCAGCACACCCTCAATTAATGACACTCCAATAGTGCAGCACACCCTCAATTACTGACACTACAATAATGCAGCACACCCTCAGTTGCTGAAACTCAAATAGTGCTGCACCCTCAATTACTGACACTCCAATAATGCAGCATAACCTCATTTACTGACACTCCAATAGTGAGGCAAACCCTCAATTACTGACACTCCAATAGTGCAGCACACCCTCAATTAATGACACTCCAATAGTGCAGCACACCCTCAATTACTGACACTACAATAATGCAGCACACCCTCAGTTGCTGAAACTCAAATAGTGCTGCACCCTCAATTACTGACACTCCAATAATGCAGCATAACCTCATTTACTGACACTCCAATAGTGAAGCATACCTTCAAATAGTGACACTTCAATAGTGCAGCACACCTTCAGTTACAGACACTCCAATAGTGCAACAAACCCTCAATTACTGTCTCCAATAGTGCAGCACACCCTCAATTGTTGACACTCCAATAGTGCAACAAACCCTCAATTACTGTCTCCAATCGTGCAGCACACCCTCAACTGCTGACACTCCAACAGTGCATTACGCAGTAATTACTGACACTCCAATAGTGCAGCACACACTCAAATACTGTCACTCCAATAGTGCAGCACACCCTGAATTATTGACACTCCAATAATGCAGCACCACCTCAATTACTGATACTCCAATAGTGAGGCACATTCTCAATTGCTGATACTCCAACAGTGCAGCACACCTTCAATTAAAGACACTCCAATAATGCAGCACATCCTCAATTACTGACACTCCAATAGTGCAGCACACCATCAATTGCTGACAATCCAATAGTGCGGCAAACCCTCGATTAATGACAATCCAACAGTGCAGCACACCCTCAATTACTTACACTCCAATAATGCAGCACAACCTCAATTACTGACACTCCAATAGTGCAGCAAACCCTCAATTACTGACACTCCAATAGTGCAGCACACCCTCAATGAATGACACTCCAATAGTGCAGCACACCCTCAATTACTGACACTACAATAAGGCAGCACACCCTCAGTTGCTGAAACTCAAATAGTGCTGCACCCTCAATTACTGACACTCCAATAATGCAGCATAACCTCATTTACTGACACTCCAATAGTGAAGCATACCTTCAAATAGTGACACTTCAATAGTGCAGCACACCCTCAATAACGGACACTCCAATAGTGCAGCACACCCTCAATTACTAACACTCCGATAGTGCAGCGCTCAAAAATTTACTGGCACTCCAATAGTGCAGCACACCCTCAATGACTGGCACTCCAATAGTGCAGCACACCCTCAATTACTGACACTCCAATAGTGCAGCAGACCCTCAAATACTGACACTCGAATAGTGCAGCACACCCTCAATTACTCACACTACAATAATGCCGCACACCCTCAATTGCTTACGCTCCGAAAGTGCAGCACACCCTCAATTACTTTTGGTCCGATAGTGCAGCACACACTCAATTATTGACACTCCAATAGTTCAGCGCACACTCAATTACTGACACTCCAACAATGCAGCACACCTTCAATTAATGACACTCCAAAAATGCAGCACATCCTCAATTACTGACACTCCAATAGTGCAGCACACCCTCAATTACTGACACACCAATAGTGCAGCACACAATCAAATACTGACACTCCAATAGTACAGCACACCCTCAATTGCTGACACTCCAGTAGTGCATTACACAGTAATTACTGACACTCCAATAGTGCAGCACACCCTGAATTACTGACACTCCAATAATGCAGCACCACCTCAATTACTGACACTACAATAGTGAGGCACATCCTCAATTGCTGACACTCCAACAGTGCATTACGCAGTAATTACTGACACCCCAATAGTGCAGCACACACTCAAATACTGTCACTCCAATAGTGCAGCACACCCTGAATTACTGACACTCCAATAATGCAGCACCACCTCAATTACTGATACTCCAATAGTGAGGCACATTCTCAATTGCTGATACTCCAACAGTGCAGCACACCTTCAATTAAAGACACTCCAATAATGCAGCACATCCTCAATTACTGACACTCCAATAGTGCAGCACACCATCAATTGCTGACAATCCAATAGTGCGGCAAACCCTCGATTAATGACAATCCAACAGTGCAGCACACCCTCAATTACCTACACTCCAATAATGCAGCACAACCTCAATTACTGACACTCCAATAATGCAGCATAACCTCATTTACTGACACTCCAATAGTGAAGCATACCTTCAAATAGTGACACTTCAATAGTGCAGCACACCCTCAATAACGGACACTCCAATAGTGCAGCACACCCTCAATTACTAACACTCCGATAGTGCAGCGCTCAAAAATTTACTGGCACTCCAATAGTGCAGCACACCCTCAATGACTGGCACTCCAATAGTGCAGCACACCCTCAATTACTGACACTCCAATAGTGCAGCAGACCCTCAAATACTGACACTCGAATAGTGCAGCACACCCTCAATTACTCACACTACAATAATGCCGCACACCCTCAATTGCTTACGCTCCGAAAGTGCAGCACACCCTCAATTACTTTTGGTCCGATAGTGCAGCACACACTCAATTATTGACACTCCAATAGTTCAGCGCACACTCAATTACTGACACTCCAACAATGCAGCACACCTTCAATTAATGACACTCCAAAAATGCAGCACATCCTCAATTACTGACACTCCAATAGTGCAGCACACCCTCAATTACTGACACACCAATAGTGCAGCACACAATCAAATACTGACACTCCAATAGTACAGCACACCCTCAATTGCTGACACTCCAGTAGTGCATTACACAGTAATTACTGACACTCCAATAGTGCAGCACACCCTGAATTACTGACACTCCAATAATGCAGCACCACCTCAATTACTGACACTACAATAGTGAGGCACATCCTCAATTGCTGACACTCCAACAGTGCATTACGCAGTAATTACTGACACCCCAATAGTGCAGCACACACTCAAATACTGTCACTCCAATAGTGCAGCACACCCTGAATTACTGACACTCCAATAATGCAGCACCACCTCAATTACTGATACTCCAATAGTGAGGCACATTCTCAATTGCTGATACTCCAACAGTGCAGCACACCTTCAATTAAAGACACTCCAATAATGCAGCACATCCTCAATTACTGACACTCCAATAGTGCAGCACACCATCAATTGCTGACAATCCAATAGTGCGGCAAACCCTCGATTAATGACAATCCAATAGTGCAGCACACCCTCAATTACCTACACTCCAATAATGCAGCACAACCTCAATTACTGACACTCCAACAGTGCAGCAAACCCTCAATTACTGACACTCCAATAGTGCAGCACACCCTCAATGAATGACACTCCAATAGTGCAGCACACCCTCAATTACTGACACTACAATAATGCAGCACACGCTCAGTTGCTGAAACTCAAATAGTGCTGCACCCTCAATTACTGACACTCCAATAATGCAGCATAACCTCATTTACTGACACTCCAATAGTGAAGCATACCTTCAAATAGTGACACTTCAATAGTGCAGCACACCCTCAATTACAGACACTCCAATAGTGCAACAAACCCTCAATTACTGTCTCCAATAGTGCAGCACACCCTCAATTGTTGACACTCCAATAGTGCAACAAACCCTCAATTACTGTCTCCAATCGTGCAGCACACCCTCAACTGCTGACACTCCAATAGTGCAACAAACCATCAATTACTGTCTCCAACAGTGCAGCACACCCTCAATTACTGACACTCCAATAGTGCAGCACAGCCTCAATTACTGACACTCCAATAGTGCAGCACAGCATCAATTACTGACACTGCAATAGTGCAGCACACCCTCAATTACTGACACTCCAATAGTGCAGCACACCATCAATTACTGACACTGCAATAGTGCAGCACACCCTCAATTACTGACACATCAACAGTGCAGCACACCCTCAATTATTGACACTCCATTAGTGCAGCACACAATCAAATACAATCACTCCAATAACGCAGCACACCCTCATTTAGTGACACTCCAATAGTGCAGCACACACTCTATTACTGACACACCAATAGTGCAGCACACACTCAATTGCTGACACTACAAAAGTGCAGCACACCCTCAATTATTGACACCCCAATAGTGCAGACCACCCTCAATTACTGAGACTCCAGTAGTGCAAAACATCCTCAATTACTGACACTCCAATAGTGCAGCACAACCTCAATTACTGACACTCCAATTTTGCAGCACACCCTCAATTGCTGACACTACAATATTGCAGCACACCCTCAATTACTGACACTCCAGTAGTGCAAAACATCCTCAATTACTGACACTCCAATAGTCCAGCACAACCTCAATTACTGACACTCCAAAAGTGCAGCACACCCTCAATTACTGACACTCCAATAGTGCAGCACACCCTCAATTACTGACACTCCAATAGTACAGCACACCCTCAAATAATGAAACTCCAATAGTCAGCACACACTCAATTACTGACACTCCAATAGTGCAGCACACACTCAATTACTGACACTCCAATAGTCAGCACACACTCAATTACTGACACTCCAATAGTGCAGCACACCCTCAATTACCGACACTCCAATAGTGCAGCACACACTCAATTAATGACACTCCAATAGTGCAGCACACCCTCAGTTACTGACACTCCAATAGTGCAGCACACCCTCAATTACTGACACTCCAATAGTGCAGCACACACTCAATTACTGACACTCCAATAGCGCAGCACACGCTCAATTACTGACACTCCAATAGTGCAGCACACCCTCAATTACTGACACTCCAATAGTCAGCACACACTCAATTACTGACACTCCAATAGTGCAGCACACCCTCAATTACTGATACTCCAATAGTGCAGCACACCCTCAATTACTGACACTCCAATAGTGCAGCACACACTCAATTACTGACACTCCAATAGTGCAGCACACCCTCAGTTACTGACACTCCAATAGTGCAGCACACCCTCAATTACTGACACTCTGATAGTGCAGCAGACCCTCAATTACTGACACTCCAATAGTGCAGCACACCCTCAATTAATGACACTTCAATAATGCAGCACTCCCTCAATTACTGACACTCCAATAGTGCAGCACAGCCCCAAATACTGACAGTACAATAGTTCCGCACACCCTCAAATACTGAACACTCTGATAGTGCAGCACACCCTCAATTACTGACACTCGAATAGTGCAGCACACCCTCAATTACTGATACTCAAATAGTGTGCCCACCCTCAAATACTGAAGACTCTGATAGTGCAACACACCCTCAATTACTGATACTCCAATACTGCTGCACACACTCAATTACTGACACTCCAGTAGTGCAGCACATCCTCAATGGCTGACACTGCAATAGTGCAGGACCCTCAAATACTGACACACCAATAGTGCAGCACACCCTCAATTACTGGCACTCCAATAGTGCAGCAAACCCTCAATTATTGACGCTCCAATAGTGCAGCACACCCTCAATTCTGACACTCCAACAGTGCAGCACACCTTCAATTAAAGACACTCCAATAATGCAGCACATCCTCAATTACTGACACTCCAATAGTGCAGCACACCATCAATTGCTGACAATCCAATAGTGCTGCAAACCCTCGATTAATGACAATCCAAAGGTGCAGCACACCCTCAATTACTTACACTCCAATAATGCAGCACAACCTCAATTACTGACACTCCAATAGTGCAGCAAACCCTCAATTACTGACACTCCAATAGTGCAGCACACCCTCAATTAATGACACTCCAATAGTGCAGCACACCCTCAATTAATGACACTCCAATAGTGCAGCACACCCTCAATTACTGACACTACAATAATGCAGCACACCCTCAGTTGCTGAAACTCAAATAGTGCTGCACCCTCAATTACTGACACTCCAATAATGCAGCATAACCTCATTTACTGACACTCCAATAGTGAGGCAAACCCTCAATTACTGACACTCCAATAGTGCAGCACACCCTCAATTAATGACACTCCAATAGTGCAGCACACCCTCAATTACTGACACTACAATAATGCAGCACACCCTCAGTTGCTGAAACTCAAATAGTGCTGCACCCTCAATTACTGACACTCCAATAATGCAGCATAACCTCATTTACTGACACTCCAATAGTGAAGCATACCTTCAAATAGTGACACTTCAATAGTGCAGCACACCTTCAATTACAGACACTCCAATAGTGCAACAAACCCTCAATTACTGTCTCCAATAGTGCAGCACACCCTCAATTGTTGACACTCCAATAGTGCAACAAACCCTCAATTACTGTCTCCAATCGTGCAGCACACCCTCAACTGCTGACACTCCAACAGTGCATTACGCAGTAATTACTGACACTCCAATAGTGCAGCACACACTCAAATACTGTCACTCCAATAGTGCAGCACACCCTGAATTATTGACACTCCAATAATGCAGCACCACCTCAATTACTGATACTCCAATAGTGAGGCACATTCTCAATTGCTGATACTCCAACAGTGCAGCACACCTTCAATTAAAGACACTCCAATAATGCAGCACATCCTCAATTACTGACACTCCAATAGTGCAGCACACCATCAATTGCTGACAATCCAATAGTGCGGCAAACCCTCGATTAATGACAATCCAACAGTGCAGCACACCCTCAATTACTTACACTCCAATAATGCAGCACAACCTCAATTACTGACACTCCAATAGTGCAGCAAACCCTCAATTACTGACACTCCAATAGTGCAGCACACCCTCAATGAATGACACTCCAATAGTGCAGCACACCCTCAATTACTGACACTACAATAAGGCAGCACACCCTCAGTTGCTGAAACTCAAATAGTGCTGCACCCTCAATTACTGACACTCCAATAATGCAGCATAACCTCATTTACTGACACTCCAATAGTGAAGCATACCTTCAAATAGTGACACTTCAATAGTGCAGCACACCCTCAATAACGGACACTCCAATAGTGCAGCACACCCTCAATTACTAACACTCCGATAGTGCAGCGCTCAAAAATTTACTGGCACTCCAATAGTGCAGCACACCCTCAATGACTGGCACTCCAATAGTGCAGCACACCCTCAATTACTGACACTCCAATAGTGCAGCAGACCCTCAAATACTGACACTCGAATAGTGCAGCACACCCTCAATTACTCACACTACAATAATGCCGCACACCCTCAATTGCTTACGCTCCGAAAGTGCAGCACACCCTCAATTACTTTTGGTCCGATAGTGCAGCACACACTCAATTATTGACACTCCAATAGTTCAGCGCACACTCAATTACTGACACTCCAACAATGCAGCACACCTTCAATTAATGACACTCCAAAAATGCAGCACATCCTCAATTACTGACACTCCAATAGTGCAGCACACCCTCAATTACTGACACACCAATAGTGCAGCACACAATCAAATACTGACACTCCAATAGTACAGCACACCCTCAATTGCTGACACTCCAGTAGTGCATTACACAGTAATTACTGACACTCCAATAGTGCAGCACACCCTGAATTACTGACACTCCAATAATGCAGCACCACCTCAATTACTGACACTACAATAGTGAGGCACATCCTCAATTGCTGACACTCCAACAGTGCATTACGCAGTAATTACTGACACCCCAATAGTGCAGCACACACTCAAATACTGTCACTCCAATAGTGCAGCACACCCTGAATTACTGACACTCCAATAATGCAGCACCACCTCAATTACTGATACTCCAATAGTGAGGCACATTCTCAATTGCTGATACTCCAACAGTGCAGCACACCTTCAATTAAAGACACTCCAATAATGCAGCACATCCTCAATTACTGACACTCCAATAGTGCAGCACACCATCAATTGCTGACAATCCAATAGTGCGGCAAACCCTCGATTAATGACAATCCAACAGTGCAGCACACCCTCAATTACCTACACTCCAATAATGCAGCACAACCTCAATTACTGACACTCCAACAGTGCAGCAAACCCTCAATTACTGACACTCCAATAGTGCAGCACACCCTCAATGAATGACACTCCAATAGTGCAGCACACCCTCAATTACTGACACTACAATAATGCAGCACACGCTCAGTTGCTGAAACTCAAATAGTGCTGCACCCTCAATTACTGACACTCCAATAATGCAGCATAACCTCATTTACTGACACTCCAATAGTGAAGCATACCTTCAAATAGTGACACTTCAATAGTGCAGCACACCCTCAATTACAGACACTCCAATAGTGCAACAAACCCTCAATTACTGTCTCCAATAGTGCAGCACACCCTCAATTGTTGACACTCCAATAGTGCAACAAACCCTCAATTACTGTCTCCAATCGTGCAGCACACCCTCAACTGCTGACACTCCAATAGTGCAACAAACCATCAATTACTGTCTCCAACAGTGCAGCACACCCTCAATTACTGACACTCCAATAGTGCAGCACAGCCTCAATTACTGACACTCCAATAGTGCAGCACAGCATCAATTACTGACACTGCAATAGTGCAGCACACCCTCAATTACTGACACTCCAATAGTGCAGCACACCATCAATTACTGACACTGCAATAGTGCAGCACACCCTCAATTACTGACACATCAACAGTGCAGCACACCCTCAATTATTGACACTCCATTAGTGCAGCACACAATCAAATACAATCACTCCAATAACGCAGCACACCCTCATTTAGTGACACTCCAATAGTGCAGCACACACTCTATTACTGACACACCAATAGTGCAGCACACACTCAATTGCTGACACTACAAAAGTGCAGCACACCCTCAATTATTGACACCCCAATAGTGCAGACCACCCTCAATTACTGAGACTCCAGTAGTGCAAAACATCCTCAATTACTGACACTCCAATAGTGCAGCACAACCTCAATTACTGACACTCCAATTTTGCAGCACACCCTCAATTGCTGACACTACAATATTGCAGCACACCCTCAATTACTGACACTCCAGTAGTGCAAAACATCCTCAATTACTGACACTCCAATAGTCCAGCACAACCTCAATTACTGACACTCCAAAAGTGCAGCACACCCTCAATTACTGACACTCCAATAGTGCAGCACACCCTCAATTACTGACACTCCAATAGTACAGCACACCCTCAAATAATGAAACTCCAATAGTCAGCACACACTCAATTACTGACACTCCAATAGTGCAGCACACACTCAATTACTGACACTCCAATAGTCAGCACACACTCAATTACTGACACTCCAATAGTGCAGCACACCCTCAATTACCGACACTCCAATAGTGCAGCACACACTCAATTAATGACACTCCAATATTGCAGCACACCCTCAGTTACTGACACTCCAATAGTGCAGCACACCCTCAATTACTGACACTCCAATAGTGCAGCACACCCTCAATTACTGACACTCCAATAGCGCAGCACACGCTCAATTACTGACACTCCAATAGTGCAGCACACCCTAAATTACTGACACTCCAATAGTCAGCACACACTCAATTACTGACACTCCAATAGTGCAGCACACCCTCAATTACTGATACTCCAATAGTGCAGCACACCCTCAATTACTGACACTCCAATAGTGCAGCACACACTCAATTACTGACACTCCAATAGTGCAGCACACCCTCAGTTACTGACACTCCAATAGTGCAGCACACCCTCAATTACTGACTCTCTGATAGTGCAGCAGACCCTCAATTACTGACACTCCAATAGTGCAGCACACCCTCAATTAATGACACTTCAATAATGCAGCACTCCCTCAATTACTGACACTCCAATAGTGCAGCACAGCCCCAAATACTGACAGTACAATAGTTCCGCACACCCTCAAATACTGAACACTCTGATAGTGCAGCACACCCTCAATTACTGACACTCGAATAGTGCAGCACACCCTCAATTACTGATACTCAAATAGTGTGCCCACCCTCAAATACTGAAGACTCTGATAGTGCAACACACCCTCAATTACTGATACTCCAATACTGCTGCACACACTCAATTACTGACACTCCAGTAGTGCAGCACATCCTCAATGGCTGACACTGCAATAGTGCAGGACCCTCAAATACTGACACACCAATAGTGCAGCACACCCTCAATTATTGACGCTCCAATAGTGCAGCACACCCTCAATTCTGACACTCCAACAGTGCAGCACACCTTCAATTAAAGACACTCCAATAATGCAGCACATCCTCAATTACTGACACTCCAATAGTGCAGCACACCATCAATTGCTGACAATCCAATAGTGCTGCAAACCCTCGATTAATGACAATCCAAAGGTGCAGCACACCCTCAATTACTTACACTCCAATAATGCAGCACAACCTCAATTACTGACACTCCAATAGTGCAGCAAACCCTCAATTACTGACACTCCAATAGTGCAGCACACCCTCAATTAATGACACTCCAATAGTGCAGCACACCCTCAATTAATGACACTCCAATAGTGCAGCACACCCTCAATTACTGACACTACAATAATGCAGCACACCCTCAGTTGCTGAAACTCAAATAGTGCTGCACCCTCAATTACTGACACTCCAATAATGCAGCATAACCTCATTTACTGACACTCCAATAGTGAGGCAAACCCTCAATTACTGACACTCCAATAGTGCAGCACACCCTCAATTAATGACACTCCAATAGTGCAGCACACCCTCAATTACTGACACTACAATAATGCAGCACACCCTCAGTTGCTGAAACTCAAATAGTGCTGCACCCTCAATTACTGACACTCCAATAATGCAGCATAACCTCATTTACTGACACTCCAATAGTGAAGCATACCTTCAAATAGTGACACTTCAATAGTGCAGCACACCTTCAATTACAGACACTCCAATAGTGCAACAAACCCTCAATTACTGTCTCCAATAGTGCAGCACACCCTCAATTGTTGACACTCCAATAGTGCAACAAACCCTCAATTACTGTCTCCAATCGTGCAGCACACCCTCAACTGCTGACACTCCAACAGTGCATTACGCAGTAATTACTGACACTCCAATAGTGCAGCACACACTCAAATACTGTCACTCCAATAGTGCAGCACACCCTGAATTATTGACACTCCAATAATGCAGCACCACCTCAATTACTGATACTCCAATAGTGAGGCACATTCTCAATTGCTGATACTCCAACAGTGCAGCACACCTTCAATTAAAGACACTCCAATAATGCAGCACATCCTCAATTACTGACACTCCAATAGTGCAGCACACCATCAATTGCTGACAATCCAATAGTGCGGCAAACCCTCGATTAATGACAATCCAACAGTGCAGCACACCCTCAATTACTTACACTCCAATAATGCAGCACAACCTCAATTACTGACACTCCAATAGTGCAGCAAACCCTCAATTACTGACACTCCAATAGTGCAGCACACCCTCAATGAATGACACTCCAATAGTGCAGCACACCCTCAATTACTGACACTACAATAAGGCAGCACACCCTCAGTTGCTGAAACTCAAATAGTGCTGCACCCTCAATTACTGACACTCCAATAATGCAGCATAACCTCATTTACTGACACTCCAATAGTGAAGCATACCTTCAAATAGTGACACTTCAATAGTGCAGCACACCCTCAATAACGGACACTCCAATAGTGCAGCACACCCTCAATTACTAACACTCCGATAGTGCAGCGCTCAAAAATTTACTGGCACTCCAATAGTGCAGCACACCCTCAATGACTGGCACTCCAATAGTGCAGCACACCCTCAATTACTGACACTCCAATAGTGCAGCAGACCCTCAAATACTGACACTCGAATAGTGCAGCACACCCTCAATTACTCACACTACAATAATGCCGCACACCCTCAATTGCTTACGCTCCGAAAGTGCAGCACACCCTCAATTACTTTTGGTCCGATAGTGCAGCACACACTCAATTATTGACACTCCAATAGTTCAGCGCACACTCAATTACTGACACTCCAACAATGCAGCACACCTTCAATTAATGACACTCCAAAAATGCAGCACATCCTCAATTACTGACACTCCAATAGTGCAGCACACCCTCAATTACTGACACACCAATAGTGCAGCACACAATCAAATACTGACACTCCAATAGTACAGCACACCCTCAATTGCTGACACTCCAGTAGTGCATTACACAGTAATTACTGACACTCCAATAGTGCAGCACACCCTGAATTACTGACACTCCAATAATGCAGCACCACCTCAATTACTGACACTACAATAGTGAGGCACATCCTCAATTGCTGACACTCCAACAGTGCATTACGCAGTAATTACTGACACCCCAATAGTGCAGCACACACTCAAATACTGTCACTCCAATAGTGCAGCACACCCTGAATTACTGACACTCCAATAATGCAGCACCACCTCAATTACTGATACTCCAATAGTGAGGCACATTCTCAATTGCTGATACTCCAACAGTGCAGCACACCTTCAATTAAAGACACTCCAATAATGCAGCACATCCTCAATTACTGACACTCCAATAGTGCAGCACACCATCAATTGCTGACAATCCAATAGTGCGGCAAACCCTCGATTAATGACAATCCAACAGTGCAGCACACCCTCAATTACCTACACTCCAATAATGCAGCACAACCTCAATTACTGACACTCCAATAATGCAGCATAACCTCATTTACTGACACTCCAATAGTGAAGCATACCTTCAAATAGTGACACTTCAATAGTGCAGCACACCCTCAATAACGGACACTCCAATAGTGCAGCACACCCTCAATTACTAACACTCCGATAGTGCAGCGCTCAAAAATTTACTGGCACTCCAATAGTGCAGCACACCCTCAATGACTGGCACTCCAATAGTGCAGCACACCCTCAATTACTGACACTCCAATAGTGCAGCAGACCCTCAAATACTGACACTCGAATAGTGCAGCACACCCTCAATTACTCACACTACAATAATGCCGCACACCCTCAATTGCTTACGCTCCGAAAGTGCAGCACACCCTCAATTACTTTTGGTCCGATAGTGCAGCACACACTCAATTATTGACACTCCAATAGTTCAGCGCACACTCAATTACTGACACTCCAACAATGCAGCACACCTTCAATTAATGACACTCCAAAAATGCAGCACATCCTCAATTACTGACACTCCAATAGTGCAGCACACCCTCAATTACTGACACACCAATAGTGCAGCACACAATCAAATACTGACACTCCAATAGTACAGCACACCCTCAATTGCTGACACTCCAGTAGTGCATTACACAGTAATTACTGACACTCCAATAGTGCAGCACACCCTGAATTACTGACACTCCAATAATGCAGCACCACCTCAATTTCTGACACTACAATAGTGAGGCACATCCTCAATTGCTGACACTCCAACAGTGCATTACGCAGTAATTACTGACACCCCAATAGTGCAGCACACACTCAAATACTGTCACTCCAATAGTGCAGCACACCCTGAATTACTGACACTCCAATAATGCAGCACCACCTCAATTACTGATACTCCAATAGTGAGGCACATTCTCAATTGCTGATACTCCAACAGTGCAGCACACCTTCAATTAAAGACACTCCAATAATGCAGCACATCCTCAATTACTGACACTCCAATAGTGCAGCACACCATCAATTGCTGACAATCCAATAGTGCGGCAAACCCTCGATTAATGACAATCCAACAGTGCAGCACACCCTCAATTACCTACACTCCAATAATGCAGCACAACCTCAATTACTGACACTCCAACAGTGCAGCAAACCCTCAATTACTGACACTCCAATAGTGCAGCACACCCTCAATGAATGACACTCCAATAGTGCAGCACACCCTCAATTACTGACACTACAATAATGCAGCACACGCTCAGTTGCTGAAACTCAAATAGTGCTGCACCCTCAATTACTGACACTCCAATAATGCAGCATAACCTCATTTACTGACACTCCAATAGTGAAGCATACCTTCAAATAGTGACACTTCAATAGTGCAGCACACCCTCAATTACAGACACTCCAATAGTGCAACAAACCCTCAATTACTGTCTCCAATAGTGCAGCACACCCTCAATTGTTGACACTCCAATAGTGCAACAAACCCTCAATTACTGTCTCCAATCGTGCAGCACACCCTCAACTGCTGACACTCCAATAGTGCAACAAACCATCAATTACTGTCTCCAACAGTGCAGCACAACCTCAATTACTGACACTCCAATAGTGCAGCACAGCCTCAATTACTGACACTCCAATAGTGCAGCACAGCATCAATTACTGACACTGCAATAGTGCAGCACACCCTCAATTACTGACACTCCAATAGTGCAGCACACCATCAATTACTGACACTGCAATAGTGCAGCACACCCTCAATTACTGACACATCAACAGTGCAGCACACCCTCAATTATTGACACTCCATTAGTGCAGCACACAATCAAATACAATCACTCCAATAACGCAGCACACCCTCATTTAGTGACACTCCAATAGTGCAGCACACACTCTATTACTGACACACCAATAGTGCAGCACACACTCAATTGCTGACACTACAAAAGTGCAGCACACCCTCAATTATTGACACCCCAATAGTGCAGACCACCCTCAATTACTGAGACTCCAGTAGTGCAAAACATCCTCAATTACTGACACTCCAATAGTGCAGCACAACCTCAATTACTGACACTCCAATTTTGCAGCACACCCTCAATTGCTGACACTACAATATTGCAGCACACCCTCAATTACTGACACTCCAGTAGTGCAAAACATCCTCAATTACTGACACTCCAATAGTCCAGCACAACCTCAATTACTGACACTCCAAAAGTGCAGCACACCCTCAATTACTGACACTCCAATAGTGCAGCACACCCTCAATTACTGACACTCCAATAGTACAGCACACCCTCAAATAATGAAACTCCAATAGTCAGCACACACTCAATTACTGACACTCCAATAGTGCAGCACACACTCAATTACTGACACTCCAATAGTCAGCACACACTCAATTACTGACACTCCAATAGTGCAGCACACCCTCAATTACCGACACTCCAATAGTGCAGCACACACTCAATTAATGACACTCCAATAGTGCAGCACACCCTCAGTTACTGACACTCCAATAGTGCAGCACACCCTCAATTACTGACACTCCAATAGTGCAGCACACCCTCAATTACTGACACTCCAATAGTCAGCACACACTCAATTACTGACACTCCAATAGTGCAGCACACCCTCAATTACTGATACTCCAATAGTGCAGCACACCCTCAATTATTGACACTCCAATAGTGCAGCACACACTCAATTACTGACACTCCAATAGTGCAGCACACCCTCAGTTACTGACACTCCAATAGTGCAGCACACCCTCAATTACTGACTCTCTGATAGTGCAGCAGACCCTCAATTACTGACACTCCAATAGTGCAGCACACCCTCAATTAATGACACTTCAATAATGCAGCACTCCCTCAATTACTGACACTCCAATAGTGCAGCACAGCCCCAAATACTGACAGTACAATAGTTCCGCACACCCTCAAATACTGAACACTCTGATAGTGCAGCACACCCTCAATTACTGACACTCGAATAGTGCAGCACACCCTCAATTACTGATACTCAAATAGTGTGCCCACCCTCAAATACTGAAGACTCTGATAGTGCAACACACCCTCAATTACTGATACTCCAATACTGCTGCACACACTCAATTACTGACACTCCAGTAGTGCAGCACATCCTCAATGGCTGACACTGCAATAGTGCAGGACCCTCAAATACTGACACACCAATAGTGCAGCACACCCTCAATTATTGACGCTCCAATAGTGCAGCACACCCTCAATTCTGACACTCCAACAGTGCAGCACACCTTCAATTAAAGACACTCCAATAATGCAGCACATCCTCAATTACTGACACTCCAATAGTGCAGCACACCATCAATTGCTGACAATCCAATAGTGCTGCAAACCCTCGATTAATGACAATCCAAAGGTGCAGCACACCCTCAATTACTTACACTAAAATAATGCAGCACAACCTCAATTACTGACACTCCAATAGTGCAGCAAACCCTCAATTACTGACACTCCAATAGTGCAGCACACCCTCAATTAATGACACTCCAATAGTGCAGCACACCCTCAATTAATGACACTCCAATAGTGCAGCACACCCTCAATTACTGACACTACAATAATGCAGCACACCCTCAGTTGCTGAAACTCAAATAGTGCTGCACCCTCAATTACTGACACTCCAATAATGCAGCACAACCTCATTTACTGACACTCCAATAGTGAGGCAAACCCTCAATTACTGACACTCCAATAGTGCAGCACAACCTCAATTAATGACACTCCAATAGTGCAGCACACCCTCAATTACTGACACTACAATAATGCAGCACACCCTCAGTTGCTGAAACTCAAATAGTGCTGCACCCTCAATTACTGACACTCCAATAATGCAGCATAACCTCATTTACTGACACTCCAATAGTGAAGCATACCTTCAAATAGTGACACTTCAATAGTGCAGCACACCTTCAATTACAGACACTCCAATAGTGCAACAAACCCTCAATTACTGTCTCCAATAGTGCAGCACACCCTCAATTGTTGACACTCCAATAGTGCAACAAACCCTCAATTACTGTCTCCAATCGTGCAGCACACCCTCAACTGCTGACACTCCAACAGTGCATTACGCAGTAATTACTGACACTCCAATAGTGCAGCACACACTCAAATACTGTCACTCCAATAGTGCAGCACACCCTGAATTATTGACACTCCAATAATGCAGCACCACCTCAATTACTGATACTCCAATAGTGAGGCACATTCTCAATTGCTGATACTCCAACAGTGCAGCACACCTTCAATTAAAGACACTCCAATAATGCAGCACATCCTCAATTACTGACACTCCAATAGTGCAGCACACCATCAATTGCTGACAATCCAATAGTGCGGCAAACCCTCGATTAATGACAATCCAACAGTGCAGCACACCCTCAATTACTTACACTCCAATAATGCAGCACAACCTCAATTACTGACACTCCAATAGTGCAGCAAACCCTCAATTACTGACACTCCAATAGTGCAGCACACCCTCAATGAATGACACTCCAATAGTGCAGCACACCCTCAATTACTGACACTACAATAAGGCAGCACACCCTCAGTTGCTGAAACTCAAATAGTGCTGCACCCTCAATTACTGACACTCCAATAATGCAGCATAACCTCATTTACTGACACTCCAATAGTGAAGCATACCTTCAAATAGTGACACTTCAATAGTGCAGCACACCCTCAATTACGGACACTCCAATAGTGCAACAAACCCTCAATTACTGTCTCCAATAGTGCAGCACACCCTCAATTATTGACACTCCAATAGTTCAACAAACCCTCAATTACTGTCTCCAATCGTGCAGCAGACCCTCAACTGCTGACACTCCAATAGTGCAACAAACTATCAATTACTGTCTCCAGCAGTGCAGCACACCCTCAATTACTGACACTCCAATAGTGCAGCACAGCATCAATTACTGACACTGCAATAGTGCAGCACACCCTCAATTACTGACACTCCAATAGTGAAGCACACCATCAATTACTGACACTGCAATAGTGCAGCACACCCTCAATTACTGACACATCAACAGTGCAGCACACCCTCAATTATTGACACTCCATTAGTGCAGCACACAATCAAATACAATCACTCCAATAACGCAGCACACCCTCAATTACTGACACACCAATAGTGCAGCACACACTCAATTGCTGACACTACAAAAGTGCAGCACACCCTCAATTATTGACACCCCAATAGTGCAGAACACCCTCAATTACTGAGACTCCAGTAGTGCAAAACATCCTCAATTACTGACACTCCAATAATGCAGCACAACCTCAATTACTGACACTCCAATTTTGCTGCACACCCTCAATTGCTGACACTCCAGTAGTGCAGAACAACCTCAATTACTGACACTCCAATTTTGCAGCACACCCTCAATTGCTGACACTCCAGTAGTGCAAAACATCCTCAATTACTGACACTCCAATAGTCCAGCACAACCTCAATTACTGACACTCCAAAAGTGCAGCACACCCTCAATTACTGACACTCCAATAGTGCAGCACACCCTCAATTACTGACACTCAAATAGTGCAGCACACCCTCAAATACTGACACTCCAATAGTCAGCACACACTCAATTACTGACACTCCAATAGTGCAGCACACCCTCAATTACCGACACTCCAATAGTGCAGCACACACTCAATTACTGACACTCCAATAGTGCAGCACACCCTCAGTTACTGACACTCCAATAGTGCAGCACACCCTCAATTACTGACACTCCAATAGTGCAGCACACCCTCAATTACTGACACTCCAATAGCGCAGCACACCCTCAATTACTGACACTCCAATAGTGCAGCACACCCTCAATTACTGACACTCCAATAGTCAGCACACACTCAATTACTGACACTCCAATAGTGCAGCACACCCTCAATTAATGACACTCCAATAGTGCAGCACACCCTCAATTACTGACACTCCAATAGTGCAGCACACACTCAATTACTGACACTCCAATAGTGCAGCACACCCTCAGTTACTGACACTCCAATAGTGCAGCACACCCTCAATTACTGACACTCTGATAGTGCAGCAGACCCTCAATTACTGACACTCCAATAGTGCAGCACACCCTCAATTAATGACACTTCAATAATGCAGCACTCCCTCAATTACTGACACTCCAATAGTGCAGCACAGCCCCAAATACTGACAGTACAATAGTTCCGCACACCCTCAAATACTGAACACTCTGATAGTGCAGCACACCCTCAATTACTGACACTCGAATAGTGCAGCACACCCTCAATTACTGATACTCAAATAGTGTGCCCACCCTCAAATACTGAAGACTCTGATAGTGCAACACACCATCAATTACTGATACTCCAATACTGCTGCACACACTCAATTACTGACACTCCAGTAGTGCAGCACATCCTCAATGGCTGACACTGCAATAGTGCAGGACCCTCAAATACTGACACTCCAATAGTGCAGCACACCCTCAATTCTGACACTCCAACAGTGCAGCACACCCTCAAATACTGACACTTCAATAGTGCAGCACACCCTCAATTATTGACGCTCCAATAGTGCAGCACACCCTCAAATACTGACACTTCAATAGTGCAGCACACCCTCAATTATTGACGCTCCAATAGTGCAGCACACACTCAATTACTTACACTCCAATAGTGCAGCAAACCCTCAATTGCTGACACTCCAAAAGTGCAGCAAAACCTCAATTACTGACACTCCAACAGTGCTGCACACCCTCAATTACTGACACTCCAACAGTGCAGCACACCCTCAATTAAAGACACTCCAATAATGCAGCATAACCTCATTTACTGACACTCCAATAGTGAAGCATACCTTCAAATAATGACACTTCAATAGTGCAGCACACCTTCAATTACAGACACTCCAATAGTGCAACAAACCCTCAATTAGTGTCTCCAATAGTGCAGCACACCCTCAATTGTTGACATTCCAATAGTGCAACAAACCCTCAATTACTGTCTCCAATCGTGCAGCACACCCTCAACTGCTGACACTCCAACAGTGCATTACGCAGTAATTACTGACACTCCAATAGTGCAGCACACACTCAAATACTGTCACTCCAATAGTGCAGCACACCCTGAATAACTGACACTCCAATAATGCAGCACCAACTCAATTACTGATACTCCAATAGTGAGGCACATTCTCAATTGCTGATACTCCAACAGTGCAGCACACCTTCAATTAAAGACACTCCAATAATGCAGCACATCCTCAATTACTGACACTCCAATAGTGCAGCACACCATCAATTGCTGACAATCCAATAGTGCTGCAAACCCTCGATTAATGACAATCCAACAGTGCAGCACACCCTCAATTACTTACACTCCAATAATGTAGCACAACCTCAATTACTGACACTCCAATAGTGCAGCAAACCCTCAATTAGTGACACTGCAATAGTGCAGCACACCCTCAATGAATGAGACTCCAATAGTGCAGCACACCCTCAATTACTGACACTACAATAATGCAGCACACCCTCAGTTGCTGAAACTCAAATAGTGCTGCACCCTCAATTACTGACACTCCAATAATGCAGCATAACCTCATTTACTGACACTCCAATAGTGAAGCATACCTTCAAATAGTGACACTTCAATAGTGCAGCACACCCTCAATTACAGACACTCCAATAGTGCAACAAACCCTCAATTACTGTCTCCAATAGTGCAGCACACCCTCAATTGTTGACACTCCAATAGTGCAACAAACCCTCAATTACAGTCTCCAATCGTGCAGCACACCCTCAACTGCTGACACTCCAATAGTGCAACAAACCCTCAATTACTGTCTCCAATAGTGCAGCACACCCTCAATTGTTGACACTCCAATAGTGCAACAAACCCTCAATTACTGTCTCCAATCGTGCAGCACACCCTCAACTGCTGACACTCCAGCAGTGCATTACGCAGTAATTACTGACACTCCAATAGTGCAGCACACACTCAAATACTGTCACTCCAATAGTGCAGCACACCCTGAATAACTGACACTCCAATAATGCAGCACCACCTCAATTACTGATACTCCAATAGTGAGGCACATTCTCAATTGCTGATACTCCAACAGTGCAGCACACCTTCAATTAAAGACACTCCAATAATGCAGCACATCCTCAATTACTGACACTCCAATAGTGCAGCACATCCTCAATTACTGACACTCCAATAGTGCAGCACACCATCAATTGCTGACAATCCAATAGTGCTGCAAACCCTCGATTAATGACAATCCAACAGTGCAGCACACCCTCAATTACTTACACTCCAATAATGTAGCACAACCTCAATTACTGACACTCCAATAGTGCAGCAAACCCTCAATTAGTGACACTGCAATAGTGCAGCACACCCTCAATGAATGAGACTCCAATAGTGCAGCACACCCTCAATTAATGACACTACAATAATGCAGCACACCCTCAGTTGCTGAAACTCAAATAGTGCTGCACCCTCAATTACTGACACTCCAATAGTGAAGCATACCTTCAAATAGTGACACTTCAATAGTGCAGCACACCCTCAATTACAGACACTCCAATAATGCAACAAACCCTGAATTACTGTCTCCAATAGTGCAGCACACCCTCAATTGTTGACACTCCAATAGTGCAACAAACCCTCAATTACAGTCTCCAATCGTGCAGCACACCCTCAACTGCTGACACTCCAATAGTGCAACAAACCATCAATTACTGTCTCCAACAGTGCAGCACACCCTCAATTACTGACACTCCAATAGTGCAGCACAGCATCAATTACTGACACTGCAATAGTGCAGCACACCCTCAATTACTGACAATCCAATAGTGAAGCACACCATCAATTACTGACACTGCAATAGTGCAGCACACCCTCAATTACTGACAATCCAATAGTGCAGCACACCCTCAATTACTGACATATCAACAGTGCAGCACACCCTCAATTATTGACACTCCATTAGTGCAGCACACAATCAAATACAATCACTCCAATAACGCAGCACACCCTCATTTAGTGACACTCCAATAGTGCAGCACACACTCAATTACTGACACACCAATAGTGCAGCACACACTCAATTGCTGACACTACAAAAGTGCAGCACACCCTCAATTATTGACACCCCAGTAGTGCAGAACACCCTCAATTACTGAGACTCCAGTAGTGCAAAACATCCTCAATTACTGACACTCCAATAGTGCAGCACAACCTCAATTACTGACACTCCAATTTTGCTGCACACCCTCAATTACTGACACTCCAGTAGTGCAGCACAACCTCAATTACTGACACTCCAGTAGTGCAAAACATCCTCAATTACTGACACTCCAATAGTGCAGCACACCCTCAAATACTGACACTCCAATAGTCATCACACCCTCAAATACTGACACTCCAATAGTCAGCACACACTCAATTACTGACACTCCAATAGTGCAGCACACACTCAATTACCGACACTCCAATAGTGCAGCACACACTCAATTACTGAAACTCCAATAGTGCAGCACACCCTCAATTACTGACACTCCAATAGTGCAGCACACCCTCAATTACTGACACTCCAATAGCGCAGCACACCCTCAATTACTGACACTCCAATAGTGCAGCACACCCTCAATTACTGACACTCCAATAGTGCAGCACACCATCAATTAATGACACTCCAATAGTCAGCACACACTCAATTACTGACACTCCAATAGTGCAGCACACCATCAATTAATGACACTTCAATAGTTCCGCACACCCTCAAATACTGAACACTCTGATAGTGCAGCACATCCTCAATTACTGACACTCGAATAGTGCAGCACACCCTCAATTACTGATACTCAAATAGAGTGCCCACCCTCAAATACTGAAGACTCTGATAGTGCAACACACCCTCAATTACTGATACTCCAATACTGCTGCACACACTCAATTACTGACACTCCAGTAGTGCAGCACATCCTCAATGGCTGACACTGCAATAGTGCAGGACCCTCAAATACTGACACACCAATAGTGCAGCACACCCTCAATTACTGGCACTCCAATAGTGCAGCAAACCCTCAATTATTGACGCTCCAATAGTGCAGCGCACACTCAATTACTGACACTCCAATAGTGCAGCACACCCTCAATTCTGACACTCCAACAGTGCAGCACACCTTCAATTAAAGACACTCCAATAATGCAGCACATCCTCAATTACTGACACTCCAATAGTGCAGCACACCATCAATTGCTGACAATCCAATAGTGCTGCAAACCCTCGATTAATGACAATCCAACAGTGCAGCACACCCTCAATTACTTACACTCCAATAGTGCAGCACACCATCAATTGCTGACAATCCAATAGTGCTGCAAACCCTCGATTAATGACAATCCAACAGTGCAGCACAACCTCAATTACTGACACTCCAATAGTGCAGCAAACCCTCAATTACTGACACTCCAATAGTGCAGCACACCCTCAATGAATGACACTCCAATAGTGCAGCACACCCTCAATTACTGACACTCCAATAATGCAGCACAAGCTCATTTACTGACACTCCAATAGTGAAGCATACCTTCAAATAGTGACACTTCAATAGTGCAGCACACCCTCAATTACAGACACTCCAATAGTGCAACAAACCCTCAATTACTGTCTCCAATAGTGCAGCACACCCTCAACTGCTGACACTCCAATAGTGCAACAAACCCTCAATTACTGTCTCCAATAGTGCAGCTCACCCTCAATTGTTGACACTCCAATAGTGCAACAAACCCTCAATTACTGTCTCCAATCGTGCAGCACACCCTCAACTGCTGACACTCCAATAGTGCAACAAACCATCAATTCCTGTCTCCAACAGTGCAGCACACCCTCAATTACTGACACTCCAATAGTGCAGCACAGCATCAATTACTGACACTGCAATTGTGCAGCACACCCTCAATTACTGACACTCCAATAGTGAAGCACACCATCAATTACTGACACTGCAATAGTGCAGCACACCCTCAATTACTGACACATCAACAGTGCAGCACACCCTCAATTATTGACACGCCATTAGTGCAGCACACAATCAAATACAATCACTCCAATAACGCAGCACACCCTCATTTAGTGACACTACAATAGTGCAGCACACACTCAATTACTGACACACCAATAGTGCAGCACACACTCAATTGCTGACACTACAAAAGTGCAGCACACCCTCAATTATTGACACCCCAATAGTGCAGAACACCCTCAATTACTGAGACTCCAGTAGTGCAAAACATCCTCAATTACTGACACTCCAATAGTGCAGCACAACCTCAATTACTGACACTCCAATTTTGCAGCACACCCTCAATTGCTGACACTACAATATTGCAGCAGACCCTCAATTACTGACACACCAGTAGTACAAAACATCCTCAATTACTGACACTCCAATAGTGCAGCACAACCTCAATTACTGACACTCCAATTTTGCAGCAAACCCTCAATTACTGACACTCCAGTAGTGCAGCACAATCTCAAATACTGACACTTCAATAGTGCAGCACACCCTCAATTACTGACACTCCAATAGTGCAGCACACCCTCAATTAAAGACACTCAAATAGTGCAGCATACCCTCAATTGCTGACACTCCAATAGTGCAGCAAACCCTCAATTGCTGACACTCCAAAAGTGCAGCAAAACCTCAATTACTGACACTCCAACAGTGCAGCACACCCTCAATTACTGTCACTCCAATAGTGCAGCACACCCTCAATTGCTGACACTCCAATAGTGCAGCAAACCCTCAATTGCTGACACTCCAATAGTGCAGCACACACTCAATTACTGACACTCCAATAGTGCAGCACACCCTCAATTACTGACACTCCAATAGTGCAGCACACCATCAATTACTGACACTCTGATAGTGCAGCAGACCCTCAATTACTGACACTCCAATAGTGCAGCTCACCATCAATTACTGACACTGCAATAGTGCAGCACACCCTGAATTACTGGCACATCAACAGTGCAGCACACCCTCAATTATTGACACTCCATTAGTGCAGCACACAATCCAATACAATCATGCCAATAACGCAGCACACCCTCATTTAGTGACACTCCAATAGTGCAGCACACACTCAATTACTGACACACCAATAGTGCAGCACACACTCAATTGCTGACACTACAAAAGTGCAGCACACCCTCAATTATTGACACCCCAATAGTGCAGAACACCCTCAATTACTGAGACTCCAGTAGTGCAAAACATCCTCAATTACTGACACTCCAATAGTGCAGCACAACCTCAATTACTGACACTCCAATTTTGCAGCACACCCTCAATTGCTGACACTACAATATTGCAGCACACCCTCAATTACTGACACTCCAATAATGCAGCACAAGCTCATTTACTGACACTCCAATAGTGAAGCATACCTTCAAATAGTGACACTTCAATAGTGCAGCACACCCTCAATTACAGACACTCCAATAGTGCAACAAACCCTCAATTACTGTCTCCAATAGTGCAGCACACCCTCAACTGCTGACACTCCAATAGTGCAACAAACCCTCAATTACTGTCTCCAATAGTGCAGCACACCCTCAATTGTTGACACTCCAATAGTGCAACAAACCCTCAATTACTGTCTCCAATCGTGCAGCACACCCTCAACTGCTGACACTCCAATAGTGCAACAAACCATCAATTCCAGTCTCCAACAGTGCAGCACACCCTCAATTACTAACACTCCAATAGTGCAGCACAGCATCAATTACTGACACTGCAATTGTGCAGCACACCCTCAATTACTGACACTCCAATAGTGAAGCACACCATCAATTACTGACACTGCAATAGTGCAGCACACCCTCAATTACTGACACTCCAATAGTGCAGCACACCCTCAATTACTGACACTCCAATAGTGCAGCACACCCTCAATTACTGACACATCAACAGTGCAGCACACCCTCAATTATTGACACTCCATTAGTGCAGCACACAATCAAATACAATCACTCCAATAACGCAGCACACCCTCATTTAGTGACACTCCAATAGTGCAGCACACACTCAATTACTGACACACCAATAGTGCCGCACACACTCAATTGCTGACACTACAAAAGTGCAGAACACCCTCAATTATTGACACCCCAATAGTGCAGAACACCCTCAATTACTGAGACTCCAGTAGTGCAAAACATCCTCAATTACTGACACTCCAATAGTGCAGCACAATCTCAATTACTGACACTCCAATTTTGCAGCACACCCTCAATTGCTGACACTACAATATTGCAGCAGACCCTCAATTACTGACACTCCAGTAGTACAAAACATCCTCAATTACTGACACTCCAATAGTGCAGCACAACCTCAATTACTGACACTCCAATTTTGCAGCACACCCTCAATTACTGACACTCCAGTAGTGCAGCACAATCTCAAATACTGACACTTCAATAGTGCAGCACACCCTCAATTACTGACACTCCAATAGTGCAGCACACCCTCAATTAAAGACACTCAAATAGTGCAGCATACCCTCAATTGCTGACACTCCAATAGTGCAGCAAACCCTCAATTGCTGACACTCCAAAAGTGCAGCGAAACCTCAATTACTGACACTCCAACAGTGCAGCACACCCTCAATTACTGTCACTCCAATAGTGCAGCACACCCTCAATTGCTGACACTCCAATAGTGCAGCAAACCCTCAATTGCTGACACTCCAATAGTGCAGCACACACTCAATTACTGACATTCCAAGAGTGCAGCACACCCTCAATTACTGACACTCCAATAGTGCAGCACACACTCAATTACTGACACTCCAATAGTGCAGCACACCCTCAATTACTGACACTCCAATAGTGCAGCACACCATCAATTACTGACACTCTGATAGTGCAGCAGACCCTCAATTACTGACACTCCAATAGTGCAGCTCACCATCAATTACTGACACTGCAATAGTGCAGCACACCCTCAATTACTGGCACATCAACAGTGCAGCACACCCTCAATTATTGACACTCCATTAGTGCAGCACACAATCAAATACAATCACTCCAATAACGCAGCACACCCTCATTTAGTGACACTCCAATAGTGCAGCACACACTCAATTACTGACACACCAATAGTGCAGCACACACTCAATTGCTGACACTACAAAAGTGCAGAACACCCTCAATTATTGACACCCCAATAGTGCAGAACACCCTCAATTACTGAGACTCCAGTAGTGCAAAACATCCTCAATTACTGACACTCCAATAGTGCAGCACAACCTCTTTTACTGACACTCCAATTTTGCAGCACACCCTCAATTGCTGACACTACAATATTGCAGCACACCCTCAATTACTGACACTCCAGTAGTGCAAAACATCCTCAATTAATGACACTCCAATAGTGCAGCACAACCTCAATTACTGACACTCCAATTTTGCAGCACACCTTCAATTACTGACACTCCAGTAGTGCAGCACAATCTCAATTACTGACACGCCAATTTTGCAGCACACCCTCAATTGCTGACACTACAATATTGCAGCACACCCTCAATTACTGACACTCCAGTAGTGCAAAACATCCTCAATTACAGACACTCCAATAGTCCAGCACAACCTCAATTACTGACACTCCAAAAGTGCAGCACACCCTCAATTACTGACACTCCAATAGTGCAGCACACCCTCAATTACTGACACTCCAATAGTGCAGCACACCCTCAATTACTGACACTCCAATAGTGCAGCACACCCTCAAATACTGACACTCCAATAGTCAGCACACACACAATTACTGACACTCCAATAGTGCAGCACACCCTCAATTACTGTCACTCCAATAGTCAGCACACACTCAATTACTGACACTCCAATAGTGCAGCACACCCTCAATTACTGACACTCCAATAGTGCAGCACACCCTCAATTAGCGACACTCCAATAGTGCAGCACACACTCAATTACTGACACTCCAATAGTGCAGCACACCCTCAGTTACTGACACTCCAATAGTGCAACACAACCTCAATTACTGACACTCCAATAGTGCAGCACACACTCAATTACTGACACTCCAATAGCGCAGCACACCCTCAATTACTGACACTCCAATAGTGCAGCACACCCTCAATTACTGACACTCCAATAGTCAGCACACACTCAATTACTGACACTCCAATAGTGCAGCACACCCTCAATTACTGACACTCCAATAGTGCAGCACACCCTCAATTACTGGCACTCCAATAGTGCAGCACACACTCTATTACTGACACTCCAATAGTGCAGCACACCCTCAGTTACTGACACTCCAATAGTGCAGCACACCCTCAATTACTGACACTCTGATAGTGCAGCAGACCCTCAATTACTGACACTCCAATAGTGCAGCACACCCTCAATTAATGACACTTCAATAATGCAGCACTCCCTCAATTACTGACACTCCAATAGTGCAGCACAGCCCCAAATACTGACAGTACAATAGTTCCGCACACCCTCAAATACTGAACACTCTGATAGTGCAGCACACCCTCAATTACTGACACTCGAATAGTGCAGCACACCCTCAATTACTGATACTCAAATAGTGTGCCCACCCTCAAATACTGAAGACTCTGATAGTGCAACACACCCTCAATTACTGAACTCCAATACTGCTGCACACACTCAATTACTGACACTCCAGTAGTGCAGCACATCCTCAATGGCTGACACTGCAATAGTGCAGGACCCTCAAATACTGACACACCAATAGTGCAGCACACCCTCAATTACTGGCACTCCAATAGTGCAGCAAACCCTCAATTATTGACGCTCCAATAGTGCAGCGCAAACTCAATTACTGACACTCCAATAGTGCAGCACACCCTCAATTCTGACACTCCAATAGTGCAGCACACCCTCAAATACTGACACATCAATAGTGCAGCACACCCTCAATTATTGAAGCTCCAATAGTGCAGCACACACTCAATTACTGACACTCCAATAGTGCAGCACACCCTCAATTAAAGACACTCAAATAGTGCAGCACACCCTCAATTGCTGACACTCCAATAGTGCAGCAAACCCTCAATTGCTGACACTCCAAAAGTGCAGCAAAACCTCAATTACTGACACTCCAACAGTGCAGCACACCCTCAATTACTGACACTCCAATAGCGCAGCACACCCTCAATTACTGACACTCCAATAGTGCAGCACACCCTCAATTACTGACACTCCAATAGTGCAGCACACCCTCAATTGCTGACACTCCAATAGTGCAGCAAACCCTCAATTGCTGACACTCCAATAGTGCAGCACAGCCCCAATTACTGACAGTACAATAGTTCCGCACACCCTCAAATACTGAACACTCTGATAGTGCAGCACACCCTCAATTACTGACACTCGAATAGTGCAGCACACCCTCAATTACTGATACTCCAATACTGCTGCACACACTCAATTATTGACGCTCCAATAGTGCAGCACACACTCAATTACAGACATTCTAATAGTGCAGCACACCCTCAATTACTGACACTCCAATAGTGCAGCACACCCTCAATTACTGACACTCCAATAGTGCAGCACACCCCCAGTTACTGACACTCCAATAGTGCAGCACACCATCAATTACTGACACTCTGATAGTGCAGCAGACCCTCAATAACTGACACTCCAATAGTGCAGCACACCCTCAATTAATGACATTTCAATAATGCAGCACTCCCTCAATTACTGACACTCCAATAGTGCAGCACAGCCCCAATTACTGACAGTACAATAGTTCCGCACACCCTCAAATACTGAACACTCTGATAGTGCAGCACACCCTCAATTACTGACACTCGAATAGTGCAGCACACCCTCAATTACTGATACTCAAATAGTGTGCCCACCCTCAAATACTGAAGACTCTGATAGTGCAGCACACCCTCAATTACTGATACTCCAATACTGCTGGACACACTCAATTACTGACACTCCAGTAGTGCAGCACATCCTCAATGGCTGACACTGCAATAGTGCAGGACCCTCAAATACTGACACACCAATAGTGCAGCACACCCTCAATTTCTGGCACTCCAATAGTGCAGCACAACCTCAATTACTGACACTCCAACAGTGCAGCACACCCTCAATTACTGACACTCCAATAGTGCAGCACAGCATCAATTACTGACACTGCAATAGTGCAGCACACCCTCAATTACTGACAATCCAATAGTGAAGCACACCATCAATTACTGACACTGCAATAGTGCAGCACACCCTCAATTACTGACATATCAACAGTGCAGCACACCCTCAATTATTGACACTCCATTAGTGCAGCACACAATCAAATACAATCACTCCAATAACGCAGCACACCCTCATTTAGTGACACTCCAATAGTGCAGAACACACTCAATTACTGACACACCAATAGTGCAGCACACACTCAATTGCTGACACTACAAAAGTGCAGCACACCCTCAATTATTGACACCCCAGTAGTGCAGAACACCCTCAATTACTGAGACTCCAGTAGTGCAAAACATCCTCAATTACTGACACTCCAATAGTGCAGCACAACCTCAATTACTGACACTCCAATTTTGCAGCACACCCTCAATTACTGACACTCCAATAGTGCAGCACATCCTCAATTACTGACACTCCAATAGTGCAGCACATCCTCAATTACTGACACTCCAATAGTGCAGCACACCCTCAATTACTGACACTCCAATATTCATCACACCCTCAAATACTTACACTCCAATAGTCAGCACACACTCAATTACTGACACTCCAATAGTGAAGCACACACTCAATTACCGACAATCCAATAGTGCAGCACACACTCAATTACTGAAACTCCAATAGTGCAGCACACCCTCAGTTACTGACACTCCAATAGTGCAGCACACCCTCAATTACTGACACTCCAAAAGTGCAGCACACCCTCAATTACTGACACTCCAATAGCGCAGCACACCCTCAATTACTGACACTCCAATAGTGCAGCACACCCTCAATTACTGACACTCCAATAGTCAGCACACACTCAATTACTGACACTCCAATAGTGCAGCACACCATCAATTAATGACACTCCAATAGTCAGCACACACTCAATTACTGACACTCCAATAGTGCAGCACACCATCAATTAATGACACTTCAATAGTTCCGCACACCCTCAAATACTGAACACTCTGATAGTGCAGCACATCCTCAATTACTGACACTCGAATAGTGCAGCACACCCTCAATTACTGATACTCAAATAGTGTGCCCACCCTCAAATACTGAAGACTCTGATAGTGCAACACACCCTCAATTACTGATACTCCAATACTGCTGCACACACTCAATTACTGACACTCCAGTAGTGCAGCACATCCTCAATGGCTGACACTGCAATAGTGCAGGACCCTCAAATACTGACACACCAATAGTGCAGCACACCCTCAATTACTGGCACTCCAATAGTGCAGCAAACCCTCAATTATTGACGCTCCAATAGTGCAGCGCACACTCAATTACTGACACTCCAATAATGCAGCACACCCTCAATTCTGACACTCCAACAGTGCAGCACACCTTCAATTAAAGACACTCCAATAATGCAGCACATCCTCAATTACTGACACTCCAATAGTGCAGCACACCATCAATTGCTGACAATCCAATAGTGCTGCAAACCCTCGATTAATGACAATCCAACAGTGCAGCACACCCTCAATTACTTACCCTCCAATAGTGCAGCACACCATCAATTGCTGACAATCCAATAGTGCTGCAAACCCTCGATTAATGACAATCCAACAGTGCAGCACAACCTCAATTACTGACACTCCAATAGTGCAGCAAACCCTCAATTACTGACACTCCAATAGTGCAGCACACCCTCAATTACTGACACTCCAATAGTGCAGCACAGCATCAATTACTGACACTGCAATTGTGCAGCACACCCTCAATTACTGACACTCCAATAGTGAAGCACACCATCAATTACTGACACTGCAATAGTGCAGCACACCCTCAATTACTGACACATCAACAGTGCAGCACACCCTCAATTATTGACACTCCATTAGTGCAGCACACAATCAAATACAATCACTCCAATAACGCAGCACACCCTCATTTAGTGACACTCCAATAGTGCAGCACACACTCAATTACTGACACACCAATAGTGCAGCACACACTCAATTGCTGACACTACAAAAGTGCAGCACACCCTCAATTATTGACACCCCAATAGTGCAGAACACCCTCAATTACTGAGACTCCAGTAGTGCAAAACATCCTCAATTACTGACACTCCAATAGTGCAGCACAACCTCAATTACTGACACTCCAATTTTGCAGCACACCCTCAATTGCTGACACTACAATATTGCAGCAGACCCTCAATTACTGACACTCCAGTAGTACAAAACATCCTCAATTACTGACACTCCAATAGTGCAGCACAACCTCAATTACTGACACTCCAAATTTGCAGCACACCCTCAATTACTGACACTCCAGTAGTGCAGCACAATCTCAAATACTGACACTTCAATAGTGCAGCACACCCTCAATTACTGACACTCCAATAGTGCAGCACACCCTCAATTAAAGACACTCAAATAGTGCAGCATACCCTCAATTGCTGACACTCCAATAGTGCAGCAAACCCTCAATTGCTGACACTCCAAAAGTGCAGCAAAACCTCAATTACTGACACTCCAACAGTGCAGCACACCCTCAATTACTGTCACTCCAATAGTGCAGCACACCCTCAATTGCTGACACTCCAATAGTGCAGCAAACCCTCAATTGCTGACACTCCAATAGTGCAGCAAACCCTCAATTGCTGACACTCCAATAGTGCAGCATACCCTCAATTACAGACATTCCAATAGTGCAGCACACCCTCAATTACTGACACTCCAATAGTGCAGCACACACTCAATTACTGACACTCCAATAGTGCAGCACACCCTCAGTTACTGACACTCCAATAGTGCAGCACACCATCAATTACTGACACTCTGATAGTGCAGCAGACCCTCAATTACTGACACTCCAATAGTGCAGCTCACCATCAATTACTGACACTGCAATAGTGCAGCACACCCTCAATTACTGGCACATCAACAGTGCAGCACACCCTCAATTATTGACACTCCATTAGTGCAGCACACAATCAAATACAATCACTCCAATAACGCAGCACACCCTCATTTAGTGACACTCCAATAGTGCAGCACACACTCAATTACTGACACACCAATAGTGCAGCACACACTCAATTGCTGACACTACAAAAGTGCAGCACACCCTCAATTATTGACACCCCAATAGTGCAGAACACCCTCAATTACTGAGACTCCAGTAGTGCAAAACATCCTCAATTACTGACACTCCAATAGTGCAGCACAACCTCAATTACTGACACTCCAATTTTGCAGCACACCCTCAATTGCTGACACTACAATATTGCAGCACATCCTCAATTACTGACACTCCAGTAGTGCAAAACATCCTCAATTACTGACACTCCAATAGTGCAGCACAACCTCAATTACTGACACTCCAATTTTGCAGCACACCTTCAATTACTGACACTCCAGTAGTGCAGCACAATCTCAATTACTGACACGCCAATTTTGCAGCACACCCTCAATTGCTGACACTACAATATTGCAGCACACCCTCAATTACTGACACTCCAGTAGTGCAAAACATCCTCAATTACAGACACTCCAATAGTCCAGCACAACCTCAATTACTGACACTCCAAAAGTGCAGCACACCCTCAATTACTGACACTCCAATAGTGCAGCACACCCTCAATTACTGACACTCCAATAGTGCAGCACACCCTCAATTACTGACACTCCAATAGTGCAGCACACCCTCAAATACTGACACTCCAATAGTCAGCACACACACAATTACTGACACTCCAATAGTGCAGCACACTCTCAATTACTGTCACTCCAATAGTCAGCACACACTCAATTACTGACACTCCAATAGTGCAGCACACCCTCAATTACTGACACTCCAATAGTGCAGCACACCCTCAATTACCGACACTCCAATAGTGCAGCACACACTCAATTACTGACACTCCAATAGTGCAGCACACCCTCAGTTACTGACACTCCAATAGTGCAGCACAACCTCAATTACTGACACTCCAATAGTGCAGCACACACTCAATTACTGACACTCCAATAGCGCAGCACACCCTCAATTACTGACACTCCAATAGTGCAGCACACCCTCAATTACTGACACTCCAATAGTCAGCACACACTCAATTACTGACACTCCAATAGTGCAGCACACCCTCAATTACTGACACTCCAATAGTGCAGCACACCCTCAATTACTGGCACTCCAATAGTGCAGCACACACTCAATTACTGACACTCCAATAGTGCAGCACACACTCAATAACTGACACTCCAATAGTGCAGCACACCCTCAATTACTGACACTCTGATAGTGCAGCACACACTCAATTACTGACACTCCAATAGTGCAGCACACACTCAATTACTGACACTCCAATAGCGCAGCACACCCTCAATTACTGACACTCCAATAGTGCAGCACACCCTCAATTACTGACACTCCAATAGTCAGCACACACTCAATTACTGACACTCCAATAGTGCAGCACACCCTCAATTACTGACACTCCAATAGTGCAGCACACCCTCAATTACTGGCACTCCAATAGTGCAGCACACATTCAATTACTGACACTCCAATAGTGCAGCACACACTCAATTACTGACACTCCAATAGCGCAGCACACCCTCAATTACTGACACTCCAATAGTGCAGCACACCCTCAATTACTGACACTCCAATAGTCAGCACACACTCAATTACTGACACATCAACAGTGCAGCACACCCTCAATTACTGACACTCCAAAAGTGCAGCACACCCTCAATTACTGACACTCCAATAGCGCAGCACACCCTCAATTACTGACACTCCAATAGTGCAGCACACCCTCAATTACTGACACTCCAATAGTCAGCACACACTCAATTACTGACACTCCAATAGTGCAGCACACCATCAATTAATGACACTCCAATAGTCAGCACACACTCAATTACTGACACTCCAATAGTGCAGCACACCATCAATTAATGACACTTCAATAGTTCCGCACACCCTCAAATACTGAACACTCTGATAGTGCAGCACATCCTCAATTACTGACACTCGAATAGTGCAGCACACCCTCAATTACTGATACTCAAATAGTGTGCCCACCCTCAAATACTGAAGACTCTGATAGTGCAACACACCCTCAATTACTGATACTCCAATACTGCTGCACACACTCAATTACTGACACTCCAGTAGTGCAGCACATCCTCAATGGCTGACACTGCAATAGTGCAGGACCCTCAAATACTGACACACCAATAGTGCAGCACACCCTCAATTACTGGCACTCCAATAGTGCAGCAAACCCTCAATTATTGACGCTCCAATAGTGCAGCGCACACTCAATTACTGACACTCCAATAATGCAGCACACCCTCAATTCTGACACTCCAACAGTGCAGCACACCTTCAATTAAAGACACTCCAATAATGCAGCACATCCTCAATTACTGACACTCCAATAGTGCAGCACACCATCAATTGCTGACAATCCAATAGTGCTGCAAACCCTCGATTAATGACAATCCAACAGTGCAGCACACCCTCAATTACTTACCCTCCAATAGTGCAGCACACCATCAATTGCTGACAATCCAATAGTGCTGCAAACCCTCGATTAATGACAATCCAACAGTGCAGCACAACCTCAATTACTGACACTCCAATAGTGCAGCAAACCCTCAATTACTGACACTCCAATAGTGCAGCACACCCTCAATTACTGACACTCCAATAGTGCAGCACAGCATCAATTACTGACACTGCAATTGTGCAGCACACCCTCAATTACTGACACTCCAATAGTGAAGCACACCATCAATTACTGACACTGCAATAGTGCAGCACACCCTCAATTACTGACACATCAACAGTGCAGCACACCCTCAATTATTGACACTCCATTAGTGCAGCACACAATCAAATACAATCACTCCAATAACGCAGCACACCCTCATTTAGTGACACTCCAATAGTGCAGCACACACTCAATTACTGACACACCAATAGTGCAGCACACACTCAATTGCTGACACTACAAAAGTGCAGCACACCCTCAATTATTGACACCCCAATAGTGCAGAACACCCTCAATTACTGAGACTCCAGTAGTGCAAAACATCCTCAATTACTGACACTCCAATAGTGCAGCACAACCTCAATTACTGACACTCCAATTTTGCAGCACACCCTCAATTGCTGACACTACAATATTGCAGCACATCCTCAATTACTGACACTCCAGTAGTGCAAAACATCCTCAATTACTGACACTCCAATAGTGCAGCACAACCTCAATTACTGACACTCCAATTTTGCAGCACACCTTCAATTACTGACACTCCAGTAGTGCAGCACAATCTCAATTACTGACACGCCAATTTTGCAGCACACCCTCAATTGCTGACACTACAATATTGCAGCACACCCTCAATTACTGACACTCCAGTAGTGCAAAACATCCTCAATTACAGACACTCCAATAGTCCAGCACAACCTCAATTACTGACACTCCAAAAGTGCAGCACACCCTCAATTACTGACACTCCAATAGTGCAGCACACCCCCAATTACTGACACTCCAATAGTGCAGCACACCCTCAATTACTGACACTCCAATAGTGCAGCACACCCTCAAATACTGACACTCCAATAGTCAGCACACACACAATTACTGACACTCCAATAGTGCAGCACACTCTCAATTACTGTCACTCCAATAGTCAGCACACACTCAATTACTGACACTCCAATAGTGCAGCACACCCTCAATTACTGACACTCCAATAGTGCAGCACACCCTCAATTACCGACACTCCAATAGTGCAGCACACACTCAATTACTGACACTCCAATAGTGCAGCACACCCTCAGTTACTGACACTCCAATAGTGCAGCACAACCTCAATTACTGACACTCCAATAGTGCAGCACACACTCAATTACTGACACTCCAATAGCGCAGCACACCCTCAATTACTGACACTCCAATAGTGCAGCACACCCTCAATTACTGACACTCCAATAGTCAGCACACACTCAATTACTGACACTCCAATAGTGCAGCACACCCTCAATTACTGACACTCCAATAGTGCAGCACACCCTCAATTACTGGCACTCCAATAGTGCAGCACACACTCAATTACTGACACTCCAATAGTGCAGCACACACTCAATAACTGACACTCCAATAGTGCAGCACACCCTCAATTACTGACACTCTGATAGTGCAGCACACACTCAATTACTGACACTCCAATAGTGCAGCACACACTCAATTACTGACACTCCAATAGCGCAGCACACCCTCAATTACTGACACTCCAATAGTGCAGCACACCCTCAATTACTGACACTCCAATAGTCAGCACACACTCAATTACTGACACTCCAATAGTGCAGCACACCCTCAATTACTGACACTCCAATAGTGCAGCACACCCTCAATTACTGGCACTCCAATAGTGCAGCACACATTCAATTACTGACACTCCAATAGTGCAGCACACACTCAATTACTGACACTCCAATAGCGCAGCACACCCTCAATTACTGACACTCCAATAGTGCAGCACACCCTCAATTACTGACACTCCAATAGTCAGCACACACTCAATTACTGACACTCCAATAGTGCAGCACACCCTCAATTACTGACACTCCAATAGTGCAGCACACCCTCAATTACTGGCACTCCAATAGTGCAGCACACACTCAATTACTGACACTCCAATAGTGCAGCACACCCTCAGTTACTGACACTCCAATAGTGCAGCACACCCTCAATTACTGACACTCTGATAGTGCAGCAGACCCTCAATTACTGACACTCCAATAGTGCAGCACACCCTCAATTAATGACACTTCAATAATGCAGCACTCCCTCAATTACTGACACTCAAATAGTGCAGCACAGCCCCAAATACTGACAGTACAATAGTTCCGCACACCCTCAAATACTGAACACTCTGATAGTGCAGCACACCCTCAATTACTGACACTCGAATAGTGCAGCACACCCTCAATTACTGATACTCAAATAGTGTGCCCACCCTCAAATACTGAAGACTCTGATAGTGCAACACACCCTCAATTACTGATACTCCAATACTGCTGCACACACTCAATTACTGACACTCCAGTAGTGCAGCACATCCTCAATGGCTGACACTGCAATAGTGCAGGACCCTCAAATACTGACACACCAATAGTGCAGCACACCCTCAATTACTGGCACTCCAATAGTGCAGCAAACCCTCAATTATTGACGCTCCAATAGTGCAGCGCACTCTCAATTACTGACACTCCAATAGTGCAGCACACCCTCAATTCTGACACTCCAATAGTGCAGCACACCCTCAAATACTGACACATCAATAGTGCAGCACACCCTCAACTATTGACGCACCAATAGTGCAGCACACACTCAATTACTGACACTCCAATAGTGCAGCACACCCACAATTAAAGACACTCAAATAGTGCAGCACACCCTCAATTGCTGACACTCCAATAGTGCAGCAAACCCTCAATTGCTGACACTCCAAAAGTGCAGCAAAACCTCAGTAACTGACACTCCAACAGTGCAGCACACCCTCAATTACTGACACTCCAATAGTGCAGCACACCCTCAATTGCTGACACTCCAATAGTGCAGCAAACCCTCAATTGCTGACACTCCAATAGTGCAGCACAGCCCCAATTACTGACAGTACAATAGTTCCGCACACCCTCAAATACTGAACACTCTGATAGTGCAGCACACCCTCAATTACTGACACTCGAATAGTGCAGCACACCCTCAATTACTGACATTCCAATACTGCAGCACACCCTCAATTACTTACAATCCAATAGTGCAGCACACCCTCAATTACAGACACTCCAATAGTGCAGCACACCCTCAATTGCTGACACTCCAATAGTGCAGCACACCCTGAATTACTGACACTCCAATAATCCAGCAAAACCTCAATTACTGACACTCCAATAGTGAGGCACACCCTCAATTTCTGACACTCCAACAATGCAGCACACCTTCAATTAATGACACTCCAACAATGCAGCACATCCTCAATTACTGACACTCCAATAGTGCAGCACACCCTCAATTACTGACACTCCAATAGTGCAGCACACCCTCAATTACTGACACTCCAATAGTGCAGCACACAATCAAATACTGACACTGCAATAGTGCAGCACACCCTCAATTGCTGAAATTCCAGTGGTGCATTACGCAGTAATTACTGACACTCCAATAGTGCAGCACACCCTCAATTACTGTCACTCCAATATTGCAGCACACCCTGAATTAGTGAAACTCCAATAATGCAGCACCACCTCAATTACTGATACTCCAATAGTGAGGCACATCCTCAATTGCTGACACTCCAACATTGCAGCACACCTTCAATTAAAGACACTCCAATAATGCAGCACATCCTCAATTACTGACACTCCAATAGTGCAGCACACCATCAATTGCTGACACTCCAATAGTGCAGCACACCCTCGATTAATGACACTCCAACAGTGCAGCACACCGTCAATTACTTACACTCCAATAATGCAGCACAACCTCAATTACTGACACTCCAATAGTGCAGCAAACTCTCAATTGCTGACACTACAATAGTGCAGCACACCCTCTATTACTGTCACTCCAATAGTGTAGCACACCCTCAATCAATTTCCCACCAATAGTGTTGCACCATCAATTACTGACACTCCTGTAGTGCAGCAAACCCTCAATTACTGAAACTCCAATAGTGCAGCACAGCCTCAATTACTGACACTACAATAATGCCGCACACCCTCAATTGCTTACGCTCCGAAAGTGCAGCACACCCTCAATTACTTTTGGTCCGATAGTGCAGGACACACTCAATTATTGACACTCCAACAATGCAGCACACCTTCAATTAATGACACTCCAAAAATGCAGCACATCCGCAATTACTGACACTCCAATAGTGCAGCACACCCTCAATTACTGACACTCCAATAGTGCAGCACACAATCAAATACTGACACTCCAATAGTACAGCACACCCTCAATTGCTGACACTCCAGTAGTGCATTACACAGTAATTACTGACACTCCAATAGTGCAGCACACCCTGAATTACTGACACTCCAATAATGCAGCACCACCTCAATTACTGACACTCCAATAGTGAGGCACATTCTCAATTGCTGACACTCCAACAGTGCATTACGCAGTAATTACTGACACTCCAATAGTGCAGCACACACTCAATTACTGTCACTCCAATAGTGCAGCACACCCTGAATTACTGACACTCCAATAATGCAGCACCACCTCAATTACTGATACTCCAATAGTGAGGCACATTCTCAATTGCTGACACTCCAACAGTGCAGCACACCTTCAATTAAAGACACTCCAATAATGCAGCACATCCTCAATTACTGACACTCCAATAGTGCAGCACACCATCAATTGCTGACAATCCAACAGTGCTGCAAACCCTCGATTAATGACAATCCAACAGTGCAGCACACCGTCAATTACTTACACTCCATTAATGCAGCACAACCTCAATTACTGATACTCCAATAGTGCAGCAAACCCTCACTTACTGACACTGCAATAGTGCAGCACACCCTCAATTAATGACACTCCAATAGTGCAGCACACCCTCAATTACTGACACTACAATAATGCAGCACACCCTCAGTTGCTGAAACTCAAATAGTGCTGCACCCTCAATTACTGACACTCCAATAATGCAGCATAACCTCATTTACTGACACTCCAATAGTGAAGCATACCTTCAAATAGTGACACTCCAATAGTGCAGAACACCCTCAATAACAGACACTCCAATAGTGCAACAAACCCTCAATTACTGTTTCCAATAGTGCAGCACACCCTCAATTGTTGACACTCCAATAATGCAACAAACACTCAATTACTGTCTCCAATCGTGCAGCACACCCTCAACTGCTGACACTCCAATAGTGCAACAAACCATCAATTACTGTCTCCAACAGTGCAGCACACCCTCAATTACTGACACTCCAATAGTGCAGCACAGCATCAATTACTGACACTGCAATAGTGCAGCACACCCTCAATTACTGACACTCCAAAAGTGCAGCACACCATCAATTACTGGCACTGCAATAGTGCAGCACACCCTCAATTACTGACACATCAACAGTGCAGCACACCCTCAATTATTAACACTCCATTAGTGCAGCACACAATCAAATACTATCACTCCAATAACGCAGCACACCCTCATTTAGTGACACTCCAATAGTGCAGCACACACTCAATTACTGACACTCCAATAGTGCAGCAAACCCTCAATTGCTGACACTCCAATAGTGCAGCACAGCCCCAATTACTGACAGTACAATAGTTCCGCACACCCTCAAATACTGAACACTCTGATAGTGCAGCACACCCTCAATTACTGACACTCGAATAGTGCAGCACACCCTCAATTACTGACATTCCAATACTGCAGCACACCCTCAATTACTGACAATCCAATAGTGCAGCACACCCTCAATTACAGACACTCCAATAGTGCAGCACACCCTCAATTGCTGACACTCCAATAGTGCAGCACACCCTGAATTACTGACACTCCAATAATGCAGCACAACCTCAATTACTGACACTCCAATAGTGAGGCACACCCTCAATTTCTGACACTCCAACAATGCAGCACACCTTCAATTAATGACACTCCAACAATGCCACACATCCTCAATTACTGACACTCCAATAGTGCAGCACACCCTCAATTACTGACACTCCAATAGTGCAGCACACCCTCAATTACTGACACTCCAATAGTGCAGCACACAATCAAATACTGACACTGCAATAGTGCAGCACACCCTCAATTGCTGAAATTCCAGTGGTGCATTACGCAGTAATTACTGACACTCCAATAGTGCAGCACACCCTCAATTACTGTCACTCCAATATTGCAGCACACCCTGAATTAGTGAAACTCCAATAATGCAGCACCACCTCAATTACTGATACTCCAATAGTGAGGCACATCCTCAATTGCTGACACTCCAACATTGCAGCACACCTTCAATTAAAGACACTCCAATAATGCAGCACATCCTCAATTACTGACACTCCAATAGTGCAGCACACCATCAATTGCTGACACTCCAATAGTGCAGCACACCCTCGATTAATGACACTCCAACAGTGCAGCACACCGTCAATTATTTACACTCCAATAATGCAGCACAACCTCAATTACTGACACTCCAATAGTGCAGCAAACTCTCAATTGCTGACACTACAATAGTGCAGCACACCCTCTATTACTGTCACTCCAATAGTGTAGCACACCCTCAATCAATTTCCCACCAATAGTGTTGCACCATCAATTACTGACACTCCTGTAGTGCAGCAAACCCTCAATTACTGAAACTCCAATAGTGCAGCACAGCCTCAATTACTGACACTACAATAATGCCGCACACCCTCAATTGCTTACGCTCCGAAAGTGCAGCACATCCTCAATTACTTTTGGTCCGATAGTGCAGGACACACTCAATTATTGACACTCCAACAATGCAGCACACCTTCAATTAATGACACTCCAAAAATGCAGCACATCCGCAATTACTGACACTCCAATAGTGCAGCACACCCTCAATTACTGACACTCCAATAGTGCAGCACACAATCAAATACTGACACTCCAATAGTACAGCACACCCTCAATTGCTGACACTCCAGAAGTGCATTACACAGTAATTACTGACACTCCAATAGTGCAGCACACCCTGAATTACTGACACTCCAATAATGCAGCACCACCTCAATTACTGACTCTCCAATAGTGAGGCACATTCTCAATTGCTGACACTCCAACAGTGCATTACGCAGTAATTACTGACACTCCAATAGTGCAGCACACACTCAATTACTGTCACTCCAATAGTGAGCACACCCTGAATTACTGACACTCCAATAATGCAGCACCACCTCAATTACTGATACTCCAATAGTGAGGCACATTCTCAATTGCTGACACTCCAACAGTGCAGCACACCTTCAATTAAAGACACTCCAATAATGCAGCGCATCCTCAATTACTGACACTCCAATAGTGCAGCACACCATCAATTGCTGACAATCCAATAGTGCTGCAAACCCTCGATTAATGACAATCCAACAGTGCAGCACACCGTCAATTACTTACACTCCAATAATGCAGCACAACCTCAATTACTGATACTCCAATAGTGCAGCAAACCCTCACTTACTGACACTCCAATAGTGCAGCACACCCTCAATTAATGACACTCCAATAGTGCAGCACACCCTCAATTACTGACACTACAATAATGCAGCACACCCTCAGTTGCTGAAAGTCAAATAGTGCTGCACCCTCAATTACTGACACTCCAATAATGCAGCATAACCTCATTTACTGACACTCCAATAGTGAAGCATACCTTCAAATAGTGACACTCCAATAGTGCAGAACACCCTCAATAACAGACACTCCAATAGTGCAACAAACCCTCAATTACTGTCTCCAATAGTGCAGCACACCCTCAATTGTTGACACTCCAATAGTGCAACAAACACTCAATTACTGTCTCCAATCGTGCAGCACACCCTCAACTGCTGACACTCCAATAGTGCAACAAACCATCAATTACTGTCTCCAACAGTGCAGCAAACCCTCAATTACTGACACTCCAATAGTGCAGCACAGCATCAATTACTGACACTGCAATAGTGCAGCACACCCTCAATTACTGACACTCCAAAAGTGCAGCACACCATCAATTACTGACACTGCAATAGTGCAGCACACCCTCAATTACTGACACATCAACAGTGCAGCACACCCTCAATTATTAACACTCCATTAGTGCAGCACACAATCAAATACTATCACTTCAATAACGCAGCACACCCTCATTTAGTGACACTCCAATAGTGCAGCACACAATCTATTACTGACACACCAATAGTGCAGCACACACTCAATTGCTGACACTACAAAAGTGGAGCACACCCTCAATTATTGACACCCCAATAGTGCAGACCACCCTCAATTACTGAGACTCCAGTAGTGCAAAACATCCTCAATTACTGACACTCCAATAGTGCAGCACAACCTCAATTACTGACACTCCAATTTTGCAGCACACACTCAATTACTGACACTCCAGTAGTGCAGCACAATCTCAATTACTGACACTCCAATTTTGCAGCACACCCTCAATTGCTGACACTACAATATTGCAGCACACCCTCAATTACTGACACTCCAGTAGTGCAAAACATCCTCAATTACTGACACTCCAATAGTCCAGCACAACCTCAATTACTGACACTCCAAAAGTGCAGCACACCCTCAATTACTGACACTCCAATAGTGCAGCACACCCTCAATTACTGACACTCCAATAGTGCAGCACACCCTCAAATACTGACACTCCAATAGTCAGCACACACTCAATTACTGACACTCCAATAGTGCAGCACACCCTCAATTACTGACACTCCAATAGTCAGTACACACTCAATTACTGACACTCCAATAGTGCAGCACACCCTCAATTACTGACAGTCCAATAGTGCAGCACACCCTCAATTACCGACACTCCAATAGTGCAGAACACACTCAATTACTGACACTCCAATAGTGCAGCACACCCTCAGTTACTGACACTCCAATAGTGCAGCACACCCTCAATTACTGACACTCCAATAGTGCAGCACACCCTCAATTACTGACACTCCAATAGCGCAGCACACCCTCAATTACTGACACTCCAATAGTGCAGCACACCCTCAATTACTGACACTCCAATAGTCAGCACACACTCAATTACTGACACTCCAATAGTGCAGCACACCCTCAATTACTGACACTCCAATAGTGCAGCACACCCTCAATTACTGACACTCCAATAGTGCAGCACACACAATTACTGACACTCCAATAGTGCAGCACACCCTCAGTTACTGACACTCCAATAGTGCAGCACACCCTCAATTACTGACACTCTGATAGTGCAGCAGACCCTCAATTACCGACACTCCAATAGTGCAGCACACCCTCAATTAATGACACTTCAATAATGCAGCACTCCCTCAATTACTGACACTCCAATAGTGCAGCACAGCCCCAATTACTGACAGTACAATAGTTCCGCACACCCTCAAATACTGAACACTCTGATAGTGCAGCACACCCTCAATTACTGACACTCGAATAGTTCAGCACACCCTCAATTACTGATACTCAAATAGTGTGCCCACCCTCAAATACTGAAGACTCTGATAGTGCAGCACACCCTCAATTACTGATACTCCAATACTGCTGCACACACTCAATTACTGACACTCCAGTAGTGCAGCACATCCTCAATGGCTGACACTGCAATAGTGCAGGACCCTCAAATACTGACACACCAATAGTGCAGCACACCCTCAATTCTGGCAGTCCAATAGTGCAGCAAACCCTCAATTATTGACGCTCCAATAGTGCAGCGCACACTCAATTACTGACACTCCAATAGTGCAGCACACCCTCAATTCTGACACTCCAATAGTGCAGCACACCCTCAAATACTGACACTTCAATAGTGCAGCACACCCTCAATTATTGACGCTCCAATAGTGCAGCACACACTCAATTACTGACACTCCAATAGTGCAGCACACCCTCAATTAAAGACACTCCAATAGTGCAGCACACCCTCAATTGCTGACACTCCAATAGTGCAGCAAACCCTCAATTGCTGACACTCCAATAGTGCAGCACAACCTCAATTACTGACAGTCCAACAGTGCAGCACACTCTCAATTACTGACACTCCAATAGTGCAGCACACCCTCAATTGCTGACACTCCAATAGTGCAGCAAACCCTCAGTTGCTGACACTCCAATAGTGCAGCACACCCTCAATTACTGACATTCCAATAGTGCAGCACACCCTCAATTACTGACATTCCAATAGTGCAGCACACCCTCAATTACTGACATTCCAATAGTGCATCACACCCTCAATTACTGACATTCCAATAGTGCATCACACTCTCAATTACTGACACTCCGATAGTGCAGCGCTCAAACAATTACTGGCACTCCAATAGTGCAGCACACCCTCAATTACTGGCACTCCAATAGTGCAGCACACCCTCAATTACTGACATTCCAATAGGGCAGCACACCCTCAATTACTGACACTCCGATAGTGCAGCGCTCAAACAATTACTGGCACTCCAATAGTGCAGCACACCCTCAATTACTGGCACTCCAATAGTGCAGCACACCCTCAATTAATGGCACTCCAATATTGCAGCAAACCCTCAATTGTTGACACTCCAATAGTGCAGCACACCCTCAATACTGACATTCCAATAGTGCAGCACACCCTCAATTACTGACTTTCCAATAGTGCAGCACTCCCTCAATTCCTGACACTCCAGTAGTGCAGCACACCCTCAATTACTGACATTCCAATAGGGCAGCACACCCTCAATTACTGACACTAAAATGATGCAGCACACCCTCAATTACTGACACTCCAGTAGTGCAGCACAATCTCAATTACTGGCACTCCAATAGTGCAGCACACCCTCAATTACTGACACTCCAATTGTGCAGCACACACTCAATTCCTGACACTCCAACAGTGCAGCACGCCCTCAATTACTGACACTCCAATAGTCCAGCACAACCTCAATTGCTTACGCTCCGAAAGTGCAGCACACCCTCAATTACTGATGCTCCGAAAGTGCAGCACACAGTCAATTATTGACACTCCAATAGTGCAGCGCACACTCAGTTACTGGCGCTCCAATAGTGCAGCACACCCTCAATTACTGACACTCCAATTGTGCAGCACACACTCAATTCCTGACACTCCAACAGTGCAGCACGCCCTCAATTACTGACACTCCAATAGTGCAGCACACCCTCAATTACTGACACTCCAATAGTGCAGCACACCCTCAATTCCTGACACTCCAATAGTGCAACACACCCTCAATTACGGACACTCGAATAGTGCAGCATACATTCAATTACTGACACACGAATAGTGCAGCATGCCCTCAATTACTGATACTTCAATAGTTCCGTACACCCTCAAATACTGAACACTCTGATAGTGCAGCATACCTTCAATTACTGACACTCCAATATTGCTGTTTCCCCAATTACTGGCACTCCAATAGTGCAGCACACCATCAATTGCTGACACTCCAATAGTGCTGCACACTCTCAATTGCTGACACTCCAATAGTGCAGCACACCCTCAATTACTGACACTCCAATAGTGCAGCACACCCTCAATTACAGACACTCCAACAATGCAGCACACCCTCAATTAATGACATTCCAATAATGCAGCACACCCTCAATTACTGACACTCCAATAGTGCAGCACACAATCAAATACTGACACTCCAATAGTGCAGCACACCCTCAATTGCTGACATTCCAGTAGTGCATCACGCAGTCAATTATTGACACTCCAATAGTGCAGCACACCCTCAATTAATGAGACTACAACAGTGAAGCACACCCTCAAGTACTGACACTCCCATAGTGCAGCACACCCTCATTTACTGACACTCCAATAGTGCAGCTCACACTCAATTACTGTCACTCCAATAGTGCAGCACACCCTGAATTACTGACACTCCAATAATGCAGCACAACCTCAATTACTGACATTCCAATAGAGAGTCACACCTTCAATTGCTAACACTCCAACAGTGCAGCACACCTTCAATTAATGACACGCCAATAATGCAGCAAACCGTCAATTACTGACACTCCAACAGTGCAGCAAACCCTCAATTACTGACACTACAATAGTTCCGCACATCCTCAAATACGGAAAACTGTGATAGTGCAGAGTACCTTCAATTACTGACACTTCAATAGTGCAGCACAACCTCAATTACTGACACTCCAATAGTGCAGCGCACACTCAGTCACAGACACTCCAATAGTGCAGCAGATCCTCAATTACTGACACTCCAGTAGTGCAGCACACCCTCAATTACTGACACTCCAATAGTGCAGCAGATCCTCAATTACTGGCACTCCAATAGTGCAGCACATCCACAATTACTGACACACCAACAATGCAGCAAACCCTCAATTACTGACACGCCAATAATGCAGCATAACCTCAATTACTGACACTCCAATAGTGCAGCACACCCTCAATTAATGACACTCCAACAGTGCAGCACACCCTCAATTACTGACACTCCAATAATGCAGCACATCCTCAATTACTGACACTCCAATAGTGCTTCACCCTCAATTACTGACACTCCAATAGTGCAGCACATTCTCAATTACTGACACTCCAACAGTGCAGCACACCAACAATTACTGACACTCCAATAGTGCAGCACACCCTCAATAACAGACACTCCAATAGTGCAGCGCACACTCAATTACTGACACTTCAACAGTGCAGCACACCTCAATTATTGACACGCCAATAGTGCAGCACAACCTCAATTTCTGACACTCCAATAGTGCAGCACACCCTCAATTACTGACACTCCAATAGTGCAGCAAAACTTCAATTACGGACACTCCAATAGTGCAGCACACCATCAATTACTGACACTCCAATAGTGCAGCACACCCTCAATTGCTGACACTCCAGTAGTGCAGCACACCCTCAATTACTGACACTCCAGTAGTGCAGCACACCCTCAATTAGTGACACTAAAGAGTGCAGCAAATCCTCAATTATTGACACTCCAATAGTGCAGCACAACCTCAATTTCTGACACTCCAATAGTGCAGCACACCCTCAATTACGGACACTCCAATAGTGCAGCACACCATCAGTTACTGAAATTCCAATCGTGCAGCGCACATTCAATTCCTGACACAGGAATACTGCATCACACACTCAATTACTGGCACTCCAACAGCGCAACACACCCGCAATTACTGACACTCCAATAGTGCAGCAGATCCTCAATTACTGACACTCCAATAGTGCAGCACATCCACAATTACTGACACACCAACAGTGCAGCAAACCCTCAATTACTGACACTCCAATAGCGCAGCACACCCTCAATTGCTGACACACCAACAGTGCAACACACCCGCAATTATTGACACTCCAATAGTGCAGCACACAAGCAATTACTGACACTCCAATAGTGCAGCGCACGCTCAATTACTGACACTCCAATAGTGCAGCACACAATCAATTACTGACACTCCAATAGTGCAGCACACCCTCAATTACTGACTCTCCAATAGTGAAGCATATCGTCAATTACTGACACTCCAATAGTGCAGCACACCCACAATTACTGTCACTCCAATAGTGCAGCACACCCTCAATTACTGACTTTCCAATAGTGAAGCATATAGTCAATTACTGACACTCCAATAGTGCAACACACCCTCAATCACTGACCCTCCAATAGTGCATCACACCCTCAATTACTGACACTCCAGTAGTGCATCACACCCTCAATTACTGACACTCTAATAGTGCAACACACCCTCAATTACTAACACTCCAATAGTGCATCACACCCTCAATCACTGACACTCCCATAGTGCATCACCCCCTCAATAACTGACACTCCAGTAGTGCAGCACACCATCAATTAATGACACTCCAATAGTGCACCACACCCTCAATTACTGACACACCAATAGTGCAGCACACCCTCAATTACTGACACTCAAATAGTGCATCACACCCTCAGTTACTGACACTCCAATAGTGCCACACACCCTCAATTACTGACACTCCAATAGTGCATCACACCTTCAATTACTGACATTCCAATAGAGCAGCACACAGTCAATTACTGACTCTCCAATAGTGAAGCACATCATCAGTAACTGACAGTCCAATAGTGCATCACACCCTCAATTACTGACACTCCAATAGTGCAACATACCCTCAATTACTGACATTCCAATAGTGCAGCCCACACATAATTACTGACAGTCCAATAGTGCAGCACACCCTCAATTAATGACACTCCAATAGTGCAGCATACCCTCAATTACTGACAGTCCAATAGTGCCGCACACACTTAATTACTGACAGACCAATAGTGCAGCACACCCTCAATTAATGACACTCCAATAGTGCAGCACATCCTCAATTACTGACACTCCAATAGTGCAGCACACCCTCAATTACTGACACTCCAATAGTGCAGCACACCCTCAATTACTGACACTCCAATAGTGCAGCACACCTCAATTACTGACACTCCAATAGTGCAGCACACCCTCAATTACTGACAATCCAATAGTGCAGCCCAACCTCAGTTACTGAAACTCCAATAGTGCAGCACACCCTCAATTACTGACACTCCACTAGCGCCGCACATCCTCAATTTCTGACACTCCAATAGTGCAGCATACCCTCAATTACTGACAGTCCAATTGTGCAGTAAAACCTCAATTACTGACACTCCAATGGTGCAGCACATCCTCAATTACTGACACTCCAATAGTGCAGCACATCCTCAAGTACTGAAACTCCAATAGTGCAGCAAACCATCAATTACTGACACTCCGATAGCGCAGCACACCCTCCATTACTGACACTCCAATAGTGCAGCACACCCTCAATTACAAACACTCCAATAGTGCAGCACACCCTCAATTACTGACACTCCAATGCTGCAGCACACAACCAATTACTGACACTCCAATAGTGCCGCACACCCTCAATTACTGACACTCCAATATTACAGCACACCTCAATTACTGACACTCCAATTGTCCAGTACACCCTCAATTACTGACACTCCAATAGTGCAGCACGCACTCAATTACTGACGCTCCATTAGTGCAGCACAGCCTCAATTACAGACACACCAATAGTGCAGCACAACCACAAATTCTGATACTCCATTTGTGCAGCACACATTTGTTACTGACACTCCAATAGTGCAGCACACCCTCAATTACTGAAACTCCAATAGTGCAGCCCAACCTCAGTTACTGAAACTCCAATAGTGCAGCACACCCTCGATTACTGACACTCCACTAGCGCCGCACATCCTCAATTTCTGACACTCCAATAGTGCAACAAACCCTCAATTACTGACACTCCAATAGTGCAACAAACGCTCAATTACTGACACTCCAATAGTGCAGCACACCCTCAATTACTGACACTCCAATAGTGCAGCAAACCCTCAATTACTGACAACCCAATAGTGCAGCCCAACCTCAGTTACTGACACTCCAATAGTGCAGCACACCCTCAATTACTGACACTCCACCAGCGCTGCACATCCTCAATTTCTGACACACCAATAGTGCAGCATACCCTCAATTACTGACAGTCCAATAGTGCAGCACACCCTCAATTACTGACACTCCAATGGTGCAGCTCATCCTCAATTACTGACAATTCAATAGTGCAGCACACCCTCAAGTACTGAAACTCCAATAGTGCAGCAAACCTTCAATTACTGACACTCCAATAGCGCAGCACACCCTCCATTACTGACACTCCAATAGTGCAGCATACCCTCAAATACTAAAACTCCAATAGTGCAGCACACCCTCAATTACTGACAATCCAATAGTGCAGCACACCCTCAAATACTAAAACTCCAATAGTGCAGCACGCCCTCAATTAATGGCACTCCAATAGTGCAGCATACCCTCAATTACTGACAGTCCAATAGTGCCGCACACACTTAATTACTGACAGACCAATAGTGCAGCACACCCTCAATTACTGACACTCCAATAGTGCAGCACACCCTCAATTACTGACACTCCAATAGTGCAGCACACCCTCAATTACTGACAATCCAATAGTGCAGCCCAACCTCAGTTACTGAAACTCCAATAGTGCAGCACACCCTCAATTACTGACACTCCACTAGCGCCGCACATCCTCAATTTCTGACACTCCAATTGTGCAGCATACCCTCAATTACTGACAGTCCAATTGTGCAGTAAAACCTCAATTACTGACACTCCAATGGTGCAGCACATCCTCAATTACTGACACTCCAATAGTGCAGCACATCCTCAAGTACTGAATCTCCAATAGTGCAGCAAACCATCAATTACTGACACTCCGCTAGCGCAGCACACCCTCCATTACAGACACTCCAATAGTGCAGCACACCCTCAATTACTGACACTCCAATACTGCAGCACACAACCAATTACTGACACTCCAATAGTGCCGCACACCCTCAATTACTGACACTCCAATATTACAGCACACCTCAATTACTGACACTCCAATTGTCCAGTACACCCTCAATTACTGACACTCCAATAGTGCAGGACGCACTCAATTACTGACGCTCCATTAGTGCAGCACAGCCTCAATTACAGACACACCAATAGTGCAGCACAACCACAAATTCTGATACTCCATTTGTGCAGCACACATTTGTTACTGACACTCCAATAGTGTAGCACACCCTCAATTACTGACACTCCAATAGTGCAGCCCAACCTCAGTTACTGAAACTCCAATAGTGCAGCACACCCTCAATTACTGACACTCCACTAGCGCCGCACATCCTCAATTTCTGACACTCCAATAGTGCAACAAACCCTCAATTACTGACACTCCAATAGTGCAACAAACCCTCAATTACTGACACTCCAATAGTGCAGCAACCCTCAATTACTGACACTCCAATAGTGCAGCACACCCTCAATTACTGACAATCCAATAGTGCAGCCCAACCTCAGTTACTGACACTCCAATAGTGCAGCACACCCTCAATTACTGACACTCCACTAGCGCTGCACATCCTCAATTTCTGACACTCCAATAGTGCAGCATACCCTCAATTACTGGCAGTGCAATTGTGCAGTAAAACCTCAATTACTGACACTCCAATGGTGCAGCACACCGTCCATTACTCACACTCCAATAGTGCAGCACACCCTCAAATACTAAAACTCCAATAGTGCAGCACACCCTCAATTACTGACACTCCAATAGTGCAGCACAACCTCAAATACAAAAACTCCAATATTGCAGCACACCCTCCATTACTGACACTCCAATAGTGCAGCACACCCTCAAATACTAAAACTCCAATAGTGCAGCACACCCTCAATTACTGACACTCCAATTGTGCCGCACACCCTCAATTACTGACACTCCAATTGTCCAGTACACCCTCAATTACAGACACTCCAATAGTGCAGCACGCACTCAATTACTGACGCTCCATTAGTGCAGCACAGCCTCAATTACAGACACACCAATAATGCAGAACAACCACAAATTCTGACACTCCATTTGTGCAGCACACCCTTTGTTACTGACACTCCAATAGTGCAGCACACCCTCAATTACTGACACTCCTATAGTCAGCACCCCCTCAATTACTGACACTCCAATAGTGCAGCACACCCTCAATTACTGACACTCCAATAGTGCAGCACACCCTCAATTACTGACAATCCAGTAGTGCAGCCCAACCTCAGTTACTGAAACTCCAATAGTGCAACACACCCTCAATTACTGACACTCCACTAGCGCCGCAGATCATCAATTTCTGACACTCATATAGTGCAGCATACCCTCAATTACTGACACTCCAATAGTGCTGTAAAACCTCAATTACTGACACTCCAATGGTGCAGCACATCCTCACTTACTGGCACTCCAATAGTGCAGCAAACCTTCAATTACTGACACTCCAATAGTGCAGTAAAACCTCAATTACTGACACTCAAATAGTGCAGCACATCCTCAAGTACTGAAACTCCAATAGTGCAGCAAACCTTAAATTACTGACACTCCAATAGCGCAGCACACCCTCCATTACTGACACAACAATAGTGCAGCACACCCTCAATTACTAACACTCCAATAGTGCAGCACACAACCAATTACTGACACTCCAATAGTGCAGCACACAACCAATTACTGACACTCCAATAGTGCCGCACACCCTCAATTACTGACACTCCAATAGTGCCGCACACCCTCAATTACTGACACTCCAATAGTGCAGCACGCACTCAATTAATGAAGCTCCATTAGTGCAGCACAGCCTCAAATACTGGCACTCCAATAGTGCAGCACACCCTCAATTACTGACACTCCAATAGTGCAGCACACCCTCAATTACTGACACTCCTATAGAGTGGCACACCCTTGTTTACTGACACACCAATAGTGATGCACACCCTCAAGTCCTGACACCCCAATAGTGCAGCAAACCCTCGATTACAGACACTCCAATAGTGCAGCACACCCCCATTTTCTGACACTCCAATAGTGCAGCATGCCCTCAATTACTGACACTCCAATAGCACAGCACACCCTCAATTACTGACACTCCAATAGTACTCACAGCCTAAATTACTGACACTCCAATAGAGCAGCACACCCTCAATTACTGACACTCCAATGGTGCAGCACACCCTCAATTACAGACACTCCAATAGTGTAGCCCTCCCTCATTTACTGGCACTCCAATAGTGCAGCACACCCTCAATTACTGACAATCCAATAGTGCAGCGCAACCTCAGTTACTGAGACTCCAATAGTGCAGCATACCCTCAATTACTGACAGTCCAATTGTGCAGTAAAACCTCAATTACTGACACTCCAATGGTGCAGCACATCCTCAATTACTGACACTCCAATAGTGCAGCACACCCTAAAGTACTGAAACTCCAATAGTGCAGCAAACCTTCAATTACTGACACTCCGATAGCGCAGCACACCCTCCATTACTGACACTCCAATAGTGCAGCACACCCTCAAATACTAAAACTCCAATAGTGCAGCACACCCCCAATTACTGACACTCCAATAGTGCAGCACACCCTCAAATACTAAAACTCCAATAGTGCAGCACACCCTCCATTACTGACACTCCAATTGTCCAGTACACCCTCAATTACTGACACTCCAATAGTGCAGCACGCACTCAATTACTGACGCTCCATTAGTGCAGCACAGCCTCAATTACAGACACACCAATAGTGCAGCACAACCACAAATTCTGACACTCCATTTGTGCAGCCACCCTTTGTTACTGACACTCCAATAGTGCAGCACACCCTCAATTACTGTCACACCAATAGTGCAGCACACCCTCAATTACTGACACTCCAATAGTGCAACAAACCCTCAATTACTCACACTCCAATAGTGCAGCACACCCTCAATTACTGACACTCCAATAGTGCAGCACACCCTCAATTACTGACACTCCTATAGTGCAGCACAACCTCAATTACTGACACACCAATAGTGCAGCACACCCTCAATTACTGACAATCCATCAGTGCTGCACACAATCAATTACTGACACTCCAATTTTACAGCATACCCTCAATTACTGACACTCCAATTTTACTGCATACCCTCAAGTACTGACACTCCAATAGTGCAGCAAACCTTCAATTACTGACACTCCGATAGCGCAGCACACCCTCCATTACTGACACTCCAATAGTGCTGCACACCCTCAAATACTAAAACTCCAATAGTGCAGCACACCCTCAATTACTGACACTCCAATAGTGCAGCACACCCTCAAATACTAAAACTCCAATAGTGCAGCACACCCTCCATTACTGACACTCCAATAGTGCAGCACACCCTCAAATACTAAAACTCCAATAGTGCAGCACACCCTCAATTACTGACACTCCAATAGTGCCGCACACCCTCAATTACTGACACTCCAATATTACAGTGCACCTCAATTACTGACACTCCAATTGTCCAGTACACCCTCAATTACTGACACTCCAATAGTGCAGCACGCACTCAATTACTGACGCTCCATTAGTGCAGCACAGCCTCAATTACAGAGACACCAATAGTGCAGAACAACCACAAATTCTGACACTCCATTTGTGCAGCACACCCTTTGTTACTGACACTGCAATAGTGCAGCACACCCTCAATTACTGACACACCAATAGTGCAGCACACCCTCAATTACTGACAATCCATCAGTGCTGCACACAATCAATTACTGACACTCCAATTTTACAGCATACCCTCAATTACTGACACTCCAATTTTACTGCATACCCTCAAGTACTGACACTCCAATAGTGCAGCAAACCTTCAATTACTGACACTCCGATAGCGCAGCACACCCTCCATTACTGACACTCCAATAGTGCTGCACACCCTCAAATACTAAAACTCCAATAGTGCAGCACACCCTCAATTACTGACACTCCAATAGTGCAGCACACCCTCAAATACTAAAACTCCAATAGTGCAGCACACCCTCCATTACTGACACTCCAATAGTGCAGCACACCCTCAAATACTAAAACTCCAATAGTGCAGCACACCCTCAATTACTGACACGCCAATAGTGCCGCACGCACTCAATTACTGACGCTCCATTAGTGCAGCACAGCCTCAATTACAGACACACCAATAGTGCAGAACAACCACAAATTCTGACACTCCATTTGTGCAGCACACCCGTTGTTACTGACACTGCAATAGTGCAGCACACCCTCAATTACTGACACTCCAATAGTGCAGCACACCCTCAATTACTGATACTCTAATAGTGCAGCACACCCTCAATTACTGACTCTCCAATAGTGCAGCACACCCTCAATTACTGATACTCTAATAGTGCAGCACACCCTCAATTACTGACACTGCAATAGTGCAGCACACCCTCAATTACTGACACTCCAATAGTGCAGCACACCCTCAATTACTGACACTCCACTAGCGCCGCACATTCTCAATTTCTGACACTCCAATAGTGCAGCATACCCTCAATTACTGACACTCCAATAGTGCAGTAAAAACTCAATTACTGACACTCCAATGGTGCAGCACATCCTCAATTACTGGCACTCCAATAGTGCAGCACATCCTCAAGTACTGAAACTCCAATAGTGCAGCAAACCTTAAATTACTGACACGCCAAAAGCGCCGCACACCCTCAATTACTGACACTCCAATCATGCAGCACGCACTCAATTACTGACACTTCAACAGTGCAGCACAACCTCAATTACTGACACTCCAATAGTGCAGCACACACTCAATTACTGACACTCCAATAGTGCAGCACACACTCAATTACTGACACTCCAATCATGCAGCACGCACTCAATTACTGACACTTCAACAGTTCAGCACAACCTCAATTACTGACAAAAGTGCAGCACACCCTCAATTAGTGACACTCCAATAGTGCAGCACACCCTCAATTACTGACACTCAAATAGTGCATCACACCCTCAGTTACTGACACTCCAATAGTGCCACACACCCTCAATTACTGACACTCCAATAGTGCATCACACCTTCAATTACTGACATTCCAATAGAGCAGCACACAGTCAATTACTGACTCTCCAATAGTGAAGCACATCATCAGTAACTGACAGTCCAATAGTGCATCACACCCTCAATTACTGACACTCCAATAGTGCAACATACCCTCAATTACTGACATTCCAATAGTGCAGCCCACACATAATTACTGACAGTCCAATAGTGCAGCACACCCTCAATTAATGACACTCCAATAGTGCAGCATACCCTCAATTACTGACAGTCCAATAGTGCCGCACACACTTAATTACTGACAGACCAATAGTGCAGCACACCCTCAATTAATGACACTCCAATAGTGCAGCACATCCTCAATTACTGACACTCCAATAGTGCAGCACACCCTCAATTACTGACACTCCAATAGTGCAGCACACCCTCAATTACTGACACTCCAATAGTGCAGCACACCTCAATTACTGACACTCCAATAGTGCAGCACACCCTCAATTACTGACAATCCAATAGTGCAGCCCAACCTCAGTTACTGAAACTCCAATAGTGCAGCACACCCTCAATTACTGACACTCCACTAGCGCCGCACATCCTCAATTTCTGACACTCCAATAGTGCAGCATACCCTCAATTACTGACAGTCCAATTGTGCAGTAAAACCTCAATTACTGACACTCCAATGGTGCAGCACATCCTCAATTACTGACACTCCAATAGTGCAGCACATCCTCAAGTACTGAAACTCCAATAGTGCAGCAAACCATCAATTACTGACACTCCGATAGCGCAGCACACCCTCCATTACTGACACTCCAATAGTGCAGCACACCCTCAATTACAAACACTCCAATAGTGCAGCACACCCTCAATTACTGACACTCCAATGCTGCAGCACACAACCAATTACTGACACTCCAATAGTGCCGCACACCCTCAATTACTGACACTCCAATATTACAGCACACCTCAATTACTGACACTCCAATTGTCCAGTACACCCTCAATTACTGACACTCCAATAGTGCAGCACGCACTCAATTACTGACGCTCCATTAGTGCAGCACAGCCTCAATTACAGACACACCAATAGTGCAGCACAACCACAAATTCTGATACTCCATTTGTGCAGCACACATTTGTTACTGACACTCCAATAGTGCAGCACACCCTCAATTACTGAAACTCCAATAGTGCAGCCCAACCTCAGTTACTGAAACTCCAATAGTGCAGCACACCCTCGATTACTGACACTCCACTAGCGCCGCACATCCTCAATTTCTGACACTCCAATAGTGCAACAAACCCTCAATTACTGACACTCCAATAGTGCAACAAACGCTCAATTACTGACACTCCAATAGTGCAGCACACCCTCAATTACTGACACTCCAATAGTGCAGCAAACCCTCAATTACTGACAACCCAATAGTGCAGCCCAACCTCAGTTACTGACACTCCAATAGTGCAGCACACCCTCAATTACTGACACTCCACCAGCGCTGCACATCCTCAATTTCTGACACACCAATAGTGCAGCATACCCTCAATTACTGACAGTCCAATAGTGCAGCACACCCTCAATTACTGACACTCCAATGGTGCAGCTCATCCTCAATTACTGACAATTCAATAGTGCAGCACACCCTCAAGTACTGAAACTCCAATAGTGCAGCAAACCTTCAATTACTGACACTCCAATAGCGCAGCACACCCTCCATTACTGACACTCCAATAGTGCAGCATACCCTCAAATACTAAAACTCCAATAGTGCAGCACACCCTCAATTACTGACAATCCAATAGTGCAGCACACCCTCAAATACTAAAACTCCAATAGTGCAGCACGCCCTCAATTAATGGCACTCCAATAGTGCAGCATACCCTCAATTACTGACAGTCCAATAGTGCCGCACACACTTAATTACTGACAGACCAATAGTGCAGCACACCCTCAATTACTGACACTCCAATAGTGCAGCACACCCTCAATTACTGACACTCCAATAGTGCAGCACACCCTCAATTACTGACAATCCAATAGTGCAGCCCAACCTCAGTTACTGAAACTCCAATAGTGCAGCACACCCTCAATTACTGACACTCCACTAGCGCCGCACATCCTCAATTTCTGACACTCCAATTGTGCAGCATACCCTCAATTACTGACAGTCCAATTGTGCAGTAAAACCTCAATTACTGACACTCCAATGGTGCAGCACATCCTCAATTACTGACACTCCAATAGTGCAGCACATCCTCAAGTACTGAATCTCCAATAGTGCAGCAAACCATCAATTACTGACACTCCGCTAGCGCAGCACACCCTCCATTACAGACACTCCAATAGTGCAGCACACCCTCAATTACTGACACTCCAATACTGCAGCACACAACCAATTACTGACACTCCAATAGTGCCGCACACCCTCAATTACTGACACTCCAATATTACAGCACACCTCAATTACTGACACTCCAATTGTCCAGTACACCCTCAATTACTGACACTCCAATAGTGCAGGACGCACTCAATTACTGACGCTCCATTAGTGCAGCACAGCCTCAATTACAGACACACCAATAGTGCAGCACAACCACAAATTCTGATACTCCATTTGTGCAGCACACATTTGTTACTGACACTCCAATAGTGTAGCACACCCTCAATTACTGACACTCCAATAGTGCAGCCCAACCTCAGTTACTGAAACTCCAATAGTGCAGCACACCCTCAATTACTGACACTCCACTAGCGCCGCACATCCTCAATTTCTGACACTCCAATAGTGCAACAAACCCTCAATTACTGACACTCCAATAGTGCAACAAACCCTCAATTACTGACACTCCAATAGTGCAGCAACCCTCAATTACTGACACTCCAATAGTGCAGCACACCCTCAATTACTGACAATCCAATAGTGCAGCCCAACCTCAGTTACTGACACTCCAATAGTGCAGCACACCCTCAATTACTGACACTCCACTAGCGCTGCACATCCTCAATTTCTGACACTCCAATAGTGCAGCATACCCTCAATTACTGGCAGTGCAATTGTGCAGTAAAACCTCAATTACTGACACTCCAATGGTGCAGCACACCGTCCATTACTCACACTCCAATAGTGCAGCACACCCTCAAATACTAAAACTCCAATAGTGCAGCACACCCTCAATTACTGACACTCCAATAGTGCAGCACAACCTCAAATACAAAAACTCCAATATTGCAGCACACCCTCCATTACTGACACTCCAATAGTGCAGCACACCCTCAAATACTAAAACTCCAATAGTGCAGCACACCCTCAATTACTGACACTCCAATTGTGCCGCACACCCTCAATTACTGACACTCCAATTGTCCAGTACACCCTCAATTACAGACACTCCAATAGTGCAGCACGCACTCAATTACTGACGCTCCATTAGTGCAGCACAGCCTCAATTACAGACACACCAATAATGCAGAACAACCACAAATTCTGACACTCCATTTGTGCAGCACACCCTTTGTTACTGACACTCCAATAGTGCAGCACACCCTCAATTACTGACACTCCTATAGTCAGCACCCCCTCAATTACTGACACTCCAATAGTGCAGCACACCCTCAATTACTGACACTCCAATAGTGCAGCACACCCTCAATTACTGACAATCCAGTAGTGCAGCCCAACCTCAGTTACTGAAACTCCAATAGTGCAACACACCCTCAATTACTGACACTCCACTAGCGCCGCAGATCATCAATTTCTGACACTCATATAGTGCAGCATACCCTCAATTACTGACACTCCAATAGTGCTGTAAAACCTCAATTACTGACACTCCAATGGTGCAGCACATCCTCACTTACTGGCACTCCAATAGTGCAGCAAACCTTCAATTACTGACACTCCAATAGTGCAGTAAAACCTCAATTACTGACACTCAAATAGTGCAGCACATCCTCAAGTACTGAAACTCCAATAGTGCAGCAAACCTTAAATTACTGACACTCCAATAGCGCAGCACACCCTCCATTACTGACAGAACAATAGTGCAGCACACCCTCAATTACTAACACTCCAATAGTGCAGCACACAACCAATTACTGACACTCCAATAGTGCAGCACACAACCAATTACTGACACTCCAATAGTGCCGCACACCCTCAATTACTGACACTCCAATAGTGCCGCACACCCTCAATTACTGACACTCCAATAGTGCAGCACGCACTCAATTAATGAAGCTCCATTAGTGCAGCACAGCCTCAAATACTGGCACTCCAATAGTGCAGCACACCCTCAATTACTGACACTCCAATAGTGCAGCACACCCTCAATTACTGACACTCCTATAGAGTGGCACACCCTTGTTTACTGACACACCAATAGTGATGCACACCCTCAAGTCCTGACACCCCAATAGTGCAGCAAACCCTCGATTACAGACACTCCAATAGTGCAGCACACCCCCATTTTCTGACACTCCAATAGTGCAGCATGCCCTCAATTACTGACACTCCAATAGCACAGCACACCCTCAATTACTGACACTCCAATAGTACTCACAGCCTAAATTACTGACACTCCAATAGAGCAGCACACCCTCAATTACTGACACTCCAATGGTGCAGCACACCCTCAATTACAGACACTCCAATAGTGTAGCCCTCCCTCATTTACTGGCACTCCAATAGTGCAGCACACCCTCAATTACTGACAATCCAATAGTGCAGCGCAACCTCAGTTACTGAGACTCCAATAGTGCAGCATACCCTCAATTACTGACAGTCCAATTGTGCAGTAAAACCTCAATTACTGACACTCCAATGGTGCAGCACATCCTCAATTACTGACACTCCAATAGTGCAGCACACCCTAAAGTACTGAAACTCCAATAGTGCAGCAAACCTTCAATTACTGACACTCCGATAGCGCAGCACACCCTCCATTACTGACACTCCAATAGTGCAGCACACCCTCAAATACTAAAACTCCAATAGTGCAGCACACCCCCAATTACTGACACTCCAATAGTGCAGCACACCCTCAAATACTAAAACTCCAATAGTGCAGCACACCCTCCATTACTGACACTCCAATTGTCCAGTACACCCTCAATTACTGACACTCCAATAGTGCAGCACGCACTCAATTACTGACGCTCCATTAGTGCAGCACAGCCTCAATTACAGACACACCAATAGTGCAGCACAACCACAAATTCTGACACTCCATTTGTGCAGCCACCCTTTGTTACTGACACTCCAATAGTGCAGCACACCCTCAATTACTGTCACACCAATAGTGCAGCACACCCTCAATTACTGACACTCCAATAGTGCAACAAACCCTCAATTACTCACACTCCAATAGTGCAGCACACCCTCAATTACTGACACTCCAATAGTGCAGCACACCCTCAATTACTGACACTCCTATAGTGCAGCACAACCTCAATTACTGACACACCAATAGTGCAGCACACCCTCAATTACTGACAATCCATCAGTGCTGCACACAATCAATTACTGACACTCCAATTTTACAGCATACCCTCAATTACTGACACTCCAATTTTACTGCATACCCTCAAGTACTGACACTCCAATAGTGCAGCAAACCTTCAATTACTGACACTCCGATAGCGCAGCACACCCTCCATTACTGACACTCCAATAGTGCTGCACACCCTCAAATACTAAAACTCCAATAGTGCAGCACACCCTCAATTACTGACACTCCAATAGTGCAGCACACCCTCAAATACTAAAACTCCAATAGTGCAGCACACCCTCCATTACTGACACTCCAATAGTGCAGCACACCCTCAAATACTAAAACTCCAATAGTGCAGCACACCCTCAATTACTGACACTCCAATAGTGCCGCACACCCTCAATTACTGACACTCCAATATTACAGTGCACCTCAATTACTGACACTCCAATTGTCCAGTACACCCTCAATTACTGACACTCCAATAGTGCAGCACGCACTCAATTACTGACGCTCCATTAGTGCAGCACAGCCTCAATTACAGAGACACCAATAGTGCAGAACAACCACAAATTCTGACACTCCATTTGTGCAGCACACCCTTTGTTACTGACACTGCAATAGTGCAGCACACCCTCAATTACTGACACACCAATAGTGCAGCACACCCTCAATTACTGACAATCCATCAGTGCTGCACACAATCAATTACTGACACTCCAATTTTACAGCATACCCTCAATTACTGACACTCCAATTTTACTGCATACCCTCAAGTACTGACACTCCAATAGTGCAGCAAACCTTCAATTACTGACACTCCGATAGCGCAGCACACCCTCCATTACTGACACTCCAATAGTGCTGCACACCCTCAAATACTAAAACTCCAATAGTGCAGCACACCCTCAATTACTGACACTCCAATAGTGCAGCACACCCTCAAATACTAAAACTCCAATAGTGCAGCACACCCTCCATTACTGACACTCCAATAGTGCAGCACACCCTCAAATACTAAAACTCCAATAGTGCAGCACACCCTCAATTACTGACACTCCAATAGTGCCGCACGCACTCAATTACTGACGCTCCATTAGTGCAGCACAGCCTCAATTACAGACACACCAATAGTGCAGAACAACCACAAATTCTGACACTCCATTTGTGCAGCACACCCGTTGTTACTGACACTGCAATAGTGCAGCACACCCTCAATTACTGACACTCCAATAGTGCAGCACACCCTCAATTACTGATACTCTAATAGTGCAGCACACCCTCAATTACTGACTCTCCAATAGTGCAGCACACCCTCAATTACTGATACTCTAATAGTGCAGCACACCCTCAATTACTGACACTGCAATAGTGCAGCACACCCTCAATTACTGACACTCCAATAGTGCAGCACACCCTCAATTACTGACACTCCACTAGCGCCGCACATTCTCAATTTCTGACACTCCAATAGTGCAGCATACCCTCAATTACTGACACTCCAATAGTGCAGTAAAAACTCAATTACTGACACTCCAATGGTGCAGCACATCCTCAATTACTGGCACTCCAATAGTGCAGCACATCCTCAAGTACTGAAACTCCAATAGTGCAGCAAACCTTAAATTACTGACACGCCAAAAGCGCCGCACACCCTCAATTACTGACACTCCAATCATGCAGCACGCACTCAATTACTGACACTTCAACAGTGCAGCACAACCTCAATTACTGACACTCCAATAGTGCAGCACACACTCAATTACTGACACTCCAATAGTGCAGCACACACTCAATTACTGACACTCCAATCATGCAGCACGCACTCAATTACTGACACTTCAACAGTTCAGCACAACCTCAATTACTGACAAAAGTGCAGCACACCCTCAATTAGTGACACTCCAATAGTGCAGCACACCCTCAATTTCTGACACTCCAATAGTGCAGCACGCCATCAATTACTGACACTCCAATAGTGCAGCACACACTCAATTACTGACACTCCAATCATGCAGCACGCACTCAATTACTGACACTGCAACAGTGCAGCTCAACCTCAATTACTGACACTCCAATAGTGCTGCACGCCATCAATTACTGACACTCCAATAGTGCAGCACACACTCAATTACTGACACTCCAATAGTGCAGCACACCCTCAATTACTGACACTCCAATTGTGCAGCACACACTCAATTACTGAAACTCCAATAGTGCAGCACACACTCAATTACTGACACTCCTAACTTGCAGCAAGCACTCAATTACTGATACTTCAACAGTGCAGCACACCCTCAATTACTGACGCTCCAACAGTGCAGCACACAGTCAATTCCTGACACTCCAACAGTGCAGCGCACCCTCAATTACTGACACTCCAATAGTGAAGTTCACCCTCAATTACTGACACTCCAATAGTGCAGCACACCATCAATTTCTGACACTCCAATAGTGCAGCACACCCTCAATTACTGACACTCCAATAGTGCAGCGCACCCTCAATTACTGACACTCCAATAGTGCAGCACACAATCAATTACTGACACTCCAATAGTGCAGCACACCCTCAATTACTGACTCTCCAATAGTGAAGCATATAGTCAATTACTGACACTCCAGTAGTGCAACACACCCTCAATCACTGACCCTCCAATAGTGCGTTACACCCTCAATTACTGACACTCCAGTAGTGCATCACACCCTCAATTACTGACACTCTAATAGTGCAACACACCCTCAATTACTAACACTCCAATAGCGCAGCACACCCTCAATTGCTGACACACCAACAGTGCAACACACCCGCAATTATTGACACTCCAATAGTGCAGCACACCCTCAATTGCGACACTAAAATAGTGCAGCACACAGTAAATTACTGACTCTTCAGATGTGCTGCAACTTCTCGATTACTTACACTCCAATATTGCAGCACAACCTCAATTACTGAGACGCTAATAGTGCAGCATACCCTCAATTGCTGACACTCCAATAGTGCAGCGCACATTCAATTACTGGGACGCCAATATTGCAGCACACACTCAATTACAGACAGTTCAAAAGTGCAGCACACCCTCAATTACTGACACTCCAAATTGCAGCACATCCTCAATTACTGACAAAAGTGCAGCACACCCTCAATTACTGACACTCCAATACTGCAGCACACCCTCAATTTCTGACACTCCAATAGTGCAGCACGCCATCAATTAATGACACTCCAATAGTGCAGCACACACTCAATTACTGACACTCCAATCATGCAGCACGCACTCAATTACTGACACTTCAACAGTGCAGCACAACCTCAATTACTGACACTCCAATAGTGCAGCACACACTCAATTACTGACACTCCAATAGTGCAGCACACACTCAATTACTGACACTCCAATAGTGCAGCACACCCTCAATTACTGACACTCCAATTGTGCAGCACACACTCAATTACTGAAACTCCAATAGTGCAGCACACACTCAATTACTGACACTCCTAACTTGCAGCAAGCACTCAATTACTGATACTTCAACAGTGCAGCACACCCTCAATTACTGACACTCCAATAGTGCAGCACACCCTCAATTACTGACGCTCCAACAGTGCAGCACACAGTCAATTCCTGACACTCCAACAGTGCAGCGCACCCTCAATTACTGACACTCCAATAGTGAAGTTCACCCTCAATTACTGACACTCCCAATAGTGCAGCACACCCTCAATTTCTGACACTCCAATAGTGCAGCACATCCTCAATTACTGACACGCCAATAGTGCAGCGCACCCTCAATTACTGACACTCCAATAGTGCAGCACACACTCAATTACTGACACTCCAATAGTGCAGCACACCCTCAATTACTGACTCTCCAATAGTGAAGCATATAGTCAATTACTGACACTCCAGTAGTGCAACACACCCTCAATCACTGACCCTCCAATAGTGCGTTACACCCTCAATTACTGACACTCCAGTAGTGCATCACACCCTCAATTACTGACACTCTAATAGTGCAACACACCCTCAATTACTAACACTCCAATAGCGCAGCACACCCTCAATTGCTGACACACCAACAGTGCAACACACCCGCAATTATTGACACTCCAATAGTGCAGCACACCCTCAATTGCGACACTAAAATAGTGCAGCACACAGTAAATTACTGACTCTTCAGATGTGCTGCAACTTCTCGATTACTTACACTCCAATATTGCAGCACAACCTCAATTACTGAGACGCTAATAGTGCAGCATACCCTCAATTGCTGACACTCCAATAGTGCAGCGCACATTCAATTACTGGGACGCAATATTGCAGCACACACTCAATTACAGACAGTTCAAAAGTGCAGCACACCCTCAATTACTGACACTCCAAATTGCAGCACATCCTCAATTACTGACAAAAGTGCAGCACACCCTCAATTACTGACACTCCAATAGTGCAGCACACCCTCAATTTCTGACACTCCAATAGTGCAGCACGCCATCAATTAATGACACTCCAATAGTGCAGCACACACTCAATTACTGACACTCCAATCATGCAGCACGCACTCAATTACTGACACATCAACAGTGCAGCACAACCTCAATTACTGACACTCCAATAGTGCAGCACACACTCAATTACTGACACTCCAATAGTGCAGCACACCCTCAATTACTGACACTCCAATCATGCAGCACGCTCTCAATTACTGACACTCCAATAGTGCAGCACACACTCAATTACTCACACTTCAACAGTGCAGCACAACCTCAGTTACTGACACTCCAATCATGCAGCACGCACTCAATTACTGACACTTCAACAGTGCAGCACAACCTCAATTACTGACACTCCAATAGTGCAGCACACACTCAATTGCTGACACTCCAAAAGTGCAGCACACCCACAATTACTGACACTACAATAGTGCAGCACACACTCAATTACTGACACTCCAATAGTGCAGCACACGCTCAATTACTGACACTCCAATAGTGCAGCACACCCTCAATTACTGACACTCCAATAGTGCAGCACACGCTCAATTACTGACACTCCAATAGTGCAGCACACCCTCAATTTCTGACACTCCATTAGTGCAGCACGCCCCCAATTACTGACACTCCAATAGTGCAGCACACACTCAATTACTGACACTCCAAACATGCAGCAAGCACTCAATTACTGATACTTCAACTGTGCAGCACACCCTCAATTACTGACACTCCAATAGTGCAGCACACCCTCAATTACTGACACTCCAATAGTGAAGTTCACCCTCAATTACTGACACTCCCATACTGCAGCACAACGTTAATTAATGAATAACCAATATTGCAGCAACCCACAATTACTGACTCTCCATTACTGCAGCACACTCCCAATTACTGACTCTCCAATAGTGCCGCACACTCTCAATTACTGCCAGTCCAATAGTGCGGTATACCCTCAATTACTGACACTCCAAAAAGTGCAGCCCTCCCTCAATAACTGACACTCCAGTAGTGCAGCACACCCCCAATTACTGACATCTCAAAAGTGCAGCACCCCCTCAATTACTGACACTCCAATAGTGCAGCACACCCTCAATTACTGACACTCCAATAGTGCCGCACACTCTCAATTACTGCCAGTTCAATACTGTGGTATATCCTCAATTACTGACACTCCCAATAGTGCAGCACCCCCTCAATTACTGACACTCCAATAGTGCAGTACAACCTCAATTACTGACACTCAGATAGTGCAGCACACCCTCAATTACTGACACTCCAATAGTGCAGCACACCCTCAATTACTGATACTCAAATAGTGCAGCACACACTCAATTACTGACACTCCAATAGTGCAGCACATACTCAATTACTGACACTCCAATCATGCAGCAAGCACTCAATTACTGATACTTCAACAGTGCAGCACACCCTCAATTTCTGACACTCCAATAGTGCAGCACACCCTCAATTACGGACACTCCAATAGTGCAGCACACACTCAATTCCTGACACTCCAACAGTGCAGCGCACCCTCAATTACTGACATTCCAATAGTGAAGTTCACCCTCAATTACTGACACTCCAATAGTGCAGCACACCCTCAATTTCTGACACTCAAATAGTGCAGCACACCCTCAATTACTGACACTCCAATAGTGCAGCACACACGCAATTACTGACACTCCAATAGTGCAGCGCACCCTCAATTACTGACACTCCAATAGTGCAGCACACACTCAATTACTAACAGTCCAATAGTGCAGCACACCCTCAATTACTGACTCTCCAATAGTGAAGCATATCGTCAATTACTGACACTCCAATAGTGCAGCACACCAACAATTACTGTCACTCCAAAAGTGCAGCACACCCTTAATTACTGACTCTCCAATAGTGAAGCATATAGACAATTACTGACACTCCAGTAGTGCAGCACACCCTCAATTACTGACACTCCAGTAGTGCAGAACACCCTCAATTAGTGACACTACAACAGTGCAGCAAATCCTCAATTATTGACACTCCAATAGTGCAGCACAACCTCAATTTCTGACACTCCAATAGTGCAGCACACCCTCAATTACGGACACTCCAATAGTGCAGCACACCATCAATTACTGAAACTCCAATCGTGCAGCGCACATTCAATTCCTGACACGAATACTGCATCACACACTCAATTACTGACACTCCAACAGCGCAAAACACCCGCAATTACTGACACTCCAATAGTGCAGCAGATCCTCAATTACTACCACTCCAATAGTGCAGCACATCCACAATTACTGACACACCAAATGTGCAGCAAACCCTCAATTACTGACACTCCAATAGCGCAGCACACCCTCAATTGCTGACACACCAACAGTGCAACACACCCGCAATTATTGACACTCCAATAGTGCAGCACACCCTCAATTGCAACACTAAAATAGTGCAGCACACAGTAAATTACTGACTCTTCAGATGTGCTGCACCTTCTCAATTACTTACACTCCAATAATGCAGCACACCCTCAATTAATGAGACGCAAATAGTGCAGCATACCCTCAATTGCTGACACTCCAATAGTGCAGCGCACATTCAATTACTGGGACGCCAATCATGCAGCAGACCCTCAATTACAGACAGTTCAAAAGTGCAGCACACCCTCAATTACTGACAAAAGTGCAGCACACCCTCAATTACTGACACTCCAATAGTGCAGCACACCCTCAATTGCTGACACTCCAATAGTGCAGCACGCCATCAATTACTGACACTCCAATAGTGCAGCACACACTCAATTACTGACACTCCAATCATGCAGCACGCACTCAATTACTGACACTTCAACAGTGCAGCACAACCTCAATTACTGACACTCCAATAGTGCAGCACACACTCAATTACTGACACTCCAATAGTGCATCACACCCTCAATTACTGACACTCCAATTGTGCAGCACACCCTCAATTACTGACACTCCAATAGTGCAGCACACCCTCAATTTCTGACACACCAATAGTGCAGCACGCCCTCAATTACTGAGACTCCAATAGGGCAGCACCTACTCAATTACTGACACACCAATCATGCAGCAAGCACTCAATTACTGATACTTCAACAGTGCAGCACACCCTCAATTTCTGACACTCCAATAGTGCAGCACACCCTCAATTACGGACACTCCAATAGTGCAGCACACACGCAATTCCTGACACTCCAACAGTGCAGCGCACCCTCAATTACTGACATTCCAATAGTGAAGTTCACCCTCAATTACTGACACTCCAATAGTGCAGCACACCCTCAATTTCTGACACTCAAATAGTGCAGCACACCCTCAATTACTGACACTCCAATAGTGCAGCACACCACGCAATTACTGACACTCCAATAGTGCAGCACACCCGCAATTACTGACACTCCAATAGTGCAGCACACCCTCAATTACTGACTCTCCAATAGTGAAGCATATCGTCAATTACTGACACTCCAATAGTGCAGCACACCAACAATTACTGTCACTCCAATAGTGCAGCACACCCTTAATTACTGACTCTCCAATAGTGAAGCATATAGACAATTACTGACACTCCAGTAGTGCAGAACACCCTCAATTAGTGACACTACAACAGTGCAGCAAATCCTCAATTATTGACACTCCAATAGTGCAGCACAACCTCAATTTCTGACACTCCAATAGTGCAGCACACCCTCAATTACGGACACTCCAATAGTGCAGCACACCATCAATTACTGAAACTCCAATCGTGCAGCGCACATTCAATTCCTGACACACGAATACTGCATCACACACTTAATTACTGACACTCCAACAGCGCAAAGCACCCGCAATTACTGACACTCCAATAGTGCAACAGATCCTCAATTACTGACACTCCAATAGTGCAGCACATCCACAATTACTGACACACCAACAGTGCAGCAAACCCTCAATTACTGACACTCCAATAGCGCAGCACACCCTCAATTGCTGACACACCAACAGTGCAACACACCCGCAATTATTGACACTCCAATAGTGCAGCACACCCTCACTTGCGACACTAAAATAGTGCAGCACACAGTAAATTACTGACTCTTCAGATGTGCTGCACCTTCTCAATTACTTACACTCCAATAATGCAGCACACCCTCAATTACTGAGACGCTAATAGTGCAGCATACCCTCAATTGCTGACACTCCAATAGTGCAGAGCACATTCAATTACTGGGACGCCAATATTGCAGCACACCCTCAATTACAGACAGTTCAAAAGTGCAGCACACCCTCAATTACTGACACTCCAAATTGCAGCACATCCTCAATTACTGACAAAAGTGCAGCACACCCTCAATTACTGACACTCCAATAGTGCAGCACACCCTCAATTTCTGACACTCCAATAGTGCAGCACGCCATCAATTACTGACACTCCAATCATGCAGCACGCACTCAATTACTGACACTTCAACAGTGCAGCACACACTCAATTACTGACACTCCAATAGTGCATCACACCCTCAATTACTGACACTCCAATAGTGCATCACACCTTCAATTACTGACACTCCAATAGCGCAGCACACACTCAATTACTGACACTCCAATAGTGAAGCACATCATCAGTAACTGACACTCCAATAGTGCAGCACACCCTCAATTACTGACACTCCAATAGTGCAGCATACCCTCAATTACTGACAATCCAATAGTGCAGCCCAACCTCAGTTACTGAAACTCCAATAGTGCAGCACACCCTCAATTACTAACACTCCACTAGCGCCGCACATCCTCGATTTCTGACACTCCAATAGTGCAGCATACCCTCAATTACTGACAGTCCAATTGTGCAGTAAAACCTCAATTACTGACACTCCAATGGTGCAGCACATCCTCAATTACTGACACTCCAATAGTGCAGCACATCCTCAAGTACTGAAACTCCAATAGTGCAGCAAACCTTCAATTACTGACACTCCGATAGCGCAGCACACCCTCCATTACTGACACTCCAATAGTGCAGCCCACCCTCAATTACTAACACTCCAATTGTGCAGCACACCCTCAATTACTGACACTCCAATAGTGCAGCCACAACCAATTACTGACACTCCAATAGTGCCGCACACCCTCAATTACTGACACTCCAATAGTGCAGCACACCCTCAATTACTGACACTCCAATAGTGCCGTACACCCTCAATTACTGACACTCCAATATTACAGCACAGCTCAATTACTGACACTCCAATAGTGCAGCACACCCTCAATTACTGACACTCCAATAGTGCAGCCCAACCTCAGTTACTGAAACTCCAATAGTGCAGCACACCCTCAATTACTGACACTCCACTAGCGCCGCACATCCTCAATTTCTGACACTCCAATAGTGCAACAAACCCTCAATTACTGACACTCCAATAGTGCAACAAACCCTCAATTACTGACACTCCAATAGTGCAGCACACCCTCAATTACTGACACTCCAATAGTGCAGCACACCCTCAATTACTGACAATCCAATAGTGCAGCCCAACCTCAGTTACTGACACTCCAATAGTGCAGCACACCCTCAAGTACTGAAACTCCAATAGTGCAGCAAACCGTCAATTACTGACACTCCGATAGTGCAGCACACCCTCCATTACTGACACTCCAATAGTGCAGCACACCCTCAATTACTAACACTCCAATAGTGCAGCACACCCTCAATTACTGACACTCCAATAGTGCAGCACACCCTCAATTACGGACACTCCAATAGTGCAGCACACACTCAATTCCTGACACTCCAACAGTGCAGCGCACCCTCAATTACTGACATTCCAATAGTGAAGTTCACCCTCAATTACTGACACTCCAATAGTGCAGCACACCCTCAATTTCTGACACTCAAATAGTGCAGCACACCCTCAATTACTGACACTCCAATAGTGCAGCACACACGCAATTACTGACACTCCAATAGTGCAGCGCACCCTCAATTACTGACACTCCAATAGTGCAGCACACCAGCAATTACTGACACTCCAATAGTGCAGCACACCCTCAATTACTGACTCTCCAATAGTGAAGCATATCGTCAATTACTGACACTCCAATAGTGCAGCACACCAACAATTACTGTCACTCCAATAGTGCAGCACACCCTTAATTACTGACACTCCAGTAGTGCAGAACACCCTCAATTAGTGACACTACAACAGTGCAGCAAATCCTCAATTATTGACACTCCAATAGTGCAGCACAACCTCAATTTCTGACACTCCAATAGTGCAGCACACCCTCAATTACGGACACTCCAATAGTGCAGCACACCATCAATTACTGAAACTCCAATCGTGCAGCGCACATTCAATTCCTGACACACGAATACTGCATCACACACTCAATTACTGACACTCCAACAGCGCAAAGCACCCGCAATTACTGACACTCCAATAGTGCAACAGATCCTCAATTACTGACACTCCAATAGTGCAGCACATCCACAATTACTGACACACCAACAGTGCAGCAAACCCTCAATTACTGACACTCCAATAGCGCAGCACACCCTCAATTGCTGACACACCAACAGTGCAACACATCCGCAATTATTGACACTCCAATAGTGCAGCACACCCTCAATTGCGACACTAAAATAGTGCAGCACACAGTAAATTACTGACTCTTCAGATGTGCTGCACCTTCTCAATTACTTACACTCCAATAATGCAGCACAACCTCAATTACTGAGACGCTAATAGTGCAGCATACCCTCAATTCCTGACTCTCCAATAGTGGAGCGCACATTCAATTACTGGGACGCCAATATTGCAGCACACCCTCAATTACAGACAGTTCAAAAGTGCAGCACACCCTCAATTACTGACACTCCAAATTGCAGCACATCATCAATTACTGACAAAAGTGCAGCACACCCTCAATTACTGACACGCCAATAGTGCAGCACGCCATCAATTACTGACACTCCAATAGTGCAGCACACACTCAATTACTGACACTCCAATCATGCAGCACGCACTCAATTACTCACACTTCAACAGTGCAGCACAACCTCAATTACTGACACTCCAATAGTGCAGCACACACTCAATTACTGACACTCCAATAGTGCATCACACCCTCAATTACTGACACTCCAATTGTGCCACACATCCTCAATTACTGACACTCCAATAGTGCATCACACCCTCAATTACTGACACTCCAATAGTGCATCACACCTTCAATTACTGACACTCCAATAGCGCAGCACACACTCAATTACTGACACTCCAATAGTGAAGCACATCATCAGTAACTGACACTCCAATCGTGCATCAGACCCTCAATTAATGACACTCCAATAGTGCAGCATACCCTCAATTACTGACACTCCAATAGTGCAGCACACCCTCAATTTCTGACACTCCAATAGTGCAGCACGCCATCAATTACTGACACTCCAATAGTGCAGCACACACTCAATTACTGACACTCCAATCATGCAGCACGCACTCAATTACTGACACTTCAACAGTGCAGCACAACCTCAATTACTGACACTCCAATAGTGCAGCACACACTCAATTACTGACACTCCAATAGTGCATCACACCCTCAATTACTGACACTCCAATTGTGCAGCACACCCTCAATTACTGACACTCCAATAGTGCAGCACACCCTCAATTTCTGACACACCAATAGTGCAGCACGCCCTCAATTACTGAGACTCCAATAGGGCAGCACCTACTCAATTACTGACACACCAATCATGCAGCAAGCACTCAATTACTGATACTTCAACAGTGCAGCACACCCTCAATTTCTGACACTCCAATAGTGCAGCACACTCTCAATTACGGACACTCCAATAGTGCAGCACACACTCAATTCCTGACACTCCAACAGTGCAGCGCACCCTCAATTACTGACATTCCAATAGTGAAGTTCACCCTCAATTACTGACACTCCAATAGTGCAGCACACCCTCAATTTCTGACACTCAAATAGTGCAGCACACCCTCAATTACTGACACTCCAATAGTGCAGCACACACGCAATTACTGACACTCCAATAGTGCAGCGCACCCTCAATTACTGACACTCCAATAGTGCAGCACACCCGCAATTACTGACACTCCAATAGTGCAGCACACCCTCAATTACTGACTCTCCAATAGTGAAGCATATCGTCAATTACTGACACTCCAATAGTGCAGCACACCAACAATTACTGTCACTCCAATAGTGCAGCACACCCTTAATTACTGACTCTCCAATAGTGAAGCATATAGACAATTACTGACACTCCAGTAGTGCAGAACACCCTCAATTAGTGACACTACAACAGTGCAGCAAATCCTCAATTATTGACACTCCAATAGTGCAGCACAACCTCAATTTCTGACACTCCAATAGTGCAGCACACCCTCAATTACGGACACTCCAATAGTGCAGCACACCATCAATTACTGAAACTCCAATCGTGCAGCGCACATTCAATTCCTGACACACGAATACTGCATCACACACTCAATTACTGACACTCCAACAGCGCAAAGCACCCGCAATTACTGACACTCCAATAGTGCAACAGATCCTCAATTACTGACACTCCAATAGTGCAGCACATCCACAATTACTGACACACCAACAGTGCAGCAAACCCTGAATTACTGACACTCCAATAGCGCAGCACACCCTCAATTGCTGACACACCAACAGTGCAACACACCCGCAATTATTGACACTCCAATAGTGCAGCACACCCTCACTTGCGACACTAAAATAGTGCAGCACACAGTAAATTACTGACTCTTCAGATGTGCTGCACCTTCTCAATTACTTACACTCCAATAATGCAGCACACCCTCAATTACTGAGACGCTAATAGTGCAGCATACCCTCAATTGCTGACACTCCAATAGTGCAGTGCACATTCAATTACTGGGACGCCAATATTGCAGCACACCCTCAATTACAGACAGTTCAAAAGTGCAGCACACCCTCAATTACTGACACTCCAAATTGCAGCACATCCTCAATTACTGACAAAAGTGCAGCACACCCTCAATTACTGACACTCCAATAGTGCAGCACACCCTCAATTTCTGACACACCAATAGTGCAGCACGCCATCAATTACTGACACTCCAATCATGCAGCACGCACTCAATTACTGACACTTCAACAGTGCAGCACACACTCAATTACTGACACTCCAATAGTGCATCACACCCTCAATTACTGACACTCCAATAGTGCATCACACCTTCAATTACTGACACTCCAATAGCGCAGCACACACTCAATTACTGACACTCCAATAGTGAAGCACATCATCAGTAACTGACACTCCAATAGTGCAGCACACCCTCAATTACTGACACTCCAATAGTGCAGCATACCCTCAATTACTGACAATCCAATAGTGCAGCCCAACCTCAGTTACTGAAACTCCAATAGTGCAGCACACCCTCAATTACTAACACTCCACTAGCGCCGCACATCCTCGATTTCTGACACTCCAATAGTGCAGCATACCCTCAATTACTGACAGTCCAATTGTGCAGTAAAACCTCAATTACTGACACTCCAATGGTGCAGCACATCCTCAATTACTGACACTCCAATAGTGCAGCACATCCTCAAGTACTGAAACTCCAATAGTGCAGCAAACCTTCAATTACTGACACTCCGATAGCGCAGCACACCCTCCATTACTGACACTCCAATAGTGCAGCCCACCCTCAATTACTAACACTCCAATTGTGCAGCACACCCTCAATTACTGACACTCCAATAGTGCAGCCACAACCAATTACTGACACTCCAATAGTGCCGCACACCCTCAATTACTGACACTCCAATAGTGCAGCACACCCTCAATTACTGACACTCCAATAGTGCCGTACACCCTCAATTACTGACACTCCAATATTACAGCACAGCTCAATTACTGACACTCCAATAGTGCAGCCCTACCGCAGTTACTGAAACTCCAATAGTGCAGCACACCCTCAATTACTGACACTCCAATAGTGCAACAAAACCTCAATTACTGACACTCCAATAGTGCAACAAACCCTCAATTACTGACACTCCAATAGTGCAGCACACCCTCAATTACTGACACTCCAATAGTGCAGCACACCCTCAATTACTGACAATCCAATAGTGCAGCCCAACCTCAGTTACTGACACTCCAATAGTGCAGCACACCCTCAAGTACTGAAACTCCAATAGTGCAGCAAACCGTCAATTACTGACACTCCGATAGTGCAGCACACCCTCCATTACTGACACTCCAATAGTGCAGCACACCCTCAATTACTAACACTCCAATAGTGCAGCACACCCTCAATTACTGACACTCCAATAGTGCAGCACACCCTCAATTACGGACACTCCAATAGTGCAGCACACACTCAATTCCTGACACTCCAACAGTGCAGCGCACCCTCAATTACTGACATTCCAATAGTGAAGTTCACCCTCAATTACTGACACTCCAATAGTGCAGCACACCCTCAATTTCTGACACTCAAATAGTGCAGCACACCCTCAATTACTGACACTCCAATAGTGCAGCACACACGCAATTACTGACACTCCAATAGTGCAGCGCACCCTCAATTACTGACACTCCAATAGTGCAGCACACACTCAATTACTGACACTCCAATAGTGCAGCACACCCTCAATTACTGACTCTCCAATAGTGAAGCATATCGTCAATTACTGACACTCCAATAGTGCAGCACACCAACAATTACTGTCACTCCAATAGTGCAGCACACCCTTAATTACTGACTCTCCAATAGTGAAGCATATAGACAATTACTGACACTCCAGTAGTGCAGCACACCCTCAATTACTGACACTCCAGTAGTGCAGAACACCCTCAATTAGTGACACTACAACAGTGCAGCAACTCCTCAATTATTGAAACTCCAATAGTGCAGCACAACCTCAATTTCTGACACTCCAATAGTGCAGCACACCCTCAATTACGGACACTCCAATAGTGCAGCACACCATCAATTACTGAAACTCCAATCGTGCAGCGCACATTCAATTCCTGACACACGAATACTGCATCACACACTCAATTACTGACACTCCAACAGCGCAAAGCACCCGCAATTACTGACACTCCAATAGTGCAACAGATCCTCAATTACTGACACTCCAATAGTGCAGCACATCCACAATTACTGACACACCAACAGTGCAGCAAACCCTCAATTACTGACACTCCAATAGCGCAGCACACCCTCAATTGCTGACACACCAACAGTGCAACACATCCGCAATTATTGACACTCCAATAGTGCAGCACACCCTCAATTGCGACACTAAAATAGTGCAGCACACAGTAAATTACTGACTCTTCAGATGTGCTGCACCTTCTCAATTACTTACACTCCAATAATGCAGCACAACCTCAATTACTGAGACGCTAATAGTGCAGCATACCCTCAATTGCTGACACTCCAATAGTGGAGCGCACATTCAATTACTGGGACGCCAATATTGCAGCACACCCTCAATTACAGACAGTTCAAAAGTGCAGCACACCCTCAATTACTGACACTCCAAATTGCAGCACATCCTCAATTACTGACAAAAGTGCAGCACACCCTCAATTACTGACACTCCAATAGTGCAGCACACCCTCAATTTCTGACACTCCAATAGTGCAGCACGCCATCAATTACTGACACTCCAATAGTGCAGCACACACTCAATTACTGACACTCCAATCATGCAGCACGCACTCAATTACTGACACTTCAACAGTGCAGCACAACCTCAATTACTGACACTCCAATAGTGCAGCACACACTCAATTACTGACACTCCAATAGTGCATCACACCCTCAATTACTGACACTCCAATTGTGCCACACACCCTCAATTACTGACACTCCAATAGTGCATCACACCCTCAATTACTGACACTCCAATAGTGCATCACACCTTCAATTACTGACACTCCAATAGCGCAGCACACACTCAATTACTGACACTCCAATAGTGAAGCACATCATCAGTAACTGACACTCCAATCGTGCATCACACCCTCAATTAATGACACTCCAATAGTGCAGCATACCCTCAATTACTGACACTCCAATAGTGCAGCACACCCTCAATTTCTGACACTCCAATAGTGCAGCACGCCATCAATTACTGACACTCCAATAGTGCAGCACACACTCAATTACTGACACTCCAATCATGCAGCACGCACTCAATTACTGACACTTCAACAGTGCAGCACAACCTCAATTACTGACACTCCAATAGTGCAGCACACACTCAATTACTGACACTCCAATAGTGCATCACACCCTCAATTACTGACACTCCAATTGTGCAGCACACCCTCAATTACTGACACTCCAATAGTGCAGCACACCCTCAATTTCTGACACACCAATAGTGCAGCACGCCCTCAATTACTGAGACTCCAATAGGGCAGCACCTACTCAATTACTGACACACCAATCATGCAGCAAGCACTCAATTACTGATACTTCAACAGTGCAGCACACCCTCAATTTCTGACACTCCAATAGTGCAGCACACCCTCAATTACGGACACTCCAATAGTGCAGCACACACTCAATTCCTGACACTCCAACAGTGCAGCGCACCCTCAATTACTGACATTCCAATAGTGAAGTTCACCCTCAATTACTGACACTCCAATAGTGCAGCACACCCTCAATTTCTGACACTCAAATAGTGCAGCACACCCTCAATTACTGACACTCCAATAGTGCAGCACACACGCAATTACTGACACTCCAATAGTGCAGCGCACCCTCAATTACTGACACTCCAATAGTGCAGCACACCCGCAATTACTGACACTCCAATAGTGCAGCAAACCCTCAATTACTGACTCTCCAATAGTGAAGCATATCGTCAATTACTGACACTCCAATAGTGCAGCACACCAACAATTACTGTCACTCCAATAGTGCAGCACACCCTTAATTACTGACTCTCCAATAGTGAAGCATATAGACAATTACTGACACTCCAGTAGTGCAGAACACCCTCAATTAGTGACACTACAACAGTGCAGCAAATCCTCAATTATTGACACTCCAATAGTGCAGCACAACCTCAATTTCTGACACTCCAATAGTGCAGCACACCCTCAATTACGGACACTCCAATAGTGCAGCACACCATCAATTACTGAAACTCCAATCGTGCAGCGCACATTCAATTCCTGACACACGAATACTGCATCACACACTCAATTACTGACACTCCAACAGCGCAAAGCACCCGCAATTACTGACACTCCAATAGTGCAACAGATCCTCAATTACTGACACTCCAATAGTGCAGCACATCCACAATTACTGACACACCAACAGTGCAGCAAACCCTCAATTACTGACACTCCAATAGCGCAGCACACCCTCAATTGCTGACACACCAACAGTGCAACACACCCGCAATTATTGACACTCCAATAGTGCAGCACACCCTCACTTGCGACACTAAAATAGTGCAGCACACAGTAAATTACTGACTCTTCAGATGTGCTGCACCTTCTCAATTACTTACACTCCAATAATGCAGCACACCCTCAATTACTGAGACGCTAATAGTGCAGCATACCCTCAATTGCTGACACTCCAATAGTGCAGTGCACATTCAATTACTGGGACGCGAATATTGCAGCACACCCTCAATTACAGACAGTTCAAAAGTGCAGCACACCCTCATTTACTGACACTCCAAATTGCAGCACATCCTCAATTACTGACAAAAGTGCAGCACACCATCAATTACTGACACTCCAATAGTGCAGCACACCCTCAATTTCTGACACTCCAATAGTGCAGCACGCCATCAATTACTGACACTCCAATCATGCAGCACGCACTCAATTACTGACATTTCAACAGTGCAGCACACCCTCAATTACTGACACTCCAATAGTGCATCATACCCTCAATTACTGACACTCCAATAGTGCATCACACCCTCAATTACTGACACTCCAATAGTGCATCACACCTTCAATTACTGACACTCCAATAGCGCAGCACACACTCAATTACTGACACTCCAATAGTGAAGCACATCATCAGTAACTGACACTCCAATAGTGCAGCACACCCTCAATTACTGACACTCCAATAGTGCAGCATACCCTCAATTACTGACAATCCAATAGTGCAGCCCAACCTCAGTTACTGAAACTCCAATAGTGCAGCACACCCTCAATTACTAACACTCCACTAGCGCCGCACATCCTCGATTTCTGACACTCCAATAGTGCAGCATACCCTCAATTACTGACAGTCCAATTGTGCAGTAAAACCTCAATTACTGACACTCCAATGGTGCAGCACATCCTCAATTACTGACACTCCAATAGTGCAGCACATCCTCAAGTACTGAAACTCCAATAGTGCAGCAAACCTTCAATTACTGACACTCCGATAGCGCAGCACACCCTCCATTACTGACACTCCAATAGTGCAGCCCACCCTCAATTACTAACACTCCAATTGTGCAGCACACCCTCAATTACTGACACTCCAATAGTGCAGCCACAACCAATTACTGACACTCCAATAGTGCCGCACACCCTCAATTACTGACACTCCAATAGTGCAGCACACCCTCAATTACTGACATTCCAATAGTGCCGTACACCCTCAATTACTGACACTCCAATATTACAGCACAGCTCAATTACTGACACTCCAATAGTGCAGCACACCCTCAATTACTGACACTCCAATAGTGCAGCCCAACCTCAGTTACTGAAACTCCAATAGTGCAGCACACCCTCAATTACTGACACTCCACTAGCGCCGCACATCCTCAATTTCTGACACTCCAATAGTGCAACAAACCCTCAATTACTGACACTCCAATAGTGCAACAAACCCTCAATTACTGACACTCCAATAGTGCAGCACACCCTCAATTACTGATACTCCAATAGTGCAGCACACCCTCAATTACTGACAATCCAATAGTGCAGCCCAACCTCAGTTACTGACACTCCAATAGTGCAGCACACCCTCAAGTACTGAAACTCCAATAGTGCAGCAAACCGTCAATTACTGACACTCCGATAGCGCAGCACACCCTCCATTACTGACACTCCAATAGTGCAGCACACCCTCAATTACTAACACTCCAATAGTGCAGCACACCCTCAATTACTGACACTCCAATAGTGCAGCACACCATCAATTACGGACACTCCAATAGTGCAGCACACACTCAATTCCTGACACTCCAACAGTGCAGCGCACCCTCAATTACTGACATTCCAATAGTGAAGTTCACCCTCAATTACTGACACTCCAATAGTGCAGCACACCCTCAATTTCTGACACTCAAATAGTGCAGCACACCCTCAATTACTGACACTCCAATAGTGCAGCACACACGCAATTACTGACACTCCAATAGTGCAGCGCACCCTCAATTACTGACACTCCAATAGTGCAGCACACCCGCAATTGCTGACACTCCAATAGTGCAGCACACCCTCAATTACTGACTCTCCAATAGTGAAGCATATCGTCAATTACTGACACTCCAATAGTGCAGCACACCAACAATTACTGTCACTCCAATAGTGCAGCACACCCTTAATTACTGACTCTCCAATAGTGAAGCATATAGACAATTACTGACACTCCAGTAGTGCAGCACACCCACAATTACTGACACTCCAGTAGTGCAGAACACCCTCAATTAGTGACACTACAACAGTGCAGCAAATCCTCAATTATTGACACTCCAATAGTGCAGCACAACCTCAATTTCTGACACTCCAATAGTGCAGCACACCCTCAATTACGGACACTCCAATCATGCAGCACGCACTCAATTACTGACACTTCAACAGTGCAGCACAACCTCAATTACTGACACTCCAATAGTGCAGCACACACTCAATTACTGACACTCCAATAGTGCATCACACCCTCAATTACTGACACTCCAATTGTGCAGCACACCCTCAATTACTGACACTCCAATAGTGCAGCACACCCTCAATTTCTGACACACCAATAGTGCAGCACGCCCTCAATTACTGAGACTCCAATAGGGCAGCACCTACTCAATTACTGACACACCAATCATGCAGCAAGCACTCAATTACTGATACTTCAACAGTGCAGCACACCCTCAATTTCTGACACTCCAATAGTGCAGCACACCCTCAATTACGGACACTCCAATAGTGCAGCACACACTCAATTCCTGACACTCCAACAGTGCAGCGCACCCTCAATTACTGACATTCCAATAGTGAAGTTCACCCTCAATTACTGACACTCCAATAGTGCAGCACACCCTCAATTTCTGACACTCAAATAGTGCAGCACACCCTCAATTACTGACACTCCAATAGTGCAGCACACACGCAATTACTGACACTCCAATAGTGCAGCGCACCCTCAATTACTGACACTCCAATAGTGCAGCACACCCGCAATTACTGACACTCCAATAGTGCAGCAAACCCTCAATTACTGACTCTCCAATAGTGAAGCATATCGTCAATTACTGACACTCCAATAGTGCAGCACACCAACAATTACTGTCACTCCAATAGTGCAGCACACCCTTAATTACTGACTCTCCAATAGTGAAGCATATAGACAATTACTGACACTCCAGTAGTGCAGAACACCCTCAATTAGTGACACTACAACAGTGCAGCAAATCCTCAATTATTGACACTCCAATAGTGCAGCACAACCTCAATTTCTGACACTCCAATAGTGCAGCACACCCTCAATTACGGACACTCCAATAGTGCAGCACACCATCAATTACTGAAACTCCAATCGTGCAGCGCACATTCAATTCCTGACACACGAATACTGCATCACACACTCAATTACTGACACTCCAACAGCGCAAAGCACCCGCAATTACTGACACTCCAATAGTGCAACAGATCCTCAATTACTGACACTCCAATAGTGCAGCACATCCACAATTACTGACACACCAACAGTGCAGCAAACCCTCAATTACTGACACTCCAATAGCGCAGCACACCCTCAATTGCTGACACACCAACAGTGCAACACACCCGCAATTATTGACACTCCAATAGTGCAGCACACCCTCACTTGCGACACTAAAATAGTGCAGCACACAGTAAATTACTGACTCTTCAGATGTGCTGCACCTTCTCAATTACTTACACTCCAATAATGCAGCACACCCTCAATTACTGAGACGCTAATAGTGCAGCATACCCTCAATTGCTGACACTCCAATAGTGCAGTGCACATTCAATTACTGGGACGCCAATATTGCAGCACACCCTCAATTACAGACAGTTCAAAAGTGCAGCACACCCTCAATTACTGACACTCCAAATTGCAGCACATCCTCAATTACTGACAAAAGTGCAGCACACCATCAATTACTGACACTCCAATAGTGCCGCACACCCTCAATTTCTGACACTCCAATAGTGCAGCACGCCATCAATTACTGACACTCCAATCATGCAGCACGCACTCAATTACTGACATTTCAACAGTGCAGCACACCCTCAATTACTGACACTCCAATAGTGCATCATACCCTCAATTACTGACACTCCAATAGTGCATCACACCCTCAATTACTGACACTCCAATAGTGCATCACACCTTCAATTACTGACACTCCAATAGCGCAGCACACACTCAATTACTGACACTCCAATAGTGAAGCACATCATCAGTAACTGACACTCCAATAGTGCAGCACACCCTCAATTACTGACACTCCAATAGTGCAGCATACCCTCAATTACTGACAATCCAATAGTGCAGCCCAACCTCAGTTACTGAAACTCCAATAGTGCAGCACACCCTCAATTACTAACACTCCACTAGCGCCGCACATCCTCGATTTCTGACACTCCAATAGTGCAGCATACCCTCAATTACTGACAGTCCAATTGTGCAGTAAAACCTCAATTACTGACACTCCAATGGTGCAGCACATCCTCAATTACTGACACTCCAATAGTGCAGCACATCCTCAAGTACTGAAACTCCAATAGTGCAGCAAACCTTCAATTACTGACACTCCGATAGCGCAGCACACCCTCCATTACTGACACTCCAATAGTGCAGCCCACCCTCAATTACTAACACTCCAATTGTGCAGCACACCCTCAATTACTGACACTCCAATAGTGCAGCCACAACCAATTACTGACACTCCAATAGTGCCGCACACCCTCAATTACTGACACTCCAATAGTGCAGCACACCCTCAATTACTGACATTCCAATAGTGCCGTACACCCTCAATTACTGACACTCCAATATTACAGCACAGCTCAATTACTGACACTCCAATAGTGCAGCACACCCTCAATTACTGACACTCCAATAGTGCAGCCCAACCTCAGTTACTGAAACTCCAATAGTGCAGCACACCCTCAATTACTGACACTCCACTAGCGCCGCACATCCTCAATTTCTGACACTCCAATAGTGCAACAAACCCTCAATTACTGACACTCCAATAGTGCAACAAACCCTCAATTACTGACACTCCAATAGTGCAGCACACCCTCAATTACTGATACTCCAATAGTGCAGCACACCCTCAATTACTGACAATCCAATAGTGCAGCCCAACCTCAGTTACTGACACTCCAATAGTGCAGCACACCCTCAAGTACTGAAACTCCAATAGTGCAGCAAACCGTCAATTACTGACACTCCGATAGCGCAGCACACCCTCCATTACTGACACTCCAATAGTGCAGCACACCCTCAATTACTAACACTCCAATAGTGCAGCACACCCTCAATTACTGACACTCCAATAGTGCAGCACACCATCAATTACGGACACTCCAATAGTGCAGCACACACTCAATTCCTGACACTCCAACAGTGCAGCGCACCCTCAATTACTGACATTCCAATAGTGAAGTTCACCCTCAATTACTGACACTCCAATAGTGCAGCACACCCTCAATTTCTGACACTCAAATAGTGCAGCACACCCTCAATTACTGACACTCCAATAGTGCAGCACACACGCAATTACTGACACTCCAATAGTGCAGCGCACCCTCAATTACTGACACTCCAATAGTGCAGCACACCCGCAATTGCTGACACTCCAATAGTGCAGCACACCCTCAATTACTGACTCTCCAATAGTGAAGCATATCGTCAATTACTGACACTCCAATAGTGCAGCACACCAACAATTACTGTCACTCCAATAGTGCAGCACACCCTTAATTACTGACTCTCCAATAGTGAAGCATATAGACAATTACTGACACTCCAGTAGTGCAGCACACCCACAATTACTGACACTCCAGTAGTGCAGAACACCCTCAATTAGTGACACTACAACAGTGCAGCAAATCCTCAATTATTGACACTCCAATAGTGCAGCACAACCTCAATTTCTGACACTCCAATAGTGCAGCACACCCTCAATTACGGACACTCCAATAGTGCAGCACACCATCAATTACTGAAACTCCAATCGTGCAGCGCACATTCAATTCCTGACACACGAATACTGCATCACACACTCAATTAATGACACTCCAACAGCGCAAAGCACCCGCAATTACTGACACTCCAATAGTGCAACAGATCCTCAATTACTGACACTCCAATATTGCAGCACATCCACAATTACTGACACACCAACAGTGCAGCAAACCCTCAATTACTGACACTCCAATAGCGCAGCACACCCTCAATTGCTGACACACCAACAGTGCAACACATCCGCAATTATTGACACTCCAATAGTGCAGCACACCCTCAATTGCGACACTAAAATAGTGCAGCACACAGTAAATTACTGACTCTTCAGATGTGCTGCACCTTCTCAATTACTGACACTCCAATAATGCAGCACAACCTCAATTACTGAGACGCTAATAGTGCAGCATACCCTCAATTGCTGACACTCCAATAGTGGAGCGCACATTCAATTACTGGGACGCCAATATTGCAGCACACCCTCAATTACAGACAGTTCAAAAGTGCAGCACACCCTCAATTACTGACACTCCAAATTGCAGCACATCCTCAATTACTGACAAAAGTGCAGCACACCCTCAATTACTGACACTCCAATAGTGCAGCACACCCTCAATTACTGACACTCCAATTGTGCCACACACCCTCAATTACTGACACTCCAATAGTGCATCACACCCTCAATTACTGACACTCCAATAGTGCATCACACCTTCAATTACTGACACTCCAATAGCGCAGCACACACTCAATTACTGACACTCCAATAGTGAAGCACATCATCAGTAACTGACACTCCAATCGTGCATCACACCCTCAATTAATGACACTCCAATAGTGCAGCATACCCTCAATTACTGACAATCCAATAGTGCAGCCCAACCTCAGTTACTGAAACTCCAATAGTGCAGCACACCCTCAATTACTAACACTCCACTAGCGCCGCACATCCTCGATTTCTGACACTCCAATAGTGCAGCATACCCTCAATTACTGACAGTCCAATTGTGCAGTAAAACCTCAATTACTGACACTCCAATGGTGCAGCACATCCTCAATTACTGACACTCCAATAGTGCAGCACATCCTCAAGTACTGAAACTCCAATAGTGCAGCAAACCTTCAATTACTGACACTCCGATAGCGCAGCACACCCTCCATTACTGACACTCCAATAGTGCAGCCCACCCTCAATTACTAACACTCCAATTGTGCAGCACACCCTCAATTACTGACACTCCAATAGTGCAGCCACAACCAATTACTGACACTCCAATAGTGCCACACACCCTCAATTACTGACACTCCAATATTACAGCACAGCTCAATTACTGACACTCCAAATGTCCAGTACACCCTCAATTACTGACACTCCAATATTACAGCACAGCTCAATTACTGACACTCCAAATGTCCAGTACACCCTCAATTACTGACGCTCCATTAGTGCAGCACAACCACAAATTATGACACTCCATTTGTGCAGCACACATTTGTTACTGACACTCCAATAGTGCAGCACACCCTCAATTACTGACACTCCAATAGTGCAGCCCAACCTCAGTTACTGAAACTCCAATAGTGCAGCACACCCTCAATTACTGACACTCCACTAGCGCCGCACATCCTCAATTTCTGACACTCCAATAGTGCAACAAACCCTCAATTACTGACACTCCAATAGTGCAACAAACCCTCAATTACTGACACTCCAATAGTGCAGCACACCCTCAATTACTGACACTCCAATAGTGCAGCACACCCTCAATTACTGACAATCCAATAGTGCAGCCCAACCTCAGTTACTGACACTCCAATAGTGCAGCACACCCTCAAGTACTGAAACTCCAATAGTGCAGCAAACCGTCAATTACTGACACTCCGATAGCGCAGCACACCCTCCATTACTGACACTCCAATAGTGCAGCACACCCTCAATTACTAACACTCCAATAGTGCAGCACACCCTCATTTACTGACACTCCAATAGTGCAGCACACCCTCAATTACTAACACTCCAATAGTGCAGCACACCCTCAATTACTGACACTCCAATAGTGCAGCACACTCTCAATTACTGACACTCCAATAGTGCAGCACATCCTCAATTACTGACACTCCAATAGTGCAGCACACAACCAATTACTGACACTCCAATAGTGCCGCACACCCTCAATTACTGACACTCCAATATTCCAGCGCACCTCAATTACTGACACTCCAATTGTCCAGTACATCCTCAATTACTGACACTCCAATAGTGCAGCACGCACTCAATTACTGACGCTCCATTAGTGCAGCAGAGCCTCAATTACAGACACACCAACAGTGCAGCACAACCACAAATTCTGACACTCCATTTGTGCAGCACACCCTTTGTTTCTGACACTCCAATAGTGCAGCACAACCTCAATTACTGACAATCCAATAGTGCAGCACACCCTCAATTACTGACACTCCAATAGTGCAGCACACCCTCAATTACTGACAGTCCAATTGTGCAGTAAAACCTCAATTACTGACACTCCAATAGTGCAGCACATCCTCAAGTACTGAAACTCCAATAGTGCAGCAAACCTTCAATTACTGACACTCCGATAGCGCAGCACACCCTCCATTACTGACACAACAGTAGTGCAGCACACCCTCAATTACTAACACTCCAATAGTGCAGCACACCCTCAATTACTGACACTCCAATAGTGCAGCACGCACTCAATTACTGACACTCCATTAGTGCAGCACAGCCTCAATTAAAGACACAAGAATAGTGCAGCACAGCCTCAATTACTGACAATCCAACAGTGCTGCAGACAATCAATTACTGACACTCCAATTTTACAGCATACCCTAAATTACTGACACTCCAATTTTACATCATACCCTCAATTACTGACACTCCAATATTGCAGCACACCCTTAATTCCTGACACTCCATCAGTGCAGCACAGCCTCAAATACTGGCACTCCAATAGTTCAGCACACCCTCAATTACTGACACTCCAATAGTGCAGCACGTTCTCAATTACTGACACTCCAATAGTGTGGCACACCATTGTTTACTGACACACCAATAGTGATGCACACCCGCAAGTACTGACACCCCAATAGTGCAGCAAATCTCGATTACAGACACTCCAATAGTGCAGCACACCCTCATTTTCTGACACTCCAATAGTGCAGCATGCCCTCAATTACTGACACTACAATAGCACAGCACACCCTCAATTACTGACACTCCAATAGTGCTCACAACCTCAATTACTGACACTCCAATAGTGCAGCACACCCTCAATTACTGACACTCCAATGGTGCAGCACACCCTCCATTACAGACACACCAATAGTTTAGCCCTCCCTCATTTACTTGCACTCCAATTGTGCAGCACACCCTCAATTTCTGACACTCCCATACTGCAGCACAACGTTAATTACTGAATAACCAATAATGCAGCAACCCACAATTACAGACTCTCCATTACTGCAGCACACTCCCAATTACTGACACTCCAATAGTGCAGCACACCCTCAATTACTGACACTCCAATAGTGCCGCACACTCTCAATTACTGCCAGTCCAATAGTGCGGTATACCCTCAATTACTGACACTCCAAAAGTGCAGCCCTCCCTCAATAACTGACACTCCAATAGTGCAGCACACCCTCAATTACTGATATCTCAATAGTGCAGCACACCCTCAATTACTGACACTCCAATAGTGCAGCACACCCTCAATTACTGACACTCCAAAAGTGCCGCACACTCTCAATTACTGACAGTCCAATAGTGTGGTATATCCTCAATTACTGACATTCCAATAGTGCAGCACCCTCTCAATTACTGACACTCCAATAGTGCAGTACAACCTCAATTACTGACACTCCAATAGTGCAGCACACCCTCAATTACTGACATTTCAATAGTGCAGCACACCCTCAATTACTGACACTCCAATAGTGCAGCACACCCTCAATTACTGACACTCCAATAGTGCAGCACAACCTCAATTTCTGACGCTCCAATAGTGAAGCACGCCCTCAATTACTGACAGTCCAATAGTGCAGCATACACTCAATTCCTGACACTCCAACAGTGCAGCGCACCCTCAATTACTGACACTCCTATAGTGAAGTTCACCCTCAATTACTGATACTCCAATAGTGCAGCGCACCCTCAATTACTGACACTCCAATAGTGCAGCACACACTCAATTACTGACACTCCAATAGTGCAGCACACCCTCAATTACTGACTCTCCAATAGTGAAGCATATCGTCAATTACTGACACTCCAATAGTGCAGCACACCAACAATTACTGTCACTCCAATAGTGCAGCACACCCTTAATTACTGACACTCCAATAGTGAAGCATATAGTCAATTACTGACACTCCAATAGTGCAGTACACCAACAATTACTGACACTCCAATAGTGCAGTATACCATCAATTACTGACACTCCAATAGTGCAGCACACCCGCAATTACTGACACTCCAATAGTGCAGCATTCCCTCAATTACTGACTCTCCAATAGTGAAGCATATCGTCAATTACTGACACTCCAATAGCGCAGCATACCCTCAACTACTGACACTCCAACAGTGCAGCACACCCTCAATTACAGACACTCCAATAGTGCAGTATACCCTCAATTACTGACACTCCAATAGTCAGCACACCCTCAATTACTGACACTCCAATAGTGCAGCACACCCTCAATTACTGACACTCCAATAGTGCAGTATACCCGCAATTACTGACACTCCAATAGTGCAGCACACCCTCAATAACTGACACTCCAATAGTGCAGCACACACTCAATTACTGACACTCGAATAGTGCTGCTCCATCAATTACTGACACACCAATAGTGCAGTATACCCTCAATTACTGACACTCCAATAGTGCAGCACACTGTCAATTACTGCCACTCCAGTAGTGCAGCACACCCTTAATTACTGACACTGCAATCGTGCAGAACATCCTCAATTACTGACACTCCAATAGTGCAGTATACCCTCAATTACTGAACCTCCAATTTTGCAGTATACCCTCAATTACTGACACTCCAATAGTGCAGTATACCCTCAATTACTGACACTCCAATAGTACATCACACACTCAATTTCTGACACTCCAATAGTGCAGCACACCCTCAATTACTGTCACTCCAATAGTTCAGCACACCCTCAATTACTAACACTCCAATAGTTCAGCACACCCTCAAATACTGACACTCCAAAAGTGCAGCACACCCTCAATTACTGACACACCAATAGTGCAGCACACATTCAATTACTGACACTACAATAGTGCTGCACAAATTCAATTACTGATACTCCAATAGTGCATCACACCCTCAATTACTGACACTCTAATAGGGCAACACACCCTCAATTACTAACACTTCAATTGTGCAGCACATCCTCAATTTCTGACACTCCCATACTGCAGCACAACGTTAATTAATGAATAACCAATAATGCAGCAACCCACACTTACTGACTCTCCATTACTGCAGCACACTCCCAATTACTGACACTCCAATAGTGCCGCACACTCTCAATTACTGTCAGTCCAAGAGTGCGGTATACCCTAAATTATTGACACTCCGAAAGTGCAGCCCTCCCTCAATAACTGACATTCCAATAGTGCAGCACACCCTCAATTACTGATATCTCAATAGTGCAGCACACCCTCAATTACTGACACTCCAATAGTGCAGCACACCCTCAATTACTGACACTCCAATAGTGCCGCACACTCTCAATTACTGCCAGTCCAATAGTGTGGTATATCCTCAATTACTGACACTCCAATAGTGCAGCACACCCTCAATTACTGACACTCCAATAGTGCAGAACACCCTCAATTACTGACACTCCAATAGTGCAGCACACCCTCAATTACTGACACTCCAATAGTGCAGCACACCCTCAATTTCTGACACTCCAATAGTGCAGCACGCCCTCAATTACTGACACTCCAATAGTGCAGCACATACTCAATTACTGACAATCCAGTCATGCAGCAAGCACTCAATTACTGATACTTCAACAGTGCAGCACACCCTCAATTTCTGACACTCCAATAGTGCAGCACACCCTCAATTACGGACACTCCAATAGTGCAGCGCACCCTCAATTACTGACACTCCAATATTGAAGTTCACCCTCAATTACTGACACTCCAATAGTGCAGCACACCCTCAATTGCTGACACTCCAATAGTGCAGCACACCCTCAATTACTGACACTCCAATAGTGCAGCACACACGCAATTACTGACACTCCAATAGTGCAGCGCACCCTCAATTACTGACACTCCAATAGTGCAGCACAGACTCAATTACTGACACTCCAATAGTGCAGCATTCCCTCAATTGCTGACTCTCCAATAGTGAAGCATATCGTCAATTACTGACACTCCAATAGCGCAGCATACCCTCAATTACTGACACTCCAACAGTGCAGCACACCCTCAATTTCAGAAACTCCAATAGTGCAGTATACCCTCAATTACTGACACTCCAATAGTCAGCACCTGCTCTATTACTGACACTCCAATAGTGCAGCACACCCTCAATTACTGACACTCCAATAGTGCAGTATACCCTCAATTACTGACACTCCAATAATGCAGCACACCCTCAATAACTGACACTCCAATAGTGCAGCACACCCTCAATTACTGACACTCCAATAGTGCTGCTCCATCAATTACTGACACACCAATAGTGCAGTATTCCCTCAATTACTGACACTCCAATAGTGCAGCACACCGTCAATTACTGACGCTCCAGTAGTGCAGCACACACTTAATTACTGACACTGCAATCGTGCAGAACATCCTCAATTACTGACACTCCAATAGTGCAGTATACCCTCAATTACTGACCCTCCAATATTGTAGTATACCCTCAATTACTGACACTCCAATAGTGCAGCACACCCTCAAATACTGACAATCCAATAGTACATCACACACTCAATTTCTGACACTCCAATAGTGCAGCACACCCTCAATTACTGTCACTCCAATAGTTCAGCACACCCTCAATTACTAACACTCCAATAGTTCAGCACCCCCTCAAATATTGACACTCCAAAAGTGCAGCACACCCTCAATTACTGACAAACCAATAGTGCAGCACACATTCAATTACTGACACTACAATAATGCTGCACAAATTCAATTTCTGACACTCCAATAGTGCATCACACCCTCAATTACTGACACTCTAATAGTGCAACACACCCTCAATTACTAACACTCCAATAGTGCATCACACCCTCAATTACTGACACTCCAATAGTGCAGCACACCCTCAATTACTGACACTCCAGTAGTGCAGCACACCATCAATTACTGAAACTCCAATAGTGCATCACAACCTCAATTACTGACACACCAATAGTGCAGCACACCCTCAATTACTGACACTCCAATAGTGCAACCCCCCCTCAATTACTGACACTCCAATAGTGCATCACACCCTCAATTACTGACACTCCAATAGTGCAACACACCCTCAATTACTGACACTCCAATAGTGCATCACACCCTCAATTCCTGACACTCCAATAGTGCATCACACCCTCAATTACTGACACTCCAATAGTGCAACACACCCTCAATTACTGACACTCCAATAGTGCATTACACCCTCAATTACTGACACTCCAATAGTGCATCACACCTTCAATTACTGACACTCCAATAGCGCAGCACACACTCAATTACTGACTCTCCAATAGTGAAGCACATCATCAGTTACTGACACTCCAATAGTGCATCACACCCTCAATTTCTGACACTCCAATAGTGCAACACACACTCAATTACTGACCCTCCAATAGTGCCGCACACACTTAATTACTTACAGTCCAATAGTGCAGCACACCCTCAATTAATGACACTCCAATAGTGCAGCATACCCTCAATTACTGACAGTCCAATAGTGCCGCACACACTTAATTACTGACAGACCAATAGTGCAGCACACCCTCAATTAATGACACTCCAATAGTGCAGCACACCCTCAATTACTGACACTCCAATAGTGCAGCACACCCTCAATTACTGACACTCCAATAGTGCAGCACACCCTCAATTACTGACACTCCCATATTGCAGCACACCCTCAATTACTGACACTCCAATAGTGCAGCACACCCTCAATTACTGACACTCCAATAGTGCAGCACACCCTCAATTACTGACACTCCCATATTGCAGCACACCCTCAATTACTGACACTCCAATAGTGCAGCCCAACCTCAGTTACTGAAACCCCAATAGTGCAGCACAACCCCAATTAATGACACTCCACTAGCGCCGCACATCCCGAATTTCTGACACTCCAATAGTGCAGCATACCCTCAATTACTGACAGTCCCATTGTGCAGTAAAACCTCAATTACTGACACTCCAATGGTGCAGCACATCCTCAAGTACTGAAACTCCAATAGTGCAGCAAACCTTCAATTACTGACACTCCGATAGCGCAGCACACCCTCCATTACTGACACTCCAATAGTGCAGCACAGCCTCAATTACTAACACTCCAATAGTGCAGCACACCCTCAATTACTGACACTCCAATAGTGCAGCACACAACCAATTACTAACACTCCAATAGTGCAGCACACAACCAATTACTGACACTCCAATAGTGCAGCACACACGCAATTACTGACACTACAATAGTTCAGCGCACCCTCAATTACTGACACTCCAATAGTGCAGCACACACTCAATTACTGACACTCCAATAGTGCAGCACACCCTCAATTACTGACACTCCAGTAGTGCAGCACACCATCAATTACTGACACTCCAATAGTGCATCACACCCTCAATTACTGACACACCAATAGTGCAGCACACCCTCAATTACTGACACTCCAATAGTGCAACACCCCCTCAATTACTGACACTCCAATAGTGCATCACACCCTCAATTACTGACACTCCAATAGTGCAACACACCCTCAATTACTGACACTCCAATAGTGCATCACACCCTCAATTACTGACACTCCAATAGTGCATCACACCCTCAATTACTGACACTCCAATAGTGCAGTATACCCTCAATTACTGACCCTCCAATATTGTAGTATACCCTCAATTACTGACACTCCAATAGTGCAGCACACCCTCAATTACTGACAATCCAATAGTACATCACACACTCAATTTCTGACACTCCAATAGTGCAGCACACCCTCAATTACTGTCACTCCAATAGTTCAGCACACCCTCAATTACTAACACTCCAATAGTTCAGCACCCCCTCAAATATTGACACTCCAAAAGTGCAGCACACCCTCAATTACTGACAAACCAATAGTGCAGCACACATTCAATTACTGACACTACAATAGTGCTGCACAAATTCAATTTCTGACACTCCAATAGTGCATCACACCCTCAATTACTGACACTCTAATAGTGCAACACACCCTCAATTACTAACACTCCAATAGTGCATCACACCCTCAATTACTGACACTCCAATAGTGCAGCACACCCTCAATTACTGACACTCCAGTAGTGCAGCACACCATCAATTACTGAAACTCCAATAGTGCATCACAACCTCAATTACTGACACACCAATAGTGCAGCACACCCTCAATTACTGACACTCCAATAGTGCAACCCCCCCTCAATTACTGACACTCCAATAGTGCATCACACCCTCAATTACTGACACTCCAATAGTGCAACACACCCTCAATTACTGACACTCCAATAGTGCATCACACCCTCAATTCCTGACACTCCAATAGTGCATCACACCCTCAATTACTGACACTCCAATAGTGCAACACACCCTCAATTACTGACACTCCAATAGTGCATTACACCCTCAATTACTGACACTCCAATAGTGCATCACACCTTCAATTACTGACACTCCAATAGCGCAGCACACACTCAATTACTGACTCTCCAATAGTGAAGCACATCATCAGTTACTGACACTCCAATAGTGCATCACACCCTCAATTTCTGACACTCCAATAGTGCAACACACACTCAATTACTGACCCTCCAATAGTGCCGCACACACTTAATTACTTACAGTCCAATAGTGCAGCACACCCTCATTAATGACACTCCAATAGTGCAGCATACCCTCAATTACTGACAGTCCAATAGTGCCGCACACACTTAATTACTGACAGACCAATAGTGCAGCACACCCTCAATTAATGACACTCCAATAGTGCAGCACACCCTCAATTACTGACACTCCAATAGTGCAGCACACCCTCAATTACTGACACTCCAATAGTGCAGCACACCCTCAATTACTGACACTCCCATATTGCAGCACACCCTCAATTACTGACACTCCAATAGTGCAGCACACCCTCAATTACTGACACTCCAATAGTGCAGCACACCCTCAATTACTGACACTCCCATATTGCAGCACACCCTCAATTACTGACACTCCAATAGTGCAGCCCAACCTCAGTTACTGAAACCCCAATAGTGCAGCACACCCTCAATTACTGACACTCCCATATTGCAGCACACCCTCAATTACTGACACTCCAATAGTGCAACCCCCCCTCAATTACTGACACTCCAATAGTGCATCACACCCTCAATTACTGACACTCCACTAGCGCCGCACATCCCGAATTTCTGACACTCCAATAGTGCAGCATACCCTCAATTACTGACAGTCCCATTGTGCAGTAAAACCTCAATTACTGACACTCCAATGGTGCAGCACATCCTCAAGTACTGAAACTCCAATAGTGCAGCAAACCTTCAATTACTGACACTCCGATAGCGCAGCACACCCTCCATTACTGACACTCCAATAGTGCAGCACAGCCTCAATTACTAACACTCCAATAGTGCAGCACACCCTCAATTACTGACACTCCAATAGTGCAGCACACAACCAATTACTAACACTCCAATAGTGCAGCACACAACCAATTACTGACACTCCAATAGTGCAGCACACACGCAATTACTGACACTCCAATAGTGCAGCGCACCCTCAATTACTGACACTCCAATAGTGCAGCACACACTCAATTACTGACACTCCAATAGTGCAGCACACCCTCAATTACTGACTCTCCAACAGTGAAGCATATGGTCAATTACTGACACTCCAATAGTGCAGTACACCCACAATTACTGTCACTCCAATAGTGCAGTATACCATCAATTACTGACACTCCAATAGTGCAGCACACCCGCAATTAATGACACTCCAATAGTGCAGCATTACCTCAATTACTGACTCTCCAATAGTGAAGCATATCGTCAATTACTGACACTCCAATAGCGAAGCATACCCTCAATTACTGACACTCCAACAGTGCAGCACACCCTCAAATACAGACAGTCCAATAGTGCAGTATACCCTCAATTACTGACACTCCAATAGTCAGCACCCCCTCAATTACTGACACTCCAATAGTGCAGCACACCCTCAATTACTGACACTCCAATAGTGCAGCACACCCTCAATTACTGTCACTCCAATAGTGCAGTATACCCTCAATTACTGACACTCCAATAGTCAGCACACCCTCAATTACTGACACTCCAATAGTGCTGCTCCATCAATTACTGACAAACCAATAGTGCAGTATACCCTCAATTACTGACTCTACAATAGTGCAGCAAACCGTCAATTACTGACACTCCAGTAGTGCAGCACACCCTTAATTACTGACACTGCAATCGTGCAGTATACCCTCAATTACTGACCCTCCAACATTGTAGTATACCCTCAATTACTGACACTCCAATAGTGCAGCACACCCTCAATTACTGACACTCCAATAGTACATCACACACTCAATTTCTCACACTCCAATAGTGCAGCACACCAACAATTACTGTCACTCCAATAGTTCAGCACACCCTCAATTACTAACACTCCAATAGTTCAGCACACCCTCAAATACTGACACTCCAAAAGTGCAGCACACCCTCAATTACCGACACACCAATAGTGCAGCACACATTCAATTACTGACACTACAATAGTGCTGCACAAATTCAATTACTGACACTCCAATAGTGCATCACACCCTCAATTACTGACACTCTAATAGTGCAACACACCCTCAATTACTAACACTCCAATAGTGCATCACACCCTCAATTACTGACACTCCAGTAGTGCATCACACCCTCAATTACTGACACTCCAGTAGTGCAGCACACCATCAATTACTGACACTCCAATAGTGCATCACACCCTCAATTACTGACACACCAATAGTGCAGCACACCCTCAATTACTGACACTCCAATAGTGCAACCCCCCCTCAATAACTGACACTCCAATAGTGCATCACACCCTCAATTACTGACACTCCAGTAGTGCATCACACCCTCAATTACTGACACTCCAGTAGTGCAGCACACCATCAATTACTGACACTCCAATAGTGCATCACACCCTCAATTACTGACACACCAATAGTGCAGCACACCCTCAATTACTGACACTCCAATAGTGCAACCCCCCCTCAATAACTGACACTCCAATAGTGCAGCACACCCTCAATTACTGACACTCCACTAGCGCCGCACATCCCGAATTTCTGACACTCCAATAGTGCAGCATACCCTCAATTACTGACACTCCAATTGTGTAGTAAAACCTCAATTACTGACACTCCAATGGTGCAGCACATCCTCAAGTACTGAAACTCCAATAGTGCAGCAAACCTTCAATTACTGACACTCCGATAGCGCAGCACACCCTCCATTACTGACACTCCAATAGTGCAGCACAGCCTCAATTACTAACACTCCAATAGTGCAGCACACCCTCAATTACTGACACTCCAATAGTGCAGCACACAACCAATTACTGACACTCCAATAGTGCCGCACACCCTCAATTACTGACACTCCAATATTACAGCACACCTCAATTACTGACACTCCAATTGTCCAGTACACCCTCAATTACTGACACTCCAATAGTGCAGCACGCACTCAATTACTGACGCTCCATTATTGCAGCAAAGCCTCAATTACAGACACACCAATAGTGCAGCACAACCACAAATTCTGACACTCCATTTGTACAGCACAGCCTTTGTTACTGACACTCCAATAGTGCAGCACACCCTCAATTACTGTCACACCAATAGTGCAGCACACCCTCAATTACTGACACTCCAATAGTGTAGTAAACCCTCAATTACTGACAATCCAATAGTGCAGCCCAACCTCAGTTACTGAAACTCCAATAGTGCAGCACACCCTCAATTACTGACACTCCACTAGCCCCGCACATCCTCAATTTCTGACACTCCAATAGTGCAACACACCCTCAATTACTGACACTCCAATAGTGCATCACACCCTCAATTACTGACACTCCAATAGTGCAGCACACCCTCAATTACTGACACTCCAGTAGTGCAGCACGCCCTTAATTACTGACACTGCAATCGTGCAGAACATCCTCAATTACTGACACTCCAATAGTGCAGTATACCCTCAATTACTGACACTCCAATATTGTAGTATACCCTCAATTACTGACACTCCAATACTGCAGCACACCCTCAATTACTGACACTCCAATAGTACATCACACACTCAATTTCTGACACTCCAATAGTGCAGCACACCCTCAATTACTGTCACTCCAATAGTTCAGCAGACCCTCAATTACTAACACTCCAATAGTTCAGCACACCCTCAAATACTGACACTCCAAAAGTGCAGCACACCCTCAATTACTGATACACCAATAGTGCAGCACACATTCATTTACTGACACTACAATAGTGCTGCACAAATTCAATTACTGACACTCCAATAGTGCATCACACCCTCAATTACTGAGACTCTAATAGTGCAACACACCCTCAATTACTAACACTCCAATAGTGCATCACACCCTCAATTACTGACACTCTAATAGTGCATCACACCCTCAATTACTGACACTCCAGTAGTGCAGCACACCATCAATTACTGACACTCCAATAGTGCATCACACCCTCAATTACTGACACACCAATAGTGCAGCACACCCTCAATTACTGACACTCCAATAGTGCAACACCCCCTCAATTACTGACACTCCAATAGTGCAACACACCCTCAATTACTGACACTCCAATAGTGCATCACACCCTCAATTACTGACACTCCAATAGTGCATCACACCCTCAATTACTGACACTCCAATAGTGCAGTATACCCTCAATTACTGACCCTCCAATATTGTAGTATACCCTCAATTACTGACACTCCAATAGTGCAGCACACCCTCAATTACTGACAATCCAATAGTACATCACACACTCAATTTCTGACACTCCAATAGTGCAGCACACCCTCAATTACTGTCACTCCAATAGTTCAGCACACCCTCAATTACTAACACTCCAATAGTTCAGCACCCCCTCAAATATTGACACTCCAAAAGTGCAGCACACCCTCAATTACTGACAAACCAATAGTGCAGCACACATTCAATTACTGACACTACAATAGTGCTGCACAAATTCAATTTCTGACACTCCAATAGTGCATCACACCCTCAATTACTGACACTCTAATAGTGCAACACACCCTCAATTACTAACACTCCAATAGTGCATCACACCCTCAATTACTGACACTCCAATAGTGCAGCACACCCTCAATTACTGACACTCCAGTAGTGCAGCACACCATCAATTACTGAAACTCCAATAGTGCATCACAACCTCAATTACTGACACACCAATAGTGCAGCACACCCTCAATTACTGACACTCCAATAGTGCAACCCCCCCTCAATTACTGACACTCCAATAGTGCATCACACCCTCAATTACTGACACTCCAATAGTGCAACACACCCTCAATTACTGACACTCCAATAGTGCATCACACCCTCAATTCCTGACACTCCAATAGTGCATCACACCCTCAATTACTAACACTCCAATAGTGCATCACACCGTCAATTACTGACACTCCAATAGTGCAGCACACCCTCAATTACTGACACTCCAGTAGTGCAGCACACCATCAATTACTGAAACTCCAATAGTGCATCACAACCTCAATTACTGACACACCAATAGTGCAGCACACCCTCAATTACTGACACTCCAATAGTGCAACCCCCCCTCAATTACTGACCCTCCAATAGTGCCGCACACACTTAATTACTTACAGTCCAATAGTGCAGCACACCCTCAATTAATGACACTCCAATAGTGCAGCATACCCTCAATTACTGACAGTCCAATAGTGCCGCACACACTTAATTACTGACAGACCAATAGTGCAGCACACCCTCAATTAATGACACTCCAATAGTGCAGCACACCCTCAATTACTGACACTCCAATAGTGCAGCACACCCTCAATTACTGACACTCCAATAGTGCAGCACACCCTCAATTACTGACACTCCCATATTGCAGCACACCCTCAATTACTGACACTCCAATAGTGCAGCACACCCTCAATTACTGACACTCCAATAGTGCAGCACACCCTCAATTACTGACACTCCCATATTGCAGCACACCCTCAATTACTGACACTCCAATAGTGCAGCCCAACCTCAGTTACTGAAACCCCAATAGTGCAGCACAACCCCAATTACTGACACTCCACTAGCGCCGCACATCCCGAATTTCTGACACTCCAATAGTGCAGCATACCCTCAATTACTGACAGTCCCATTGTGCAGTAAAACCTCAATTACTGACACTCCAATGGTGCAGCACATCCTCAAGTACTGAAACTCCAATAGTGCAGCAAACCTTCAATTACTGACACTCCGATAGCGCAGCACACCCTCCATTACTGACACTCCAATAGTGCAGCACAGCCTCAATTACTAACACTCCAATAGTGCAGCACACCCTCAATTACTGACACTCCAATAGTGCAGCACACAACCAATTACTAACACTCCAATAGTGCAGCACACAACCAATTACTGACACTCCAATAGTGCAGCACACACGCAATTACTGACACTCCAATAGTGCAGCGCACCCTCAATTACTGACACTCCAATAGTGCAGCACACACTCAATTACTGACACTCCAATAGTGCAGCACACCCTCAATTACTGACTCTCCAATAGTGAAGCATATCGTCAATTACTGACACTCCAATAGCGAAGCATACCCTCAATTACTGACACTCCAACAGTGCAGCACACCCTCAAATACAGACAGTCCAATAGTGCAGTATACCCTCAATTACTGACACTCCAATAGTCAGCACCCCCTCAATTACTGACACTCCAATAGTGCAGCACACCCTCAATTACTGACACTCCAATAGTGCAGCACACCCTCAATTACTGTCACTCCAATAGTGCAGTATACCCTCAATTACTGACACTCCAATAGTCAGCACACCCTCAATTACTGACACTCCAATAGTGCTGCTCCATCAATTACTGACAAACCAATAGTGCAGTATACCCTCAATTACTGACTCACCAATAGTGCAGCAAACCGTCAATTACTGACACTCCAGTAGTGCAGCACACCCTTAATTACTGACACTGCAATCGTGCAGTATACCCTCAATTACTGACCCTCCAACATTGTAGTATACCCTCAATTACTGACACTCCAATAGTGCAGCACACCCTCAATTACTGACACTCCAATAGTACATCACACACTCAATTTCTCACACTCCAATAGTGCAGCACACCAACAATTACTGTCACTCCAATAGTTCAGCACACCCTCAATTACTAACACTCCAATAGTTCAGCACACCCTCAAATACTGACACTCCAAAAGTGCAGCACACCCTCAATTACCGACACACCAATAGTGCAGCACACATTCAATTACTGACACTACAATAGTGCTGCACAAATTCAATTACTGACACTCCAATAGTGCATCACACCCTCAATTACTGACACTCTAATAGTGCAACACACCCTCAATTACTAACACTCCAATAGTGCATCACACCCTCAATTACTGACACTCCAGTAGTGCATCACACCCTCAATTACTGACACTCCAGTAGTGCAGCACACCATCAATTACTGACACTCCAATAGTGCATCACACCCTCAATTACTGACACACCAATAGTGCAGCACACCCTCAATTACTGACACTCCAATAGTGCAACCCCCCCTCAATAACTGACACTCCAATAGTGCATCACACCCTCAATTACTGACACTCCAGTAGTGCATCACACCCTCAATTACTGACACTCCAGTAGTGCAGCACACCATCAATTACTGACACTCCAATAGTGCATCACACCCTCAATTACTGACACACCAATAGTGCAGCACACCCTCAATTACTGACACTCCAATAGTGCAACCCCCCCTCAATAACTGACACTCCAATAGTGCAGCCCAACCTCAGTTACTGAAGCCCCAATAGTGCAGCACACCCTCAATTACTGACACTCCACTAGCGCCGCACATCCCGAATTTCTGACACTCCAATAGTGCAGCATACCCTCAATTACTGACACTCCAATTGTGCAGTAAAACCTCAATTACTGACACTCCAATGGTGCAGCACATCCTCAAGTACTGAAACTCCAATAGTGCAGCAAACCTTCAATTACTGACACTCCGATAGCGCAGCACACCCTCCATTACTGACACTCCAATAGTGCAGCACACCCTCTATTACTAACACTCCAATAGTGCAGCACACAACCAATTACTGACACTCCAATAGTGCCGCACACCCTCAATTACTGACACTCCAATATTACAGCACACCTCAATTACTGACACTCCAATTGTCCAGTACACCCTCAATTACTGACACTCCAATAGTGCAGCACGCACTCAATTACTGACGCTCCATTATTGCAGCAAAGCCTCAATTACAGACACACCAATAGTGCAGCACAACCACAAATTCTGACACTCCATTTGTACAGCACAGCCTTTGTTACTGACACTCCAATAGTGCAGCACACCCTCAATTACTGTCACACCAATAGTGCAGCACACCCTCAATTACTGACACTCCAATAGTGTAGTAAACCCTCAATTACTGACAATCCAATAGTGCAGCCCAACCTCAGTTACTGAAACTCCAATAGTGCAGCACACCCTCAATTACTGACACTCCACTAGCCCCGCACATCCTCAATTTCTGACACTCCAATAGTGCAACACACCCTCAATTACTGACACTCCAATAGTGCATCACACCCTCAATTACTGACACTCCAATAGTGCAGCACACCCTCAATTACTGACACTCCAGTAGTGCAGCACGCCCTTAATTACTGACACTGCAATCGTGCAGAACATCCTCAATTACTGACACTCCAATAGTGCAGTATACCCTCAATTACTGACACTCCAATATTGTAGTATACCCTCAATTACTGACACTCCAATAGTGCAGCACACCCTCAATTACTGACACTCCAATAGTACATCACACACTCAATTTCTGACACTCCAATAGTGCAGCACACCCTCAATTACTGTCACTCCAATAGTTCAGCAGACCCTCAATTACTAACACTCCAATAGTTCAGCACACCCTCAAATACTGACACTCCAAAAGTGCAGCACACCCTCAATTACTGATACACCAATAGTGCAGCACACATTCATTTACTGACACTACAATAGTGCTGCACAAATTCAATTACTGACACTCCAATAGTGCATCACACCCTCAATTACTGAGACTCTAATAGTGCAACACACCCTCAATTACTAACACTCCAATAGTGCATCACACCCTCAATTACTGACACTCTAATAGTGCATCACACCCTCAATTACTGACACTCCAGTAGTGCAGCACACCATCAATTACTGACACTCCAATAGTGCATCACACCCTCAATTACTGACACACCAATAGTGCAGCACACCCTCAATTACTGACACTCCAATAGTGCAACACCCCCTCAATTACTGACACTCCAATAGTGCATCACACCCTCAATTACTGACACTCCAATAGTGCAACACACCCTCAATTACTGACACTCCAATAGTGCATCACACCCTCAATTACTGACACTCCAATAGTGCATCACACCCTCAATTACTGACACTCCAATAGTGCAACACACCCTCAATTACTGACACTCCAATAGTGCATCACACCCTCAATTACTGACACTCCAATAGTGCATCACACCTTCAATTACTGACACTCCAATAGCACAGCACACACTCGATTACTGACTCTCCAACACTGAGGCACATCATCAGTTACTGACACTCCAATAGTGCATCACACCCTCAATTTCTGACACTCCAATAGTGCAACACACCCTCAATTACTGACCCTCCAATAGTGCCGCACACACATAATGACTGACAGTCCAATAGAGCAGCACACCCTCAATTAATGACACTCCAATAGTGCAGCACACACTCAATTACTGACACTCCAATAGTGCAGCACACCCTCAATTACTGACGCTCCAATAGTGCAGCACAACCTCAATTACTGACACTCCAATAGTGCAGCACACCCTCAATTACTGTCAATCCAATAGTGCAGCCCAACCTCAGTTACTGAAACCCCAATAGTGCAGCACACCCTCAATTACTGACACTCCACTAGTGCCGCACATCCCGAATTTCTGACACTCGAATAGTGCAGCATACCCTCAATTACTGACAGTGCAATTGTGCAGTAAAACCTCAATTACTGACACTCCAATGGTGCAGCACATCCTCAAGTACTGAAACTCAAATAGTGCAGCAAACCTTCAATTACTGACACTCCGATAGCGCAGCACACCCTCCATTACTGACACTCCAATAGTGCAGCACACCCTCAATTACTAACACTCCAATAGTTCAGCACACCCTCAATTACTGAAATTCCAATAGGGCAGCACACAACCAATTACTGACACTCCAATAGTGCCGCACACCCTCAATTACTGTCACTCCAATATTACAGCACACCTCAATTACTGACACTCCAATTGTCCAGTACACCCTCGATTACTGACACTCCAATAGTGCAGCACGCACTCAATTACTGACGCTCCATTAGAGCAGCAAAGCCTCAATTACAGACACACCAATAGTGCAGCACAACCACAAATTCTGACATTCCATTTGTGCAGCACACCCTTTGTTACTGACACTCCAATAGTGCAGCACAACCTCAATTACTGTCACACCAATAGTGCAGCACACCCTCAATTACTGACACTCCAATAGTGCAGCAAACCCTCAATTACTGACAATCCAATAGTGCAGCCCAACCTCAGTTACTGAAACTCGAATAGTGCAGCACACCCTCAATTACTGACACTCCACTAGCCCCGCACAACCTCAATTTCTGACACTCGAATAGTGCATCACACCCTCAATTACTGACACTCTAATAGTGCAACACACCCTCAATTACTGACACTCCAATAGTGCATCACACCCTCAATTACTGACACTCCAATAGTGCATCACACCCTCAATTACTGACACTCCAATAGTGCATCACACCCTCAATTACTGACACACCAATAGAGCAGCACACCCTCAATTACTGACACTCCAATAGTGCAACCCCCCCTCAATTACTGAGACTCCAATAGTGCATCACACCATCAATTACTGACACTCCAATAGTGCAACACATCCTCAATTACTGACACTCCAATAGTGAATCACACCCTCAATTACTGACACTCCAATAGTGCATCACACCCTCAATTACTGACACGCCAATAGTGCCACACACCCTCAATTGCTGACACTCCAATAGTGCATCATACCCTCAATTACAGACACTCCAATAGTGCATCTCACCTTCAATTACTGACTCTCCAATAGTGAAGCACATCATCAGTTACTGACACTCCAATATTGCATCACACCCTCAATTACTGACACTCCAATAGTGCAACACACCCTCAATTACTGACACTCCAATAGTGCCGCACACACATAATTACTAACACTCCAATAGTGCAGTACACCCTCAATTAATGACACTCCAATAGTGCAGCATACCCTCAATTACTGACACTCCAATAGTGCAGCACACCCTCAATAACTGACACTCCAATAGTGCAGCACACCCTCAATTACTGACAATAAAATAGTGCAGCCCAACCTCAGTTACTGACACTCCAATAGTGCGTCACACCCTCAATTACTGACCCTCCACTAGCGCCGCACATCCTCAATTTCTGACACTCCAATAGTGCAGCATACCCTCAATTACTGACAGTCCAATTGTGCAGTAATTCCTCAATTACTGACACTCCAATGGTGCAGCACATCCTCAATTACTGACACTCCAATAGTGCAGCACATCCTCAAGTACTGAAACTCAAATAGTGCAGCAAACCTTCAATTACTGACACTCCGATAGCGCAGCACACCCTCCATTACTGACACTCCAATAGTGCAGCACACCCTCAATTAATAACACTTCAATAGTGCAGCACACCCTCAATTACTGACACTCCAATAGTGCAGCACACAACCAATTACTGACACTCCAATAGTGCCGCACACCCTCAATTACTGACACTCCAATATTACAGCACACCTCACTTACTGACACTCCAATTGTCCAGTACACGCTCAATTACTGACACTCCAATAGTGCAGCACGCGCACAATTACTGACGCTCCATTAGTGCAGCACAGCCTCAATTACAGACACACCAATAGTGCAGCAAAACCACAAATTCTGACACTCCATTTGTGCAGCACACCCTTTGTTACTGACACTCCAATAGTGCAGCACACCCTCAATTACTGACACTCCAATAGTGCAGCACACCGTCAATTACTGACAATCCAATAGTGCAACCCAAACTCAGTTACTGAAACTCCAATAGTGCAGCACACCCTCAATTACTGACACTCCACTAGCGCCGCACATCCTCCATTTCTGACACTCCAATAGTGCAACACACGGTCAATTACTGACACTCCAATAGTGCATCACACCCTCAATTACTGACACTCCAATAGTGCATCACACCTTCAATTACTGACAATCCAATAGCGCAGCACACCCTCAATTACTGACACTCCAATAGTGCATCACACCCTCAATTACTGACACTCCAATAGTGCATCACACCTTCAATTACTGACACTCCAATAGTGCAGCACACCCTCAATTACTGACACTCCAATAGTACATCACACACTCAATTTCTGACACTCCAATAGTGCAGCACACCCTTAATTACTGTCACTCCAATAGTTCAGCACACCCTCAATTACTAACACTCCAATAGTTCAGCACACCCTCAAATACTGACACTCCAAAAGTGCAGCACACCCTCAATTACTTACACACCAATAGTGCAGCACACATTCAATTACTGACACTCCACTAGCGCCGCACATCCTCACTTTCTGACACTCCAATAGTGCAACACACGGTCAATTACTGACACTCCAATAGTGCATCACACCCTCAATTACTGACACTCCAATAGTGCATCACACCTTCAATTACTGACACTCCAATAGCGCAGCACACACTCAATTACAGACTCTCCAATAGTGAAGCATATCGTCAATTACTGACACTCCAATAGTGCAGCACACCCTCAATTACTGACACTCGAATAGTGCAGCACACACACAATTACTGTCACTCCAATAGTGCAGCACACCCTTAATTACTGACTCTCCAATAGTGAAGCATATAGTCAATTACTGACACTCCAACAGTGCAGTACACCCACAATTACTGAAACTCCAATAGTGCAGTATACCATCAATTACTGACACTCCAATAGTGCAGCACACCAGCAATTACTGACACTCCAATAGTGCAGCATTCCCTCAATTACTGACTCTCCACTAGTGAAGCATATCGTCAATTACTGACACTCCAATAGCACAGCATACCCTCAATTACTGACAATCCAACAGTGCAGCAGACCCTCAATTACAGACACTCCAATAGTGCAGTATACCCTCAATTACTGACACTCCAATAGTCAGCACCCCCTCAATTACTGACACTCCAATAGTGCAGCACACCGTCAATTACTGACACTCCAATAGTGCAGTATACCCTCAATTACTGACAATCCAATAGTACAGCGCACCCTCAATAACTGTCACTCCAATAGTGCAGCACAACCTCAATTACTGACACTCCAATAGTGCTGCTCCATCAATTACTGACACATCAATAGTGCAATATACCCTCAATTACTAACACTCCAATAGTGCAGCACACCCTCAATTACTGACACTCCAGTAGTGCAGCACACCCTCAATTACTGACACTCCAATCGTGCAGCACATCCTCAATTACTGATACTCCAATAGTGCAGTATACCCTCAATTACTGACCCTCCAATATTGCAGTATACCCTCAATTTCTGACACTCCAATAGTGCAGCACACCCTCAATTACTGTCACTCCAATAGTTCAGCACACCCTCAAATACTAACTCTCCAATAGTTCAGCACACCCTCAAATACTGACACTCCAAAAGTGCAGCACACCCTCAATTACTGACACACCAATAGTGCAGCACACATTCAATTACTGACACTGCAATAGTGCTGCACAAATTCAATTACTGACACTCCAATAGTGCATCACACCCTCAATTACTGACACTCTAATAGTGCAACACACCCTCAATTACTAACACTCCAATAGTGCATCACACCCTCAATTACTGACACTCCAATAATGCATCACACCCTCAACTACTGACACTCCAGTAGTGCAGCGCACCATCAATTACTGACACTCCAATAGTGCATCACACCCTCAAATACTGACACTCCAATAGTGCAGCACACCCTCAATTACTGACACTCCAATAATGCAACCCCCCCTCAATTACTGACAATGCAATAGGGCATCACACCATCAATTACTGACACTCCAATTGTGCAACACACCCTCAATTACTGACACTCCAATAGTGCCTCACACCCTCAATTACTGACACTCCAATAGTGCATCACACCCTCAAATACTGACACTCCAATAGTGCCACACACCCACAATTGCTGACACTCCAATAGTGCATCACACCCTCAATTACAGACACTCCAATAGTGCATCTCACCTTCAATTACTGACACTCCAATAGTGCAGCACACACTCAATTACTGACTCTCCAATAGTGAAGCACATCATCAGTTACTGACACTCCAATAGTGCAACACACCCTCAATTACTGACACTCCAATAGTGCCGCACACACTTAATTACTGACAGTCCAATAGTGCAGCACACCCTCAATTAATGACACTCCAATAGTGCAGCATACCCTCAATTACTGACACTCCAATAGTGCAGCACACCCTCAATTACTGACACTCCAATAGTGCAGCACACCCTCAATTACTGACAATCCAATAGTGCAGCTCAACCTCAGTTACTGACACTCCAATAGTGCAACACACCCTCAATTTCTGACACTCCAATAGTCCAGCATACCCTCAATTACTGACAGTCCAATTGTGCAGTAATTCCTCAATTACTGACACTCCAATGGTGCAGCACATCCTCAATTACTGGCACTCCAATAGTGCAGCACATCCTCAAGTACTGAAACTCAAATAGTGCAGCAAACCTTCAATTACTGACACTCCGTTAGCGCAGCACACCCTCCATTACTGACACTCCAATAGTGCAGCACACCCTCAATTACTAACACTCCAATAGTGCAGCACACCCTCAATTACTGACACTCCAATAGTGCAGCACACAACCAATTACTGACACTCCAATAGTGCCGCACACCCTCAATTACTGACACTCCAATATTACAGCACACCTCAATTACTGACACTCCAATTGTCCAGTACACACTCAATTACTGACACTCCAATAGTGCAGCACGCGCTAAATTACTGACGCTCCATTAGTGCAGCACAGCCTCAATTACAGACACACCAATAGTGCAGCACAACCACAAATTCTGACACTTCAATTGTGCAGCACACCTTTTGTTACTGACACTCCAATAGGGCAGCACACCCTCAATTACTGACACTCCAATAGTGCAGCACACCCTCAATTACTGACAATCCAATAGTGCAACCCAAACTCAGTTACTGAAACTCCAATAGTGCAGCACACCCTCAATTACTGACACTCCACTAGCGCCGCACATCCTCAATTTCTGACACTCCAATAGTGCAACACACGGTCAATTACTGACACTCCAATAGTGCATCCCGCCCTCAATTACTGACACTCGAATAGTCATCACACTTTCAATTACTGACACTCCAATAGCGCAGCACACACTCAATTACTGACTCTCCAATAGTGAAGCATATCGTCAATTACTGTCACTCCAATAGTGCAGCACACCCTTAATTACTGACTCTCCAATAGTGAAGCATATAGTCAATTACTGACACTCCAATAGTGCAGTACACCCACAATTACTGAAACTCCAATAGTGCAGTATACCATTAATTACTGACACTCCAATAGTGTAGCACACCCGCAATTACTGACACTCCAATAGTGCAGCATTCCCTCAATTACTGACTCTCCAAAAGTGAAGCATATCGTCAATAACTGACACTCCAATAGCACAGCATACCCTCAATTATTGACACTCCCACAGTGCAGCACACCCTCAATTACAGACACTCCAATAGTGCAGTATACCCTCAATTACTGACACTCCAATAGTCAGCACCCCCTCAATTACTGACACTCCAATAGTGCAGCACACCCTCAATTACTGACACTCCAATAGTGCAGTATACCCTCAATTACTGACACTCCAATAGTGCAGCACACCCTCAATAACTGACACTCCAATCGGGCAGCACACCCTCAATTACTGACACTCCAATAGTGCTGCTCCATCAATTACTGACAAATCAATAGTGCAGTATACCCTCAATTACTAACACTCCAATAGTGCAGCACACCCTCAATTACTGACACTCCAGTAGTGCAGCACACCCTCAATTACTGACACTCCAGTAGTGCAGCACATCCTCAATTACTGAGACTCCTATAGTGCAGTATACCCTCAATTACTAACCCTCCAATATTGCAGTATACCCTCAATTACTGACACTCCAATAGTGCAGCACACCCTCAAATACTGACACTCCAATAGTACATCACACAATCAATTTCTGACACTCCAATAGTGCAGCACACCCTCAATTACTGTCACTCCAATAGTTCAGCAGACCCTCAATTACTAACACTCCAATAGTTCAGCACACCCTCAAATACTGACACTCCAAAAGTGCAGCACACCCTCAATTACTGACACTCCAATAGTGCATCACACCCTCAATTACAGACACTCCAATAGTGCATCTCACCTTCAATTACTGTCACTCCAATAGTGCAGCACACACTCAATTACTGACTCTCCAATAGTGCAGCACAACCCTCAATTACTGACACTCCAATAGTGCAGCACACCCTCAATTACTGACACTCCACTAGCCCCGCACATCCTCAATTTCTGACACTCCAATAGTGCAACACACCTTCAATTACTGACACTCCAATAGCGCAGCACACACTCAATTACTGACTCTCCAATAGTGCAACACACCCTCAATTACTGACACTCCAATAGTGCCGCACACACTTAATTACTGACAGTCCAATAGTACAGCACACCCTCAATTAATGACACTCCAATAGTGCAGCACACCCTGAATTACTGACAGTCCAATAGTGCCGCACACACTTAATTACTGACAGACCAGTAGTGCAGCACACCCTTATTTAATGACACTCCAATAGTGCAGCACACCCTCAATTACTGACACTCCAATAGTGCAGCACACCCTCAATTACTGACACTCCAATAGTGCAGCACACCCTCAATTACTGACACTCCAATAGTGCAGCACACCCTCAATTACTGACACTCCAATAGTGCAGCACACCCTCAATTACTGACAATCCAATAGTGCAGCCCAACCTCAGTTACTGACACTCCAATAGTGCGGCACACCCTCAATTACTGACCCTCCACTAGTGCCGCACATCCTCAATTTCTGACAATCCAATAGTGCAGCATACCCTCAATTACTGACAGTCCAATTGTGCAGTAAAACCTCAATTACTGACACTCCAATGGTGCAGCACATCCTCAATTACTGACACTCCAATAGTGCAGCGCACCCTCAATTACTGACACTCCACTAGCCCCGCACATCCTCAATTTCTGACACTCCAATAGTGCAACACACCCTCAATTACTGACACTCCAATCGTGCATCACACCCTCAATTACTGACACTCCAATAGTGCAGCACACCTTCAATTACTGACACTCCAATAGCGCAGCACACTCGCAATTACTGACTCTCCAATAGTGAAGCATATCGTCAATTACTGACACTCGAATAGTGCAGCACACCCACAATTACTGTCACTCCAATAGTGCAGCACACCCTTAATTACTGACTCTCCAATAGTGAAGCATATAGTCAATTACTACACTCCAATAGTGCAGTACACCCACAATTACGGACTCTCCAATAGTGCAGTATGCCATCAATTACTGACACTCCAATAGTGCAGCACACCCGCAATAACTGACACTCCAATAGTGCAGCATTCCCTCAATTACTGACTCTCCAATAGTGAAGCATATCGTCAATTACTGACACTCCAATAGCGCAGCATACCCTCAATTACTGACACTCCAACAGTGCAGCACACCCTAAATTACACACATCCAATAGTGCAGTATACCCTCAATTTGTGACACTCCAATAGTCAGCACCCCCTCAATTACTGACACTCCAATAGTGCAGCACACCCTCAATTACTGACACTCCAATAGTGCAGTATACCCTCAATTACTGACACTCCAATAGTGCAGCACACCCTCAATAACTGACACTCCAATAGTGCAGCACACCCTCAATTACTGACACTCCAATAGTGCTGCTCCATCAATTACTAACACACCAATAGTGCAGTATACCCTCAATTACTGACACTCCAATAGTGCAGCACATCCTCAATTACTGACTCTCCAGTAGTGCAGCACACCCTCAATTACTGACACTCCAATCGTGCAGCACTTCCTCAATTACTGACATTCCAATAGTGCAGTATCCCCTCAATTACTGACCCTCCAATATTGCAGTATACCCTCAATTACTGACACTCCAATAGTGCAGCACACCCTCAATTACTGTCACTCCAATTGTTCAGCAGACCCTCAATTACTAACACTCCAATAGTTCAGCACACCCTCAAATACTGACACTCCAAAAGTGCAGCACACCCTCAATTACTGACACACCAATAGTGCAGCACACATTCAATTACTGACACTACAATAGTGCTGCACAAATTCAATTTCTGACACTCCAATAGTGCATCACACCCTCAATTACTGAGACTCTAATAGTGCAACACACCCTCAATTACTAACACTCCAATAGTGCATCACACCCTCAATTACTGACACTCCAATAGTGCATCACACCCTCAATTACTGACACTCCAGTAGTGCAGCACACCATCAATTACTGACACTCCAATAGTGCATCACACCCTCAATTACTGACACACCAATAGTGCAGCACACCCTCAATTACTGACACTCCAATAGTGCAACCCCCCCTCAAATACTGACACTCCAATAGTGCATCACACCCTCAATTACTGACACTCCAATAGTGCAACACACCCTCAATTACTGACACTCCAATAGTGCATCACACCCTCAATTACTGACACTCCAATAGTGCATCACACCCTCAATTACTGACACTCCACTAGCCCCGCACATCCTCAATTTCTGACACTCCAATAGTGCAACACACCCTCAATTACTGACACTCCAATAGTGCATCACACCCTCAATTACTGACACTCCAATAGTGCAGCACACCTTCAATTACTGACACTCCAATAGCGCAGCACACACGCAATTACTGACTCTCCAATAGTGAAGCATATCGTCAATTACTGACACTCGAATAGTGCAGCACACCCACAATTACTGTCACTCCAATAGTGCAGCACACCCTTAATTACTGACTCTCCAATAGTGAAGCATATAGTCAATTACTACACTCCAATAGTGCAGTACACCCACAATTACGGACTCTCCAATAGTGCAGTATGCCATCAATTACTGACACTCCAATAGTGCAGCACACCCGCAATAACTGACACTCCAATAGTGCAGCATTCCCTCAATTACTGACTCTCCAATAGTGAAGCATATCGTCAATTACTGACACTCCAATAGCGCAGCATACCCTCAATTACTGACACTCCAACAGTGCAGCACACCCTAAATTACACACATCCAATAGTGCAGTATACCCTCAATTTGTGACACTCCAATAGTCAGCACCCCCTCAATTACTGACACTCCAATAGTGCAGCACACCCTCAATTACTGACACTCCAATAGTGCAGTATACCCTCAATTACTGACACTCCAATAGTGCAGCACACCCTCAATAACTGACACTCCAATAGTGCAGCACACCCTCAATTACTGACACTCCAATAGTGCTGCTCCATCAATTACTAACACACCAATAGTGCAGTATACCCTCAATTACTGACACTCCAATAGTGCAGCACACCCTCAATTACTGACTCTCCAGTAGTGCAGCACACCCTCAATTACTGACACTCCAATCGTGCAGCACTTCCTCAATTACTGACATTCCAATAGTGCAGTATACCCTCAATTACTGACCCTCCAATATTGCAGTATACCCTCAATTACTGACACTCCAATAGTGCAGCACACCCTCAATTACTGTCACTCCAATTGTTCAGCAGACCCTCAATTACTAACACTCCAATAGTTCAGCACACCCTCAAATACTGACACTCCAAAAGTGCAGCACACCCTCAATTACTGACACACCAATAGTGCAGCACACATTCAATTACTGACACTACAATAGTGCTGCACAAATTCAATTTCTGACACTCCAATAGTGCATCACACCCTCAATTACTGAGACTCTAATAGTGCAACACACCCTCAATTACTAACACTGCAATAGTGCATCACACCCTCAATTACTGACACTCCAATAGTGCATCACACCCTCAATTACTGACACTCCAGTAGTGCAGCACACCATCAATTACTGACACTCCAATAGTGCATCACACCCTCAATTACTGACACACCAATAGTGCAGCACACCCTCAATTACTGACACTCCAATAGTGCAACCCCCCCTCAAATACTGACACTCCAATAGTGCATCACACCCTCAATTACTGACACTCCAATAGTGCAACACACCCTCAATTACTGACACTCCAATAGTGCATCACACCCTCAATTACTGACACTCCAATAGTGCATCACACCCTCAATTACTGACACTCCAATAGTGCAGCACACCCTCAATTACTGACACTCCAATAGTGCATCACACCCTCAATTACAGAGACTCCAATAGTGCATCTCACCTTCAATTATTGACACTCCAATAGTGCAGCACATCATCAGTTACTGACACTCCAATAGTGCATCACACCCTCAATTACTGACACTCCAATAGTGCAACACACCCTCAATTACTGACCCTCCAATACTGCCGCACACACCTAATTACTGACCGTCCAATAGTGCAGCACACCCTCAATTAATGACACTCCAATAGTGCAGCATACCCTCAATTACTGACACTCCAATAGTGCAGCACACCCTCAATTACTGACACTCCAACAGTGCAGCACACCGTCAATTACTGACAATCCAATAGCGCAGCACAAACTCAGTTACTGACACTCCAATAGTGCGGCACACCCATAATTACTGACCCTCCACTAGCGCCGCACATCCTCAATTTCTGACACTCCAATAGTGCAGCATACCCTCAATTACTGACAGTCCAATTGTGCAGTAATTCCTCAATTACTGACAGTCCAATGGTGCAGCACATCCTCAATTACTGACACTCCAATAGTGCAGAGCATCCTCAAGTACTGAAACTCCAATAGTGCAGCAAACCTTCAATTACTGACACTCCGATAGCGCAGCACACCCTCCATTACTGACACTCCAATAGTGCAAAACACCCTCAATTACTGACACTCCAATAGTGCAGCAAACAACCAATTACTGACACTCCAATAGTGCCGCACACCCTCAATTACTGACACTCCAATATTACAGCACACCTCAATTACTGACACTCCAATTGTCCAGTACACCCTCAATTACTGACACTCCAATAGTGCAGCACGCGCTCAATTACTGACGCTCCATTAGTGCAGCACAGCCTCAATTACAGACACACCAATAGTGCAGCACCACCACAAATTCTGACAATCCATTTGTGCAGCACACCCTTTGTTACTGACACTCCAATAGTGCAGCACACCCTCAATTACTGACACTCCAATAGTGCAGCACACCCTCAATTACTTACACTCCAATAGTGCAGCACACCCCCAATTACTGACAATCCAATAGTGCAGCCCAAACTCAATTACTGACACTCCACTAGCGCCGCACATCCTCAATTACTGACACTCCAATAGTGCATCACACCCTCAATTACTGACACTCCAATAGTGCATCAAACCTTCAATTACTGACACTCCAATAGCGCAGCACACACTCAATTACTGACACTCCAATAGTGTAACACACCCTCAATTACTGACACTCCAATAGTGCCGCACACACTTAATTACTGACACTCCAATAGTGCCGCACACCCTCAATTAATTACACTCCAATTGTGCAGCACACCCTCAATTACTGACAGTCCAATAGTGCCGCACACACTTAATTACTGACAGACCAATAGTGCAGCACACCCTCATTTAATGACACTCCAATAGTGCAGCACACCCTCAATTACTGACACTCCAATAGTGCAGCACACCCTCAATTACTGACACTCCAATAGTGCAGCACACCCTCAATTACTGACACTCCAATAGTGCAGCACACCCTCAATTACTGACAATCCAATAGTGCAGCCCAAACTGAGTTACTGACACTCCAATAGTGCGGCACACCATCAATTACTGACCCTCCACTTGCGCCGCACATCCTCAATTTCTGACACTCCAATAGTGCAGCATTCCCTCAATTACTGACAGTCCAATTGTGCAGTAAAACCTCAATTACTGACACTCCAATAGTGCAGCACCTCCTCAAGTACTGAAACTCCAATAGTGCAGCAAACCTTCAATTACTGAAACACCGATAGTGCAGCACACCCTCAATTACTGACAGTCCAATAGTGCAGCACATCCTCAATTACTGACACTCCAATAGTGCAGCACATCCTCAACTACTGAAACTCCAATAGTGCAGCAAACCTTCAATTACTGACACTCCGAGAGCGCAGCACACCCTCCATTACTGACACTCCAATAGTGCAGCACACCCTCAATTACTAACACTCCAATAGTGCAGCACACCCTCAATTACTGACACTCCAATAGTGCAGCACACAGCCAATTACTCACACTCCAATAGTGCCGCACACCCTCAATTACAGACACTCCAATAGTGTAGCCCTCCCTCATTTACTGGCACTCCAATTGTGCAGCACACCCTCAATTTCTGACACTCCCAAACTGCAGCACAACGTTAATTACTGAATAACCAATAATGCAGCAACCCACAATTACTGACACTCCAATAGTGCCGCACACCCTCAATTACTGCCAGTCCAATAGTGCGGTATACCCTCAATTACTGACACTCCAAAAGTGCAGCCCTCCCTCAATTACTGACACTCCAATAGTGCATCACACCCTCAATTACTGACACTCCAATAGTGCATCACACCTTCAATTACTGACACTCCAATAGCGCAGCACACACTCAATTACTGACACTCCAATAGTGCATCACACCCTCAATTACTGACACTCCAATAGTGCAACACACCCTCAATGAATGACACTCCAAAAGTGCCGCACACGCTTAATTACTGACAGTCCAATAGTGCAGCACACCCTCAATTAATGACACTCCAATAGTGCAGCACACCCTCAATTACTGACAGTCCAATAGTGCCGCACACACTTAATTACTGACAGACCAATAGTGCAGCACACCCTCAATTAATGACACTCCAATAGTGCAGCACACCCTCAATTACTGACAATCCAATAGTGCAGCACACACTCAATTACTGACACTCCAATAGTGCAGCACACCCTCAATTACTGACACTCCAATAGTGCAGCACACCCTCAACTACTGACACTCCAATAGTGCAGCACACCCTCAATTACTGACAAACCAATAGTGCAGCCCAACCTCAGTTACTGACACTCCAATAGTGCAGCACACCCTCAATTACTGACACTCCACTAGCGCCGCACATCCTCAATTTCTGACACTCCAATAGTGCAGCATACCCTCAATTACTGACAGTCCAACTGTGCAGTAAAACCTCAATTACTGACACTCCAATGGTGCAGCACATCCTCAATTACTGACACTCCAATAGTGCAGCACATCCTCAAGTACTGAAACTCCAATAGTGCAGCAAACCTTCAATTACTAACACTCCAATAGTGCAGCACACCCTCAATTACTAACACTCCAATAGTGCAGCACACCCTCAATTACTGACACTCCAATAGTGCAACACACAACCAATTACTGACACTCCAATAGTGCAGCACACCCTCAATTACTGACACTCCAATATTACAGCGCACCTCAATTACTGACACTTCAATAGTGCAGCACGCACTCAATTACTGATGCTCCATTAGTGCAGCACAGCCTCAATTACAGACACACCAATAGTGCAGCACAACCACAAATTCTGACACTCCATTTGTGCAGCACACCCTTTGTTACTGACACTCCAATATTGCAGCACACCCTCAATAACTGACAATCCTATAGTGCAGCACACCCACAATTACTGACACACCAATAGTGCAGCACACCCTCAATTACTGAAAATCCAATAGGGCTGCACCCAATCAATTACTGACACTCCAATTTTACAGCATACCCTCAATTGCTGACACTCCAATATTGCAGCACACCCTTAATTCCTGACACTCCATCAGTGCAGCCCAGGCTCAAATACTGGCACTCCAATAGTGCAGAACACCCTCAATTACTGACACTCTGATAGTGCAGCACGTTCCAAATTACTGACACTCCAATAGCACAGCATACCCTCAATTACTGACACTCCAATAGTGCTCACAGCCTCAATTACTGTCACTCCAATAGTGCAGCACACCCTCAATTACTGACACTCCAATGGTGCAGCACACCCTCAATTACAGACACTCCAATAGTGTAGCCCTCCCTCATTTACTGGCACTACAATTGTGCAGCACACCCTCAGTTTCTGACACTCCCAAACTGCAGCACAACGTTAATTACTGAATAACCAATAATGCAGCAACCCACAATTACTGACTCTCATTTACTGCAGCACACTCCCAATTACTGACACCCCAATAGTGCAGCACACCCTCAATTACTGACACTCCAATAGTGCCGCACACTCTCAATTACTGCCAGTCCAATAGTGCGGTATACCCTCAATTACTGACACACCAATAGTGCATCACACCCTCAGTTACTGACACTCCAATAGTGCATCACACCTTCAATTACTGACACTCCAATAGTGCATCACACCCTCAGTTACTGACACTCCAATCGTGCATCACACCCTCAATTACTGACACTCCAATAGTGCATCACACCTTCAATTACTGACACTCCAATAGTGCATCACACCTTCAATTACTGACACTCCAATAGTGCCGCACACACTTAATTACTGACAGTCCAATAGTGCAGCACACCCTCAATTAATGACACTCCAATAGTGCAGCACACCCTCAAATACTGAAACTCCAATAGTGCAGCAAACCTTCAATTACTGACACTCCGATAGTGCAGCACACCCTCAATTACTGACACTCCAATAGTGCAGCACACCCTCAATTACTAACACTCCAATAGTGCAGCACACCCTCAATTACTGACACTCCAATAGTGCAGCACACAACCAATTACTGACACTCCAATAGTGCCGCACTCACTCAATTACTGACACTCCAATATTACAGCTCACCTCAATTACTGACACTCCAATTGTCCAGTACACCCTCAATTACTGACACTCCAATAGTGCCGCAAACCCTCAATTAATGCCAGTCCAATAGTGCGGAATACGCTCAATTACTCACACTCCAATAGTGCTGCACACCCTCAAATACTGAAACTCCAATAGTGCAGCACACCCTCAATTTCTGACACTCCAACAGTGCAGCACACCCTCAATTACTGACACTCCAATAGTGCAGCACACCCTCAATTACTGACAAACCAATAGTGCAGCCCAACCTCAGTTACTGACACTCCAATAGTGCAGCACACCCACAATTGCTGACACTCCACTAGCGCCGCACATCCTCAATTTCTGACACTCCAATAGTGCAGCATACCCTCAATTACTGACAGTCCAATTGTGCAGTAAAACCTCAATTACTGACACTCCAATGGTGCAGCACATCCTCAATTACTGACACTCCAATAGTGCAGCACATCCTCAAGTACTGAAAATCCAATAGGGCAGCAAACCTTCAATTACTGACACTCCGATAGCGCAGCACACCGTCCATGACTGACACTCGAATAGTGCAGCACACCCTCAATTACTAACACACCAATATTGCAGCACACCCTCAATTACTGACACTCCAATAGTGCAACACACAACCAATTACTGACACTCCAATAGTGCCGCACACCCTCAATTACTGACACTCCAATTGTCCAGTACACCCTCAATTACTGACACTCCAATAGTGCAGCACGCACTCAATTACTGACGCTCCATTAGTGCAGCACAGCCTCAATTACAGACACACCAATAGTGGAGCACAACCACAAATTCTGACACTCCATTTGTGCAGCACACCCTTTGTTACTGACACTCCAATAGTGCAGCACACCCTCAATTACTGACACTCCTATAGTGCAGCACACCCACAATTACTGACACACCAATAGTGCAGCACACCCTCAATTACTGACAATCCAATAGGGCTGCACACAATCAATTACTGACACTCGAATTTTACAGCATACCCTCAATTACTGACACTCCAATATTGCAGCACACCCTTAATTCCTGACACTCCATCAGTGCAGCACAGCCTCAAATACTGGCACTCCAATAGTGCAGCACACCCTCAATTACTGACACTCTGATAGTGCAGCACGTTTTCAATTACTGACACTCCAATAGCACAGCACACCCTCAATTACTGACAATCCAATATTGCTCACAGCCTCAATTACTGACACTCCAATAGTGCAGCACACCCTCAATTACTGACACTCCAATGGTGCAGCACACCCTCAATTACAGACACTCCAATAGTGTAGCCCTCCCTCATTTACTGGCACTCCAATTGTGCAGCACACCCTCAATTTCTGACACTCCCAAACTGCAGCACAACGTTAATTACTGAATAACCAATAATGCAGCAACCCACAATTACTGAATCTCATTTACTGCAGCACACTCCCAATTACTGACACTCCAATAGTGCAGCACACCCTCAATTACTGACACTCCAATAGTGCCGCACACTCTCAATTACTGCCAGTCCAATAGTGCGGTATACCCTCAATTACTGACACTCCAAAAGTGCAGCAGTCCTTCAATGACTGACACTCCAATAGTGCATCACACCCTCAATTACTGACACTCCAATAGTGCATCACACCTTCAATTACTGACACTCCAATAGCGCAGCACACACTCAATTACTGACTCTCCAATAGTGAAGCACATCATCAGTAACTGACACTCCAATAGTGCATCACACCCTCAATTACTGACACTCCAATAGTGCACCACACCCTCAATTAATGAGACTCCAATAGTGCCGCACGCACTTAATTACTGACAGTCCAATAGTGCAGCACACCCTCAATTAATGACACTCCAATAGTGCAGCACACCCTCAATTACTGACACTCCAATAGTGCAGCACACCCTCAATTACTGACACTCCAATAGTGCAGCACACCCTCAATTTCTGACACTCCAATAGTGCAGCACACCCTCAATTACTGACAATCCAATAGTGCAGCCCAACCTCAGTTACTGACACTCCAATAGTGCAGCACACCCTCAATTACTGACACTCCACTAGCGCCGCATAATCCTCAATTTCTGACACTCCAATAGTGCAGCATACCCTCAATTACTGACAGTCCAATTGTGCAGTAAAACCTCAATTACTGACACTCCAATGGTGCAGCACATCCTCAATTACTGACACTCCAATAGTGCAGCACATCCTCAAGCACTGAAATTCCAATAGTGCAGCAAACCTTCAATTACTGACACTCCGATAGTGCAGCACACCCTCCATTACTGACACTCCAATAGTGCAGCACACCCTCAATTACTAACACTCCAATAGTGCAGCACACCCTCAATTACTGACACTCCAATAGTGCAGCACACAACCAATTACTGACACTCAAATAGTGCCGTACACCCGCAATTACTGACACTCCAATATTACAGCTCACCTCAATTACTGACACACCAATTGTCCAGTACACCCTCAATTACTGACACTCCAATAGTGCAGCACGCACTCAATTACTGACGCTCCATTAGTGCAGCACAGCCTCAATTACAGACACACCAATAGTGCAGCACAACCACAAATTCTGACACTCCATTTGTGCAGCACACCCTCAATTACTGACACTCCAATAGTCCAGCACACCCTCAATTACTGACACTCCAATAGTCCAGCACATACTCAATTACTGAAACTCCAATAGTGCATGCACACCCTTAATTACTGACACTCCAATAGTGCCGCACACCCTCAATTACTGAGACTGCAATAGTGCAGCACACCCTCAATTACTGACGCTCCATTAGTGCAGCACACCCTCAATTACAGATACAGCAATAGTGCAGCACACCCTCAATTACAGATACACCAGTAGTGCAGCACACCCTCAAATTCTGACAATCCAATTGTGCAGCACACCGTTTGTTACTGACACTCCAATAGTGCAGCGTACCCTCCATTACTGACACTACAATAGTGCAGCATACCCTCAATTACTGACAATCCAATAGTGCAGCACATCCACAATTTCTGACACTCGAATAGTGCAGCACAGGCTCAAATACTGGCACTCCAATAGTGCAGCACACCCTCAATTACTTACAATCCAATAGTGCCGCAAACCCTCAATTACTGACAATCCAATAGTGCCGCACACCCTCAAGTACTAATACTCCAATAGTGCATCACACCTCAAGTACTGACACTCCAATAGTGCAGCACACCCTTAATTACTGACACTCCAATAGTGATGCACACCCTCATGTACTAATACTCCAATAGTGCATCACACCTCAAGTACTGACACTCCAATAGTGCAGCACACCCTCAATTAATGACACTCCAATAGTGCAGCACACCCACAATTACTGACACTCCAATAGTGCCGCACACCCTCAATTACTAACACTCCAATAGTGCAGCCCAACCTCAGTTACTGAAACTCCAATAGTGCAGCACACCCTCAATTACTGACACTCCACTAGCGCCGCACATCCTCAATTTCTGACACTCCAATAGTGCAGCACGCCCTCAATTACTGACACTCCAATACTCCAGCACATCCTCAATTACTGAAACTCCAATAGTGCAGCACACCCTCAATTACTGACGCTCCATTAGAGCAGAACACCCTCAATTACAGATACAGCAATAGTGCAGCACACCCTCAATTACAGATACACCAATAGTGCAGCACACCCTCAAATTCTGACAATCCAATTGTGCAGCACACCGTTTGTTACTGACACTCCAATAGTGCAGCATACCCTCCATTACTGACACTACAATAGTGCAGCATACCCTCAGTTATTGAAAATCCAATAGTGCAGCACACCCACAATTTCTGACACTCCAATAGTGCAGCACAGGCTCAAATACTGGCACTCCAATAATGCAGCACACCCTCAATTACTTACAATCCAATAGTGCCGCAAACCCTCAATTACTGACAATCCAATAGTGCCGCAGACTCTCAAGTACTAATACTCCAATAGTGCATCACACCTCAAGTACTGACACTCCAATAGTGCAGCACACCCTAAATTACTGACACTCCAATAGTGATGCACACCCTCAAGTACTAATACTCCAATATTGCATCACACCTCAAGTACTGACACTCCAATAGTGCAGCACACCCTCAATTAATGACACTCCAATAGTGCAGCACACCCACAATTACTGACACTCCAATAGTGCCGCACACACTTAATTACTGACAGTCCAATAGTGCAGCACACCCTCAATTACTGACACTCCAATAGTGCAGCACAACCTCAATTACTGACACTCCAATAGTGCCGCACACACTTAATTACTGACAGTCCAGTAGTGCAGCACACCCTCAATTACTGACACTCCAATAGTGCAGCACACCCTCAATTACTAACACTCCAATAGTGCAGCCCAACCTCAGTTACTGAAACTCCAATAGTGCAGCACACCCTCAATTACTGACACTCCACTAGCGCCGCACATCCTCAATTTCTGACACTCCAATAGTGCAGCACGCCCTCAATTACTGACACTCCAATACTCCAGCACATCCTCAATTACTGAAACTCCAATAGTGCAGCACACCCTCAATTACTGACGCTCCATTAGAGCAGAACACCCTCAATTACAGATACAGCAATAGTGCAGCACACCCTCAATTACAGATACACCAATAGTGCAGCACACCCTCAAATTCTGACAATCCAATTGTGCAGCACACCGTTTGTTACTGACACTCCAATAGTGCAGCATACCCTCCATTACTGACACTACAATAGTGCAGCATACCCTCAGTTATTGAAAATCCAATAGTGCAGCACACCCACAATTTCTGACACTCCAATAGTGCAGCACAGGCTCAAATACTGGCACTCCAATAATGCAGCACACCCTCAATTACTTACAATCCAATAGTGCCGCAAACCCTCAATTACTGACAATCCAATAGCGCCGCAGACTCTCAAGTACTAATACTCCAATAGTGCATCACACCTCAAGTACTGACACTCCAATAGTGCAGCACACCCTAAAGTAATGACACTCCAATAGTGATGCACACCCTCAAGTACTAATACTCCAATATTGCATCACACCTCAAGTACTGACACTCCAATAGTGCAGCACACCCTCAATTAATGACACTCCAATAGTGCAGCACACCCACAATTACTGACACTCCAATAGTGCCGCACACACTTAATTACTGACAGTCCAATAGTGCAGCACACCCTCAATTACTGACACTCCAATAGTGCAGCACAACCTCAATTACTGACACTCCAATAGTGCCGCACACACTTAATTACTGACAGTCCAGTAGTGCAGCACACCCTCAATTACTGACACTCCAATAGTGCAGCACACCCTCAATTACTAACACTCCAATAGTGCAGCCCAACCTCAGTTACTGAAACTCCAATAGTGCAGCACACCCTCAATTACTGACACTCCACTAGCGCCGCACATCCTCAATTTCTGACACTCCAATAGTGCAGCACGCCCTCAATTACTGACACTCCAATACTCCAGCACATCCTCAATTACTGAAACTCCAATAGTGCAGCACACCCTCAATTACTGACGCTCCATTAGAGCAGAACACCCTCAATTACAGATACAGCAATAGTGCAGCACACCCTCAATTACAGATACACCAATAGTGCAGCACACCCTCAAATTCTGACAATCCAATTGTGCAGCACACCGTTTGTTACTGACACTCCAATAGTGCAGCATACCCTCCATTACTGACACTACAATAGTGCAGCATACCCTCAGTTATTGAAAATCCAATAGTGCAGCACACCCACAATTTCTGACACTCCAATAGTGCAGCACAGGCTCAAATACTGGCACTCCAATAATGCAGCACACCTTCAATTACTTACAATCCAATAGTGCCGCAAACCCTCAATTACTGACAATCCAATAGTGCCGCAGACTCTCAAGTACTAATACTCCAATAGTGCATCACACCTCAAGTACTGACACTCCAATAGTGCAGCACACCCTAAATTAATGACACTCCAATAGTGATGCACACCCTCAAGTACTAATACTCCAATATTGCATCACACCTCAAGTACTGACACTCCAATAGTGCAGCACACCCTCAATTAATGACACTCCAATAGTGCAGCACACCCACAATTACTGACACTCCAATAGTGCCGCACACACTTAATTACTGACAGTCCAATAGTGCAGCACACCCTCAATTACTGACAGTCCAATAGTGCAGCACAACCTCAATTACTGACACTCCAATAGTGCAGCACATCCTCAACTACTGAAACTCCAATAGTGCAGCAAACCTTCAATTACTGACACTCCGAGAGCGCAGCACACCCTCCATTACTGACACTCCAATAGTGCAGCACACCCTCAATTACTAACACTCCAATAGTGCAGCACACCCTCAATTACTGACACTCCAATAGTGCAGCACACAGCCAATTACTCACACTCCAATAGTGCCGCACACCCTCAATTACAGACACTCCAATAGTGTAGCCCTCCCTCATTTACTGGCACTCCAATTGTGCAGCACACCCTCAATTTCTGACACTCCCAAACTGCAGCACAACGTTAATTACTGAATAACCAATAATGCAGCAACCCACAATTACTGACACTCCAATAGTGCCGCACACCCTCAATTACTGCCAGTCCAATAGTGCGGTATACCCTCAATTACTGACACTCCAAAAGTGCAGCCCTCCCTCAATTACTGACACTCCAATAGTGCATCACACCCTCAATTACTGACACTCCAATAGTGCATCACACCTTCAATTACTGACACTCCAATAGCGCAGCACACACTCAATTACTGACACTCCAATAGTGCATCACACCCTCAATTACTGACACTCCAATAGTGCAACACACCCTCAATGAATGACACTCCAAAAGTGCCGCACACGCTTAATTACTGACAGTCCAATAGTGCAGCACACCCTCAATTAATGACACTCCAATAGTGCAGCACACCCTCAATTACTGACAGTCCAATAGTGCCGCACACACTTAATTACTGACAGACCAATAGTGCAGCACACCCTCAATTAATGACACTCCAATAGTGCAGCACACCCTCAATTACTGACAATCCAATAGTGCAGCACACACTCAATTACTGACACTCCAATAGTGCAGCACACCCTCAATTACTGACACTCCAATAGTGCAGCACACCCTCAACTACTGACACTCCAATAGTGCAGCACACCCTCAATTACTGACAAACCAATAGTGCAGCCCAACCTCAGTTACTGACACTCCAATAGTGCAGCACACCCTCAATTACTGACACTCCACTAGCGCCGCACATCCTCAATTTCTGACACTCCAATAGTGCAGCATACCCTCAATTACTGACAGTCCAACTGTGCAGTAAAACCTCAATTACTGACACTCCAATGGTGCAGCACATCCTCAATTACTGACACTCCAATAGTGCAGCACATCCTCAAGTACTGAAACTCCAATAGTGCAGCAAACCTTCAATTACTAACACTCCAATAGTGCAGCACACCCTCAATTACTAACACTCCAATAGTGCAGCACACCCTCAATTACTGACACTCCAATAGTGCAACACACAACCAATTACTGACACTCCAATAGTGCAGCACACCCTCAATTACTGACACTCCAATATTACAGCGCACCTCAATTACTGACACTTCAATAGTGCAGCACGCACTCAATTACTGATGCTCCATTAGTGCAGCACAGCCTCAATTACAGACACACCAATAGTGCAGCACAACCACAAATTCTGACACTCCATTTGTGCAGCACACCCTTTGTTACTGACACTCCAATATTGCAGCACACCCTCAATAACTGACAATCCTATAGTGCAGCACACCCACAATTACTGACACACCAATAGTGCAGCACACCCTCAATTACTGAAAATCCAATAGGGCTGCACCCAATCAATTACTGACACTCCAATTTTACAGCATACCCTCAATTGCTGACACTCCAATATTGCAGCACACCCTTAATTCCTGACACTCCATCAGTGCAGCCCAGGCTCAAATACTGGCACTCCAATAGTGCAGAACACCCTCAATTACTGACACTCTGATAGTGCAGCACGTTCCAAATTACTGACACTCCAATAGCACAGCATACCCTCAATTACTGACACTCCAATAGTGCTCACAGCCTCAATTACTGTCACTCCAATAGTGCAGCACACCCTCAATTACTGACACTCCAATGGTGCAGCACACCCTCAATTACAGACACTCCAATAGTGTAGCCCTCCCTCATTTACTGGCACTACAATTGTGCAGCACACCCTCAGTTTCTGACACTCCCAAACTGCAGCACAACGTTAATTACTGAATAACCAATAATGCAGCAACCCACAATTACTGACTCTCATTTACTGCAGCACACTCCCAATTACTGACACCCCAATAGTGCAGCACACCCTCAATTACTGACACTCCAATAGTGCCGCACACTCTCAATTACTGCCAGTCCAATAGTGCGGTATACCCTCAATTACTGACACTCCAATAGTGCATCACACCCTCAGTTACTGACACTCCAATAGTGCATCACACCTTCAATTACTGACACTCCAATAGCGCGGCACACACTCAATTGCTGACTCCCCAATAGTGAAGCACATTATCAGTTACTGACACTCCAATCGTGCATCACACCCTCAATTACTGACACTCCAATAGTGCATCACACCTTCAATTACTGACACTCCAATAGTGCATCACACCTTCAATTACTGACACTCCAATAGTGCCGCACACACTTAATTACTGACAGTCCAATAGTGCAGCACACCCTCAATTAATGACACTCCAATAGTGCAGCACACCCTCAAATACTGAAACTCCAATAGTGCAGCAAACCTTCAATTACTGACACTCCGATAGTGCAGCACACCCTCAATTACTGACACTCCAATAGTGCAGCACACCCTCAATTACTAACACTCCAATAGTGCAGCACACCCTCAATTACTGACACTCCAATAGTGCAGCACACAACCAATTACTGACACTCCAATAGTGCCGCACTCACTCAATTACTGACACTCCAATATTACAGCTCACCTCAATTACTGACACTCCAATTGTCCAGTACACCCTCAATTACTGACACTCCAATAGTGCCGCAAACCCTCAATTAATGCCAGTCCAATAGTGCGGAATACGCTCAATTACTCACACTCCAATAGTGCAGCACACCCTCAAATACTGAAACTCCAATAGTGCAGCACACCCTCAATTTCTGACACTCCAACAGTGCAGCACACCCTCAATTACTGACACTCCAATAGTGCAGCACACCCTCAATTACTGACAAACCAATAGTGCAGCCCAACCTCAGTTACTGACACTCCAATAGTGCAGCACACCCACAATTGCTGACACTCCACTAGCGCCGCACATCCTCAATTTCTGACACTCCAATAGTGCAGCATACCCTCAATTACTGACAGTCCAATTGTGCAGTAAAACCTCAATTACTGACACTCCAATGGTGCAGCACATCCTCAATTACTGACACTCCAATAGTGCAGCACATCCTCAAGTACTGAAAATCCAATAGGGCAGCAAACCTTCAATTACTGACACTCCGATAGCGCAGCACACCGTCCATGACTGACACTCGAATAGTGCAGCACACCCTCAATTACTAACACACCAATATTGCAGCACACCCTCAATTACTGACACTCCAATAGTGCAACACACAACCAATTACTGACACTCCAATAGTGCCGCACACCCTCAATTACTGACACTCCAATTGTCCAGTACACCCTCAATTACTGACACTCCAATAGTGCAGCACGCACTCAATTACTGACGCTCCATTAGTGCAGCACAGCCTCAATTACAGACACACCAATAGTGCAGCACAACCACAAATTCTGACACTCCATTTGTGCAGCACACCCTTTGTTACTGACACTCCAATAGTGCAGCACACCCTCAATTACTGACACGCCTATAGTGCAGCACACCCACAATTACTGACACAGCAATAGTGCAGCACACCCTCAATTACTGACAATCCAATAGGGCTGCACACAATCAATTACTGACACTCGAATTTTACAGCATACCCTCAATTACTGACACTCCAATATTGCAGCACACCCTTAATTCCTGACACTCCATCAGTGCAGCACAGCCTCAAATACTGGCACTCCAATAGTGCAGCACACCCTCAATTACTGACACTCTGATAGTGCAGCACGTTTTCAATTACTGACACTCCAATAGCACAGCACACCCTCAATTACTGACAATCCAATATTGCTCACAGCCTCAATTACTGACACTCCAATAGTGCAGCACACCCTCAATTACTGACACTCCAATGGTGCAGCACACCCTCAATTACAGACACTCCAATAGTGTAGCCCTCCCTCATTTACTGGCACTCCAATTGTGCAGCACACCCTCAATTTCTGACACTCCCAAACTGCAGCACAACGTTAATTACTGAATAACCAATAATGCAGCAACCCACAATTACTGAATCTCATTTACTGCAGCACACTCCCAATTACTGACACTCCAATAGTGCAGCACACCCTCAATTACTGACACTCCAATAGTGCCGCACACTCTCAATTACTGCCAGTCCAATAGTGCGGTATACCCTCAATTACTGACACTCCAAAAGTGCAGCAGTCCTTCAATGACTGACACTCCAATAGTGCATCACACCCTCAATTACTGACACTCCAATAGTGCATCACACCTTCAATTACTGACACTCCAATAGCGCAGCACACACTCAATTACTGACTCTCCAATAGTGAAGCACATCATCAGTAACTGACACTCCAATAGTGCATCACACCCTCAATTACTGACACTCCAATAGTGCACCACACCCTCAATTAATGAGACTCCAATAGTGCCGCACGCACTTAATTACTGACAGTCCAATAGTGCAGCACACCCTCAATTAATGACACTCCAATAGTGCAGCACACCCTCAATTACTGACACTCCAATAGTGCAGCACACCCTCAATTACTGACACTCCAATAGTGCAGCACACCCTCAATTTCTGACACTCCAATAGTGCAGCACACCCTCAATTACTGACAATCCAATAGTGCAGCCCAACCTCAGTTACTGACACTCCAATAGTGCAGCACACCCTCAATTACTGACACTCCACTAGCGCCGCATAATCCTCAATTTCTGACACTCCAATAGTGCAGCATACCCTCAATTACTGACAGTCCAATTGTGCAGTAAAACCTCAATTACTGACACTCCAATGGTGCAGCACATCCTCAATTACTGACACTCCAATAGTGCAGCACATCCTCAAGCACTGAAATTCCAATAGTGCAGCAAACCTTCAATTACTGACACTCCGATAGTGCAGCACACCCTCCATTACTGACACTCCAATAGTGCAGCACACCCTCAATTACTAACACTCCAATAGTGCAGCACACCCTCAATTACTGACACTCCAATAGTGCAGCACACAACCAATTACTGACACTCAAATAGTGCCGTACACCCGCAATTACTGACACTCCAATATTACAGCTCACCTCAATTACTGACACACCAATTGTCCAGTACACCCTCAATTACTGACACTCCAATAGTGCAGCACGCACTCAATTACTGACGCTCCATTAGTGCAGCACAGCCTCAATTACAGACACACCAATAGTGCAGCACAACCACAAATTCTGACACTCCATTTGTGCAGCACACCCTCAATTACTGACACTCCAATAGTCCAGCACACCCTCAATTACTGACACTCCAATAGTCCAGCACATACTCAATTACTGAAACTCCAATAGTGCATGCACACCCTTAATTACTGACACTCCAATAGTGCCGCACACCCTCAATTACTGAGACTGCAATAGTGCAGCACACCCTCAATTACTGACGCTCCATTAGTGCAGCACACCCTCAATTACAGATACAGCAATAGTGCAGCACACCCTCAATTACAGATACACCAGTAGTGCAGCACACCCTCAAATTCTGACAATCCAATTGTGCAGCACACCGTTTGTTACTGACACTCCAATAGTGCAGCGTACCCTCCATTACTGACACTATAATAGTGCAGCATACCCTCAATTACTGACAATCCAATAGTGCAGCACATCCACAATTTCTGACACTCGAATAGTGCAGCACAGGCTCAAATACTGGCACTCCAATAGTGCAGCACACCCTCAATTACTTACAATCCAATAGTGCCGCAAACCCTCAATTACTGACAATCCAATAGTGCCGCACACCCTCAAGTACTAATACTCCAATAGTGCATCACACCTCAAGTACTGACACTCCAATAGTGCAGCACACCCTTAATTACTGACACTCCAATAGTGATGCACACCCTCATGTACTAATACTCCAATAGTGCATCACACCTCAAGTACTGACACTCCAATAGTGCAGCACACCCTCAATTAATGACACTCCAATAGTGCAGCACACCCACAATTACTGACACTCCAATAGTGCCGCACACCCTCAATTACTAACACTCCAATAGTGCAGCCCAACCTCAGTTACTGAAACTCCAATAGTGCAGCACACCCTCAATTACTGACACTCCACTAGCGCCGCACATCCTCAATTTCTGACACTCCAATAGTGCAGCACGCCCTCAATTACTGACACTCCAATACTCCAGCACATCCTCAATTACTGAAACTCCAATAGTGCAGCACACCCTCAATTACTGACGCTCCATTAGAGCAGAACACCCTCAATTACAGATACAGCAATAGTGCAGCACACCCTCAATTACAGATACACCAATAGTGCAGCACACCCTCAAATTCTGACAATCCAATTGTGCAGCACACCGTTTGTTACTGACACTCCAATAGTGCAGCATACCCTCCATTACTGACACTACAATAGTGCAGCATACCCTCAGTTATTGAAAATCCAATAGTGCAGCACACCCACAATTTCTGACACTCCAATAGTGCAGCACAGGCTCAAATACTGGCACTCCAATAATGCAGCACACCCTCAATTACTTACAATCCAATAGTGCCGCAAACCCTCAATTACTGACAATCCAATAGTGCCGCAGACTCTCAAGTACTAATACTCCAATAGTGCATCACACCTCAAGTACTGACACTCCAATAGTGCAGCACACCCTAAATTACTGACACTCCAATAGTGATGCACACCCTCAAGTACTAATACTCCAATATTGCATCACACCTCAAGTACTGACACTCCAATAGTGCAGCACACCCTCAATTAATGACACTCCAATAGTGCAGCACACCCACAATTACTGACACTCCAATAGTGCCGCACACACTTAATTACTGACAGTCCAATAGTGCAGCACACCCTCAATTACTGACACTCCAATAGTGCAGCACAACCTCAATTACTGACACTCCAATAGTGCCGCACACACTTAATTACTGACAGTCCAGTAGTGCAGCACACCCTCAATTACTGACACTCCAATAGTGCAGCACACCCTCAATTACTAACACTCCAATAGTGCAGCCCAACCTCAGTTACTGAAACTCCAATAGTGCAGCACACCCTCAATTACTGACACTCCACTAGCGCCGCACATCCTCAATTTCTGACACTCCAATAGTGCAGCACGCCCTCAATTACTGACACTCCAATACTCCAGCACATCCTCAATTACTGAAACTCCAATAGTGCAGCACACCCTCAATTACTGACGCTCCATTAGAGCAGAACACCCTCAATTACAGATACAGCAATAGTGCAGCACACCCTCAATTACAGATACACCAATAGTGCAGCACACCCTCAAATTCTGACAATCCAATTGTGCAGCACACCGTTTGTTACTGACACTCCAATAGTGCAGCATACCCTCCATTACTGACACTACAATAGTGCAGCATACCCTCAGTTATTGAAAATCCAATAGTGCAGCACACCCACAATTTCTGACACTCCAATAGTGCAGCACAGGCTCAAATACTGGCACTCCAATAATGCAGCACACCCTCAATTACTTACAATCCAATAGTGCCGCAAACCCTCAATTACTGACAATCCAATAGCGCCGCAGACTCTCAAGTACTAATACTCCAATAGTGCATCACACCTCAAGTACTGACACTCCAATAGTGCAGCACACCCTAAATTAATGACACTCCAATAGTGATGCACACCCTCAAGTACTAATACTCCAATATTGCATCACACCTCAAGTACTGACACTCCAATAGTGCAGCACACCCTCAATTAATGACACTCCAATAGTGCAGCACACCCACAATTACTGACACTCCAATAGTGCCGCACACACTTAATTACTGACAGTCCAATAGTGCAGCACACCCTCAATTACTGACACTCCAATAGTGCAGCACAACCTCAATTACTGACACTCCAATAGTGCCGCACACACTTAATTACTGACAGTCCAGTAGTGCAGCACACCCTCAATTACTGACACTCCAATAGTGCAGCACACCCTCAATTACTAACACTCCAATAGTGCAGCCCAACCTCAGTTACTGAAACTCCAATAGTGCAGCACACCCTCAATTACTGACACTCCACTAGCGCCGCACATCCTCAATTTCTGACACTCCAATAGTGCAGCACGCCCTCAATTACTGACACTCCAATACTCCAGCACATCCTCAATTACTGAAACTCCAATAGTGCAGCACACCCTCAATTACTGACGCTCCATTAGAGCAGAACACCCTCAATTACAGATACAGCAATAGTGCAGCACACCCTCAATTACAGATACACCAATAGTGCAGCACACCCTCAAATTCTGACAATCCAATTGTGCAGCACACCGTTTGTTACTGACACTCCAATAGTGCAGCATACCCTCCATTACTGACACTACAATAGTGCAGCATACCCTCAGTTATTGAAAATCCAATAGTGCAGCACACCCACAATTTCTGACACTCCAATAGTGCAGCACAGGCTCAAATACTGGCACTCCAATAATGCAGCACACCTTCAATTACTTACAATCCAATAGTGCCGCAAACCCTCAATTACTGACAATCCAATAGTGCCGCAGACTCTCAAATACTAATACTCCAATAGTGCATCACACCTCAAGTACTGACACTCCAATAGTGCAGCACACCCTAAATTAATGACACTCCAATAGTGATGCACACCCTCAAGTACTAATACTCCAATATTGCATCACACCTCAAGTACTGACACTCCAATAGTGCAGCACACCCTCAATTAATGACACTCCAATAGTGCAGCACACCCACAATTACTGACACTCCAATAGTGCCGCACACACTTAATTACTGACAGTCCAATAGTGCAGCACACCCTCAATTACTGACACTCCAATAGTGCAGCACAACCTCAATTACTGACACTCCAATAGTGCAGCACACCCTCAATTACTGACAATCCAATAGTGCAGCCCAACCTCAGTTACTGAAACTCCAATAGTGCAGCACACCCTCAATTACTGACACTCCACTAGCGCCGCACATCCTCAATTTCTGACACTCCAATAGTGCAGCACACCCTCAATTACTGACAGTCCAATGGTGCCGCACACCCTCAATTACTAACACTCCAATAGTGCAGCCCAACCTCAGTTACTGAAACTCCAATAGTGCAGCACACCCTCAATTACTGACACTCCACTAGCGCCGCACATCCTCAATTTCTGACACTCCAATAGTGCAGCACGCCCTCAATTACTGACACTCCAATACTCCAGCACATCCTCAATTACTGAAACTCCAATAGTGCAGCACACCCTCAATTACTGACGCTCCATTAGAGCAGAACACCCTCAATTACAGATACAGCAATAGTGCAGCACACCCTCAATTACAGATACACCAATAGTGCAGCACACCCTCAAATTCTGACAATCCAATTGTGCAGCACACCGTTTGTTACTGACACTCCAATAGTGCAGCATACCCTCCATTACTGACACTACAATAGTGCAGCATACCCTCAGTTATTGAAAATCCAATAGTGCAGCACACCCACAATTTCTGACACTCCAATAGTGCAGCACAGGCTCAAATACTGGCACTCCAATAATGCAGCACACCCTCAATTACTTACAATCCAATAGTGCCGCAAACCCTCAATTACTGACAATCCAATAGTGCCGCAGACTCTCAAGTACTAATACTCCAATAGTGCATCACACCTCAAGTACTGACACTCCAATAGTGCAGCACACCCTAAATTACTGACACTCCAATAGTGATGCACACCCTCAAGTACTAATACTCCAATATTGCATCACACCTCAAGTACTGACACTCCAATAGTGCAGCACACCCTCAATTAATGACACTCCAATAGTGCAGCACACCCACAATTACTGACACTCCAATAGTGCCGCACACACTTAATTACTGACAGTCCAATAGTGCAGCACACCCTCAATTACTGACACTCCAATAGTGCAGCACAACCTCAATTACTGACACTCCAATAGTGCCGCACACACTTAATTACTGACAGTCCAGTAGTGCAGCACACCCTCAATTACTGACACTCCAATAGTGCAGCACACCCTCAATTACTAACACTCCAATAGTGCAGCCCAACCTCAGTTACTGAAACTCCAATAGTGCAGCACACCCTCAATTACTGACACTCCACTAGCGCCGCACATCCTCAATTTCTGACACTCCAATAGTGCAGCACGCCCTCAATTACTGACACTCCAATACTCCAGCACATCCTCAATTACTGAAACTCCAATAGTGCAGCACACCCTCAATTACTGACGCTCCATTAGAGCAGAACACCCTCAATTACAGATACAGCAATAGTGCAGCACACCCTCAATTACAGATACACCAATAGTGCAGCACACCCTCAAATTCTGACAATCCAATTGTGCAGCACACCGTTTGTTACTGACACTCCAATAGTGCAGCATACCCTCCATTACTGACACTACAATAGTGCAGCATACCCTCAGTTATTGAAAATCCAATAGTGCAGCACACCCACAATTTCTGACACTCCAATAGTGCAGCACAGGCTCAAATACTGGCACTCCAATAATGCAGCACACCCTCAATTACTTACAATCCAATAGTGCCGCAAACCCTCAATTACTGACAATCCAATAGCGCCGCAGACTCTCAAGTACTAATACTCCAATAGTGCATCACACCTCAAGTACTGACACTCCAATAGTGCAGCACACCCTAAATTAATGACACTCCAATAGTGATGCACACCCTCAAGTACTAATACTCCAATATTGCATCACACCTCAAGTACTGACACTCCAATAGTGCAGCACACCCTCAATTAATGACACTCCAATAGTGCAGCACACCCACAATTACTGACACTCCAATAGTGCCGCACACACTTAATTACTGACAGTCCAATAGTGCAGCACACCCTCAATTACTGACACTCCAATAGTGCAGCACAACCTCAATTACTGACACTCCAATAGTGCCGCACACACTTAATTACTGACAGTCCAGTAGTGCAGCACACCCTCAATTACTGACACTCCAATAGTGCAGCACACCCTCAATTACTAACACTCCAATAGTGCAGCCCAACCTCAGTTACTGAAACTCCAATAGTGCAGCACACCCTCAATTACTGACACTCCACTAGCGCCGCACATCCTCAATTTCTGACACTCCAATAGTGCAGCACGCCCTCAATTACTGACACTCCAATACTCCAGCACATCCTCAATTACTGAAACTCCAATAGTGCAGCACACCCTCAATTACTGACGCTCCATTAGAGCAGAACACCCTCAATTACAGATACAGCAATAGTGCAGCACACCCTCAATTACAGATACACCAATAGTGCAGCACACCCTCAAATTCTGACAATCCAATTGTGCAGCACACCGTTTGTTACTGACACTCCAATAGTGCAGCATACCCTCCATTACTGACACTACAATAGTGCAGCATACCCTCAGTTATTGAAAATCCAATAGTGCAGCACACCCACAATTTCTGACACTCCAATAGTGCAGCACAGGCTCAAATACTGGCACTCCAATAATGCAGCACACCTTCAATTACTTACAATCCAATAGTGCCGCAAACCCTCAATTACTGACAATCCAATAGTGCCGCAGACTCTCAAGTACTAATACTCCAATAGTGCATCACACCTCAAGTACTGACACTCCAATAGTGCAGCACACCCTAAATTAATGACACTCCAATAGTGATGCACACCCTCAAGTACTAATACTCCAATATTGCATCACACCTCAAGTACTGACACTCCAATAGTGCAGCACACCCTCAATTAATGACACTCCAATAGTGCAGCACACCCACAATTACTGACACTCCAATAGTGCCGCACACACTTAATTACTGACAGTCCAATAGTGCAGCACACCCTCAATTACTGACACTCCAATAGTGCAGCACAACCTCAATTACTGACACTCCAATAGTGCAGCACACCCTCAATTACTGACAATCCAATAGTGCAGCCCAACCTCAGTTACTGAAACTCCAATAGTGCAGCACACCCTCAATTACTGACACTCCACTAGCGCCGCACATCCTCAATTTCTGACACTCCAATAGTGCAGCACACCCTCAATTACTGACAGTCCAATGGTGCAGTAAAACCTCAATTACTGTCACTCCAATGGTGCAGCACATCCTCAATTACAGACACTCCAATAGTGCAGCACATCCTCAAATACTGAAACTCCAATAATGCAGCACATCCTCAATTACTGTCACTCCAATAGTGCAGCAAAGCTTCAATTACTGACACTCTGATAGCGCAGCACACCCTCCATTCCTGACACTCCAATAGTGCAGCACACCCTCAATTACTGACACTCCAATAGTGCAGCACACACTCAATTACTGACACTCCAATAGTGCAGCACACAACCAATTACTGACAGTCCAATAGTGCCGCACACCCTTAATTACTGACACTCCAATATTACAGCGCACCTCAATTACTGACACTCCAATTGTCCAGTACACCCTCAATTACTTACACACCAATAGTGCAGCACACCCTCTATTACTGACACACCAATAGTGCAGCACACCCTTAATTCCTGACACTCCATCAGTGCAGCACAGTCTCAAATACTGGCACTCCAATAGTGCATCACATCCTCAATTACTGACAATCCAATAGTGCTGCCCAACCTCAGTTACTGAAACTCCAATAGTGCAGCACACCCTCAATTACTGACACTCCACTAGCGCCGCACATCCTCAATTTCTGACACTCCAATAGTGCAGCACACCCTCAATTACTGACAGTCCAATGGTGCAGTAAAACCTCAATTACTGACACTCCAATGGTGCAGCACATCCTCAATTACAGACACTCCAATAGTGCAGCACATCCTCAAATACTGAAACTCCAATAATGTAGCACATCCTCAATTACTGTCACTCCAATAGTGCAGCAAAGCTTCAATTACTGACACTCTGATAGCGCAGCACACCCTCCATTCCTGACACTCCAATAGTGCAGCACACCCTCAATTACTGACACTCCAATAGTGCAGCACACACTCAATTACTGACACTCCAATAGTGCAGCACACAACCAATTACTGACACTCCAATAGTGCCGCACACCCTTAATTACTGACACTCCAATATTACAGCGCACCTCAATTACTGACACTCCAATTGTCCAGTACACCCTCAATTACTTACACACCAATAGTGCAGCACGCACTCAATTACTGACGCTCCATTAGTGCAGCACAGCCTCAATTACAGACATTCCAATAGTGCAGCACAACCTCAATTACTGACACTCCAATAGTGCAGCACACCCTCTATTATTGACACACCAATAGTGCAGCACACCCTTAATTCCTGACACTCCATCAGTGCAGCACAGTCTCAAATACTGGCACTCCAATAGTGCATCACATCCTCAATTACTTACAATCCAATAGTGCATCACACCTCAAGTACTGACACTCCAATAGTGCAGCACACGCTAAATTACTGACACTCCAATAGTGATGCACACCCTCAAGTACTAATACTCCAATATTGCATCACACCTCAAGTACTGACACTCCAATAGTGCAGCACACCCTCAATTAATGACACTCCAATAGTGCAGCACACCCACAATTACTGACACTCCAATAGTGCCGCACACACTTAATTACTGACAGTCCAATAGTGCAGCACACCCTCAATTACTGACACTCCAATAGTGCAGCACACCCTCAATTACTGACACTCCAATAGTGCAGCACACCCTCAATTACTGACAATCCAATAGTGCAGCCCAACCTCAGTTACTGAAACTCCAATAGTGCAGCACACCCTCAATTACTGACACTCCACTAGCGCCGCACATCCTCAATTTCTGACACTCCAATAGTGCAGCACACCCTCAATTACTGACAGTCCAATGGTGCAGTAAAACCTCAATTACTGACACTCCAATGGTGCAGCACATCCTCAATTACAGACACTCCAATAGTGCAGCACATCCTCAAATACTGAAACTCCAATAATGCAGCACATCCTCAATTACTGTCACTCCAATAGTGCAGCAAAGCTTCAATTACTGACACTCCGATAGCGCAGCACACCCTCCATTCCTGACACTCCAATAGTGCAGCACACCCTCAATTACTGACACTCCAATAGGGCAGCACACAACCAATTACTGACAGTCCAATAGTGCCGCACACCCTTAATTACTGACACTCCAATATTACAGCGCACCTCAATTACTGACACTCCAATTGTCCAGTACACCCTCAATTACTTACACACCAATAGTGCAGCACGCACTCAATTACTGACGCTCCATTAGTGCAGCACAGCCTCAATTACAGACACTCCAATAGTGCAGCACACCCTCAATTACTGACACTCCAATAGTGCAGCACACCCTCTATTACTGACACACCAATAGTGCAGCACACCCTTAATTCCTGACACTCCATCAGTGCAGCACAGTCTCAAATACTGGCACTCCAATAGTGCATCACATCCTCAATTACTTACAATCCAATAGTGCAGCACACCCTCAATTACTGACACTCCAATAGTGCAGCACACCCTCAATTACTGACACTCCAATAGTGCAGCATGCCTTCAATTACTGACAATCCAATAGTGCAGCACACCCTCAATTACTGAAACTCCAATAGTGCATGCACACCCTCAATTACTGTGACTGCAATAGTGCAGCACACCCTCAATTACTGACGCTCCATTAGTGCAGCACACCCTCAATTACAGATACAGCAATAGTGCAGCACACCCTCAATTACAGATACACCAATAGTGCAGCACACCCTCAAATTCTGACAATCCAATTCTGCAGCACACCGTTTGTTACTGACACTCCAATAGTGCAGCGTACCCTCCATTACTGACACTATAATAGTGCAGCATACCCTCAATTACTGACAATCCAATAGTGCAGCACACCCACAATTTCTGACACTCGAATAGTGCAGCACAGGCTCAAATACTGGCAGTCCAATAGTGCAGCACACCCTCAATTACTTACAATCCAATAGTGCCGCAAACCCTCAATTACTGACAATCCAATAGTGCCGCACACCCTCAAGTACTAATACTCCAATAGTGCATCACACCTCAAGTACTGACACTCCAATAGTGCAGCACACCCTTAATTACTGACACTCCAATGGTGATGCACACCCTCAAGTACTAATACTCCAATAGTGCATCACACCTCAAGTACTGACACTCCAATAGTGCAGCACACCCTCAATTAATGACACTCCAATAGTGCAGCACACCCACAATTACTGACACTCCAATAGTGCCGCACACACTTAATTACTGACAGTCCAATAGTGCAGCACACCCTCAATTACTGACACTCCAATAGTGCAGCACACCCTCAATTACTAACACTCCAATAGTGCAGCCCAACCTCAGTTACTGAAACTCCAATAGTGCAGCACACCCTCAATTACTGACACTCCACTAGCGCCGCACATCCTCAATTTCAGACACTCCAATAGTGCAGCACGCCCTCAATTACTGACACTCCAATACTCCAGCACATCCTCAATTACTGAAACTCCAATAGTGCAGCACATCCTCAATTACTGTCACTCCAATAGTGCAGCAAAGCTTCAATTACTGACACTCTGATAGCGCAGCACACCCTCCATTCCTGACACTCCAATAGTGCAGCACACCCTCAATTACTGACACTCCAATAGTGCAGCACACACTCAATTACTGACACTCCAATAGTGCAGCACACAACCAATTACTGACAGTCCAATAGTGCCGCACACCCTTAATTACTGACACTCCAATATTACAGCGCACCTCAATTACTGACACTCCAATTGTCCAGTACACCCTCAATTACTTACACACCAATAGTGCAGCACGCACTCAATTACTGACGCTCCATTAGTGCAGCACAGCCTCAATTACAGACACTCCAATAGTGCAGCACACCCTCAATTACTGACACTCCAATAGTGCAGCACACCCTCTATTATTGACACACCAATAGTGCAGCACACCCTTAATTCCTGACACTCCATCAGTGCAGCACAGTCTCAAATACTGGCACTCCAATAGTGCAGCACACGCTAAATTACTGACACTCCAATAGTGATGCACACCCTCAAGTACTAATACTCCAATATTGCATCACACCTCAAGTACTGACACTCCAATAGTGCAGCACACCCTCAATTAATGACACTCCAATAGTGCAGCACACCCACAATTACTGACACTCCAATAGTGCCGCACACACTTAATTACTGACAGTCCAATAGTGCAGCACACCCTCAATTACTGACACTCCACTAGCGCCGCACATCCTCAATTTCTGACACTCCAATAGTGCAGCACACCCTCAATTACTGACAGTCCAATGGTGCAGTAAAACCTCAATTACTGACACTCCAATGGTGCAGCACATCCTCAATTACAGACACTCCAATAGTGCAGCACATCCTCAAATACTGAAACTCCAATAATGCAGCACATCCTCAATTACTGTCACTCCAATAGTGCAGCAAAGCTTCAATTACTGACACTCCGATAGCGCAGCACACCCTCCATTCCTGACACTCCAATAGTGCAGCACACCCTCAATTACTGACACTCCAATAGTGCAGCACACCCTCTATTACTGACACACCAATAGTGCAGCACACCCTTAATTCCTGACACTCCATCAGTGCAGCACAGTCTCAAATACTGGCACTCCAATAGTGCATCACATCCTCAATTACTTACAATCCAATAGTGCAGCACACCCTCAATTACTGACACTCCAATAGTGCAGCACACCCTCAATTACTGACACTCCAATAGTGCAGCATGCCTTCAATTACTGACAATCCAATAGTGCAGCACACCCTCAATTACTGAAACTCCAATAGTGCATGCACACCCTCAATTACTGTGACTGCAATAGTGCAGCACACCCTCAATTACTGACGCTCCATTAGTGCAGCACACCCTCAATTACAGATACAGCAATAGTGCAGCACACCCTCAATTACAGATACACCAATAGTGCAGCACACCCTCAAATTCTGACAATCCAATTCTGCAGCACACCGTTTGTTACTGACACTCCAATAGTGCAGCGTACCCTCCATTACTGACACTATAATAGTGCAGCATACCCTCAATTACTGACAATCCAATAGTGCAGCACACCCACAATTTCTGACACTCGAATAGTGCAGCACAGGCTCAAATACTGGCAGTCCAATAGTGCAGCACACCCTCAATTACTTACAATCCAATAGTGCCGCAAACCCTCAATTACTGACAATCCAATAGTGCCGCACACCCTCAAGTACTAATACTCCAATAGTGCATCACACCTCAAGTACTGACACTCCAATAGTGCAGCACACCCTTAATTACTGACACTCCAATGGTGATGCACACCCTCAAGTACTAATACTCCAATAGTGCATCACACCTCAAGTACTGACACTCCAATAGTGCAGCACACCCTCAATTAATGACACTCCAATAGTGCAGCACACCCACAATTACTGACACTCCAATAGTGCCGCACACACTTAATTACTGACAGTCCAATAGTGCAGCACACCCTCAATTACTGACACTCCAATAGTGCAGCACACCCTCAATTACTAACACTCCAATAGTGCAGCCCAACCTCAGTTACTGAAACTCCAATAGTGCAGCACACCCTCAATTACTGACACTCCACTAGCGCCGCACATCCTCAATTTCAGACACTCCAATAGTGCAGCACGCCCTCAATTACTGACACTCCAATACTCCAGCACATCCTCAATTACTGAAACTCCAATAGTGCAGCACATCCTCAATTACTGTCACTCCAATAGTGCAGCAAAGCTTCAATTACTGACACTCTGATAGCGCAGCACACCCTCCATTCCTGACACTCCAATAGTGCAGCACACCCTCAATTACTGACACTCCAATAGTGCAGCACACACTCAATTACTGACACTCCAATAGTGCAGCACACAACCAATTACTGACAGTCCAATAGTGCCGCACACCCTTAATTACTGACACTCCAATATTACAGCGCACCTCAATTACTGACACTCCAATTGTCCAGTACACCCTCAATTACTTACACACCAATAGTGCAGCACGCACTCAATTACTGACGCTCCATTAGTGCAGCACAGCCTCAATTACAGACACTCCAATAGTGCAGCACACCCTCAATTACTGACACTCCAATAGTGCAGCACACCCTCTATTATTGACACACCAATAGTGCAGCACACCCTTAATTCCTGACACTCCATCAGTGCAGCACAGTCTCAAATACTGGCACTCCAATAGTGCAGCACACGCTAAATTACTGACACTCCAATAGTGATGCACACCCTCAAGTACTAATACTCCAATATTGCATCACACCTCAAGTACTGACACTCCAATAGTGCAGCACACCCTCAATTAATGACACTCCAATAGTGCAGCACACCCACAATTACTGACACTCCAATAGTGCCGCACACACTTAATTACTGACAGTCCAATAGTGCAGCACACCCTCAATTACTGACACTCCACTAGCGCCGCACATCCTCAATTTCTGACACTCCAATAGTGCAGCACACCCTCAATTACTGACAGTCCAATGGTGCAGTAAAACCTCAATTACTGACACTCCAATGGTGCAGCACATCCTCAATTACAGACACTCCAATAGTGCAGCACATCCTCAAATACTGAAACTCCAATAATGCAGCACATCCTCAATTACTGTCACTCCAATAGTGCAGCAAAGCTTCAATTACTGACACTCCGATAGCGCAGCACACCCTCCATTCCTGACACTCCAATAGTGCAGCACACCCTCAATTACTGACACTCCAATAGTGCAGCACACACTCAATTACTGACACTCCAATAGTGCAGCACACAACCAATTACTGACAGTCCAATAGTGCCGCACACCCTTAATTACTGACACTCCAATATTACAGCGCACCTCAATTACTGACACTCCAATTGTCCAGTACACCCTCAATTACTTACACACCAATAGTGCAGCACGCACTCAATTACTGACGCTCCATTAGTGCAGCACAGCCTCAATTACAGACACTCCAATAGTGCAGCACACCCTCAATTACTGACACTCCAATAGTGCAGCACACCCTCTATTACTGACACACCAATAGTGCAGCACACCCTTAATTCCTGACACTCCATCAGTGCAGCACAGTCTCAAATACTGGCACTCCAATAGTGCATCACATCCTCAATTACTTACAATCCAATAGTGCAGCACACCCTCAATTACTGACACTCCAATAGTGCAGCACACCCTCAATTACTGACACTCCAATAGTGCAGCATGCCTTCAATTACTGACAATCCAATAGTGCAGCACACCCTCAATTACTGAAACTCCAATAGTGCATGCACACCCTCAATTACTGAGACTGCAATAGTGCAGCACACCCTCAATTACTGACGCTCCATTAGTGCAGCACACCCTCAATTACAGATACAGCAATAGTGCAGCACACCCTCAATTACAGATACACCAATAGTGCAGCACACCCTCAAATTCTGACAATCCAATTCTGCAGCACACCGTTTGTTACTGACACTCCAATAGTGCAGCGTACCCTCCATTACTGACACTATAATAGTGCAGCATACCCTCAATTACTGACAATCCAATAGTGCAGCACACCCACAATTTCTGACACTCGAATAGTGCAGCACAGGCTCAAATACTGGCACTCCAATAGTGCAGCACACCCTCAATTACTTACAATCCAATAGTGCCGCAAACCCTCAATTACTGACAATCCAATAGTGCCGCACACCCTCAAGTACTAATACTCCAATAGTGCATCACACCTCAAGTACTGACACTCCAATAGTGCAGCACACCCTTAATTACTGACACTCCAATAGTGATGCACACCCTCAAGTACTAATACTCCAATAGTGCATCACACCTCAAGTACTGACACTCCAATAGTGCAGCACACCCTCAATTAATGACACTCCAATAGTGCAGCACACCCACAATTACTGACACTCCAATAGGGCCGCACACACTTAATTACTGACAGTCCAATAGTGCAGCACACCCTCAATTACTGACACTCCAATAGTGCAGCACACCCTCAATTACTAACACTCCAATAGTGCAGCCCAACCTCAGTTACTGAAACTCCAATAGTGCAGCACACCCTCAATTACTGACACTCCACTAGCGCCGCACATCCTCAATTTCTGACACTCCAATAGTGCAGCACGCCCTCAATTACTGACACTCCAATACTCCAGCACATCCTCAATTACTGAAACTCCAATAGTGCAGCACACCCTCAATTACTGACACTCCAATAGTGCAGCACACACTCAATTACTGACACTCCAATAGTGCAGCACACAACCAATTACTGACAGTCCAATAGTGCCGCACACCCTTAATTACTGACACTCCAATATTACAGCGCACCTCAATTACTGACACTCCAATTGTCCAGTACACCCTCAATTACTTACACACCAATAGTGCAGCACGCACTCAATCACTGACGCTCCATTAGTGCAGCACAGCCTCAATTACAGACACTCCAATAGTGCAGCACACCCTCAATTACTGACACTCCAATAGTGCAGCACACCCTCTATTATTGACACACCAATAGTGCAGCAGACCCTTAATTCCTGACACTCCATCAGTGCAGCACAGTCTCAAATACTGGCACTCCAATAGTGCATCACATCCTCAATTACTTACAATCCAATAGTGCATCACACCTCAAGTACTGACACTCCAATAGTGCAGCACGCGCTAAATTACTGACACTCCAATAGTGATGCACACCCTCAAGTACTAATACTCCAATATTGCATCACACCTCAAGTACTGACACTCCAATAGTGCAGCACACCCTCAATTAATGACACTCCAATAGTGCAGCACACCCACAATTACTGACACTCCAATAGTGCCGCACACACTTAATTACTGACAATCCAATAGTGCAGCACACCCTCAATTACTGACACTCCAATAGTGCAGCACACCCTCAATTACTGACACTCCAATAGTGCAGCACACCCTCAATTACTGACAATCCAATAGTGCAGCCCAACCTCAGTTACTGACACTCCAATAGTGCAGCACACCCTCAATTACTGACACTCCACTAGCGCCGCACATCCTCAATTTCTGACACTCCAATAGTGCAGCACACCCTCAATTACTGACAGTCCAATGGTGCAGTAAAACCTCAATTACTGACACTCCAATGGTGCAGCACATCCTCAATTACAGACACTCCAATAGTGCAGCACATCCTCAAATACTGAAACTCCAATAATGCAGCACATCCTCAATTACTGTCACTCCAATAGTGCAGCAAAGCTTCAATTACTGACACTCCGATAGCGCAGCACACCCTCCATTCCTGACACTCCAATAGTGCAGCACACCCTCAATTACTGACACTCCAATAGTGCAGCACACACTCAATTACTGACACTCCAATAGTGCAGCACACAACCAATTACTGACAGTCCAATAGTGCCGCACACCCTTAATTACTGACACTCCAATATTACAGCGCACCTCAATTACTGACACTCCAATTGTCCAGTACACCCTCAATTACTTACACACCAATAGTGCAGCACGCACTCAATTACTGACGCTCCATTAGTGCAGCACAGCCTCAATTACAGACACTCCAATAGTGCAGCACACCCTCAATTACTGACACTCCAATAGTGCAGCACACCCTCTATTACTGACACACCAATAGTGCAGCACACCCTTAATTCCTGACACTCCATCAGTGCAGCACAGTCTCAAATACTGGCACTCCAATAGTGCATCACATCCTCAATTACTTACAATCCAATAGTGCAGCACACCCTCAATTACTGACACTCCAATAGTGCAGCACACCCTCAATTACTGACACTCCAATAGTGCAGCATGCCTTCAATTACTGACAATCCAATAGTGCAGCACACCCTCAATTACTGAAACTCCAATAGTGCATGCACACCCTCAATTACTGAGACTGCAATAGTGCAGCACACCCTCAATTACTGACGCTCCATTAGTGCAGCACACCCTCAATTACAGATACAGCAATAGTGCAGCACACCCTCAATTACAGATACACCAATAGTGCAGCACACCCTCAAATTCTGACAATCCAATTCTGCAGCACACCGTTTGTTACTGACAATCCAATAGTGCAGCGTACCCTCCATTACTGACACTATAATAGTGCAGCATACCCTCAATTACTGACAATCCAATAGTGCAGCACACCCACAATTTCTGACACTCGAATAGTGCAGCACAGGCTCAAATACTGGCACTCCAATAGTGCAGCACACCCTAAATTACTTACAATCCAATAGTGCCGCAAACCCTCAATTACTGACAATCCAATAGTGCCGCACACCCTCAAGTACTAATACTCCAATAGTGCATCACACCTCAAGTACTGACACTCCAATAGTGCAGCACACCCTTAATTACTGACACTCCAATAGTGATGCACACCCTCAAGTACTAATACTCCAATAGTGCATCACACCTCAAGTACTGACACTCCAATAGTGCAGCACACCCTCAATTAATGACACTCCAATAGTGCAGCACACCCACAATTACTGACACTCCAATAGTGCCGCACACACTTAATTACTGACAGTCCAATAGTGCAGCACACCCTCAATTACTGACACTCCAATAGTGCAGCACACCCTCAATTACTAACACACCAATAGTGCAGCCCAACCTCAGTTACTGAAACTCCAATAGTGCAGCACACCCTCAATTACTGACACTCCACTAGCGCCGCACATCCTCAATTTCTGACACTCCAATAGTGCAGCACGCCCTCAATTACTGACACTCCAATACTCCAGCACATCCTCAATTACTGAAACTCCAATAGTGCAGCACACCCTCAATTACTGACGCTCCATTAGTGCAGAACACCCTCAATTACAGATACAGCAATAGTGCAGCATACCCTCAATTACAGATACACCAATAGTGCAGCACACCCTCAAATTCTGACAATCCAATTGTGCAGCACACCGTTTGTTACTGACACTCCAATAGTGCAGCATACCCTCCATTACTGACACTACAATAGTGCAGAATACCCTCAGTTATTGAAAATCCAATAGTGCAGCACACCCACAATTTCTGACACTCCAATAGTGCAGCACAGGCTCAAATACTGGCGCTCCAATAGTGCAGCACACCCTCAATTACTTACAATCCAATAGTGCCGCAAACCCTCAATTACTGACAATCCAATAGTGCCGCATACTCTCAAGTACTAATACTCCAATAGTGCATCACACCTCAAGTACTGACACTCCAATAGTGCAGCACACCCTAAATTACTGACACTCCAATAGTGATGCACACCCTCAAGTACTAATACTCCAATATTGCATCACACCTCAAGTACTGACACTCCAATAGTGCAGCACACCCTCAATTAATGACACTCCAATAGTGCAGCACACCCACAATTACTGACACTCCAATAGTGCCGCACACACTTAATTACTGACAGTCCAATAGTGCAGCACACCCTCAATTACAGACACTCCAATAGTGCAGCACATCCTCAAATACTGAAACTCCAATAATGCAGCACATCCTCAATTACTGTCACTCCAATAGTGCAGCAAAGCTTCAATTACTGACACTCCGATAGCGCAGCACACCCTCCATTCCTGACACTCCAATAGTGCAGCACACCCTCAATTACTGACACTCCAATAGTGCAGCACACACTCAATTACTGACACTCCAATAGTGCAGCACACAACCAATTACTGACAGTCCAATAGTGCCGCACACCCTTAATTACTGACACTCCAATATTACAGCGCACCTCAATTACTGACACTCCAATTGTCCAGTACACCCTCAATTACTTACACACCAATAGTGCAGCACGCACTCAATTACTGACGCTCCATTAGTGCAGCACAGCCTCAATTACAGACACTCCAATAGTGCAGCACACCCTCAATTACTGACACTCCAATAGTGCAGCACACCCTCTATTACTGACACACCAATAGTGCAGCACACCCTTAATTCCTGACACTCCATCAGTGCAGCACAGTCTCAAATACTGGCACTCCAATAGTGCATCACATCCTCAATTACTTACAATCCAATAGTGCAGCACACCCTCAATTACTGACACTCCAATAGTGCAGCACACCCTCAATTACTGACACTCCAATAGTGCAGCATGCCTTCAATTACTGACAATCCAATAGTGCAGCACACCCTCAATTACTGAAACTCCAATAGTGCATGCACACCCTCAATTACTGAGACTGCAATAGTGCAGCACACCCTCAATTACTGACGCTCCATTAGTGCAGCACACCCTCAATTACAGATACAGCAATAGTGCAGCACACCCTCAATTACAGATACACCAATAGTGCAGCACACCCTCAAATTCTGACAATCCAATTCTGCAGCACACCGTTTGTTACTGACACTCCAATAGTGCAGCGTACCCTCCATTACTGACACTATAATAGTGCAGCATACCCTCAATTACTGACAATCCAATAGTGCAGCACACCCACAATTTCTGACACTCGAATAGTGCAGCACAGGCTCAAATACTGGCACTCCAATAGTGCAGCACACCCTCAATTACTTACAATCCAATAGTGCCGCAAACCCTCAATTACTGACAATCCAATAGTGCCGCACACCCTCAAGTACTAATACTCCAATAGTGCATCACACCTCAAGTACTGACACTCCAATAGTGCAGCACACCCTTAATTACTGACACTCCAATAGTGATGCACACCCTCAAGTACTAATACTCCAATAGTGCATCACACCTCAAGTACTGACACTCCAATAGTGCAGCACACCCTCAATTAATGACACTCCAATAGTGCAGCACACCCACAATTACTGACACTCCAATAGGGCCGCACACACTTAATTACTGACAGTCCAATAGTGCAGCACACCCTCAATTACTGACACTCCAATAGTGCAGCACACCCTCAATTACTAACACTCCAATAGTGCAGCCCAACCTCAGTTACTGAAACTCCAATAGTGCAGCACACCCTCAATTACTGACACTCCACTAGCGCCGCACATCCTCAATTTCTGACACTCCAATAGTGCAGCACGCCCTCAATTACTGACACTCCAATACTCCAGCACATCCTCAATTACTGAAACTCCAATAGTGCAGCACACCCTCAATTACTGACACTCCAATAGTGCAGCACACACTCAATTACTGACACTCCAATAGTGCAGCACACAACCAATTACTGACAGTCCAATAGTGCCGCACACCCTTAATTACTGACACTCCAATATTACAGCGCACCTCAATTACTGACACTCCAATTGTCCAGTACACCCTCAATTACTTACACACCAATAGTGCAGCACGCACTCAATCACTGACGCTCCATTAGTGCAGCACAGCCTCAATTACAGACACTCCAATAGTGCAGCACACCCTCAATTACTGACACTCCAATAGTGCAGCACACCCTCTATTATTGACACACCAATAGTGCAGCAGACCCTTAATTCCTGACACTCCATCAGTGCAGCACAGTCTCAAATACTGGCACTCCAATAGTGCATCACATCCTCAATTACTTACAATCCAATAGTGCATCACACCTCAAGTACTGACACTCCAATAGTGCAGCACGCGCTAAATTACTGACACTCCAATAGTGATGCACACCCTCAAGTACTAATACTCCAATATTGCATCACACCTCAAGTACTGACACTCCAATAGTGCAGCACACCCTCAATTAATGACACTCCAATAGTGCAGCACACCCACAATTACTGACACTCCAATAGTGCCGCACACACTTAATTACTGACAATCCAATAGTGCAGCACACCCTCAATTACTGACACTCCAATAGTGCAGCACACCCTCAATTACTGACACTCCAATAGTGCAGCACACCCTCAATTACTGACAATCCAATAGTGCAGCCCAACCTCAGTTACTGACACTCCAATAGTGCAGCACACCCTCAATTACTGACACTCCACTAGCGCCGCACATCCTCAATTTCTGACACTCCAATAGTGCAGCACACCCTCAATTACTGACAGTCCAATGGTGCAGTAAAACCTCAATTACTGACACTCCAATGGTGCAGCACATCCTCAATTACAGACACTCCAATAGTGCAGCACATCCTCAAATACTGAAACTCCAATAATGCAGCACATCCTCAATTACTGTCACTCCAATAGTGCAGCAAAGCTTCAATTACTGACACTCCGATAGCGCAGCACACCCTCCATTCCTGACACTCCAATAGTGCAGCACACCCTCAATTACTGACACTCCAATAGTGCAGCACACACTCAATTACTGACACTCCAATAGTGCAGCACACAACCAATTACTGACAGTCCAATAGTGCCGCACACCCTTAATTACTGACACTCCAATATTACAGCGCACCTCAATTACTGACACTCCAATTGTCCAGTACACCCTCAATTACTTACACACCAATAGTGCAGCACGCACTCAATTACTGACGCTCCATTAGTGCAGCACAGCCTCAATTACAGACACTCCAATAGTGCAGCACACCCTCAATTACTGACACTCCAATAGTGCAGCACACCCTCTATTACTGACACACCAATAGTGCAGCACACCCTTAATTCCTGACACTCCATCAGTGCAGCACAGTCTCAAATACTGGCACTCCAATAGTGCATCACATCCTCAATTACTTACAATCCAATAGTGCAGCACACCCTCAATTACTGACACTCCAATAGTGCAGCACACCCTCAATTACTGACACTCCAATAGTGCAGCATGCCTTCAATTACTGACAATCCAATAGTGCAGCACACCCTCAATTACTGAAACTCCAATAGTGCATGCACACCCTCAATTACTGAGACTGCAATAGTGCAGCACACCCTCAATTACTGACGCTCCATTAGTGCAGCACACCCTCAATTACAGATACAGCAATAGTGCAGCACACCCTCAATTACAGATACACCAATAGTGCAGCACACCCTCAAATTCTGACAATCCAATTCTGCAGCACACCGTTTGTTACTGACAATCCAATAGTGCAGCGTACCCTCCATTACTGACACTATAATAGTGCAGCATACCCTCAATTACTGACAATCCAATAGTGCAGCACACCCACAATTTCTGACACTCGAATAGTGCAGCACAGGCTCAAATACTGGCACTCCAATAGTGCAGCACACCCTAAATTACTTACAATCCAATAGTGCCGCAAACCCTCAATTACTGACAATCCAATAGTGCCGCACACCCTCAAGTACTAATACTCCAATAGTGCATCACACCTCAAGTACTGACACTCCAATAGTGCAGCACACCCTTAATTACTGACACTCCAATAGTGATGCACACCCTCAAGTACTAATACTCCAATAGTGCATCACACCTCAAGTACTGACACTCCAATAGTGCAGCACACCCTCAATTAATGACACTCCAATAGTGCAGCACACCCACAATTACTGACACTCCAATAGTGCCGCACACACTTAATTACTGACAGTCCAATAGTGCAGCACACCCTCAATTACTGACACTCCAATAGTGCAGCACACCCTCAATTACTAACACACCAATAGTGCAGCCCAACCTCAGTTACTGAAACTCCAATAGTGCAGCACACCCTCAATTACTGACACTCCACTAGCGCCGCACATCCTCAATTTCTGACACTCCAATAGTGCAGCACGCCCTCAATTACTGACACTCCAATACTCCAGCACATCCTCAATTACTGAAACTCCAATAGTGCAGCACACCCTCAATTACTGACGCTCCATTAGTGCAGAACACCCTCAATTACAGATACAGCAATAGTGCAGCATACCCTCAATTACAGATACACCAATAGTGCAGCACACCCTCAAATTCTGACAATCCAATTGTGCAGCACACCGTTTGTTACTGACACTCCAATAGTGCAGCATACCCTCCATTACTGACACTACAATAGTGCAGAATACCCTCAGTTATTGAAAATCCAATAGTGCAGCACACCCACAATTTCTGACACTCCAATAGTGCAGCACAGGCTCAAATACTGGCGCTCCAATAGTGCAGCACACCCTCAATTACTTACAATCCAATAGTGCCGCAAACCCTCAATTACTGACAATCCAATAGTGCCGCATACTCTCAAGTACTAATACTCCAATAGTGCATCACACCTCAAGTACTGACACTCCAATAGTGCAGCACACCCTAAATTACTGACACTCCAATAGTGATGCACACCCTCAAGTACTAATACTCCAATATTGCATCACACCTCAAGTACTGACACTCCAATAGTGCAGCACACCCTCAATTAATGACACTCCAATAGTGCAGCACACCCACAATTACTGACACTCCAATAGTGCCGCACACACTTAATTACTGACAGTCCAATAGTGCAGCACACCCTCAATTACTGACACTCCAATAGTGCAGCACAACCTCAATTACTGACACTCCAATAGTGCAGCATACCCTCAATTACTGACAATCCAATAGTGCAGCCCAACCTCAGTTACTGAAACTCCAATAGTGCAGCACACCCTCAATTACTGACACTCCACTAGCGCCGCACATCCTCAATTTCTGACACTCCAATAGTGCAGCACACCCTCAATTACTGACAGTCCAATGGTGCAGTAAAACCTCAATTACTGACACTCCAATGGTGCAGCACATCCTCAATTACAGACACTCCAATAGTGCAGCACATCCTCAAATACTGAAACTCCAATAATGCAGCACATCCTCAATTACTGTCACTCCAATAGTGCAGCAAAGCTTCAATTACTGACACTCTGATAGCGCAGCACACCCTCCATTCCTGACACTCCAATAGTGCAGCACACCCTCAATTACTGACACTCCAATAGTGCAGCACACACTCAATTACTGACACTCCAATAGTGCAGCACACAACCAATTACTGACAGTCCAATAGTGCCGCACACCCTTAATTACTGACACTCCAATATTACAGCGCACCTCAATTACTGACACTCCAATTGTCCAGTACACCCTCAATTACTTACACACCAATAGTGCAGCACGCACTCAATTACTGACGCTCCATTAGTGCAGCACAGCCTCAATTACAGACACTCCAATAGTGCAGCACACCCTCAATTAATGACACTCCAATAGTGCAGCACACCCTCTATTACTGACACACCAATAGTGCAGCACACCCTTAATTCCTGACACTCCATCAGTGCAGCACAGTCTCAAATACTGGCACTCCAATAGTGCATCACATCCTCAATTACTGACAATCCAATAGTGCAGCCCAACCTCAGTTACTGAAATTCCAATAGTGTAGCACACCCACAATTACTGACACTCCACTAGCGCCGCACATCCTCAATTTCTGACACTCCAATAGTGCAGCACACCCTCAATTACTGACAGTCCAATGGTGCAGTAAAACCTCAATTACTGACACTCCAATGGTGCAGCACATCCTCAATTACAGACACTCCAATAGTGCAGCACATCCTCAAATACTGAAACTCCAATAATGCAGCACATCCTCAATTACTGTCACTCCAATAGTGCAGCAAAGCTTCAATTACTGACACTCTGATAGCGCAGCACACCCTCCATTCCTGACACTCCAATAGTGCAGCACACCCTCAATTACTGACACTCCAATAGTGCAGCACACACTCAATTACTGACACTCCAATAGTGCAGCACACAACCAATTACTGACAGTCCAATAGTGCCGCACACCCTTAATTACTGACACTCCAATATTACAGCGCACCTCAATTACTGACACTCCAATTGTCCAGAACACCCTCAATTACTTACACACCAATAGTGCAGCACACACTCAATTACTGACGCTCCATTAGTGCAGCACAGCCTCAATTACAGACACTCCAATAGTGCAGCACACCCTCAATTACTGACACTCCAATAGTGCAGCACACCCTCTATTACTGACACACCAATAGTGCAGCACACCCTTAATTCCTGACACTCCATCAGTGCAGCACAGTCTCAAATACTGGCACTCCAATAGTGCATCACATCCTCAATTACTTACAATCCAATAGTGCAGCACACCCTAAATTACTGACACTCCAATAGTGCAGCACACCCTCAATTACTGACACTCCAATAGTGCAGCACACACTCAATTACTGACACTCCAATAGTGCAGCACACAACCAATTACTGACAGTCCAATAGTGCCGCACACCCTTAATTACTGACACTCCAATATTGCATCACACCTCAAGTACTGACACTCCAATAGTGCAGCACACCCTCAATTAATGACACTCCAATAGTGCAGCACACCCACAATTACTGACACTCCAATAGTGCCGCACACACTTAATTACTGACAGTCCAATAGTGCAGCACACCCTCAATTACTGACACTCCAATAGTGCAGCACACCCTCAATTACTAACACTCCAATAGTGCAGCCCAACCTCAGTTACTGAAACTCCAATAGTGCAGCACACCCTCAATTACTGACACTCCACTAGCGCCGCACATCCTCAATTTCTGACACTCCAATAGTGCAGCACGCCCTCAATTACTGACACTCCAATACTCCAGCACATCCTCAATTACTGAAACTCCAATAGTGCAGCACACCCTCAATTACTGACGCTCCATTAGTGCAGAACACCCTCAATTACAGATACAGCAATAGTGCAGCACACCCTCAATTACAGATACACCAATAGTGCAGCACACCCTCAAATTCTGACAATCCAATTGTGCAGCACACCGTTTGTTACTGACACTCCAATAGTGCAGCATACCCTCCATTACTGACACTACAATAGTGCAGAATACCCTCAGTTATTGAAAATCCAATAGTGCAGCACACCCACAATTACTGACACTCCAATAGTGCAGCACAGGCTCAAATACTGGCACTCCAATAGTGCAGCACACCCTCAATTACTTACAATCCAATAGTGCCGCAAACCCTCAATTACTGACAATCCAATAGTGCCGCATACTCTCAAGTACTAATACTCCAATAGTGCATCACACCTCAAGTACTGACACTCCAATAGTGCAGCACACCCTAAATTACTGACACTCCAATAGTGATGCACACCCTCAAGTACTAATACTCCAATATTGCATCACACCTCAAGTACTGACACTCCAATAGTGCAGCACACCCTCAATTAATGACACTCCAATAGTGCAGCACACCCACAATTACTGACACTCCAATAGTGCCGCACACACTTAATTACTTACAGTCCAATAGTGCAGCACACCCTCAATTACTGACACTCCAATAGTGCAGCACAACCTCAATTACTGACACTCCAATGGTGCAGCACATCCTCAATTACAGACACTCCAATAGTGCAGCACATCCTCAAATACTGAAACTCCAATAATGCAGCACATCCTCAATTACTGTCACTCCAATAGTGCAGCAAAGCTTCAATTACTGACACTCTGATAGCGCAGCACACCCTCCATTCCTGACACTCCAATAGTGCAGCACACCCTCAATTAATGACACTCCAATAGTGCAGCACACACTCAATTACTGACACTCCAATAGTGCAGCACACAACCAATTACTGACAGTCCAATAGTGCCGCACACCCTTAATTACTGACACTCCAATATTACAGCGCACCTCAATTACTGACACTCCAATTGTCCAGTACACCCTCAATTACTTACACACCAATAGTGCAGCACGCACTCAATTACTGACGCTCCATTAGTGCAGCACAGCCTCAATTACAGACACTCCAATAGTGCAGCACACCCTCAATTACTGACATTCCAATAGTGCAGCACACCCTCTATTACTGACACACCAATAGTGCAGCACACCCTTAATTCCTGACACTCCATCAGTGCAGCACAGTCTCAAATACTGGCACTCCAATAGTGCATCACATCCTCAATTACTTACAATCCAATAGTGCAGCACACCCTAAATTACTGACACTCCAATAGTGATGCACACCCTCAAGTACTAATACTCCAATATTGCATCACACCTCAAGTACTGACACTCCAATAGTGCAGCACACCCTCAATTAATGACACTCCAATAGTGCAGCACACCCACAATTACTGACACTCCAATAGTGCCGCACACACTTAATTACTGACAGTCCAATAGTGCAGCACACCCTCAATTACTGACACTCCAATAGTGCAGCACACCCTCAATTACTGACACTCCAATAGTGCAGCACACCCTCAATTACTGACAATCCAATAGTGCAGCCCAACCTCAGTTACTGAAACTCCAATAGTGCAGCACACCCTCAATTACTGACACTCCGCTAGCGCCGCACATCCTCAATTTCTGACACTCCAATAGTGCAGCACACCCTCAATTACTGACAGTCCAATGGTGCAGTAAAACCTCAATTACTGACACTCCAATGGTGCAGCACATCCTCAATTACAGACACTCCAATAGTGCAGCACATCCTCAAATACTGAAACTCCAATAATGCAGCACATCCTCAATTACTGTCACTCCAATAGTGCAGCAAAGCTTCAATTACTGACACTCCGATAGCGCAGCACACCCTCCATTCCTGACACTCCAATAGTGCAGCACACCCTCAATTACTGACACTCCAATAGTGCAGCACACACTCAATTACTGACACTCCAATAGTGCAGCACACAACCAATTACTGACAGTCCAATAGTGCCGCACACCCTTAATTACTGACACTCCAATATTACAGCGCACCTCAATTACTGACACTCCAATTGTCCAGTACACCCTCAATTACTTACACACCAATAGTGCAGCACGCACTCAATTACTGACGCTCCATTAGTGCAGCACACCCTCTATTACTGACACTCCAATAGTGCAGCACACCCTCAATTACTGACACTCCAATAGTGCAGCACACCCTCTATTACTGACACACCAATAGTGCAGCACACCCTTAATTCCTGACACTCCATCAGTGCAGCACAGTCTCAAATACTGGCACTCCAATAGTGCATCACATCCTCAATTACTTACAATCCAATAGTGCAGCAGACCCTCAATTACTGACACTCCAATAGTGCAGCACACCCTCAATTACTGACACTCCAATAGTGCAGCATGCCTTCAATTACTGACAATCCAATAGTGCAGCACACCCTCAATTACTGACACTCCAATCGTGCTCACAGCCTCAATTACTGACACTCCAATAGTGCAGCACACCCTCAATTACTGACACTCCTATAGTGCCGCCCCCCCTCAATTACTGACACTCCAATGGTGCAGCACATCCTCAATTACTGACACTCCAATAGTGCAGCACATCCTCAATTACTGACACTCCACTAGCGCAGCACACACTCAATTACTGACACTCCAATAGTGCAACACACCCTTTGTTACTGACACTCCAATAGTGCTGCACACCCTCAATTACTGACACTCCAATATTGTAGCCCTCCCTCATTTACTGGCACTCCAATTGTGCAGCACACCCTCAATTTCTGACACTCCCATACTGCAGCACAACGTTAATTACTGAATAACCAATAATGCAGCAACCCACAATTACTGACTCTCCATTACTGCAGCACACTCTCAATTACTGACACTCCAAAAGTGCAGCCCTCCCTCAATTTCTGACACTCCAATAGTGCAGCACACTCTCAATTACTGCCACTCCAATAGTGCCACACACCCTCAATTACTGACACTCCAATAGTGCAGCCCACCCTCAATGACTGACACTCCAATAGTGCAGCACACCCTAAATTACTGACACTCCAATAGTGCAGCACATCCTCAATTACTGACACTCCAATAGCGCTGCACACCCTCAATTACGGACTCTCCAATAGTGTGGCACATCGTCAGTTACTGACACTCCAATAGTGCAGCACACCCTCAATTACTGACAGTCCAATACTGCAGCACACCCTCAGTTACTGACGCTCCAATAGTGCAGCACACCCTCAATTACTGACACTCCAATAGTGCCGCACACCCTCAATTACTGACACTCCAATAGTGCCGCACACACTTAATTACTGACACTCCAATATTACAGCGCACCTCAATTACTGACACCCCAATTGTCCAGTACTCCCTCAATTACTGATACTTCAGTACTGCAGCACACCCTCAATTACTGACACGCCAGTAGTGCAGCACACCCTCAATTACTGACATTCCAAAGGGCAGCTCATCCTCAATTACTGACACTCCAATAGTGCAGCACACCCTTAATTACTGACACTCCAATAGTGCCGCACACCCTCAATTACTGAGACTGCAATAGTGCTGCACACCCTCAATTACTGACGCTCCATTAGTGCAGCACACCCTCAATTACAGATACAGCAATAGTGCAGCACACCCTCAATTACAGATACACCAATAGTGCAGCACACCCTCAAATTCTGACAATCCAATTGTGCAGCACACCGTTTGTTACTGACACTCCAATAGTGCAGCGTACCCTCCATTACTGACACTATAATAGTGCAGCATACCCTCAATTACTGACAATCCAATAGTGCAGCACACCCACAATTTCTGACACTCGAATAGTGCAGCACAGGCTCAAATACTGGCACTCCAATAGTGCAGCACACCCTCAATTACTGACACTCCAATAGTGCAGCACACCCTCAATTACTCACGCTCCAATAGTGCAGCACACCCTCAATTACTGACACTCCAATAGTGCAGCACACCCTCAATTACTGCCAGTCCAATAGTGCGGTATACCCTCTAATACTGAGATTCCAATAGTGCCTCAAACACTTAATTACTGACACTCCAATAGTGCAGCACACCCTCTATTACTGAATGTCCAATAGTGCAGTACACTCTCAATTACTGACACTCCAATAGTGCAGCACATCCTCAAGTACTGACACTCCAATAGTGCCGCAAACCCTCAATTAATGCCAGTCCAATAGTGTGGAATACGCTTAATTACTGACACACCAATAGTGCAGCACACCCTCAAATACTGACACTCCAATAGTGCAACACATCCTCAATTACTGACACTCCAATATTGCTGCACACCCTCAATTACGGACACTCCAATAGTGCAGAACACCCTCAAATTCTGACAATCCAATTGTGCAGCACACCCTTTGTTACTGACACTCCAATAGTGCAGCATACCCTCAATTACTCACACTCCAATAGTGCAGCACACCCTCAATTACTGACAATCCAATAGTGCAGCACACCATTAATTCCTGACACTCCAACAGTGCAGCACACGCTCAAATACTGGCACACCAATAGTGCAGCACACCCTCAATTACTTACAATCCAATTGTGCCGCACACCCTCAATTACTGACACTCAAATGGTGCAGCTCATCCTCAATTACTGACACTCAAATGGTGCAGCACACCCTCAATTACTGACACTACAATAGTGCAGCACGTCCTCAATTACTGACACTCCAATGGTGCAGCACGCACTCAATTTCTGACACTCCAATAGTGCAGCACATCCTCAATTACTGACACTCAAATGGTGCAGCACATCCTCAATTACTGACACTCAACTGGTGCAGCACATCCTCAATTACTGACACTCCACTAGCGCAGCACACCCTCAATGACTGACACACCAATAGTGCAGCAAACCCTCAATTACTGAAAGTGCAATAGTGCAGCATACCCTCAATTACTGACAATCCAATAGTGCAGCACACCCACAATTACTGACACTCCAATAGTGCAGCACAGGCTCAAATACAGGCACTCCAATAGTGCAGCACAGCCTCAATTACTTACAATCCAATAGTGCTCACAGCCTCAATTACTAACACTCCAATAGTGCATCAGACCTCAAAGTACTGACACTCCAAAGTGGCAGCACGCCCTCAATTACTGACACTCCAATAGTGCAGCACACCCTCAATTTCTGACACTCCAAAAGTGCTGCACACACTCAATTACTGACACTCCAATTGCGCAGCACAACTATAATTACTGACACTCCAATAGCGCAGCACACCCTCAATTACTGAAACTCCAATAGTGCAGCACACCTTCAATTACTGAAACTCCAATAGTGCAGCACACCCTCAATTACTGACACTCCAATAGTGCAGCACACCCTCAATTACTGATACTCCAAGAGTGCTCACAGCCTCAATTACTGACACTCCAATAGTGCAGCACACCCACAATTACTGACAGTCCAATAGTGCAGCACACCCTCAATTACTGACACTCCAATAGTGCAGCACACCCTCAATTACTGACACTCAAATGGTGCAGCACATCCTCAATTACTGACACTCCAATAGTGCAGCACACCCTCAAATACTGACACTCAAATGGTGCAGCACATCCTCAATTACTGACACTCAAATGGCGCAGCACACCCTCAATTACTGACACACCAATAGTGCAGCAAACCCTCAATTACTGACAGTCCAATATTGCAGCACACCCTTTGTTAATGACACACCAATAGTGCTGCAGACCCTCAATTACTGACACTTCAATAGTGTAGCACTCCCTCATTTACTGGCACTCCAATAGTGCAGCACACCCTCAATTTCTGACACTCCAATAATGCAGCACAACATTAATTTCTGTCACTCCAAAGTGGCAGCACGCCCTCAATTACTGACACTCCATTAGTGCAGCACACCCTCAATTTCTGACACTCCAATAGTGCTGCACACACTCAATTACTGACACTCCAATTGCGCAGCACAACTATAATTACTGACACTCCAATAGCGCAGCACACCCTCAATTACTGACAGTCCAATAGTGCAGCACACCCTCAATTACTGAAACCCCAATAGTGCAGCACACCCTCAATTACTGAAACTCCAATAGTGCAGCACACCCTCAATTACTGACACTCCAATAGTGCAGCACACCCTCAATTACTGATACTCCAAGTGTGCTCACAGCCTCAATTACTGACACTCCAATAGTGCAGCACACCCACAATTACTGTCAGTCCAATAGTGCAGCACACCCTCAATTACTGACACTCCAATAGGGCAGCACACCCTCAATTACTGACACTCAAATGGTGCAGCACAACTATAATTATTGACACTCCAATAGCGCAGCACTCCCTCAATTACTGACAGTCCAATAGTGCAGCACACCCTCAATTACTGAAACTCCAATAGTGCAGCACACCCTCAATTACTGAAACTCCAATAGTGCAGCACACCCTCAATTACTGAAACTCCAATAGTGCAGCACACCCTCTATTACTGACACTCCAATAGTGCAGCACACCTTCAATTACTGATACTCCAAGAGTGCTCACAGCCTCAATTACTGACACTCCAATAGTGCAGCACACCCACAATTACTGACAGTCCAATAGTGCAGCACACCCTCAATTACTGACACTCCAATAGTGCAGCACACCCTCAATTACTGACACTCAAATGGTGCAGCACATCCTCAATTACTGACACTCCAATAGTGCAGCACACCCTCAAATACTGACACTCAAATGGTGCAGCACATCCTCAATTACTGACACTCAAATGGCGCAGCACACCCTCAATTACTGACACACCAATAGTGCAGCAAACCCTCAATTACTGACAGTCCAATAGTGCAGCACAAACTTTGTTAATGACACACCAATAGTGCTGCAGACCCTCAATTACTGACACTCCAATAGTGTAGCACTCCCTCATTTACTGGCACTCCAATAGTGCAGCACACCCTTAATTTCTGACAGTCCAATAGTGCAGCCCACCCTCAATGACTGACACTCCAATAGTGCAGCCCACCCTCAATGACTGACACTCCAATAGTGCAGCACATCCTCAAGTACTGACACTCCAATTGTGCAGCACATCCACAATTACTGACACTCCAATAGTGCAGCAAACCTTCAATTACTGACACTCCAATAGCGCAGCACACCCTCAATTACTGACACTCCAATAGTGCCGCAAACCCTCAATTAATGCCAGTCCAATAGTGCGGAATACGCTCAATTACTGACACTCCAATAGTGCAGCACACCCTCAAATACTGACACTCCAATAGTGCAACACACCCTCAATTTCTGACACTCCAATGGTGCAACACACCCTCAATTACTGACACTCCAATAGCGCTCACAGCCTCAATTACTGACACTCCAATAGTGCAGCACACCCTCAATTACTGACACTCCAATAGTGCTCACAACCTCAATTACTGACACTCCAATAGTGCAGCACACCCTCAATTACTGACACTCAAATGGTGCAGCAGATCCTCAATTACTGACACTCAAATTGTGCAGCACATCCTCAATTACTGACACTCTACTAGCGCAGCACACCCTCAATTACTGACACACCAATAGTGCAGCAACCCCTCAATTACTGACACTCCAATAGTGCAGCACACCCTCAATTACTGACACTCAAATAGTGTAGCACTCCCTCATTTACTGGCACTCCAATAGTGCAGCACGCCCTCAATTTCTGACACTCCAATACTGCAGCACAACCTTAATTACTGACACTCCAATTGTGCAGCACACCCTCAATGACTGACACTCCAATAGTGCATCCCACCCTCAATGACTGACACTCCAATAGTGCAGCACACCCTCAATTACTGACACTCCAATAGTGCAGCACATCCTCAATTACTGACACTCCAATAGTGCAACACACCCTCAATTACTGACACTCCAATACTGCAGCACATCCTCAATTACTGACACTCCAATAGTGCAGCACACCCTCAATTACTGACACTCCAATAGTGCAGCACATCCTCAATTACTGGCACTCCAATAGTGCAGCACACCCTCAATTACTGATACTCCAAGAGTGCTCACACCCTCAATTACTGACACTCCAATAGTGCAGCACACCCTCAATTACTGACACTCAAATGGTGCAGCACATCCTCAATTATGACACTCCAATAGTGCAGCAAACCCTCAAATACTGACACTCAAATGGTGCAGCACATCCTCAATTACTGACACTCAAATGGCGCAGCACACCCTCAATTACTGACACACCAATAGTGCAGCAAACCCTCAATTACTGACAGTCCAATAGTGCAGCACACCCTTTGTTAATGACACTCCAATAGTGCTGCAGACCCTCAATTACTGACACTCCAATAGTGTAGCACTCCCTCATTTACTGGCACTCCAATAGTGCAGCACACCCTCAATTTCTGACACTCCAATAATGCAGCAGAACCTTAATTTCTGACACTCCAATAGTGCAGCCCACCCTCAATGACTGACACTCCAATAGTGCAGCCCACCCTCAATGACTGACACTCCAATTGTGCAGCACATCCTCAATTACTGACACTCCAATAGTGCAGCAAACCTTCAATTACTGACACTCCAATAGCGCAGCACACCCTCAATTACTGACACTCCAATAGTGCCGCAAACCCTCAATTAATGCCAGTCCAATAGTGCGGAATACGCTCAATTACTGACACTCCAATAGTGCAGCACACCCTCAAATACTGACACTCCAATAGTGCAGCACACCCTCAATTTCTGACACTCCAACAGTGCAGCACACCCTCAATTACTGACACTCCAATAGTGCAGCACACCCTCAATTGCTGACACTCCAATAGTGCAGCAAACCCTCAATTGCTGACACTCCAATAGTGCAGCACAGCCCCAATTACTGACAGTACAATAGTCCCGCACACCCTCAAATACTGAACACTCTGATAGTGCAGCACACCCTCAATTACTGACACTCCAATAGTGCAGCACACCCTCAATTACTGACACTCAAATGGTGCAGCACATCCTCAATTACTGACACTCCAATAGTGCAGCACACCCTCAAATACTGACACTCAAATGGTGCAGCACATCCTCAATTACTGACACTCAAATGGCGCAGCACACCCTCAATTACTGACACTCCAATAGTGCAGCACACCCTCAATTACTGACACTCAAATGGTGCAGCACATCCTCAATTACTGACACTCCAATAGTGCAGCACACCCTCAAATACTGACACTCAAATGGTGCAGCAAACCCTCAATTACTGACAGTCCAATAGTGCAGCACACCCTTTGTTAATGACACTCCAATAGTGCTGCATACCCTCAATTACTCACACTCCAATAGTGCAGCACACCCTCAATTACTGACAATCCAATAGTGCAGCACACCATTAATTCCTGACACTCCAACAGTGCAGCACACGCTCAAATACTTACAATCCAATTGTGCCGCACACCCTCAATTACTGACACTCAAATGGTGCAGCTCATCCTCAATTACTGACACTCAAATGGTGCAGCACGCCCTCAATTACTGACACTACAATAGTGCAGCACGTCCTCAATTACTGACACTCCAATGGTGCAGCACGCACTCAATTTCTGACACTCCAATAGTGCAGCACATCCTCAATTACTGACACTCAAATGGTGCAGCACATCCTCAATTACTGACACTCAAATGGTGCAGCACATCCTCAATTACTGACACTCCACTAGCGCAGCACACCCTCAATGACTGACACACCAATAGTGCAGCAAACCCTCAATTACTGACAGTGAAATAGTGCAGCATACCCTCAATTACTGACAATCCAATAGTGCAGCACACCCACAATTACTGACACTCCAATAGTGCAGCACAGGCTCAAATACAGGCACTCCAATAGTGCAGCACAGCCTCAATTACTTACAATCCAATAGTGCTCACAGCCTCAATTACTAACACTCCAATAGTGCATCAGACCTCAAAGTACTGACACTCCAAAGTGGCAGCACGCCCTCAATTACTGACACTCCAATAGTGCAGCACACCCTCAATTTCTGACACTCCAAAAGTGCTGCACACACTCAATTACTGACACTCCAATTGCGCAGCACAACTATAATTACTGACACTCCAATAGCGCAGCACACCCTCAATTACTGACAGTCCAATAGTGCAGCACACCCTCAATTACTGAAACTCCAATAGTGCAGCACACCCTCAATTACTGAAACTCCAATAGTGCAGCACACCCTCAATTACTGAAACTCCAATAGTGCAGCACACCCTCAATTACTGACACTCCAATAGTGCAGCACACCCTCAATTACTGATACTCCAAGAGTGCTCACAGCCTCAATTACTGACACTCCAATAGTGCAGCACACCCACAATTACTGACAGTCCAATAGTGCAGCACACCCTCAATTACTGACACTCCAATAGTGCAGCACACCCTCAATTACTGACACTCAAATGGTGCAGCACATCCTCAATTACTGACACTCCAATAGTGCAGCACACCCTCAAATACTGACACTCAAATGGTGCAGCACATCCTCAATTACTGACACTCAAATGGCGCGGCACACCCTCAATTACTGACACACCAATAGTGCAGCAAACCCTCAATTACTGACAGTCCAATATTGCAGCACACCCTTTGTTAATGACACACCAATAGTGCTGCAGACCCTCAATTACTGACACTTCAATAGTGTAGCACTCCCTCATTTACTGGCACTCCAATAGTGCAGCACACCCTCAATTTCTGACACTCCAATAATGCAGCACAACCTTAATTTCTGTCACTCCAAAGTGGCAGCACGCCCTCAATTACTGACACTCCATTAGTGCAGCACACCCTCAATTTCTGACACTCCAATAGTGCTGCACACACTCAATTACTGACACTCCAATTGCGCAGCACAACTATAATTACTGACACTCCAATAGCGCAGCACACCCTCAATTACTGACAGTCCAATAGTGCAGCACACCCTCAATTACTGAAACTCCAATAGTGCAGCACACCCTCAATTACTGAAACTCCAATAGTGCAGCACACCCTCAATTACTGAAACTCCAATAGTGCAGCACACCCTCAATTACTGACACTCCAATAGTGCAGCACACCCTCAATTTCTGATACTCCAAGTGTGCTCACAGCCTCAATTACTGACACTCCAATAGTGCAGCACACCCACAATTACTGTCAGTCCAATAGTGCAGCACACCCTCAATTACTGACACTCCAATAGGGCAGCACACCCTCAATTACTGACACTCAAATGGTGCAGCACAACTATAATTATTGACACTCCAATAGCGCAGCACTCCCTCAATTACTGACAGTCCAATAGTGCAGCACACCCTCAATTACTGAAACTCCAATAGTGCAGCACACCCTCAATTACTGAAACTCCAATAGTGCAGCACACCCTCAATTACTGACACTCCAATAGTGCAGCACACCTTCAATTACTGATACTCCAAGAGTGCTCACAGCCTCAATTACTGACACTCCAATAGTGCAGCACTCCCACAATTACTGACAGTCCAATAGTGCAGCACACCCTCAATTACTGACACTCCAATAGTGCAGCACACCCTCAATTACTGACACTCAAATGGTGCAGCACATCCTCAATTACTGACACTCCAATAGTGCAGCACACCCTCAAATACTGACACTCAAATGGTGCAGCACATCCTCAATTACTGACACTCAAATGGCGCAGCACACCCTCAATTACTGACACACCAATAGTGCAGCAAACCCTCAATTACTGACAGTCCAATAGTGCAGCACAAACTTTGTTAATGACACACCAATAGTGCTGCAGACCCTCAATTACTGACACTCCAATAGTGTAGCACTCCCTCATTTACTGGCACTCCAATAGTGCAGCACACCCTTAAATTCTGACACTCCAATAGTGCAGCCCACCCTCAATGACTGACACTCCAATAGTGCAGCCCACCCTCAATGACTGACACTCCAATAGTGCAGCACATCCTCAAGTACTGACACTCCAATTGTGCAGCACATCCTCAATTACTGACACTCCAATAGTGCAGCACACCCTCAATTACTGATACTCCAAGTGTGCTCACAGCCTCAATTACTGACACTCCAATAGTGCAGCACACCCACAATTACTGTCAGTCCAATAGTGCAGCACACCCTCAATTACTGACACTCCAATAGGGCAGCACACCCTCAATTACTGACACTCAAATGGTGCAGCACAACTATAATTATTGACACTCCAATAGCGCAGCACTCCCTCAATTACTGACACTCCAATAGTGCAGCACACCCTCAATTACTGAAACTCCAATAGTGCAGCACACCCTCAATTACTGAAACTCCAATAGTGCAGCACACCCTCAATTACTGAAACTCCAATAGTGCAGCACACCCTCTATTACTGACACTCCAATAGTGCAGCACACCTTCAATTACTGATACTCCAAGAGTGCTCACAGCCTCAATTACTGACACTCCAATAGTGCAGCACACCCACAATTACTGACAGTCCAATAGTGCAGCACACCCTCAATTACTGACACTCCAATAGTGCAGCACACCCTCAATTACTGACACTCAAATGGTGCAGCACATTCTCAATTACTGACACTCCAATAGTGCAGCACACCCTCAAATACTGACACTCAAATGGTGCAGCACATCCTCAATTACTGACACTCAAATGGCGCAGCACACCCTCAATTACTGACACACCAATAGTGCAGCAAACCCTCAATTACTGACAGTCCAATAGTGCAGCACGAACTTTGTTAATGACACACCAATAGTGCTGCAGACCCTCAATTACTGACACTCCAATAGTGTAGCACTCCCTCATTTACTGGCACTCCAATAGTGCAGCACACCCTTAATTTCTGACACTCCAATAGTGCAGCCCACCCTCAATGACTGACACTCCAATAGTGCAGCCCACCCTCAATGACTGACACTCCAATAGTGCAGCACATCCGCAAGTACTGACACTCCAATTGTGCAGCACATCCACAATTACTGACACTCCAATAGTGCAGCAAACCTTCAATTACTGACACTCCAATAGCGCAGCACACCCTCACTTACTGACACTCCAATAGTGCCGCAAACCCTCAATTAATGCCAGTCCAATAGTGCGGAATACGCTCAATTACTGACACTCCAATAGTGCAGCACACCCTCAAATACTGACACTCCAATAGTGCAACACACCCTCAATTTCTGACACTCCAATGGTGCAGCACACCCTCAATTACTGACACTCCAATAGTGCAACACATCCTCAATTACTGACACTCCAATAGCGCTCACAGCCTCAATTACTGACACTCCAATAGTGCAGCACACCCTCAATTACTGACACTCCAATAGTGCTCACAACCTCAATTACTGACACTCCAATAGTGCAGCACACCCTCAATTACTGACACTCAAATGGTGCAGCAGATCCTCAATTACTGACACTCAAATGGTGCAGCACATCCTCAATTACTGACACTCCACTAGCGCAGCACACCCTCAATTACTGACACACCAATAGTGCAGCAACCCCTCAATTACTGACACTCCAATAGTGCAGCCCACCCTCAATGACTGACACTCCAATAGTGCAGCCCACCCTCAATGACTGACACTCCAATAGTGCAGCACATCCTCAAGTACTGACACTCCAATTGTGCAGCACATCCTCAATTACTGACACTCCAATAGTGCAGCACACCCTCAATTACTGATACTCCAAGTGTGCTCACAGCCTCAATTACTGACACTCCAATAGTGCAGCACACCCACAATTACTGTCAGTCCAATAGTGCAGCACACCCTCAATTACTGACACTCCAATAGGGCAGCACACCCTCAATTACTGACACTCAAATGGTGCAGCACAACTATAATTATTGACACTCCAATAGCGCAGCACTCCCTCAATTACTGACACTCCAATAGTGCAGCACACCCTCAATTACTGAAACTCCAATAGTGCAGCACACCCTCAATTACTGAAACTCCAATAGTGCAGCACACCCTCAATTACTGAAACTCCAATAGTGCAGCACACCCTCTATTACTGACACTCCAATAGTGCAGCACACCTTCAATTACTGATACTCCAAGAGTGCTCACAGCCTCAATTACTGACACTCCAATAGTGCAGCACACCCACAATTACTGACAGTCCAATAGTGCAGCACACCCTCAATTACTGACACTCCAATAGTGCAGCACACCCTCAATTACTGACACTCAAATGGTGCAGCACATTCTCAATTACTGACACTCCAATAGTGCAGCACACCCTCAAATACTGACACTCAAATGGTGCAGCACATCCTCAATTACTGACACTCAAATGGCGCAGCACACCCTCAATTACTGACACACCAATAGTGCAGCAAACCCTCAATTACTGACAGTCCAATAGTGCAGCACGAACTTTGTTAATGACACACCAATAGTGCTGCAGACCCTCAATTACTGACACTCCAATAGTGTAGCACTCCCTCATTTACTGGCACTCCAATAGTGCAGCACACCCTTAATTTCTGACACTCCAATAGTGCAGCCCACCCTCAATGACTGACACTCCAATAGTGCAGCCCACCCTCAATGACTGACACTCCAATAGTGCAGCACATCCTCAAGTACTGACACTCCAATTGTGCAGCACATCCACAATTACTGACACTCCAATAGTGCAGCAAACCTTCAATTACTGACACTCCAATAGCGCAGCACACCCTCAATTACTGACACTCCAATAGTGCCGCAAACCCTCAATTAATGCCAGTCCAATAGTGCGGAATACGCTCAATTACTGACACTCCAATAGTGCAGCACACCCTCAAATACTGACACTCCAATAGTGCAACACACCCTCAATTTCTGACACTCCAATGGTGCAACACACCCTCAATTACTGACACTCCAATAGCGCTCACAGCCTCAATTACTGACACTCCAATAGTGCAGCACACCCTCAATTACTGACACTCCAATAGTGCTCACAACCTCAATTACTGACACTCCAATAGTGCAGCACACCCTCAATTACTGACACTCAAATGGTGCAGCAGATCCTCAATTACTGACACTCAAATTGTGCAGCACATCCTCAATTACTGACACTCTACTAGCGCAGCACACCCTCAATTACTGACACACCAATAGTGCAGCAACCCCTCAATTACTGACACTCCAATAGTGCAGCACACCCTCAATTACTGACACTCAAATAGTGTAGCACTCCCTCATTTACTGGCACTCCAATAGTGCAGCACGCCCTCAATTTCTGACACTCCAATACTGCAGCACAACCTTAATTACTGACACTCCAATTGTGCAGCACACCCTCAATGACTGACACTCCAATAGTGCATCCCACCCTCAATGACTGACACTCCAATAGTGCAGCACACCCTCAATTACTGACACTCCAATAGTGCAGCACATCCTCAATTACTGACACTCCAATAGTGCAACACACCCTCAATTACTGACACTCCAATACTGCAGCACATCCTCAATTACTGACACTCCAATAGTGCAGCACACCCTCAATTACTGACACTCCAATAGTGCAGCACATCCTCAATTACTGGCACTCCAATAGTGCAGCACACCCTCAATTACTGATACTCCAAGAGTGCTCACACCCTCAATTACTGACACTCCAATAGTGCAGCACACCCTCAATTACTGACACTCAAATGGTGCAGCACATCCTCAATTATGACACTCCAATAGTGCAGCAAACCCTCAAATACTGACACTCAAATGGTGCAGCACATCCTCAATTACTGACACTCAAATGGCGCAGCACACCCTCAATTACTGACACACCAATAGTGCAGCAAACCCTCAATTACTGACAGTCCAATAGTGCAGCACACCCTTTGTTAATGACACTCCAATAGTGCTGCAGACCCTCAATTACTGACACTCCAATAGTGTAGCACTCCCTCATTTACTGGCACTCCAATAGTGCAGCACACCCTCAATTTCTGACACTCCAATAATGCAGCAGAACCTTAATTTCTGACACTCCAATAGTGCAGCCCACCCTCAATGACTGACACTCCAATAGTGCAGCCCACCCTCAATGACTGACACTCCAATTGTGCAGCACATCCTCAATTACTGACACTCCAATAGTGCAGCAAACCTTCAATTACTGACACTCCAATAGCGCAGCACACCCTCAATTACTGACACTCCAATAGTGCCGCAAACCCTCAATTAATGCCAGTCCAATAGTGCGGAATACGCTCAATTACTGACACTCCAATAGTGCAGCACACCCTCAAATACTGACACTCCAATAGTGCAGCACACCCTCAATTTCTGACACTCCAACAGTGCAGCACACCCTCAATTACTGACACTCCAATAGTGCAGCACACCCTCAATTGCTGACACTCCAATAGTGCAGCAAACCCTCAATTGCTGACACTCCAATAGTGCAGCACAGCCCCAATTACTGACAGTACAATAGTCCCGCACACCCTCAAATACTGAACACTCTGATAGTGCAGCACACCCTCAATTACTGACACTCCAATAGTGCAGCACACCCTCAATTACTGACACTCAAATGGTGCAGCACATCCTCAATTACTGACACTCCAATAGTGCAGCACACCCTCAAATACTGACACTCAAATGGTGCAGCACATCCTCAATTACTGACACTCAAATGGCGCAGCACACCCTCAATTACTGACACTCCAATAGTGCAGCACACCCTCAATTACTGACACTCAAATGGTGCAGCACATCCTCAATTACTGACACTCCAATAGTGCAGCACACCCTCAAATACTGACACTCAAATGGTGCAGCAAACCCTCAATTACTGACAGTCCAATAGTGCAGCACACCCTTTGTTAATGACACTCCAATAGTGCTGCATACCCTCAATTACTCACACTCCAATAGTGCAGCACACCCTCAATTACTGACAATCCAATAGTGCAGCACACCATTAATTCCTGACACTCCAACAGTGCAGCACACGCTCAAATACTTACAATCCAATTGTGCCGCACACCCTCAATTACTGACACTCAAATGGTGCAGCTCATCCTCAATTACTGACACTCAAATGGTGCAGCACGCCCTCAATTACTGACACTACAATAGTGCAGCACGTCCTCAATTACTGACACTCCAATGGTGCAGCACGCACTCAATTTCTGACACTCCAATAGTGCAGCACATCCTCAATTACTGACACTCAAATGGTGCAGCACATCCTCAATTACTGACACTCAAATGGTGCAGCACATCCTCAATTACTGACACTCCACTAGCGCAGCACACCCTCAATGACTGACACACCAATAGTGCAGCAAACCCTCAATTACTGACAGTGAAATAGTGCAGCATACCCTCAATTACTGACAATCCAATAGTGCAGCACACCCACAATTACTGACACTCCAATAGTGCAGCACAGGCTCAAATACAGGCACTCCAATAGTGCAGCACAGCCTCAATTACTTACAATCCAATAGTGCTCACAGCCTCAATTACTAACACTCCAATAGTGCATCAGACCTCAAAGTACTGACACTCCAAAGTGGCAGCACGCCCTCAATTACTGACACTCCAATAGTGCAGCACACCCTCAATTTCTGACACTCCAAAAGTGCTGCACACACTCAATTACTGACACTCCAATTGCGCAGCACAACTATAATTACTGACACTCCAATAGCGCAGCACACCCTCAATTACTGACAGTCCAATAGTGCAGCACACCCTCAATTACTGAAACTCCAATAGTGCAGCACACCCTCAATTACTGAAACTCCAATAGTGCAGCACACCCTCAATTACTGAAACTCCAATAGTGCAGCACACCCTCAATTACTGACACTCCAATAGTGCAGCACACCCTCAATTACTGATACTCCAAGAGTGCTCACAGCCTCAATTACTGACACTCCAATAGTGCAGCACACCCACAATTACTGACAGTCCAATAGTGCAGCACACCCTCAATTACTGACACTCCAATAGTGCAGCACACCCTCAATTACTGACACTCAAATGGTGCAGCACATCCTCAATTACTGACACTCCAATAGTGCAGCACACCCTCAAATACTGACACTCAAATGGTGCAGCACATCCTCAATTACTGACACTCAAATGGCGCGGCACACCCTCAATTACTGACACACCAATAGTGCAGCAAACCCTCAATTACTGACAGTCCAATATTGCAGCACACCCTTTGTTAATGACACACCAATAGTGCTGCAGACCCTCAATTACTGACACTTCAATAGTGTAGCACTCCCTCATTTACTGGCACTCCAATAGTGCAGCACACCCTCAATTTCTGACACTCCAATAATGCAGCACAACCTTAATTTCTGTCACTCCAAAGTGGCAGCACGCCCTCAATTACTGACACTCCATTAGTGCAGCACACCCTCAATTTCTGACACTCCAATAGTGCTGCACACACTCAATTACTGACACTCCAATTGCGCAGCACAACTATAATTACTGACACTCCAATAGCGCAGCACACCCTCAATTACTGACAGTCCAATAGTGCAGCACACCCTCAATTACTGAAACTCCAATAGTGCAGCACACCCTCAATTACTGAAACTCCAATAGTGCAGCACACCCTCAATTACTGAAACTCCAATAGTGCAGCACACCCTCAATTACTGACACTCCAATAGTGCAGCACACCCTCAATTTCTGATACTCCAAGTGTGCTCACAGCCTCAATTACTGACACTCCAATAGTGCAGCACACCCACAATTACTGTCAGTCCAATAGTGCAGCACACCCTCAATTACTGACACTCCAATAGGGCAGCACACCCTCAATTACTGACACTCAAATGGTGCAGCACAACTATAATTATTGACACTCCAATAGCGCAGCACTCCCTCAATTACTGACAGTCCAATAGTGCAGCACACCCTCAATTACTGAAACTCCAATAGTGCAGCACACCCTCAATTACTGAAACTCCAATAGTGCAGCACACCCTCAATTACTGACACTCCAATAGTGCAGCACACCTTCAATTACTGATACTCCAAGAGTGCTCACAGCCTCAATTACTGACACTCCAATAGTGCAGCACTCCCACAATTACTGACAGTCCAATAGTGCAGCACACCCTCAATTACTGACACTCCAATAGTGCAGCACACCCTCAATTACTGACACTCAAATGGTGCAGCACATCCTCAATTACTGACACTCCAATAGTGCAGCACACCCTCAAATACTGACACTCAAATGGTGCAGCACATCCTCAATTACTGACACTCAAATGGCGCAGCACACCCTCAATTACTGACACACCAATAGTGCAGCAAACCCTCAATTACTGACAGTCCAATAGTGCAGCACAAACTTTGTTAATGACACACCAATAGTGCTGCAGACCCTCAATTACTGACACTCCAATAGTGTAGCACTCCCTCATTTACTGGCACTCCAATAGTGCAGCACACCCTTAAATTCTGACACTCCAATAGTGCAGCCCACCCTCAATGACTGACACTCCAATAGTGCAGCCCACCCTCAATGACTGACACTCCAATAGTGCAGCACATCCTCAAGTACTGACACTCCAATTGTGCAGCACATCCTCAATTACTGACACTCCAATAGTGCAGCACACCCTCAATTACTGATACTCCAAGTGTGCTCACAGCCTCAATTACTGACACTCCAATAGTGCAGCACACCCACAATTACTGTCAGTCCAATAGTGCAGCACACCCTCAATTACTGACACTCCAATAGGGCAGCACACCCTCAATTACTGACACTCAAATGGAGCAGCACATCCTCAATTACTGACACTCAAATGGTGCAGCACATCCTCAATTACTGACACTCCACTAGCGCAGCACACCCTCAATGACTGACACACCAATAGTGCAGCAAACCCTCAATTACTGACAGTGAAATAGTGCAGCATACCCTCAATTACTGACAATCCAATAGTGCAGCACACCCACAATTACTGACACTCCAATAGTGCAGCACAGGCTCAAATACAGGCACTCCAATAGTGCAGCACAGCCTCAATTACTTACAATCCAATAGTGCTCACAGCCTCAATTACTAACACTCCAATAGTGCATCAGACCTCAAAGTACTGACACTCCAAAGTGGCAGCACGCCCTCAATTACTGACACTCCAATAGTGCAGCACACCCTCAATTTCTGACACTCCAAAAGTGCTGCACACACTCAATTACTGACACTCCAATTGCGCAGCACAACTATAATTACTGACACTCCAATAGCGCAGCACACCCTCAATTACTGACAGTCCAATAGTGCAGCACACCCTCAATTACTGAAACTCCAATAGTGCAGCACACCCTCAATTACTGAAACTCCAATAGTGCAGCACACCCTCAATTACTGAAACTCCAATAGTGCAGCACACCCTCAATTACTGACACTCCAATAGTGCAGCACACCCTCAATTACTGATACTCCAAGAGTGCTCACAGCCTCAATTACTGACACTCCAATAGTGCAGCACACCCACAATTACTGACAGTCCAATAGTGCAGCACACCCTCAATTACTGACACTCCAATAGTGCAGCACACCCTCAATTACTGACACTCAAATGGTGCAGCACATCCTCAATTACTGACACTCCAATAGTGCAGCACACCCTCAAATACTGACACTCAAATGGTGCAGCACATCCTCAATTACTGACACTCAAATGGCGCGGCACACCCTCAATTACTGACACACCAATAGTGCAGCAAACCCTCAATTACTGACAGTCCAATATTGCAGCACACCCTTTGTTAATGACACACCAATAGTGCTGCAGACCCTCAATTACTGACACTTCAATAGTGTAGCACTCCCTCATTTACTGGCACTCCAATAGTGCAGCACACCCTCAATTTCTGACACTCCAATAATGCAGCACAACCTTAATTTCTGTCACTCCAAAGTGGCAGCACGCCCTCAATTACTGACACTCCATTAGTGCAGCACACCCTCAATTTCTGACACTCCAATAGTGCTGCACACACTCAATTACTGACACTCCAATTGCGCAGCACAACTATAATTACTGACACTCCAATAGCGCAGCACACCCTCAATTACTGACAGTCCAATAGTGCAGCACACCCTCAATTACTGAAACTCCAATAGTGCAGCACACCCTCAATTACTGAAACTCCAATAGTGCAGCACACCCTCAATTACTGAAACTCCAATAGTGCAGCACACCCTCAATTACTGACACTCCAATAGTGCAGCACACCCTCAATTTCTGATACTCCAAGTGTGCTCACAGCCTCAATTACTGACACTCCAATAGTGCAGCACACCCACAATTACTGTCAGTCCAATAGTGCAGCACACCCTCAATTACTGACACTCCAATAGGGCAGCACACCCTCAATTACTGACACTCAAATGGTGCAGCACAACTATAATTATTGACACTCCAATAGCGCAGCACTCCCTCAATTACTGACAGTCCAATAGTGCAGCACACCCTCAATTACTGAAACTCCAATAGTGCAGCACACCCTCAATTACTGAAACTCCAATAGTGCAGCACACCCTCAATTACTGACACTCCAATAGTGCAGCACACCTTCAATTACTGATACTCCAAGAGTGCTCACAGCCTCAATTACTGACACTCCAATAGTGCAGCACTCCCACAATTACTGACAGTCCAATAGTGCAGCACACCCTCAATTACTGACACTCCAATAGTGCAGCACACCCTCAATTACTGACACTCAAATGGTGCAGCACATCCTCAATTACTGACACTCCAATAGTGCAGCACACCCTCAAATACTGACACTCAAATGGTGCAGCACATCCTCAATTACTGACACTCAAATGGCGCAGCACACCCTCAATTACTGACACACCAATAGTGCAGCAAACCCTCAATTACTGACAGTCCAATAGTGCAGCACAAACTTTGTTAATGACACACCAATAGTGCTGCAGACCCTCAATTACTGACACTCCAATAGTGTAGCACTCCCTCATTTACTGGCACTCCAATAGTGCAGCACACCCTTAAATTCTGACACTCCAATAGTGCAGCCCACCCTCAATGACTGACACTCCAATAGTGCAGCCCACCCTCAATGACTGACACTCCAATAGTGCAGCACATCCTCAAGTACTGACACTCCAATTGTGCAGCACATCCTCAATTACTGACACTCCAATAGTGCAGCACACCCTCAATTACTGATACTCCAAGTGTGCTCACAGCCTCAATTACTGACACTCCAATAGTGCAGCACACCCACAATTACTGTCAGTCCAATAGTGCAGCACACCCTCAATTACTGACACTCCAATAGGGCAGCACACCCTCAATTACTGACACTCAAATGGTGCAGCACAACTATAATTATTGACACTCCAATAGCGCAGCACTCCCTCAATTACTGACACTCCAATAGTGCAGCACACCCTCAATTACTGAAACTCCAATAGTGCAGCACACCCTCAATTACTGAAACTCCAATAGTGCAGCACACCCTCAATTACTGAAACTCCAATAGTGCAGCACACCCTCTATTACTGACACTCCAATAGTGCAGCACACCTTCAATTACTGATACTCCAAGAGTGCTCACAGCCTCAATTACTGACACTCCAATAGTGCAGCACACCCACAATTACTGACAGTCCAATAGTGCAGCACACCCTCAATTACTGACACTCCAATAGTGCAGCACACCCTCAATTACTGACACTCAAATGGTGCAGCACATTCTCAATTACTGACACTTCAATAGTGCAGCACACCCTCAAATACTGACACTCAAATGGTGCAGCACATCCTCAATTACTGACACTCAAATGGCGCAGCACACCCTCAATTACTGACACACCAATAGTGCAGCAAACCCTCAATTACTGACAGTCCAATAGTGCAGCACGAACTTTGTTAATGACACACCAATAGTGCTGCAGACCCTCAATTACTGACACTCCAATAGTGTAGCACTCCCTCATTTACTGGCACTCCAATAGTGCAGCACACCCTTAATTTCTGACACTCCAATAGTGCAGCCCACCCTCAATGACTGACACTCCAATAGTGCAGCCCACCCTCAATGACTGACACTCCAATAGTGCAGCACATCCGCAAGTACTGACACTCCAATTGTGCAGCACATCCACAATTACTGACACTCCAATAGTGCAGCAAACCTTCAATTACTGACACTCCAATAGCGCAGCACACCCTCACTTACTGACACTCCAATAGTGCCGCAAACCCTCAATTAATGCCAGTCCAATAGTGCGGAATACGCTCAATTACTGACACTCCAATAGTGCAGCACACCCTCAAATACTGACACTCCAATAGTGCAACACACCCTCAATTTCTGACACTCCAATGGTGCAGCACACCCTCAATTACTGACACTCCAATAGTGCAACACATCCTCAATTACTGACACTCCAATAGCGCTCACAGCCTCAATTACTGACACTCCAATAGTGCAGCACACCCTCAATTACTGACACTCCAATAGTGCTCACAACCTCAATTACTGACACTCCAATAGTGCAGCACACCCTCAATTACTGACACTCAAATGGTGCAGCAGATCCTCAATTACTGACACTCAAATGGTGCAGCACATCCTCAATTACTGACACTCCACTAGCGCAGCACACCCTCAATTACTGACACACCAATAGTGCAGCAACCCCTCAATTACTGACACTCCAATAGTGCAGCCCACCCTCAATGACTGACACTCCAATAGTGCAGCCCACCCTCAATGACTGACACTCCAATAGTGCAGCACATCCTCAAGTACTGACACTCCAATTGTGCAGCACATCCTCAATTACTGACACTCCAATAGTGCAGCACACCCTCAATTACTGATACTCCAAGTGTGCTCACAGCCTCAATTACTGACACTCCAATAGTGCAGCACACCCACAATTACTGTCAGTCCAATAGTGCAGCACACCCTCAATTACTGACACTCCAATAGGGCAGCACACCCTCAATTACTGACACTCAAATGGTGCAGCACAACTATAATTATTGACACTCCAATAGCGCAGCACTCCCTCAATTACTGACACTCCAATAGTGCAGCACACCCTCAATTACTGAAACTCCAATAGTGCAGCACACCCTCAATTACTGAAACTCCAATAGTGCAGCACACCCTCAATTACTGAAACTCCAATAGTGCAGCACACCCTCTATTACTGACACTCCAATAGTGCAGCACACCTTCAATTACTGATACTCCAAGAGTGCTCACAGCCTCAATTACTGACACTCCAATAGTGCAGCACACCCACAATTACTGACAGTCCAATAGTGCAGCACACCCTCAATTACTGACACTCCAATAGTGCAGCACACCCTCAATTACTGACACTCAAATGGTGCAGCACATTCTCAATTACTGACACTCCAATAGTGCAGCACACCCTCAAATACTGACACTCAAATGGTGCAGCACATCCTCAATTACTGACACTCAAATGGCGCAGCACACCCTCAATTACTGACACACCAATAGTGCAGCAAACCCTCAATTACTGACAGTCCAATAGTGCAGCACGAACTTTGTTAATGACACACCAATAGTGCTGCAGACCCTCAATTACTGACACTCCAATAGTGTAGCACTCCCTCATTTACTGGCACTCCAATAGTGCAGCACACCCTTAATTTCTGACACTCCAATAGTGCAGCCCACCCTCAATGACTGACACTCCAATAGTGCAGCCCACCCTCAATGACTGACACTCCAATAGTGCAGCACATCCTCAAGTACTGACACTCCAATTGTGCAGCACATCCACAATTACTGACACTCCAATAGTGCAGCAAACCTTCAATTACTGACACTCCAATAGCGCAGCACACCCTCAATTACTGACACTCCAATAGTGCCGCAAACCCTCAATTAATGCCAGTCCAATAGTGCGGAATACGCTCAATTACTGACACTCCAATAGTGCAGCACACCCTCAAATACTGACACTCCAATAGTGCAACACACCCTCAATTTCTGACACTCCAATGGTGCAACACACCCTCAATTACTGACACTCCAATAGCGCTCACAGCCTCAATTACTGACACTCCAATAGTGCAGCACACCCTCAATTACTGACACTCCAATAGTGCTCACAACCTCAATTACTGACACTCCAATAGTGCAGCACACCCTCAATTACTGACACTCAAATGGTGCAGCAGATCCTCAATTACTGACACTCAAATTGTGCAGCACATCCTCAATTACTGACACTCTACTAGCGCAGCACACCCTCAATTACTGACACACCAATAGTGCAGCAACCCCTCAATTACTGACACTCCAATAGTGCAGCACACCCTCAATTACTGACACTCAAATAGTGTAGCACTCCCTCATTTACTGGCACTCCAATAGTGCAGCACGCCCTCAATTTCTGACACTCCAATACTGCAGCACAACCTTAATTACTGACACTCCAATTGTGCAGCACACCCTCAATGACTGACACTCCAATAGTGCATCCCACCCTCAATGACTGACACTCCAATAGTGCAGCACACCCTCAATTACTGACACTCCAATAGTGCAGCACATCCTCAATTACTGACACTCCAATAGTGCAACACACCCTCAATTACTGACACTCCAATACTGCAGCACATCCTCAATTACTGACACTCCAATAGTGCAGCACACCCTCAATTACTGACACTCCAATAGTGCAGCACATCCTCAATTACTGGCACTCCAATAGTGCAGCACACCCTCAATTACTGATACTCCAAGAGTGCTCACACCCTCAATTACTGACACTCCAATAGTGCAGCACACCCTCAATTACTGACACTCAAATGGTGCAGCACATCCTCAATTATGACACTCCAATAGTGCAGCAAACCCTCAAATACTGACACTCAAATGGTGCAGCACATCCTCAATTACTGACACTCAAATGGCGCAGCACACCCTCAATTACTGACACACCAATAGTGCAGCAAACCCTCAATTACTGACAGTCCAATAGTGCAGCACACCCTTTGTTAATGACACTCCAATAGTGCTGCAGACCCTCAATTACTGACACTCCAATAGTGTAGCACTCCCTCATTTACTGGCACTCCAATAGTGCAGCACACCCTCAATTTCTGACACTCCAATAATGCAGCAGAACCTTAATTTCTGACACTCCAATAGTGCAGCCCACCCTCAATGACTGACACTCCAATAGTGCAGCCCACCCTCAATGACTGACACTCCAATTGTGCAGCACATCCTCAATTACTGACACTCCAATAGTGCAGCAAACCTTCAATTACTGACACTCCAATAGCGCAGCACACCCTCAATTACTGACACTCCAATAGTGCCGCAAACCCTCAATTAATGCCAGTCCAATAGTGCGGAATACGCTCAATTACTGACACTCCAATAGTGCAGCACACCCTCAAATACTGACACTCCAATAGTGCAGCACACCCTCAATTTCTGACACTCCAACAGTGCAGCACACCCTCAATTACTGACACTCCAATAGTGCAGCACACCCTCAATTGCTGACACTCCAATAGTGCAGCAAACCCTCAATTGCTGACACTCCAATAGTGCAGCACAGCCCCAATTACTGACAGTACAATAGTCCCGCACACCCTCAAATACTGAACACTCTGATAGTGCAGCACACCCTCAATTACTGACACTCCAATAGTGCAGCACACCCTCAATTACTGACACTCAAATGGTGCAGCACATCCTCAATTACTGACACTCCAATAGTGCAGCACACCCTCAAATACTGACACTCAAATGGTGCAGCACATCCTCAATTACTGACACTCAAATGGCGCAGCACACCCTCAATTACTGACACTCCAATAGTGCAGCACACCCTCAATTACTGACACTCAAATGGTGCAGCACATCCTCAATTACTGACACTCCAATAGTGCAGCACACCCTCAAATACTGACACTCAAATGGTGCAGCAAACCCTCAATTACTGACAGTCCAATAGTGCAGCACACCCTTTGTTAATGACACTCCAATAGTGCTGCATACCCTCAATTACTCACACTCCAATAGTGCAGCACACCCTCAATTACTGACAATCCAATAGTGCAGCACACCATTAATTCCTGACACTCCAACAGTGCAGCACACGCTCAAATACTTACAATCCAATTGTGCCGCACACCATCAATTACTGACACTCAAATGGTGCAGCTCATCCTCAATTACTGACACTCAAATGGTGCAGCACGCCCTCAATTACTGACACTACAATAGTGCAGCACGTCCTCAATTACTGACACTCCAATGGTGCAGCACGCACTCAATTTCTGACACTCCAATAGTGCAGCACATCCTCAATTACTGACACTCAAATGGTGCAGCACATCCTCAATTACTGACACTCAAATGGTGCAGCACATCCTCAATTACTGACACTCCACTAGCGCAGCACACCCTCAATGACTGACACACCAATAGTGCAGCAAACCCTCAATTACTGACAGTGAAATAGTGCAGCATACCCTCAATTACTGACAATCCAATAGTGCAGCACACCCACAATTACTGACACTCCAATAGTGCAGCACAGGCTCAAATACAGGCACTCCAATAGTGCAGCACAGCCTCAATTACTTACAATCCAATAGTGCTCACAGCCTCAATTACTAACACTCCAATAGTGCATCAGACCTCAAAGTACTGACACTCCAAAGTGGCAGCACGCCCTCAATTACTGACACTCCAATAGTGCAGCACACCCTCAATTTCTGACACTCCAAAAGTGCTGCACACACTCAATTACTGACACTCCAATTGCGCAGCACAACTATAATTACTGACACTCCAATAGCGCAGCACACCCTCAATTACTGACAGTCCAATAGTGCAGCACACCCTCAATTACTGAAACTCCAATAGTGCAGCACACCCTCAATTACTGAAACTCCAATAGTGCAGCACACCCTCAATTACTGAAACTCCAATAGTGCAGCACACCCTCAATTACTGACACTCCAATAGTGCAGCACACCCTCAATTACTGATACTCCAAGAGTGCTCACAGCCTCAATTACTGACACTCCAATAGTGCAGCACACCCACAATTACTGACAGTCCAATAGTGCAGCACACCCTCAATTACTGACACTCCAATAGTGCAGCACACCCTCAATTACTGACACTCAAATGGTGCAGCACATCCTCAATTACTGACACTCCAATAGTGCAGCACACCCTCAAATACTGACACTCAAATGGTGCAGCACATCCTCAATTACTGACACTCAAATGGCGCGGCACACCCTCAATTACTGACACACCAATAGTGCAGCAAACCCTCAATTACTGACAGTCCAATATTGCAGCACACCCTTTGTTAATGACACACCAATAGTGCTGCAGACCCTCAATTACTGACACTTCAATAGTGTAGCACTCCCTCATTTACTGGCACTCCAATAGTGCAGCACACCCTCAATTTCTGACACTCCAATAATGCAGCACAACCTTAATTTCTGTCACTCCAAAGTGGCAGCACGCCCTCAATTACTGACACTCCATTAGTGCAGCACACCCTCAATTTCTGACACTCCAATAGTGCTGCACACACTCAATTACTGACACTCCAATTGCGCAGCACAACTATAATTACTGACACTCCAATAGCGCAGCACACCCTCAATTACTGACAGTCCAATAGTGCAGCACACCCTCAATTACTGAAACCCCAATAGTGCAGCACACCCTCAATTACTGAAACTCCAATAGTGCAGCACACCCTCAATTACTGACACTCCAATAGTGCAGCACACCCTCAATTTCTGATACTCCAAGTGTGCTCACAGCCTCAATTACTGACACTCCAATAGTGCAGCACACCCACAATTACTGTCAGTCCAATAGTGCAGCACACCCTCAATTACTGACACTCCAATAGGGCAGCACACCCTCAATTACTGACACTCAAATGGTGCAGCACAACTATAATTATTGACACTCCAATAGCGCAGCACTCCCTCAATTACTGACAGTCCAATAGTGCAGCACACCCTCAATTACTGAAACTCCAATAGTGCAGCACACCCTCAATTACTGAAACTCCAATAGTGCAGCACACCCTCAATTACTGACACTCCAATAGTGCAGCACACCTTCAATTACTGATACTCCAAGAGTGCTCACAGCCTCAATTACTGACACTCCAATAGTGCAGCACTCCCACAATTACTGACAGTCCAATAGTGCAGCACACCCTCAATTACTGACACTCCAATAGTGCAGCACACCCTCAATTACTGACACTCAAATGGTGCAGCACATCCTCAATTACTGACACTCCAATAGTGCAGCACACCCTCAAATACTGACACTCAAATGGTGCAGCACATCCTCAATTACTGACACTCAAATGGCGCAGCACACCCTCAATTACTGACACACCAATAGTGCAGCAAACCCTCAATTACTGACAGTCCAATAGTGCAGCACAAACTTTGTTAATGACACACCAATAGTGCTGCAGACCCTCAATTACTGACACTCCAATAGTGTAGCACTCCCTCATTTACTGGCACTCCAATAGTGCAGCACACCCTTAAATTCTGACACTCCAATAGTGCAGCCCACCCTCAATGACTGACACTCCAATAGTGCAGCCCACCCTCAATGACTGACACTCCAATAGTGCAGCACATCCTCAAGTACTGACACTCCAATTGTGCAGCACATCCTCAATTACTGACACTCCAATAGTGCAGCACACCCTCAATTACTGATACTCCAAGTGTGCTCACAGCCTCAATTACTGACACTCCAATAGTGCAGCACACCCACAATTACTGTCAGTCCAATAGTGCAGCACACCCTCAATTACTGACACTCCAATAGGGCAGCACACCCTCAATTACTGACACTCAAATGGTGCAGCACAACTATAATTATTGACACTCCAATAGCGCAGCACTCCCTCAATTACTGACACTCCAATAGTGCAGCACACCCTCAATTACTGAAACTCCAATAGTGCAGCACACCCTCAATTACTGAAACTCCAATAGTGCAGCACACCCTCAATTACTGAAACTCCAATAGTGCAGCACACCCTCTATTACTGACACTCCAATAGTGCAGCACACCTTCAATTACTGATACTCCAAGAGTGCTCACAGCCTCAATTACTGACACTCCAATAGTGCAGCACACCCTCAATTACTGAAACTCCAATAGTGCAGCACACCCTCTATTACTGACACTCCAATAGTGCAGCACACCTTCAATTACTGATACTCCAAGAGTGCTCACAGCCTCAATTACTGACACTCCAATAGTGCAGCACACCCACAATTACTGACAGTCCAATAGTGCAGCACACCCTCAATTACTGACACACCAATAGTGCTGCAGACCCTCAATTACTGACACTCCAATAGTGTAGCACTCCCTCATTTACTGGCACTCCAATAGTGCAGCACACCCTTAATTTCTGACACTCCAATAGTGCAGCCCACCCTCAATGACTGACACTCCAATAGTGCAGCCCACCCTCAATGACTGACACTCCAATAGTGCAGCACATCCGCAAGTACTGACACTCCAATTGTGCAGCACATCCACAATTACTGACACTCCAATAGTGCAGCAAACCTTCAATTACTGACACTCCAATAGCGCAGCACACCCTCACTTACTGACACTCCAATAGTGCCGCAAACCCTCAATTAATGCCAGTCCAATAGTGCGGAATACGCTCAATTACTGACACTCCAATAGTGCAGCACACCCTCAAATACTGACACTCCAATAGTGCAACACACCCTCAATTTCTGACACTCCAATGGTGCAGCACACCCTCAATTACTGACACTCCAATAGTGCAACACACCCTCAATTACTGACACTCCAATAGCGCTCACAGCCTCAATTACTGACACTCCAATAGTGCAGCACACCCTCAATTACTGACACTCCAATAGTGCTCACAACCTCAATTACTGACACTCCAATAGTGCAGCACACCCTCAATTACTGACACTCAAATGGTGCAGCAGATCCTCAATTACTGACACTCAAATGGTGCAGCACATCCTCAATTACTGACACTCCACTAGCGCAGCACACCCTCAATTACTGACACACCAATAGTGCAGCAACCCCTCAATTACTGACACTCCAATAGTGCAGCCCACCCTCAATGACTGACACTCCAATAGTGCAGCCCACCCTCAATGACTGACACTCCAATAGTGCAGCACATCCTCAAGTACTGACACTCCAATTGTGCAGCACATCCTCAATTACTGACACTCCAATAGTGCAGCACACCCTCAATTACTGATACTCCAAGTGTGCTCACAGCCTCAATTACTGACACTCCAATAGTGCAGCACACCCACAATTACTGTCAGTCCAATAGTGCAGCACACCCTCAATTACTGACACTCCAATAGGGCAGCACACCCTCAATTACTGACACTCAAATGGTGCAGCACAACTATAATTATTGACACTCCAATAGCGCACCACTCCCTCAATTACTGACACTCCAATAGTGCAGCACACCCTCAATTACTGAAACTCCAATAGTGCAGCACACCCTCAATTACTGAAACTCCAATAGTGCAGCACACCCTCAATTACTGAAACTCCAATAGTGCAGCACACCCTCTATTACTGACACTCCAATAGTGCAGCACACCTTCAATTACTGATACTCCAAGAGTGCTCACAGCCTCAATTACTGACACTCCAATAGTGCAGCACACCCACAATTACTGACAGTCCAATAGTGCAGCACACCCTCAATTACTGACACTCCAATAGTGCAGCACACCCTCAATTACTGACACTCAAATGGTGCAGCACATTCTCAATTACTGACACTCCAATAGTGCAGCACACCCTCAAATACTGACACTCAAATGGTGCAGCACATCCTCAATTACTGACACTCAAATGGCGCAGCACACCCTCAATTACTGACACACCAATAGTGCAGCAAACCCTCAATTACTGACAGTCCAATAGTGCAGCACGAACTTTGTTAATGACACACCAATAGTGCTGCAGACCCTCAATTACTGACACTCCAATAGTGTAGCACTCCCTCATTTACTGGCACTCCAATAGTGCAGCACACCCTTAATTTCTGACACTCCAATAGTGCAGCCCACCCTCAATGACTGACACTCCAATAGTGCAGCCCACCCTCAATGACTGACACTCCAATAGTGCAGCACATCCGCAAGTACTGACACTCCAATTGTGCAGCACATCCACAATTACTGACACTCCAATAGTGCAGCAAACCTTCAATTACTGACACTCCAATAGCGCAGCACACCCTCACTTACTGACACTCCAATAGTGCCGCAAACCCTCAATTAATGCCAGTACAATAGTGCGGAATACGCTCAATTACTGACACTCCAATAGTGCAGCACACCCTCAAATACTGACACTCCAATAGTGCAACACACCCTCAATTTCTGACACTCCAATGGTGCAGCACACCCTCAATTACTGACACTCCAATAGTGCAACACACCCTCAATTACTGACACTCCAATAGCGCTCACAGCCTCAATTACTGACACTCCAATAGTGCAGCACACCCTCAATTACTGACACTCCAATAGTGCTCACAACCTCAATTACTGACACTCCAATAGTGCAGCACACCCTCAATTACTGACACTCAAATGGTGCAGCAGATCCTCAATTACTGACACTCAAATGGTGCAGCACATCCTCAATTACTGACACTCCACTAGCGCAGCACACCCTCAATTACTGACACACCAATAGTGCAGCAACCCCTCAATTACTGACACTCCAATAGTGCAGCACACCCTCAATTACTGACACTCAAATAGTGTAGCACTCCCTCATTTACTGGCACTCCAATAGTGCAGCACGCCCTCAATTTCTGACACTCCAATACTGCAGCACAACCTTAATTACTGACACTCCAATTGTGCAGCCCACCCTCAATGACTGACACTCCAATAGTGCATCCCACCCTCAATGACTGACACACCAATAGTGCAGCACACCCTCAATTACTGACACTCCAATAGTGCAGCACATCCTCAATTACTGACACTCCAATAGTGCAACACACCCTCAATTACTGACACTCCAATAGTGCAGCACATCCTCAATTACTGACACTCCAATAGTGCAGCACATCCTCAATTACTGACACTCCAATAGTGCAGCACACCCTCAATTACTGACACTCCAATAGTGCAGCACATCCTCAATTACTGGCACTCCAATAGTGCAGCACACCCTCAATTTCTGATACTCCAAGAGTGCTCACACCCTCAATTACTGACACTCCAATAGTGCAGCACACCCTCAATTACTGACACTCAAATGGTGCAGCACATCCTCAATTATGACACTCCAATAGTGCAGCACACCCTCAAATACTGACACTCAAATGGTGCAGCACATCCTCAATTACTGACACTCAAATGGCGCAGCACACCCTCAATTACTGACACACCAATAGTGCAGCAAACCCTCAATTACTGACACTCCAATAGTGCTGCAGACCCTCAATTACTGACACTCCAATAGTGCAGCACACCCTCAATTTCTGACACTCCAATAATGCACCAGAACCTTAATTTCTGACACTCCAATAGTGCAGCCCACCCTCAATGACTGACACTCCAATAGTGCAGCCCACCCTCAATGACTGACACTCCAATTGTGCAGCACATCCTTAATTACTGACACTCCAATAGTGCAGCAAACCTTCAATTACTGACACTCCAATAGCGCAGCACACCCTCAATTACTGACACTCCAATAGTGCCGCAAAGCCTCAATTAATGCCAGTCCAATAGTGCGGAATACGCTCAATTACTGACACTCCAATAGTGCAGCACACCCTCAAATACTGACACTCCAATAGTGCAGCACACCCTCAATTTCTGACACTCCAACAGTGCAGCACACCCTCAATTACTGACACTCCAATAGTGCAGCACACCCTCAATTGCTGACACTCCAATAGTGCAGCAAACCCTCAATTGCTGACACTCCAATAGTGCAGCACAGCCCCAATTACTGACAGTACAATAGTCCCGCACACCCTCAAATACTGAACACTCTGGTAGTGCAGCACACCCTCAATTACTGACACTCCAATAGTGCAGCACACCCTCAATTACTGACACTCAAATGGTGCAGCACATCCTCAATTACTGACACTCCAATAGTGCAGCACACCCTCAAATACTGTCACTCAAATGGTGCAGCACATCCTCAATTACTGACACTCAAATGGCGCAGCACACCCTCAATTACTGACACACCAATAGTGCAGCAAACCCTCAATTACTGACAGTCCAATAGTGCAGCACACCCTTTGTTAATGACACTCCAATAGTGCTGCAGACCCTCAATTACTGACACTCCAATAGTGTAGCACTCCCTCATTTACTGGCACTCCAATAGTGCAGCACACCCTTAATTTCTGACACTCCAATAGTGCAGCTCACCCTCAATGACTGACACTCCAATAGTGCAGCCCACCCTCAATGACTGACACTCCAATAGTGCAGCACATCCTCAAGTACTGACACTCCAATTGTGCAGCACATCCTCAATTACTGACACTCCAATAGTGCAGCAAACCTTCAATTACTGACACTCCAATAGCGCAGCACACCCTCAATTACTGACACTCCAATAGTGCCGCAAACCCTCAATTAATGCCAGTCCAATAGTGCGGAATATGCTCAATTACTGACACTCCAATAGTGCAGCACACCCTCAAATACTGACACTCCAATAGTGCAACACAACCTCAATTTCTGACACTCCAATGGTGCAGCACACCCTCAATTACTGACACTCCAATAGTGCAACACACTCTCAATTACTGACACTCCAATAGCGCTCACAGCCTCAATTACTGACACTCCAATAGTGCAGCACACCCTCAATTACTGACACTCCAATAGTGCTCACAACCTCAATTACTGACACTCCAATAGTGCAGCACACCCTCAATTACTGACACTCAAATGGTGCAGCAGATCCTCAATTACTGACACTCAAATGGTGCAGCACATCCTCAATTACTGACACTCCACTAGCGCAGCACACCCTCAATTACTGACACACCAATAGTGCAGGAACCCCTCAATTCCTGACACTCAAATGGTGCAGCACATCCTCAATTACTGACACTCCACTAGCGCAGCACACCCTCAATTACTGACACACCAATAGTGCAGGAACCCCTCAATTACTGACACTCCAACAGTGCAGCACACCCTCAATTACTGACACTCAAATAGTGTAGCACTCCCTCATTTACTGACACTCCAATACTGCAGCACAACCTTAATTACTGACACTCCAATTGTGCAGCCCACCCTCAATGACTGACACTCCAATAGTGCAGCCCACCCTCAATGACTGACACTCCAATAGTGCAGCACACCCTCAATTACTGACACTCCAATAGTGCAGCACATCCTCAATTACTGACACTCCAATAGTGCAGCACACCCTCAATTACTGACACTCCAATAGTGCAGCACATCCTCAATTACTGACACTCCAATAGTGCAGCACATCCTCAATTACTGACACTCCAATAGTGCATCACACCCTCAATTACTGACACTCCAATAGTGCAGCACATCCTCAATTACTGGCACTCCAATAGTGCAGCACACCCTCAATTACTGATACTCCAAGAGTGCTCACACCCTCAATTACTGACACTCCAATAGTGCAGCACACCCTCAATTACTGACACTCAAATGGTGCAGCACATCCTCAATTATGACACTCCAATAGTGCAGCACACCCTCAAATACTGACACTCAAATGGTGCAGCACATCCTCAATTACTGACACTCAAATGGCGCAGCACACCCTCAATTACTGACACACCAATAGTGCAGCAAACCCTCAATTACTGACAGTCCAATAGTGCAGCACACCCTTTGTTAATGACACTCCAATAGTGCTGCAGACCCTCAATTACTGACACTCCAATAGTGTAGCACTCCCTCATTTACTGGCACTCCAATAGTGCAGCACACCCTCAATTTCTGACACTCCAATAATGCAGCAGAACCTTAATTTTTGACACTCCAATAGTGCAGCCCACCCTCAATGACTGACACTCCAATAGTGCAGCCCACCCTCAATGACTGACACTCCAATTGTGCAGCACATCCTCAATTACTGACACTCCAATAGTGCAGCAAACCTTCAATTACTGACACTCCAATAGTGCAGCACACCCTCAATTACTGACACTCCAATAGTGCCGCAAACCCTCAATTAATGCCAGTCCAATAGTGCGGAATACGCTCAATTACTGACACTCCAATAGTGCAGCACACCCTCAAATACTGACACTCCAATAGTGCAGCACACCCTCAATTTCTGACACTCCAATAGTGCAGCAGACCCTCAATTACTGACACTCCAATAGTGCAGCACACCCTCAATTACTGACATTTCAGTAGTGCAGCACACCCTCAATGACTGACATGCCAGTAGTGCAGCACATCCTCAATTACTGACACTCCAATAGTGCAGCACACCCTCAATGACTGACATGCCAGTAGTGCAGCACATCCTCAATTACTGACACTCCAATAGTGCAGCACATCCTCAATTACTGACACTCCAATAGTGCCGCACACCCTCAATTACTGACACTCCAACAGTGCAGCACACCCTCAAATATTCACACTGCAATAGTGCAGCACACCCTCAATTACTGACGCTCCATTAGTGCAGCGCACCCTTAATTACAGACACACCAATAGTGCACCACACCCTCAATTCTGACACTCCAATTGTGCAGCACACCCTCAATTACTGACACTCCAACAGTGCAGCACACTCTCAAATATTGACACTGCAATAGTGCAGCACACCCTCAATTACTGACGCTCCAATAGTGCAGCACGCCCTCATTTACTGACACTCCAATAGTGCAGCCCAGCCTTAATTTCTGACACTCCAATACTGCAGCACAACCTTAATTACTGACTCACCAATAATGCAGCAACCCTCAATTAATGACACTCCAATAGTGCAGCACACCCTCAATTACTGACACTCCAATGGTGCAGCACACCCTCAATTACTGGCACTCCAATAGTGCAGCACACCCTCAATTACTGACACTCCAATAGTGCAGCACACCCTCAATTACTGACACTCCAATAGTGCAGCACACCCTCAATTACTGACATTCCAATAGTGCAGCAGACCCTCAATTACTGACTTTCCAATAGTGCCGTGCACCCTCAATTACTGACACTCCAATAGTGCACCACACCCTCAATTACTGACAGTCCAATAGTGCAGCACACCCTCAATTACTGACACTCCAATAGTACAGCACTCCCTCAATTACTGACACTCTAATAGTGCAGCATACCCTCAATTACTGACACTCCAATAGTGCAGCAGACCCTCAATTACTGACACTCCAATAGTGCAGCACACCCTCAATTACTGACACTCCAATAGTGCAGCACACCCTCAATTACTGACACTCCAATAGTGCAGCAGACCCTCAATTACTGACACTCCAATAGTGCATCACACCCTCAATTACTGACACTCCAATAGTGCAGCACACCCTCAATTACTGACACTCCAATAGTGCAGCAGACCCTCAATTACTGACACTCCAATAGTGCAGTACACCCTCAATTACTGACACTCCAATAGTGCAGCAGACCCTCAATTACTGACACTCCAATAGTGCAGCACACCCTTGGCAAGTCAGACAGGGCGCCTGTTGGATATGTGCTCAGACTATCCCACATGATGGTGAGTCTAGCGCCTATCAGGCTTAACTAATGACTGAGGAAGAAGTGAATGATCTCACAAATTTCCACACCCAGTCAGATGATGCAGAACCCAACATGTTCGGGGGCTCTTTCTGTCGCTCTCCACCTGCTAATGGGTGGAACTATACGGGTCATGGGATAAGAATCAAGCCTCCTCAGGGGCTGATAATCATCACCTATTGGTGTTCAAACCATGCAACCGGTACCTATAATCTGGGACAGCTTGTTATGTAGAAAGTGCAAGAAATAAAGAAAGTAGGGGAAAGACTGAGCAGTGTTTATAACGGGATTCCTGGTTGGCTACAATAACAGAGTGCTTCTCGGGTACAGGAATTTAGCTCTTTATGTTTTAATCGGTTAGTTTCGTTAGGGATTATAGGGTGTTGTACATCTGCTCCTTTGAGTATTTCCTGTATCCGGTGTATTAATGGAGCTATGACTGGACTCAGCACTGGATTAGTAGGAGGTCCCATTCTCCTTCAATTGGAAGGCACTGGCCCCAGTGAAACCCACTGGTGGGGAGCAAATGTTTACCCTGCCAGGGAGCGGCCTTTTCCTTATGGTTATGAGCCCCATTTTCACTGATGAAGATACTATTCCTCACTGATCTTATTCTAAAAGATTCACAAGGAGGGATTGTGGATGAATAAAATACATCTATACGTCTGAGAGAAATAAACTTAAAATCCATGTGTAATGAAATTACTGTCTATTGGCTAAACCATTGACATTGTTCTGTCTATTGGCTAAACCATTGACACTGTCCTGTCTACTTGCTAAACCACTGACATTGTCCTGTCTATTGGCTAAACCATTGACATTGTCCTGTCTACTTGCTAAACCATTGACATTGTCCTGTCTACTTGCTAAACCATTAACATTGTGCTGTCTATTGGCTAAACCATTGACACTGTCCTGTCTACTTGCTAAACCATTAACATTGTCCTGTCTATTGGCTAAACCACTGACATTGTCCTGTCTACTGGCTAAACCATTGACATTGTCCTGTCTATTGGCTAAACCATTGACATTGTTCTGTCTATTGGCTAAACCATTGACATTGTCCTGTCTACTTGCTAAACCATTGACATTGTCCTGTCTGTTGGCTAAACCATTGACATTGTCCTCTCTATTGGCTAAACCATTGACATTGTCCTCTCTATTGGCTAAACCATTGACATTGTCCTGTCTATTGGCTAAACCATTGACATTGTTCTGTCTATTGGCTAAACCATTGACACTGTCCTGTCTACTTGCTAAACCATTAACATTGTTCTGTCTATTGGCTAAACCATTGACATTGTCCTGTCTACTTGCTAAATAATTAACATTGTTCTGTCTATTGGCTAAACCATTAACATTGTCCTGTCTACTGGCTAAACCATTGACATTGTCCTGTCTATTGGCTAAACCATTGACCTTGTCCTGTCTACTTGCTAAACCATTGACATTGTGCTGTCTACTTGCTAAACCATTGACATTGTCCTGTCTATTGGCTAAACCATTGACATTGTCCTGTCTATTGGCTAAATCATTAACATTGTCCTGTCTACTTGCTAAACCATTGACATTGTCCTGTCTATTGGCTAAACCATTGACATTGTGCTGTCTATTGGCTAAACCATTAACATTGTCCTGTCCACTTGCTAAACCATTAACATTGTCCTGTCTATTGGTTAAACCATTAACATTGTGCTGTTTATTGGCTAAACCATTAACATTGTGCTGTCTACTTGCTAAACCATTGACATTGTCCTGTCTATTGGCTAAACCATTAACATTGTGCTGTTTATTGGCTAAACCATTAACATTGTGCTGTCTACTTGCTAAACCATTAACACTGTCCTGTCTATTGGCTAAACCATTAACATTGTCCTGTCTACTTGCTAAACCATTAACATTGTGCTGTCTATTGGCTAAACCATTAACATTGTCCTGTCTACTTGCTAAACCATTAACATTGTCCTGTCTACTGGCTAAACCATTGACATTGTGCTGTCTATTGGCTAAACCATTGACATTGTCCTGTCTACTTGCTAAACCATTAACATTGTGCTGTCTATTGGCTAAACCATTGACATTGTCCTGTCTATTGGCTAAACCATTAACATTGTCCTGTCTACTTGCTAAACCATTAACATTGTCCTGTCTATTAGCTAAACCATTGACATTGTCCTGTCTGTTGGCTAAACCATTGACATTGTCCTGTCTACTTGCTAAACGATTAACATTGTGCTGTCTACTTGCTAAACCATTGACATTGTCCTGTCTATTGGCTAAACCATTGACATTGTCCTGTCTATTGGCTAAACCATTGACATTGTCCTGTCTATTGGCTAAACCATTAACATTGTTCTGTCTACTTGCTAAACCATTAACATTGTGCTGTCTATTGGCTAAACCATTGACATTGTCCTGTCTACTTGCTAAACGATTGACATTGTCCTGTCTACTTGCTAAACCATTAACATTGTCCTGTCTACTGGCTAAACCATTGACATTGTGCTGTCTATTGGCTAAACCATTGACATTGTCCTGTCTACTTGCTAAACCATTAACATTGTGCTGTCTACTTGCTAAACCATTGACATTGTCCTGTCTATTGGCTAAACCATTAACATTGTCCTGTCTACTTGCTAAACCATTAACATTGTCCTGTCTATTGGCTAAACCATTAACATTGTGCTGTCTACTTGCTAAACCATTGATATTGTCCTGTCTACTGGCTAAACCATTGACATTGTGCTGTCTATTGGCTAAACCATTGACATTGTCCTGTCTACTGGCTAAACCATTGACATTGTGCTGTCTACTTGCTAAACCATTGACATTGTCCTGTCTATTGGCTAAACCATTGACATTGTGCTGTCTATTGGCTAAACCATTGACATTGTGCTGTCTACTGGCTAAACCATTGACATTGTGCTGTCTATTGGCTAAACCATTGACATTGTCCTGTCTACTGGCTAAACCATTAACATTGTGCTGTCTACTTGCTAAACCATTGACATTGTCCTGTCTATTGGCTAAACCATTAACATTGTCCTGTCTATTGGCTAAACCCTTGACATTGTCCTGTCTATTGGCTAAACCATTGACATTGTCCTGTCTATTGGCTAAACCATTGACATTGTTCTGTCTACTGGCTAAACCATTAACATTGTGCTGTCTATTGGCTAAACCATTGACATTGTCCTGTCTACTTGCTAAACCATTAACATTGTCCTGTCTGCTGGCTAAACCATTGACATTGTCCTGTCTACTTGCTAAACCATTAACATTGTGCTGTCTATTGGCTAAACCATTAACATTGTCCTGTCTACTTGCTAAACCATTAACATTGTCCTGTCTACTGGCTAAACCATTGACATTGTGCTGTCTATTGGCTAAACCATTGACATTGTCCTGTCTACTTGCTAAACCATTAACAATGTGCTGTCTACTTGCTAAACCATTGACATTGTCCTGTCTATTGGCTAAACCATTGACATTGTCCTGTCTATTGGCTAAACCATTAACATTGTTCTGTCTACTGGCTAAACCATTAACATTGTGCTGTCTATTGGCTAAACCATTGACATTGTCCTGTCTACTTGCTAAACCATTAACATTGTAGACCGATCGTCTCAGCTTGCTCCTGCCCCACAGAACTCATTTCTCGTTATCTTGACTCCTTTCTCTCTCCCCTTGTCCAGTCCCTTCCCACCTACATCCGTGATTCCTCTGACACCTTACGTCACATCAACAATTTCCAGTTCCCTGGTTCCAACCGCTTCCTCTTCACCATGGACGTCCAATCCCTCTACACCTCCATCCCCCACCAGGATGGTCTGAGGGCCCTTAGCTTCTTCCTCGAACAGAGGCCCGAACAATCCCCATCCACCACTACTCTCCTCCGTCTGGCTGAACTTGTTCTCACATTGAACAATTTCTCCTTCAACTCCTCTCACTTCCTCCAAATAAAAGGTGTGGCTATGGGTACCCGCATGGGCCCCAGCTATGCCTGTCTCTTTATGGGGTATGTGGAACATTCCTTGTTGCAGTCCTACTCCGGCCCCCTTCCACAACTCTTTCTCCGGTACATCGATGATTACTTCGGTGCTGCTTCATGCTCTCGTCGGGACTTGGAAAAATTTATTAATTTTGCTTCCAATCTCCACCCCTCCATCATTTTCACGTGGTCCATCTCTGACACTTCCCTTCCCTTCCTTGACCTCTCTGTCTCAATCTCTGGTGATAGACTGTCCACCAATATCCATTACAAACCCACCGACTCCCACAGCTACCTCGACTACAGCTCCTCACACCCCGCTTCCTGTAAGGACCCCATCCCATTCTCCCAGTTCCTTCGCCTCCGTCACATCTGTTCTGATGATGCTACCTTCAAAAACGGTTCCTCTGACATGTCCTCCTTCTTCCTTAACCGAGGTTTTCCACCCACGGTCGTTGACAGGGCCCTCAACCGTGTCCGGCCCATCTCCTGCGCATCCGCCCTCACGCCTTCTCCTCCCTCCCAGAAACATGATAGGGTCCCCCTTGTCCTCACTTATCACCCCACCAGCCTCCGCATTCAAAGGATCATCCTCCGCCATTTCCGCCAACTCCAGCATGATGCCACCACCAAACACATCTTCCCTTCACCCCCCTTATCGGCATTCCATAGGTATCGCTCCCTCCGGGACACCCTGGTCCACTCCTCCATCACCCCCTACTCCTCAACCCCCTCCTATGGCACCACCCCATGCCCATGCAAAAGATGTAACACCTGCCCCTTCACTTCCTCTCTCCTCACCGTCCAAGGGCCCAAACACTCCTTCCAAGTGAAGCAGCATTTCACTTGCATTTCCCCCAACTTAGTCTACTGCATTCGTTGCTCCCAATGTGGTCTCCTCTACATTGGAGAGACCAAACGTAAACTGGGCGACCGTTTTGCAGAACACCTGCGGTCTGTCCGCAAGAATGATCCAAATCTCCCTGTCGCTTGCCATTTTAACACTCCACCCTGCTCTCTTGCCCACATGTCTGTCCTTGGCTTACTGCATTGTTCCAGTGAAGCCCAACGCAAACTGGAGGAACAACATCTCATCTTCCGACTAGGCACCTTACAGCCTTCCGGTCTGAATATTGAGTTCAACAACTTTAGGTCGTGAGCTCCCTCCCCCATCCCCACCCCCTTTCTGTTTCCCCCTTTTCCCTTTTTTTTCCCTATAAATTATATAGATTTTTCTTTTCCCACCTATTTCCATTATTTTTAAATATTTTAAAATCTTTTATGCTCCCCCCACCCCCACTAGAGCTGTACCTTGAGTGCCTTACCATCCATTCTTAATTAGCACATTCGTTTAGATAATATCACCAACTTTAACTTTAACACCTATGTGTTCTTTTGTACCATTGTCGCTGACATCTTTTGATGATCTGCTTCTATCACTGCTTGTTTGTCTACACAAGCACCTCTCTCTCTCTCTATCTCTCCGCCCCCCCCCCCCCACCCCCACACACACCTTAAACCAGCTTATATTTCAACTCTTTCTTGGACTCGAAATCAAGTTCTGTCGAAGGGTCATGAGGACTTGAAACGTCAACTCTTTTCTTCTCCGCCGATGCTGCCAGACCTGCTGAGTTTTTCCAGGTAATTCTGTTTTTGTTTTGGATTTCCAGCATCCGCAGTTTTGTTTTGTCTTTAACATTGTCCTGTCTACTTGCTAAACCATTAACATTCTTCTGTCTACTTGCTAAACCATTAACATTGTGCTGTCTATTGGCTAAACCATTGACATTGTCCTGTCTACTTGCTAAACCATTAACATTGTCCTGTCTATTGGCTAAACCATTGACATTGTCCTGTCTATTGGCTAAACCATTGACATTGTCCTGTCTACTTGCTAAACCATTAACATTGTCCTGTCTATTGGCTAAACCATTAACATTGTCCTGTCTACTTGCTAAACCATTAACACTGTCCTGTCTATTGGCTAAACCATTAACATTGTCCTGTCTACTTGCTAAACCATTGACATTGTCCTGTCTATTGGCTAAACCATTGACATTGTCCTGTCTACTTGCTAAACCATTGACATTGTCCTGTCTATTGGCTAAACCATTAACATTGTCCTGTCTACTTGCTAAACCAATGACATTGTCCTGTGTAACCATTGAAACATTAACACTGAGTGCTATCTCTGGAAGCCATTTGAAACTATTGCCCAACTTTCTGTCACGAACCTTCTGCTATATCTCTATGTGTAACGAGATGTTAGTCAGAGTGCTGGCTAGCTCCACTGTAAGCTCTTGGGCTCTCCATGATATCACAAGTATAATAAAAGGCATCCGACAATAACCTCCTGGGTCTGAGTTTTCACTCCAATTTACACGACAGGGTCTGAGGGGAGACTGAGGCTGACCAGGAGTAGACTCAGAGGGTCTGGGGGGAGACTGAGGGGTTCAGCGGTAGACTGAGCGTGTTCCGGGGAGACTAGGGTGTCCAGGGGGAGACTGAACGTGTCCAGGGTGAGACTGAGGGTGTCCAGGGGGAGACTGAAGGTGTCCACGGGGAGAATGAGGGTGTCCAAGGGGGAGTCTGAGGGGATTCCGGGGGTAGACTGAGGGTATCCAGGGGGAGATTGAGCATGTCCTGGGGAAGACTGAGGGTGTCCAGGGGGAGACTGAGGGCGTCCAGGGGGAGACTGAGGGTGTCTGAGGGGGAGAATTAAGGTGTCCGAGAGGAGACTGAGGGCGTACAGGGGGAGAATTAAGGTGTCTGAGGGGAGAATGAGGGTCTCCAAGGGGAGTCTGAGGGTGTCCAAGGGGGAATCTGATGGAGTCCAGGTAGAGAATGAGGGTGTCCAGGATGGCGACTGAGGGTGTCAAGGGGGAGACTGAGTGTATCAAGGGGGACAACAAAGGTGTCTGCGGGGGAGTCTGAGGGAGTCCGGGTAGCAACTGAGGGTGTCCAGGGGGGTGATTGAGGGTGTCCAGGGGAGAATGAGAGTGACCGAGGAGAGACTGACGGTCTCCTTGAGGAAGATTGAGGGTGTCAATGGGGAGACTGTGGGTGTCCAGGGGGAGACTAAGGGTGTCCGAGGGGAGACCGAGGGGGACCGGGGGAGATTGAGGGTGTGCAGGGGTAAATGAGGGTGTTCGAGGGGGAGACTGAGGGGGTCAGAGGGGTGACTGCAGGTGTCCACAGGAGAGAGTCAGGGTGTCCGGGGGGGAGACTGAGGGTGTCCAGTGGGAAACTGAGGGTCTGTGAGGCTAAACTGAGGGTGTCTGAGGGGAGACTGAGGGTATTTGAGGGGAAAACTGAGTGTGTCCAGGGGGATGCTCTGGTTGTCCCAGGGGGAGACTGAGGGTGTCCCAGGGGGAGACTGAGGGTGTCCAGGGGGAGACTGAGGGTGTCCTGGAGAGACTGAGTGCATCCCAGGGGGAGACTGAGGGTGTCCGCAGGGAGACTGAGGGTGTCCAAGTGGTGACTGAGGTGGTCAGTAAGACTCAGGGTGTCTGAGGGGGAGACTGAGGGTGTCCGGAGTGAGACTGAGAGTGTCCAGGGGGAGACTGATGTTGCCCGAGGGGGAGACTGAGCGTGTCCAGGGAGAGAGTGAGGGTATCCAGTGGGAGACAGAGTGTGTGTGAGGGGAATCTGACCGAGTCCAGGGGTAGACTGAGGGGGTCCAAATTGGAGACTGAGGCAGTCCGAGGTAGACTGAGGGTGTCCGAGGGGAGACTGAGGGTGTCCGGGGGAGACTGAGGGTGTCTGAGGGGAGACTCAGTGTGTCCAAGGGTAAACTGATGGTGTCTGGGAGAGACAGAGGGTTTCCGAGGAGGAGACTAAGGGTGTCCCAGGGGGAGACTGAGGGTGTCCTGGGGAGATTAAGGGTGTCCGATGGGAAAATGAGGATCTCAAGGGGCAGACTGAGGCTGTCCGCGGGGGAGACTGAGGGTGTCAAAGGGGAGACTGGGGGTGTCCGGTGGAGACTGAGGGTGTCTGAGGAGAGACAGAGGGTGCCCAGTGAGATACTGAGGTGTCTCCGAGGGGGAGACATAGGGTGTCCAGGGGGAGACTGTGGGGGTCCAGGGGGAGACTGAGGGGGTCCAGGGGGAGACTGAGGGTGTCCGGGGGAGATTAAGGGTGTCCGATGGGATAATGAGGGTCTCAAGGGGCAGACTGAGGGAGTCCGTGTGGGAGACTGAGGGTGTCAAAGGGGAGACTGAGGATGTCCATGGGGAGACTGAGGGTGTCCAGGGGCAGACTGAGGGTGTCCGGGGTGTGAATGGTTGTGTCAAGGGGGAGACTGAGGGTGTCCGGGGTGTGAATGGTTGTGTCAAGGGGGAGACTGAGGGTGTCCAGGGGGAGACTGAGGGTGTCCAGGGGGAGTCTGACAGTGTCCAGGGGCAGACAGAGGGTGTCCGAGGGGAGACTGATTGTGTCCGGGGCTAGACTGAGGGTGTGCAGGAAGAGACAGAGGGTGTCCGGAGGGAGACTGAGAGTGTCCAGGGGGAGACTGAGGGTGTCCAAGGGTAGATTGAGGGGGTCCGGGGAAGACAGAGGGGGACCGAGGGGAGACTGAGGGTTTCCAGGGTGAGACTCAGGTGGTCTGAGGGGAGACTGATGGTGTGAAGGAGGCGACTGAGGGTGTACAGGGGGAGACTGAGGGTGTGAAGGAGGAGACTGAGGGTGTCCAGGGGGAGACTGAGTGTTTCCAGGTGGGAGTCTGAGTGGTTCAGGAGGAGACTGAGGGTGTCAAGGGGTGAATGAGTGTGTCCATGGGAAGACTGAGGGGGTCCGAGGGGAGACTGAGGGTTTCCAAGGTGAGTCTAGTGTCGAGGGGGAGACTGAGGGGGACCGGGGGCAGACTGAGGGTGTGCAGGGGTGAATGAGGGTGTTCGAGGGGGAGACTGTGGGGGTCGGAGGGGAGATTGAAGGTGTCCGCGAGGGAGAGCCAGGGTGTCTGCGGTGAGTCTGACGGTGTCCGGGGGAGATTGAGGGTCTCTGAGGGTAAACTGAGGGTGTCTGAGGGGAAACTGAGGGTGTTTGAGGGGGAAACTGAGTGTGTCCAGGGTGTCCCAGGGGGAGACTGATTGTGTCCGTGGGGAGACTGAGGGTGTCCAAGGGGAGACGGAGGATGTCCAAGGGGTGACTGAGGTGGTCCAGGTAAGACTCTGGGTGTCTGAGGGGAGACTGAGGGTGTCCAGAGTGAGACCGAGGGTGTCCAGGGGGAGACTGATGTTGCCCGAGGGGGAGACTGAGGGTATCCAGGGAGAGAGCAAGGGTATCCAGTGGGAGACAGTGTGTGTGAGGGGAATCTGACCGAGTCCAGGGGTAGACTGAGGGTGTCTGAATTGGAGACTGAGGCAGTCCGAGGTAGACTGAGGGTGTCCAAGGGGAGACTGAGTGTGTCCAGGGGAGACTGAGGGTGTCCGAGGGGAGACTGAGGGTGTCCGAGGGGTGACTGAGTGTGTCCAAGGTTAAACTGATGGTGTCTGGGGGAGACTGAGGGTTTCCGAGGAGGAGACTAAGGGTGTCCGAATTGGATAATAGGGGTGTCCGAGGGGGAGACTGAGGGTGTCTGAATTGGAGACTGAGGCAGTCCGAGGTAGACTGAGGGTGTCCGATGGGAGACTGAGTGTGTCCAGGGGAGACTGAGGGTGTCCGAGGGGAGACTGAGTGTGTCCAAGGTTAAACTGATGGTGTCTGGGGGAGACTGAGGGTTTCCAAGGAGGAAACTAAGGGTGTCCGAGGGGGAGACTGAGGGTGTCCGATGGGAAAATGAGGATCTCAAGGGGCAGACTGAGGCTGTCCGTGGGGGAGACTGAGGGTGTCAAAGTGGAGACGGAGGGTGTCCGGTGGAGACTGAGGGTGTCTGATGAGAGACAGAGGGTGCCAAGTATACTGAGTGTCTCCCAGGGGGAGACAGAGGGTGTCCAGGGGGAGACAGAGGGTGTCCAGGGGGAGACTGAGGGGTTCCAGGGGGGAGACAGAGGTTGAGGGGAGACTGAGGCTGTCCGGGGGAAACTGAGGGTTTGTGAGGCGGAGACTGATTGTGTCTGAGGGGGAGACTGAGGGTGTCCTGGGGAGATTAAGGGCGTCCAATGGGAAAATGAGAGTCTCAAGGGGCAGACAGAGGGTGTCCACATGGGAGACTGAGGGTGTCAATGGGGAGACTGAGGATGTCCAGGGGCAGACTGAGGGTGTCCGAGGGGAAACTGATTGTGTCCGGGGTTAGACTGTGGGTGTCTGGAGGGAGACTGATTGTGTCCGGAGGGAGACTGAGTGTGTCTGGGGGAGACAGAGGGTGTCTGGAGGGGGACTGAGGGTGTCCAAGGGTGGTTGAGGGTGTCCGGGGTTAGTTTGAGGGTGTCTGAGGGGAGACTGAGGGTTTCCACATGTAGACTGAGGGTGTCTGAGGGGAGACAGAGGGTGTCCGGGGTTAGTCTGAGGCTGTCTGGGTGAGTCTGAGGGTATCTGGGGTTAGTCTGCGGTTGTCCAGGGTGAGACTGAGGGCACCCACGGGGAGACTGAGTGTGTCCAGGGGGAGACTGAAGGTTTCCGAGGGGGAGACTGAGGGTTTCTGAGGGGGAGACTGAGGGTGTCCGAATTGGATAATAGGGGTGTCCGGGGGAGACTGAGGGTGTCCTGGGGTAGACTGAGGGTTTCAAAGGGGAGACTGAGGATGTCCGGGGGAGACTGAGGGTTTCAAAGGAGAGACTGAGGATGTACCTGGTGAATGTGGGTGTCTGTGGGGAGACTGAGGGTGTCTGAGGGGCGACTGAGGGTGTCTGAGGGGCGACTGAGGGTGTCCGGGGGAGAGTGAGGGTGTGAAGGAGGAGACTGAGGGTGTCCAGGGGGAGACTGAGGGTGTCCAGGGGGAGATTGAGGGTGTCCAAGGGTAGACTGATGGTGTCCAGGGGGAGACTGAGGGTGGCTGAGGGGAGACTGAGGGTGTGAAGGAGGAGACTGAGGGTGTCCAGGGGGAGACTGAGGGTGTCCGGGTGGGAGACTGAGTGGTTCAGGAGGAGACTTGAGGATGTCAAGGGGTGAATGAGGGTGTCCATGGGGAGTCTGAGGGGGACCGGGGGGAGACTGAGGGTGTGCAGGGGTAAATGAGGGTGTTCGAGGGGGAGACTGAGGGGGTCGGTGGGGAGACTGAGGGTGTCCAGGGTGAGTCTGATGGTGTCCAGGGGGAGACTGAAGGGGACCGGGGGGGGACTGAGGGTGTGCAGGGGTGAATGAGGGTGTTCGAGGGGGAGACTGTGGAGGTCGGAGGGGAGACTGAAGGTGTCCGCGAGGGAGAGTCAGGGTGTCTAGGGTGAGTCTGACGGTGTCCAGGGGGAGACTGAGGGTCTCCAGTGGGAAACTGAGGGTCTCTGAGGGTAAACTGAGGGTTTCTGAGAGGAAAATGAGGGTGTTTGAGGGGGAAACTGAGTGTGTCCAGGGTTTCTCAGGAGGAGACTGAGAGTGTCCCAGGGGGAGACTGAGGGTGTCTGAATTGGAGACTGAGGCAGTCCGAGGTAGACTGAGGGTGTCCGATGGGAGACTGAGTGTGTCCAGGGGAGACTGAGGGTGTCCGAGGGGAGACTGAGTGTGTCCAAGGTTAAACTGATGGTGTCTGGGGGAGACTGAGGGTTTCCAAGGAAGAAACTAAGGGTGTCCGAGGGGGAGACTGAGGGTGTCCGATGGGAAAATGAGGATCTCAAGGGGCAGACTGAGGCTGTCCATGGGGGAGACTGAGGATGTCAAGGTGGAGACTGAGGGTGTCAGAGTAGAGACTGAGGGTGTCTGATGAGAGACAGAGGATGCCAAGTATACTGAGTGTCTCCCAGGGGGAGACAGAGGGGTCCAGGGGGAGACAGAGGGTGTCCAGGGGGAGACTGAGGGGTTCCAGGGGGGAGACAGAGGTTGAGGGGAGACTGAGGCTGTCCGGGGGAAACTGAGGGTTTGTGAGGCGGAGACTGAGTGTGTCTGAGGGGGAGACTGATTGTGTCCTGGGGAGATTAAGGGCGTCCAATGGGAAAATGAGAGTCTCAAGGGGCAGACAGAGGGTGTCCACGTGGGAGACTGAGGGTGTCAATGGGGAGACTGAGGATGTCCAGGGGCAGACTGAGGGTGTCCGAGGGGAAACTGATTGTGTCCGGGGTTAGACTGAGGGTGTCTGGAGGGAGACTGATTGTGTCCGGAGGGAGACTGAGTGTGTCTGGGGGAGACTGAGGGTGTCTGGAGGGGGACTAAGGGTGTCCAAGGGTGGCTGAGGGTATCCGGGGTTAGTTTGAGGGTGTCTGAGGGGAGACTGAGGGTTTCCACATGTAGACTGAGTGTGTCTGAGGGGGAGACAGAGGGTGTCCGGGGTTAGTCTGAGGCTGTCTGGGTGAGTCTGAGGGTATCTGGGGTTAGTCTGCGGTTGTCCAGGGTGAGACTGAGGGCACCCACGGGGAGACTGAGTGTGTCCAGGGGGAGACTGAGAGTTTCCGAGGGGGAGACTGAGGGTTTCTGAGGGAGAGACTGAGGGTGTCCGAATTGGAGAATAGGGGTGTCCGGGGGAGACTGAGGGTGTCCTGGGGTAGACTGATGGTTTCAAAGGGGAGACTGAGGATGTACCTGGTGAATGTGGGTGTCTGTGGGGAGACTGAGGGTGTCTGAGGGGCGACTGAGGGTGTCCGAGGGGCGACTGAGGGTGTCCACGGGAGAGTGAGGGTGTGAAGGAGGAGACTGAGGGTGTCCAGGGGGAGACTGAGGGTGTCCAGGGGGAGACTGAGGGTGTGAAGGAGGAGACTGAGGGTGTCCAGGGGAGACTGAGGGTGTCCTGGGGTAGACTGAGGGTGTCCCATTGGGAGACTGAGGGTGTCCCAGGGGGAGACTGAGGGTGTCCACGGGTAGACTGAGGGTGTCCAAGGGGAGACTGAGGATGTCCAAGAGGTGACTGAGGAGGTCCAGGTGAGACTCAGGGTGTCTGAGGGGAGACTGAGGGTGTCTGGAGTGAGACTGAGGGTATCCAGGGGGAGATTGAGGTTGCCCGCGGGGGAGACTGAGCGTGTCCAGGGAGAGAGCGAGGGTATCTGACCGAGTCCGGGGGTAGACTGAGAGGGTCTGAATTGGAGACTGATGCTGTCTGAGGTAGACTGAGGGTGTCAAGAGGGAGACAGAGGGTGTCCGGTGGAGACTGAGGCTGTCCGAGGTAGACTGAGGGTGTCCGAGGGGAGACTGAGTGTGTCCAAGGGTAAACAGATGGTGTCTGGGGGAGACAGAGGGTTTCCGAGGAGGAGATTAAGGGTGTCCAAGGGGGAGACTGAGGGTGTCCGGGGGAGACTGAGGGTGTCCGATGGAAAAATGAGGATCTCAAGGGGCAGACTGAGGCTGTCCGCGGGGGAGATTGAGGGTGTCAAAGGAGAGACTGAGGGTGTCTGAGGAGAGACAGAGGGTGCCCAGTAAGATATTGAGTGTCTCCGAGGGAGAGACAGAGGATGTCCAGAGTGAGACAGCGGGTGTCCAAGAGGTGACTGAGGGTGTCCACATGGAGACTGTGGGTGTCCGAGGGGGAGACAGAGGGTGTCCAGGGGAGACTGAGGGTGTCCAGGGGCAGACAGAGGGTGTCCAGGTGAGACTGAGGGTGTCCACATGGAGATTGTGGGTGTCCGAGGGGGAGACAGAGGGAGTCCAGGGTTAGTCTGAGGCTTTCTGATTGAGTCTGAGGGTATCTGGGGTTAGTCCGCGGGTGTCCAGGGTGAGACTGAGGGCACCCACGGGGAGACTGATTGTGTCCGGGGGGAGACTGAGGGTGTCCGGGGGAGACTGAGGGTGTCTGCGGGGAGACTGAGGGTGTCCAAGGGGAGACTGAGGGTGTCCAAGGGGAGACTGAGGTGGTCCAGGTAAGACTCAGGGTGTCTGAGGGGAGACTGAGGGTGTCCGGAGTGAGACTGAGGGTGTCCAGGGGAAGACTGAGGTTGCCCGCGTAGGAGACTGAGGGTGTCCAGGGAGACAGCGAGGGTATCCAGTGGGAGACTGAGTGTGTGTGAGGGGAATCTGACCGAGTCCGTGGGTAGACTGAGGGGGACCGAAATGGAGACTGAGGCTGTCGTTGTAGACAGGGTGTTAAGGGGGAGACTGAGGGTGTCAAGGGGGAGATTAAGGGTGTCTGAAGGGAGACTGAGGGTGTCCAGAGGGAGACTGAGTGTGTCCAAGGGTAAACTGATGGTGTCTGGGGGAGACTGAGGGTGTCCGAGGAGGAGACTAAGGGTGTCCGAGGGGGAGACTGAGCGTGTCCGGGGGGAGATTGAGGGTCTCCAAAGGGAAAATGGTGATCTCAAGGGGCAGACTGAGGCTGTCTGTGGGGAAGACTGAGGGTGTCCGGGGTGAGACTGAAGGTGTACAAGAGGAGACTGAGGGTGTCAAAGGGGAGACTGAGGGTGTCAAAGGGGAGACTGAGGGTGTCTGAGGAGAGACAGAGGGTGCCCAGTGAGATACTGAGGGTCTCCGAGGGAGAGACAGAGGATGTCCAGGGGGAGACAGAGGGTGTCCAAGAGGTGACTGAGGGTGTCCACATGGAGACTATGGGTGTCCGAGGGGGAGACAGAGGGTGTCCAGGGGAGACTGAGGGTGTCCAGGGGGAGACTGAGGGTGTCTGGGGAAGACTGAGGGCGGCCGAGGGGAGACTCAGGTGGTCTGAGGGGAGACTGAAGGTGTGAAGGAGGAGAAAGAGGGTGTTCAGGGGGAGACTGAGGGTGTCCCGATTGGAGACTGAGGGTGTCCGGGGGAGATTGAGGATGCCCGGGTGGGAGCCTGAGTGGTTCAGGAGGAGACTGAGGGTGTCAAGGGGTGAATGAGGGTGTTCATGGGGAGACTGAGGGGGAACGGGGGTAGACTGAGGGGGACAGGGGGGAGACTGAGTGTGTGCAGGGGTGAATGAGGCTGTTGGAGGGGGAGACTGAGGGGGTCATAGGGGACACTGAAGGTGTCCGCGGGGGAGAGTCAGGGTGTCTGGGGGGGGAGACTAAGGGTGTCCAGTGGGAAACTGAGGGTCTCTGAGGGTAAACTGAGGGTGACCCAGGGGTAGACTGAGGGTGTCCCAGGGGGAGACTGAGGGTGTCCAGGGGAAGACTGAGGGTGTCCGTGGGGAGACTGAGGGTGTTCTGCGGAGACTGAGGATGTCCAAGGGGTGACTGAGGTGGTCCAGGTAAGACTCAGGGTGTCTGATGGGAGACTGAGGGTGTCCGGAGTGAGACTGAGGGTGTCCAGGGGAAGACTGAGGTTGACGGAGGGGAAGACTGAGGGTGTCCAGGGAGAGAGCGAGGGTATCCAGTGGGAGACAGAGTGTGTGTGAGGGGAATCCGTGGGTAGACTGAGGGGGTGTGAATTCGAGACTGATGCTGTCCAAGGTAGACTGAGGGTGTCCGAGGGGAGACTGAGTGTGTCCAAGGGTAAACTGATGGTGTCTGGGGGAGACTGAGGGTGTCCGAGGAGGAGACTAAGGGTGTCCGCGGGGGAGACTGAGGGTGTCCGGGGGAGATTGAGGGTGTCCGATGGAGACCGAGGGTGTCTGAGGAGAGACAGAGGGTGCCCAGTGAAATACTGAGTGTGTCTGAGGGAGAGACAGAGGGTGTCCAGGGGGAGACAGAGGGTGTCCAGGGGGAGACTGAGTGTGTCCAGGGGGAGACTGAGGGTGTCCAGGGGGAGACAGAGGGTGTCCAGGGGGAGACTGAGGGTGTCCAGAGGGAGACTGATGGTGTCCAGGGGGAGACTGAGTGTGTCCAGGGGGAGACTGAGGGTGTCCGGGGGAGACAGAGGGTGTCCGGGGGAGACAGAGGGTGTCCAGGGGGAGGCTGAGGGGTTCCAGGGGGGAGACAGATGTTGAGGCGAGACTGAGGCTGTACGGGGGAAACTGAGGGTTTGTGAGGCGGACACTGAGTGTGTCTGAGGGGGAGACTGAGGGTGTCCTGGGGAGATTAAGGGTGTCCGATGGGAAAATGAGGGTCTCAAGGGGCAGACAGAGGGTGTCCGCGTGGGAGACTGAGGATGTCCAGGTTGAGTCTGACGGTGTCCAGGGGGAGACTGAGGGGGACCGGGGGGGGAGACTGAGGGTGTGCAGGGGTGAATGAGGGTGTTCGAGGGGGAGACTGAGGGGGTCGGAGGGGAGACTGAAGGTGTCTGCGGGGGAGCATCAGGGTGTCCGGGGGGGGGAGACTGAGGGTGTCCAGTGGGAAACTGAAGGTCTCTGAGGGTAAACTGAGGGTGTCTGAGGGGAGACTGAGGGTGTCCAAGGGAGACTGATTGTGTCTGGGGGGGAGACTGAGGATGATCTGGGGAGACTGAGGGTATCCCAGGGGGAGAGTGAGGGTGTCCAGGGGGAGACTGAGTGTGTCCGGGTGGGAGACTGAATGGTTCAGGACACTGAGGGTATCAAGGGGCGAATGAGGGTGTCCATGGGGAGACTGAGGGAGTCGGGGGTGAGACTGAGGGGGATCGGGGGGAGACTGAGGGTGTGCAGGGGTGAATGAGGCTGTTCAAGGGGGAGACTGAAGGTGTCCGCGAGGGAGAGTCAGGGTGTCCAAGGGGGAGACTGAGGGACTCCAGTGGGAAACTGAGGGTCTCTGAGTGCAAAATGAGGGTGTTTGAGGGGAGACTGAGGTTGTTTGAGGGGGAAACTGAGTGTGTCCAGGGGGAGACACTGGGTGTCCCGGGGGAGACTGAGGGTGTCCCAGGGAGAGACTGAGGGTATCCAGGGGGAGACTGATTGTGTCCGGGGGGAGACTGAGGGTGTCCAGGGGGAGACTGAGGGTGTCCAGGGGGAGAATGAGGGTGTCCAGGGGGAGAATGAGGGTGTCTCAGTGGAGACTGAGGGTGTCCGGGGTGAGACTGAGGGTGTCCATGTGGGAGACAGAGGGTGTCCGAGGGTGTGTCTGAGGTTGTCCTGGGGAGACTCAGGGTGTCCGATGGGAGAATGAGGGTGTCCGTGGAGGAAACTGAGGGTGTCAAATGGGAGACTGAGTGTGTCCAAGGGGAGATTCAGAGTGTCCGGCGTAGACTGAAGGTGTCCGGGGTGAGACTGAGTGTGTCCAAGGGGGAGACTGAGGGTGTCCGAGGGGAGACTGAGAGTGTTCGCTGGAGAGACTGACGGAGTCAAATGGGAGACTGAGGGTGTCCGAGGGGAGATTGAGAGTGTCCAGCGTAGACTGAAAGTGACCGGGGTGAGACTGAGTGTGTCCGAGGGGGAGATTGAGGGTGTCCGAGGGAGAGACTGAGAGTGTTCACGGGAGAGACTGATGGAGTCAAATGGGAGACTGAGGGTGTCCAGTGGGAGACAGAGGGTCTGGGAGGAGACAGAGGTTTTCCAAGTGGAGACTGAGGGTGTCAGGGGTGAGACTGAGGGAGTCCAGGCCGGGATTGAGGATGTCCAGGGGGAGACTGAGGGTGTGCAGGGGTGAATGAGGCTGTTCAAGGGGGAGACTGAAGGTGTCCGCGAGGGAGAGTCAGGGTGTCCAAGGGGGAGACTGAGGGACTCCAGTGGGAAACTGAGGGTCTCTGAGTGCAAAATGAGGGTGTTTGAGGGGAGACTGAGGTTGTTTGAGGGGGAAACTGAGTGTGTCCGGGGGAGACACTGGGTGTCCCGGGGGAGACTGAGGGTGTCCCAGGGAGAGACTGAGGGTATCCAGGGGGAGACTGATTGTGTCCGGGGGGAGACTGAGGGTGTCCAGGGGGAGACTGAGGGTGTCCAGGGGGAGAATGAGGGTGTCCAGGGGGAGAATGAGGGTGTCTCAGTGGAGACTGAGGGTGTCCGGGGTGAGACTGAGGGTGTCCATGTGGGAGACAGAGGGTGTCCGAGGGTGTGTCTGAGGTTGTCCTGGGGAGACTCAGGGTGTCCGATGGGAGAATGAGGGTGTCCGTGGAGGAAACTGAGGGTGTCAAATGGGAGACTGAGTGTGTCCAAGGGGAGATTCAGAGTGTCCGGCGTAGACTGAAGGTGTCCGGGGTGAGACTGAGTGTGTCCAAGGGGGAGACTGAGGGTGTCCGAGGGGAGACTGAGAGTGTTCGCTGGAGAGACTGACGGAGTCAAATGGGAGACTGAGGGTGTCCGAGGGGAGATTGAGAGTGTCCAGCGTAGACTGAAAGTGACCGGGGTGAGACTGAGTGTGTCCGAGGGGGAGATTGAGGGTGTCCGAGGGAGAGACTGAGAGTGTTCACGGGAGAGACTGATGGAGTCAAATGGGAGACTGAGGGTGTCCAGTGGGAGACAGAGGGTCTGGGAGGAGACAGAGGTTTTCCAAGTGGAGACTGAGGGTGTCAGGGGTGAGACTGAGGGAGTCCAGGCCGGGATTGAGGATGTCCAGGGGGAGACTGAGGGTGTCCAAGCCAGGATTGAGGATGTCCAGGGGGAGACAGAGGGTGTCTGGTGGGAGACTGAGGTTATCCAGGGTGAGAATGAGTGGGTCCAGAGGAAGACTGAGTGTGTCCCAGTGGGAGACTGAGGGGGTCCAAGCGGAGACCGAGGGTGTCCGAGGAGGAGTCTGAGGGAATCCATGAAGGGACTAAGGGTGTCCGGAGGAGACTGAGGCTGTCCTGGGCAGACTGAGTGTGTCCAGGGGGAGACTGATGGTGTCCAGGGTGAGACTGAGGGTGTCCAGGGGGAGACTGAGGGTGTCTCAGTGGAGACTGAGGTTGTCCGGGGTGAGACTGAGGGTTTCCATGTGGGAGACAGAGGGTGTCCGAGTGGGCGATTGAGGTTGTCCTGTGGAGACTCAGGGTGTCCGCTGGGAGAATGAGGGTGTCCGATTGGAGAATGAGGGTGTCCGCAAAGGAGACTGAGGGTGTCAAATGGGAGACTGAGGGTGTCCGAGGGGAGATTGAGGGTGTCCGGCGTAGACTGTAGGTGTCCGGGCTGAGACTGAGTGTGTCCGAGGGGGAGACTGAGGGTGTCCGAGGGGGACACTGAGGGAGTTCGCGGGAGAGACTGACGGAGTCAAATAGGAGACTGCAGGTGTCCAATGGGAGACAGAGGGTCTGGGAGGAAACAGAGGTTTTCCAAGTGGAGACTGAGGGTGTCCAAGAGGGAGACTGAAGTTGTTCAGGGAAAGGCTGAGGGTGTCGGGGGGAGACTGAGGATGTCCAGGGGGAGACTGAGGGTGTCAAGTGGGAGAATGAGGGTGTCCGAGGTGAGACTGAGTGTGTCCGGGAGAGACTGAGGGTGTCCGGGGGGAGCCTGTGGGTGTCGGGGTGAGACTGAGGGTGTCCAGGGGGAGACTGAGGGTGTCCAGGGGCAGACTGAGGGTGTTAGGGGGGAGACTGAGGGTGTCAGGTGGGAGACTGAGGGTGTCTGGAGGAGACTGAGGGTATCCGGGAGGAGACTGAGGAAGTCTGAGGGGAGCCTGTGGGTGTCCATGGGGAGACTGAGGGTGTCCAAGAGGGAGACTGTGGGTGTGCATGGGGAGACTGAGGGTGTCCAAGAGGGAGACTGTGGGTGTGCAAGTGGATACTGGGGGTGTCCATGGGGAGACTGAGGGTGTCCATGGGGAGACTGAGGGTGTCCAAGAGGGAGACTGAGGGTGTCCAAATGGATACTGGGGGTGTCCAGGGAAAACTGAGTGTGTCCAGTGGGGAGACTAAGGGTGTCAAGGGGGAGACTGAGGGTGTCCAGGGGGAGACTGAGGGTGTCCAGGCCGGGATTGAGGATGTCCGGGGAAGACAGAGGGGGTGCAAGCCGGGATTGAGGATGTCCAGGGGGCGAGAGCGGGGGCCCGGTCGGAGTAAGTGGTTATCCAGGGTGAGAATGAGTGGGTCCAGAAGGAGACTGAGTGTGTCCCAGTGGGATACTGAGGGGGTCCAAGGGGAGACCAAGGGTGTCCGAGGAGGAGTCTGAGGGAATCCATGAAGGGACTAAGATTGTCCGGGGGAGACTGAGGCTGTCTTGGGCAGACTGAGGGTGTCCAGGGGGAGACTGAGAGTGTCCAAGATGAGACTGAGGGTGTCCAGGGGAGACTGAGGGTGTCCGAGTGGAGACTTAGGGTTTCCAGGGGGAGAAAGAGTGTGTCTGAGGGAGATTTTGAGGGTGTCCGGGGGAGACTGAGGGTGTCCGAGGGGGAGACTGAGTGTGTGCAAGGGGTGAGTGAGGGTGTCCAGGATGAGACAGAAGGTGTCCAGGGGGAGACTGAGGGTGTCCATGGGAAGACTGATGGTGTCCAAGAGGGAGTCTGAGGGTGTCCGAGTGGGCAACTGAGGTTGTCCTGAGGAGACTCAGGGTGTCCGATGGGAGAATGAGGGTGACCGATGGGAGAATGAGGGTGTCCGCAGAGGAGACTGAGGTTGCCAGGGGGGGAGACTGAGGGTGTCCGAGGAGAGATTGAGGGTGTCCGGTGTAGACTGAAGGTGTCCGGGGTGAGACTGAGTGTGTCCGAGGGGGAGACTGAGGGTGTCCAGCGGGAGACTGAGGGTGTCAAATGGGAGACTGAGGGTGTCCAGGGGGAGACAGAGGGTGTCTGAGGGAGTTGAGGGTGTCCAGGTGAGAATGAGGGTGTCCAGGGGGAGAGTGAGGATGTCCGAGGGGAGAATGAGGGTGTCCAGGGTAAGACTGAGGGTGTCCCGGTGGAGAATGAGGGTGTCTGAATGGGAGACTGATGTTGTCCGATGGGGAGACTGAGTTTTTCCGGTTGAGACTGCGGGTGTCCGAGGAGGAAACTGAAGGTGTCCATGGGGAGAATGAGCGGTGTCCAGGGGGTTACTGAGGTTGTCCGATGGGGAGACTGAGTTTTTCCGGTTGAGACTGCGGGTGTCCAAGGGGAGAGAGAGTGCTTCCAAGGGGAGACTGAGGGTTTACACGGTGCAGACTGAGGGTGTCCAAGGTAAGACTGAGGGTGTCTGGGGGAGACTGAAGGTATCCAAGGAGAGACTGAGGGTGTCTGGGGGAGACTGAAGGTATCCAAGGAGAGACTGAGGGTGTCCGGGGGAGACTTATGGTGTCCAGCGTGAGACTGAGGATGTCAAGGGGGAGACTGAGGGTGTCAAGAGGGAGACTGAGTGTGTCCGAAGGGGAGTCTGAGGGAGTCCGAGTGGTTGACTGAGGGTGTCCAGGGTAAGACTGATCATGTCCGGGGGGAGACTGATGGTGTCCGGTGTGAGACCGAGGTTGTCCGTGGTGAGACTGAGGGTGTTCAGGGGGAGATTGAGGGTGTCTGAGGGGGAGACACAGGGTCTCAATGGGGAGACTGAAGGTTATCCGGGGTGAGATTGAGGGTGTCCGAGGGGCAGACTGACAGTGTCCAAGGGGAGATTGAGGGTGCCCGGGGGCGACTGTGTTTGAGGGGGAGACTGAGCGTTTCCTGGGGACTGAGGTTGTCCGATGGGAGAATGAGGGTCTCAAGGGACAGAATGAGGGTGTCCGCGGGGGAGACTAAGGATGTCAAAGGGGAAATCGAGGGTGTCCGGGGTAAGCCTGAGGGTGTCCGGGGGGAGAGTGAGCGTGTCCAGGGGGAGAATGAGGGTGTCCGAAGGGGAGACTCAGGGTCTCAATGGGGAGATTGAAGGTTATCCGGGGGGAGACTGAGGGTGTCAGGAGTGAGACTGAGGGTGTCCAGGGAGAGACTGAGGATGTCCGAGGTGAGCCTGAGGTTGTCAGGGGTGAGACTGAGGTGTCCAGGGTGAGACTGAGGGTGTCCAGGGAGAGACTGATGGTGGCAGCGTGAGGCTGAGGGTGTCCAGGGGGAGACTGAGGGTTTCCAGGGGGAGACTGAGGGTGTCCGAGGTGAGCCTGATGTTGTCAGGGTTGAGACTGAGGGTGTCCAGGGAGAGACTGAGGGTGTCCAGGGGGAGACTGAGGGTGTCCAGGGAGAGACTGAGGGTGTCCAGGGAGAGACTGAGGGTGTCCAGGGGGAGACTGAGGGTTTCCAGGGTGAGACTGAGGATGTCCGAGGTGAGCCTGATGTTGTCAGGGGTGAGACTGAGGGTGTCCAGGGAGAGACTGATGGTGGCAGCGTGAGGCTGAGGGTGTCCAGGGGGAGACTGAGGATGTCCGAGGTGATCCTGAGGTTGTCAGGGGTGAGACTGAGGTGTCCAGAGGGAGACTGAAGGTGTCCAGGCTGAGACTGAGTGTGCCCAGGGTGAGACTGAGGGTGTCCAGGGAAAGACTGAGGGTGTCAAAGGGGGAGACTGAGGGTGTCCAGGGTGAGACTGAGGGTGTCCAAGAGGGAGACTGAGGGTGGCCAAGAGGGAGACTGAGGTATCCAGGGGGAGACTGAGGGTGTCCAGAGGGAGACTGAAGGTGTCCAGGCTGAGACTGAGGGTGTCCAGTGTGAGACTGAGGCTGTCCAGGGAAAGACTGAGGGTGTCAAAGGGGGAGACTAAGTGTGTCCAGGGTGAGACTGAGGGTGTCCAGGCTGAGACTGAGGGTGTCCAGGGTGAGACTGAGGGTATCCAGGCTGAGACTGAGGGTGTAAAGAGAGAGAATGACAGTGTCCAGGCAGAGACTGATGGTGTCCGGGGTGAGACTGAAGGTGTACAGGAGGAGACTGAGGGTGTCCGGGGGAGACTCAGGGTGACCGATGGGAGAATGCGGGTCTCAAGGGGCAGAGAGAGGGTGTCCGTGGAAGAGACTGAGGGTGTCAAATGGGAGACTGAGAGTGTCCAAGTGGAGACTGAGGGTGTCCGAGGGAGACTGAGGGTGTCCGAGGGGGAATCTGAGGGCGTCCGGGAAAGACTGAGGGTGTCCAGGATGAGACTGAGTGTGTCCGGGTTGAGGCTGAAGGTGTCCAGGGGGAGACTAAGTGTGTCAAGGGTAAGACTGAGTGTGTCCCAGGGGGGGTCTGAGGGTGTCCAGGGCGAGATTGACGGTGTCGAGGGGGGACAGAGGGGGTCCTGGTGGAGGCTGAGGTCATCCAGGGTGAGAATGAGGGGTTCCAGGGGGAGACTGAGTGTGTCTAGGGTGTGACTGAGGGTTTCCAGATGAAGATAGAGGATGTCCAGTGGAGATAGAGGGTGTCCAAGGGAAGAGTAAGGGTGTCTGAGTGGAGACTGAGGGTGTCCAATTGGAGACTGAGGGTGTCCGAGCGGAGATTGTGTGTGTCCGGGGCGAGACTGAGGATGTCCGAAGGGGAGACTGAGGGTGTCCGAGGTGAGATGGAGGGTGTTCAGGGGGAGACTGAGGATTTCCAGGGGGAGACTGAGGGTGTCCTGGGGGAGACTGAAGGTGTCCGAGGTGAGACTGAGGGTGTCCGAGGTGGAGACTGAGGGATTCCAGGGGGAGACTGAGGATGTCCGAAGGGGAGACTCAGGGTCTCAATTGGGAGATTGAGGGTATACGGGAGGAGACTGAGGATGTCCGAGGGGAGCCTGTGGGTGTCGGGGGGAGACTGAGGGTGTCCAAGAGGAGACTGAGGGTGTGCAGGGAAATACTGAGGGAGTCAGGGGGGAGACTGAGGGTGTCCAGCGAGAGACTGAGGGTGTCAGTGGGGACACTGAGGGTTTCCATGTGGGAGACTGAGGGTATCCAGGGGGAGACTGAGGGTTTCCGAGGTGAGACCGAGGGTGTCCGAGGAGGAAACCGGGTGTCTGGGGTAGAATGAGGGTGTCCAGAGTGAGACTGAGGGTGTTCCGGTGGAGACTGAGGGTGTCTGAATGGGAGACTGAGGGTTTCCGAGGAGGAAACTGAGGGTGTCCAGGGGGAGAATGAGGGGTGTCCAGGGGGTTACTGAGGTTGTCAGATGGGGAGACTGAGTTTTTCCGGTTGAGACTGCGGGTGTCCAAGGGGAGAGAGAGTGCTTCCAAGGGGAGACTGAGGGTTTACACGGTGCAGACTGAGGGTGTCCAAGGTGAGACTGAGGGTGTCCGGGGGAGACTGAGGGTGTCTGGGGGAGACTGAAGGTGTCCAAGGAGAGACTGATGGTGTCCGGGGGAGACCTATGGTGTCCAGCGTGAGACTGAGGATGTCAAGGGGTAGACTGAGGGTGTCAAGAGGGAGACTGAGTGTGTCCGAGGGGGAGTCTGAGGGAGTCCGAGTGGTTGACTGAGGGTGACCAGGGTAAGACTGATCATGTCCGGAGGGAGACCGAGGCTGTCCGGAGTGAGACTGAGGGTGTTCAGGGGGAGGTTGAGGGTGTCCGAGGGGGAGACTCAGGGTCTCAATGGGGAGACTGAAGGTTATCCAGGGGGAGATTGAGGGTGTCCAAGGGGGAGATTGAGGATGTCAAGTGAGAGACTGAGGTTGTCCGGGGGAGACTCATGGTGTCCAGGGTGAGACTGAGGATGTCAAGGGGGAGACTGAGGGTGTCAAGAGGGAGACTGAGGGTGTCCGAGGGGAGATTGAGAGTGTCTGGAGTAGACTGAAGGTGTCCGGGGTGAGACTGAGTGTGTCCGAGGGGGAGACTGAGGGTGTCCGAGGGGGAGACTGAGGGTGACCGAGGGGGAGACTGAGGGTGTTCGCGGGAGAGACTGACGGAGTCAAGTGGGAGACTGCGGGTGTCCAGGGTGAGACAGAGGGTTTGGGAGGAGACAGAGGTATTCCAAGAGGGAGAGTGAGGTTGTCCAGGGGGAGACTGAGGTTGTACAGGGAAAGGCTGAGCGCGTCGTGGGGAGACTGAGGTTGTACAGGGAGAGACTGAGGGTGTCCAGGGGAAGACTGAGGGTGACAAGTGGGAGAACGAGGGTGTCCGAGGTGAGACTGAGAGTGTCCGGGGGAGACTGAGGGTGTCCGGGGGAGACTGAGGGTATCTGGAAGGAGACTGAGGAAGTCCGAGGGGAGCCTGTGGGTGTCGGGGTGAGACTGAGGGTGTCCAGTTGGAGACTGAGGATGTCCAAGGGGAGACTGAGGGTGTTAGGGGGGAGATTGAGGGTGTCAGAGGGAGACTGTGGGTGTCAAGGGGAGAAAGAATGTGTCCGACGCAAGACTGAGGGAGTCTGAGGGGTGATTGAGGGTGTCCAGGGGTAGACTGAGTCTTTCCAGCGCGTGACTGAGGGAGTCCAAGGTTGAGTCTGAGGGTGTCTAGAGGAAGACTGAGCGTTTCCAGGGGGAGAATTAGGATGTTAAGGGGAGAATGAGGGTGTCCAAGGGGAGACTGAGGGTGTCCGAGGGACAGTCTGAGTGTGTCCAGAGGGAGACTGAGGGTGTCCACGGGGAGACTGAGAATGTCTGAGGGGGAGAATGAGGCTGTCCGGGGGTGACTTAGGGAGTCCCGAGGGACAGGGAGGGTGTCCAGAGTGAGACTGAGGGTGTCCCAAGGGACACGGAGGGTGTCCAGGGGGAGACTGAGGCTATCCAAGGAGGTGTCTGTGTGTGTCCAAGGGGAGACTGAGTGTGTCCAGGGGGAGACTGATGGTGTTCAGGGGGAGAGTGATGGTGTCCAGGGGGAGAGTGATGGTGTCCAGGGGGAGACTGATGGTGTTCAGGGGGAGAGTGATGGTGTCCAGGGGGTGAACTGACGGTGTCCAGTGGGAGATTAAGATTGTCCAGGGGGAGACTGTGCTTGCCCGAAGGAGAGAATGAGGGTGTCCAGGGGAGACTAAGGGTGCCCAAGGGGAGATTGAGTGTTTGCAAGGGGAGACTGAGGGTGTTCGAAAAGAGACTGACGGTGTCCGGGTTGAAAGTGAGTGTGTCCCGGGGGACACTGAATGTGTCCAAAGGAGAGAGTGAGGGTGTCCGAGGTGTGACTGGGGGTGTCCAGGGAGAGACTGATGGTGTCCAGTGGGAGACTGACCGAGTACAGGGGGAGACTGAGAATCGCAAGGGGGAGACTAGGCGTATCCGAATGGAGACTGAGGGTGTTCGAAAGGAGACTGAGGGCGTCCAGGGTGAGACTGAGGGTGTCCCGGGGGAGACTGAATGTGTCCAAAGGAGAGAGTAAGGGTGTCCGAGGTGTCACTGTTGGTGTCCAGGGGGAGACTGAGGCTGTCCAAGGAGGAGTCTGAGTGTGTCCAAGGGGAGACTGAGGATGTCCTGGGGAGACTGAGGGTGTCAGAATGGAATCAGTGTCTCAAGGGGCAGAATGAGCGTGTCCGCGAGGGAAATTGAGGGTGTCAACGGGGAGACAGAGGTTGTCCAGGGGGAGACTGAGCTTGCCCGAAGGGGAGACTGAGGGTGTCCGGGTTGAGACTGAGGGTGTCCGGGTTGAGAATGAGGGAGTCCAGCGGGAGATTGTGGGTCTCTGAGGGGAAACTGAGGGTGTCCATGGTTAGACTGAGGGTGTCCAGGGGAGACTGAGGGGGTCCGAATTGGAGACTAAGGGTGTCAAGGGGGAGACTGATGGTGTCTGAGGGAGACTGAGGGTGTCTGAGGAGAGACTGAGGGTGTCTGGGGTTAGTTTGAGGCTGTCCGGGGGAGACTGAGTCTGTCCGGAATTAGTCTTAGGGTGTCCAGGTGGAGACTGAGGGTGTCCAGGGGAGACTGACCAAGTCCAGGGCAAGAATGAGGGGGTCCGAATTGGAGACTGAGGGTGTCGAGGGGGAGACTGATGGTGTCTGAGGGAGACTCAGGGTGTCTGAAGAGAGACTGAGGTTGTCCAGGGTTAGTTTGAGGCTGTCCGGGGGAGACTGAGTCTGTCCGGAATTAGTCTTAGGGTGTCCAGGTGGAGACTGAGGGTGTCCATGGGAGACTGAGGGTATCCAGGGTGAGACTGAGGGCGCCCAGGGGGAGACTGAGGGTGGCCGGGGTAGACTGAGGGTGTCCAGGGGGAGACTGAAAATGTCTGAGGGGGAGAATGAGGGTATCCGGGGGAGTCTGAGTGTGTCCAAGGGGAGACTGAGGGTGTCCAGGGGGAGACAGAGGTTGTCCAGGGGGAGACTGAGCTTGCCCGAAGGGGTGACTGTGGGTGTCCGGGTTGAGACTGAGGGTGTCCGGGTTGAGACTGAGGGAGTCCCGGTTGAGACTGAGGGAGTCCAGCGGGAGATTGTGGGTCTCTGAGGGGAAACTGAGGGTGTCCGTGGTTAGACTGAGTGTGTCCAGGGGAGACCGAGTCCAGGGGGAGACTGAGGGGGTCCGAATTGGAGACTAAGGGTGTCAAGGGGAGACTGATGGTGTCTGAGGGAGACTGAGGGTGTCTGAGGAGAGACTGAGGGTGTCTGGGGTTAGTTTGAGGCTATCCGGGGGAGACTGAGGCTGTCCGGAGTTAGTCTTTGGGTGTCCAGGAGGAGACTGAGAGTGTCCAGGGGAGACTGACCAAGTCCAGGGGGAGACTGAGGGGGTCCGAATTGGAGACTGAGGGTGTCGAGGGGGAGACTGATGGTGTCTGAGGGAGACTCAGGGTGTCCGAGGAGAGACTGAGGTTTTCCGGGGTTAGTTTGAGGCTGTCTGGGGGAGACTGAGGGTGTCCAGAGTTAGTCTGAGGGTGTCCAGATGGAGACTGAGGGTGTCCATGGGAGACTGAGAGTATCCAGGGTGAGACTGAGTGTGCCCAGGGTGAGACTGAGGGTGGCCGGGATAGACTGAGGGTGTCCAGGGGGAGACTGAGAATGTCTGAGGGTGACAATGAGCGTATCCGGGTGAGACTGAGTGTGTCCAATGGGAGACTGAGGGTGTCCAGCGGGAAACTGAAAATTTCTGAAGGCGAGAATTAGGGTGTCCGGGGGAGACTGAATGTTTCCAAGAGGGAGACTGAGGGTGTCCGGAGGGAGACTGAGGGTGTCCAGGGGGAGACTGAGAATGTCTGAGGGGGAGAATGAGGGTATCCGGGTGAGACTGAGTGTGTCCAAGTGGAGACTGAGGGTGTCCAGCGGGAAACTGAGAATTTCTGAGGGGGAGACTGAGTGTATCCGGAGGGAGACTGAGGGTGTCCCAAGGGACACGGAGGGTGTCCAGGGGGAGACTGAGGCTATCCAAGGAGGAGTCTGTGTGTGTCCAAGGGGAGACTGAGTGTGTCCAGGGGGAGACAGATGGTGTCCAGGGGTAGAGTGATGTGGTCCAGGGGGAGAGTGATGGTGTCCAGGGGGAGACTGATGGTGTCCAGGGGGAGACTGATGGTGTTCAGGGGGAGAGTGATGGTGTCCAGGGGGAGAGTGATGGTGTCCAGGGGGAGACTGATGGTGTTCAGGGGGAGAGTGATGGTGTCCAGGGGGAGACTGATGGTGTCCAGGGTGAACTGACGGTGTTCAGTGGGAGACTAAGGTTGTCCAGGGGGAGACTGTGCTTGCCCGAGGGAGAGAATGAGGGTGTCCAGGGGGAGACTGAGAATGTCTGAGGGGGAGAATGAGGGTATCCGGGTGAGACTGAGTGTGTCCGGAGGGAGACTGAGGGTGTCCCAAGGGACACGGAGGGTGTCCAGGGGGAGACTGAGGCTATCCAAGGAGGAGTCTGTGTCTGTCCAAGGGGAGACTGTGTCCAGGGGGAGACTGATGGTGTCCAGGGGTAGAGTAATGTGGTCCAGTGGGAGACTGATGGTGTCCAGGGGGAGAGTAATGGGGTCCAGGGGGAGAATGACGGTGTCCAGTGGGAGACTAAGGTTGTCCAGGGGGAGACTGAGGTTGCCCGAGGGAGAGAATGAGGGTGCCCAGGGGAGACTAAGGCTGCCCAAGGGGAGATTGAGGGTTTGCAAGGGGAGACTGAGGGTGTTCAAAAAGAGACTGACGGTGTCCGGGTTGAAAGTGAGCGTGTCCCGGGGGACACTGAATGTGTCCAAAGGAGAGAGTGAGGGTGTCCGAGGTGTGACTGGGGGTGTCCAGGGAGAGACTGATGGTGTCCAGTGGGAGACTGACCGAGTCCAGGGGGAGACTGAGGATGTCCTGGGGAGACTGAGGGTGTCAGAATGGAATCAGTGTCTCAAGGGGCAGAATGAGTGTGTCCGCGAGGGAGACTGAGGGTGTCAAAGGGGAGACTGATTGTGTCCGGGGTGAGCATGAGGGTTCCAAGGGGGAGACTGAGGGTGTCCAGGGGGAGACAGAGGTTGTCCAGGGGGAGACTGAGCTTGCCCGAAGGGGAGACCGAGGGTGTCCGGGTTGAGACTGAGGGTGTCCGGGTTGAGACTGAGGGAGTCCAGCGGGAGATTGTGGGTCTCTGAGGGGAAACTGAGGGTGTCCGTGGTTAGACTGAGGGTGTCCAGGGGAGACTGAGGGGGTCCGAATTGGAGACTAAGGATGTCAAGGGGGAGACTGATGGTGTCTGAGGGAGACTGAGGGTGTCTGAGGAGAGACTGAGGGTGTCTGGGGTTAGTTTGAGGCTGTCCGGGGGAGACTGAGTCTGTCTGGAATTAGTCTTAGGGTGTCCAGGTGGAGACTGAGGGTGTCCAGGGGAGACTGACCAAGTCCAGGGGGAGACTGAGGGGGTCCGAATTGGAGACTGAGGGGGTCGAGGGGGAGACTGATGGTGTCTGAGGGAGACTCAGGGTGTCCGAGGAGAGACTGAGGTTGTCCGGGGTTAGTTTGAGGCTGTCTGGGGGAGACTGAGGGTGTCCGGAGTTAGTCTGAGGGTGTCCAGATGGAGACTGAGGGTGTCCATGGGAGACTGAGGGTATCCAGGGTGAGACTGAGGGCGCCCAGGGGGAGACTGAGGGTGGCCGGGGTAGACTGAGCGTGTCCAGGGGGAGACTGAGAATGTCTGAGGGGGAGACTGAGGGTGTCCGGAGTTAGTCTGAGGGTGTCCAGATGGAGACTGAGGGTGTCCATGGGAGACTGAGGGTATCCAGGGTGAGACTGAGGGCGCCCAGGGGGAGACTGAGGGTGGCCGGGGTAGACTGAGCGTGTCCAGGGGGAGACTGAGAATGTCTGAGGGGGAGAATGAGGCTATCCGGGTGAGACTGAGTGTGTCCAAGGGGAGACTGAGGGTGTCCAGCGGTAAAACTGAGAATTTCTGAGGGGGAGAATTAGGGTGTCCGGGGGAGTCTGAGCGTTTCCGAGAGGGAGACTGAGGGTGTCCGGAGGGAGACTGAGGGTGTCCAGGGGGAGAATGAGTGTGTCAAGGGGGAGACTGAAGGTGTCCGAGGGGGAGTCTGAGCCTGTCCAGGGATCAATGATGGTGTCCGAGGGGCGACTGAGGGTGTCAAGGGGAGAAAGAATGTGTCCGACGCAAGACTGAGGGAGTCTAAGTGGTGATTGAGGGTGTCCAGGGGTAGACTGAGTCTTTCCAGCGCGTGACTGAGGGAGTCCAAGGTTGAGTCTGAGGGTGTCTAGAGGAAGACTGAGCGTTTCCAGGGGGAGAATTAGGATGTTAAGGGGAGAATGAGGGTGTAAAGAGGGAGACTGAGGGTGTGCAAGGGGAGACTGAGGGTGTCTGAGAGGAGAATGAGGGTGTCCAGGAGGCGACTGACGGTGTCCGAGGGAGAGTCTGAGTGTGTCCAGAGGGAGACTGAGGGTGTCCACGGGGAGACATAGAATGTCTGAGAGGAAGAATGATGGTGTCCGGGGGTGACTTAGGGAGTCCCGATGGACACGGAGGGTGTCCAGGGGGAGACTGAGTGTGTCCCGAGGGACACGGAGGGTGTCCAGGGGGAGACTGAGTGTGTCCCGAGGGACACGGAGGGTGTCCAGGGGGAGACTGAGGCTGTCCAAGGAGGAGTCTGTGTGTGTCCAGGGGGAGACTGAGTGTGTCCAGGGGGAGACTGAGTGTGTCCAGGGGGAGACTGATGGCGTCCAGGGGTAGAGTGATGTGGTCCAGGGGGAGACTGATGGGGTCCAGGGGGAGACTGATGGTGTCTAGGGGGAGACTGATGGTGTCCAGGGGGTGAACTGATGGTGTCCAGTGGGAGACTAAGGTTGTCCAGGGGGAGACTGTGCTTGCCCGAGGGAGAGAATGAGGGTGTCCAGGGGAGACTAAGGGTGTCCAAGGGGAGATTGAGGGTTTGCAAGGTGAGACTGAGGGTGTTCGAAAAGAGACTGACGGTGTCCAGGTTGAAAGTGAGTGTGTCCCGGGGGACACTGAATGTGTCCAAAGGAGAGAGTGACGGTGTCCGAGATGTGACTGAGGGAGTCCAGGGAGAGACTGATGGTGTCCAGTGGGAGACTGAGAGTCTCAAGGGGGAGACTGAGCGTGTCCGAATGGAGACTGAGGGTGTTCGAAAGGAGACTGAGGGCGTCCAGGGTGAGACTGAGGGTGTCCCGGGGGAGACTGAATGTGTCCAAAGGAGAGAGTAAGGGTGTCCGAGGTGTCACTGTTGGTGTGCAGGGGGAGACGGAGGATGTCCTGGGGAGACTGAGGGTGTCAGAATGGAAATCAGGGTGCCCGAGGGGCAGAATGAGCGTGTCCGCGAGGGAGACTGAGGGTGTCAAAGGGGAGACTGATTGTGTCCGGGGTGAGCATGAGGGTGTCCAGGGGGAGACTGAGGGTGTCCAGGGGGAGACTGAGGTTGTCCAGGGGGAGACTGAGCTTGCCCGAAGGGGTGACTGAGGGTGTCCGTGCTGAGACTGAGGGAGTCCAGAGGGAGATTGTCGATATCTGAGGGGAAACTGAGGGTGTCCGTGGTTAGATTGAGGGTGTCCAGGGGAGACTGACCGAGACCAGGGGGAGACTGAGGGAGTCCGAAATGGAGACTGATGGTGTCCAGTGGGAGACTGCTGTTGTCCACGGCGAGACTGCGGTTGCCCGAGGGAGAGAATGAGGGTGTCCAGGGGAGACTAAGGGTGTCCAAGGGGAGATTGAGGGTTTGCAAGTAGAGACTGTGGGTGTCCAGGGTGAGACTGATGGTGTCCAGTGGGAGACTGACTGAGTCCAGGGTGCGACTGAGAGTCTCAAGGGGGAGACTGAGCGTGTCCGAGTGGAGTCTGAGGGTGTTCGAAATTAGACTGAGTGTGTCCGTGTTGAAAGTGAGGGTGTCCCGGGGGAGACTGAATGTGTCCAAAGGAGAGAGTGAGGATGTCCGAGGTGTGACGGATGGTGTCCAGTGGGAGAATGACCGAGTCCAGGAAGAGACTGAGAGTCTCAAGGGGGAGACTGAGCGTGTCCGAATGGAGACTGAGGGTGTTCGATAGGAGACTGAGGGTGTCCAGGGGGAGACTGAGGACGTCCAGGGGGAGACTGAGGCTGTCCTGGGGAGACTGAAGGTGTCAGATTGGAAATCAGGGTCTCAAGGGGCAGAATGAGCATGTCTGTGAGGGAGACTGATGGTATCCAGGGGGAGACTGATGGTGTCCAGGGGGAGACTGAGGGTGTCCAGGGGGAGACTGAGGGTGTCCAGGGGGAGAGTGATGGGGTCCAGGGGGAGACTGATGGTGTCCAGGGGGAGACTGTTGGTGTCCAGGGGGAGAGTGATGGGGTCCAAGGGGAGACTGATGGTGTCCAGTGGGAGACTGCTGATGTCCAGGGGGAGACTGAGGTTGCCCGATGGAGAGAATGAGGGTGTCCAGGGGAGACTAAGGGTGTCCAAAGGGAGATTGAGGGTTTGTAAGCGGAGACTGAGGGGGTTCGAAAAGAGACTGACGGTGTCCAGTGGGAGAATGACCGAGTCCAGGGTGCGACTGAGTCTCAAGGGGGAGACTGAGCGTGTCCAAGTGGAGTCTGAGGGTGTTTGATAGGAGACTGAGGGTGTCCGTGTTGAATGTGAGGGTGTCCAGGGGGAGACTAAATGTGTCCAAAGGAGAGAGTGAGGATGTCCGAGGTGTGACGGATGGTGTCCAGTGGGAGACTGATGGTGTTCAGGGGGAGAGTGATGGGGTCCAGGGGGAGACTGATGGTGTTCAGGGGGATAGTGATGGGGTCCAGGGGGAGACTGACGGTGTCCAGTGGGAGACTAAGGTTGTCCAGGGGGAGACTGTGCTTGCCTGAGGGAGAGAATGAGGGTGTCCAGGGGAGACTAAGGGTGCCCAAGGGGAGATTGAGGGTTTGCAAGGGGAGACTGAGGGTGTTCGAAAAGAGACTGACGGTGTCCAGGTTGAAAGTGAGTGTGTCCCGGGGGACACTGAATGTGTCCAAAGGAGAGAGTGAGGGTGTCCGAAGTGTGACTGAGGGTGTCCAGGGGGAGACTGATGGTATCCAGTGGGAGACTGACCGAGTACAGGGGGAGACTGAGAATCTCAAGGGGGAGACTGAGCGTGTCCGAATGGAGACTGAGGGTGTTCGAAAGGAGACTGCGGGCGTCCAGGGTGAGACTGAGGGTGTCCCGGGGGAGACTGAATGTGTCCAAAGGAGAGAGTAAGGGTGTCCGAGGTGTCACTGTGTGTGTCCCGGGGGAGACTGAGGCTGTCCAAGGAGGAGTCTGAGTGTGTCAGAATGGAATCAGTGTCTCAAGGGGCAGAATGAGCGTGTCCGCGAGGGAGACTGAGGGTGACAAAGGGGAGACTGATTGTGTCCGGGGTGAGCATGAGGGTGTCCAGGGGGAGACTGAGGGTGTCCAGGGGGAGACAGAATTGCCCGAAGGGGAGACTGAGGGTGTCCGGGATGAGACTGACGGTGTCCGGGTTGAGACTGAGGGAGTCCAGGGGGAGACTGAGGGCGCCCAGGGATAGACTGAGGGTGGCCGGGGTAGACTGAGGGTGTCCAGCGGGAAACTGAGAATTTCTGAGGGGGAGAATGAGGCTGTCCGCGGGAGACTGAGTGTTTCCGAGAGGGAGACTGAGGGTGTCCGGAGGGAGACTGAGGGTGTCCAGGGGGAGACTGAGGGTGTCCAGGGGGTTAATGAGGGTGTCAAGGGGGAGGCTGATGGTGTCTGAGGGAGACTGAGGGTGTCCAAGTAGAGACTGATTTTGTCCGGGATTAGTTTGTGGCTGTCCGGGGGAGACTGAGGGTATCCGGAGTTAGTCTGAGGGTGTCCAGGTGGAGACTGAGGGTGTCCAGGGGAGACTGAGGGTGTCCAGGGGAGACTGAGGGTGTCCAGGGTGAGACTGAGGGCACCCAGCGGGAGACTGAGGGTGGCCGGGGTAGACTGAGGGTGTCCAGGGGGAGACTGAGAATGTCTGAGGGGGAGAATTAGGATGTCGGGGGGAGACTGAGTGTTTCCGAGAGGGACACTGAGGGTATCCAGGTGGAGACTGAGGGTGTCGAGGGGGAGAATGAGGGTGTCAAGAGGGAGACTGAAGGTGTCCGAGGGGGAGTCTAAGCCTGTCCAGGGAACAATGATGGTGTCCGAGGGGAGACTGAGGGTGTCAAGCTGAGACTGTGGGTGTCCAGGGGAGAAAGAATGTGTCCAACGCAAGATTAATGTTGTCCAGGGGGAGACTGAGGTTGCCCGAGGGAGAGAATGAGGGTGTCCAGGGGGAGACTGTGCTTGCCCGAGGGAGAGAATGAGGGTGTCCAAGGGAGACTAAGGGTGTCCAAGGGGAGATTGAGGGTTTGCAAGGGGAGACTGAGGGTGTTCGAAAAGAGACTGACGGTGTCTGGGTTGAAAGTGAGTGTGTCCCGGGGGACACTGAATGTGTCCAAAGGAGAGAGTGAGGGTGTCCGAGGTGTGACTGAGCGTGTCCAGGGAGAGACTGATGGTGTCCAGTGGGAGACTGACTGAGTCCAGGGGGAGACTGAGAGTCTCAAGGGGGAGACTGAGCATGTCCGAATGGAGACTGAGGGTGTTCAAAAGGAGACTGAGGGTGTCCAGGGGGAGACTGAGGCTGTCCTGGGGAGACTGAAGGTGTCAGATTGGAAATCAGGGTCTCAAGGGGCAGAATGAGCGTGTCTGTGAGGGAGACTGAGGGTGTCCAGGGGGAGACTGAGGGTGTCCAGGGGGAGACAGAGGTTGTCCAGGGCGAGACTGAGCTTGCCCGAAGGGGAGACTGAGGGTGTCCGGGTTGCGACTGAGGGTGTCCGGTTTGAGATTGAGGGAGTCCAGGGGGAGATTGTGGGTCTCTGAGGGGAAACTGAGGGTGTCCGTGGTTAGACTGAGGGTGTCCAGGGGAGACTGACTGAGTCCAGGGGGAGACTGAGGGGGTCCGAATTGGAGATTGAGCGTGTCAAGGGGGAGACTGATGGTGTCTGAGGGAGACTGAGGGTGTCGGTGGAGAGACTGAGGGTGTCTGGGGTTAGTTTGAGGCTGTCCGGGGCGGACTGAGGGTGTCTGGAGTTAGTCTGAGGGTGTCCAGGTGGAGACTGAGAGTGTCCAGGGGAGACTGACCAAGACCAGGGGGAGACTGAGGGGGTCCAAATTGGAGACTGATGGTGTCAAGGGGGAGATTGATGATGTCTGAGGGAGACTGAGGGTGTCCGAGGAGAGACTGAGGGTGTCTGGGGTTAGTTTGAGGCTGTCCGAGGGGAGACTGAGGGTGTCCGGATTTAGTCTGAGGGTGTGCAGGTGGAGATGAGGGTGTCCATGTGAGTCTGAGTTTGTCCAGCGGGAGATTCAGGGTGTCTGGGGGAGACTGATGGTGTCCAGCGGGAGACTGAGGATGTCCAGGGGGAGAGAGGGGGTCAGGGGGGGGAGAATGAGGGTCTCCGGGGGAAGACTGAGGGTGTCCGAGGGAGAGACCGAAGGTGCCCGAGGGGCAGACTGAGGGTGTCCTGAGGAAATTGAGGGTGTCCGATTGGGAATGAGGGTCTCAAGGGGCAGACTGATGGTGTCCGTGGGAGACTGAGGGTTTCCAGGGGGAGACTGAGGGTGTCCGGCGTTAGACTGATGTTGTCCAGGGAGAGACTGAGGGTGTCCGAGGTTAGACTGAGGGTGTCCAGGGAGAGACTGAGGGGTTTTGGGGAAGACTGAGGTTTTCCGAGGGGAGACTGAGGGTGTCCAGGGGCAGACTGAGGGAGTCCAGGGTGAGACTGAGGGAGTCCAGTGGGAGACTGAGTGTGTCCAAGTGGAGACTGAGGGTGTCCAGGGGAGAATGTGGGTGTCTGAGGGGAGACTGAAGGTGTCCAAGGAGAGACTGAGGGTGTCTAGTCTAAGTCCAATGGGGTCCAGTGTTAGACTTAGTGTGTCCGGTGTTAGGCTGAGGGTGTCCAGGGTGAGAATGAGCGTGTCCGAGGTTAGACTGAGGGTGTCCAGGGCGAGACTGAGGGTGTCCGAGGGGCAGGCTGAGGGTGTACAGGGGGAGACTGAGCGTGTCCAGGGGGGGCCTGAGGGTGTCCGAGGGGGAGACTGAGGGTGTCCAGGGGGAGGCTGAGGGTGTACAGGGGGAGACTGAGCGTGTCCATGGGGGGACTGAGGGTTTCCAGGGGAGAGACAGAGGTTGAGGGGAGACTGAGCGTCTCCAGCTGGATATCCAGGGGGAGATTGAGGGTGTCCGAGGGGAGACTGAGTGTGTCCATGAGGGAGACTCAGGGTGTCCAGGGGGAGTGTGAGGGTGTCCGAGGGGAGACTGAGTGTGTCCATGAGGGAGACTCAGGGTGTCCAGGGGGAGTGTGAGGGTGTCCGGGAAAATACCGAGTTTGTCCCGGTGGAGACGGAGGGTGTCTTTGGGGGAGACTGAAGGTGTCCGTGTGGGAGACTGAGGGTGTCAAGGGGGAGACAGAGGGTGTCAAGGGGGAGACTGAAGGTGTCCGAAGGGGAGTCTGAGCATGTCCAGGGAACAATGAGGGTGTCCGAGGGGAGACTGAGGGTGTCCAGGGGAGAAGAAATGTGTCCGACACGAGACTGAGGGTGACCGAGGGGTGACTGAGGGTGTCCAGGGGTAGACTGAGTCTTTCCAGGGCGTGACTGAGGGAGTCCGAGGTTGAGTCTGAGGGTGTCTAGAGGGAGACTGAGGGTTTCCAGGGGGAGAATTAGGGTGTTAAGGGGGAGACTGAGGGTGTCCAGGGAGAGACTGAGGGTGTCCAGGAGGAGACTGAGGGTGTCCAGGAGGAGATGGACTGTGTCCAGGAGGAGACTGAGCGTGTCCAGGAGGAGACGGAGGGTGTCCAGGAGGAGATTGAGTGTGACCAGGAGGAGACTGAGGGTGTCCAGGGGGAGACTGAGGGTGTCCAGGAGGAGACTGAGGGTGTCCAGGAGGAGACGGAGGATGTCCAGTGGAGAGTGAGGGTGTCCGAGTGGAGACTGAGGGTGTCCAGGTTGAGACTGAGGGTGTACAGAGGGAGGCTGAGGGTGTCCAGGTTGAGACTGAGGGTGTCGAAGAGCGAGACTGAGGGTGTCCATGAAGGAGGCTGAGGGTGTCCGAGGAGGTGTCTAAGGTTGTCCAGGAGGAGACTTCGCATGTCCATGGGGAGACTGAGTATGTCCGAGGGCGACACTGGGGGTGTCCAGGGGGAGACTGAGGGGGTCTGATGGGAGACATATGGTGTCAACGGGGAGACTGAGGGTGTCTAAGGGGAGACTGAGGTTGTCAAGGGGGAGACTGAGGGTGTCAAGAGGAAAGTGAGGGTGTCCAGGGGCAGACTAAGGGTGTCGAGGGGGAGACTGAGGGAGTCCGAGGGGGAGATTGAGTGGGTCCACTGGGAGACTGATGGAGTCCTATGGGGAGGTTGAGCATGCACGGGGGAGACTGAATGCGTCCGGGGGGAGACTGAGGGGGCCGGGGCGAGAATGAGAGTGTCTTGGAGTAGACTGAGGGTTTCAGTGGGGTTGCTCAGGGTGTCCTGTGGTAAACTCAGGGTGGCCAGTGGGAGACTGAGTGTGTCCAATGCGAGACTTAGGATGTCCAGGTGGAGACTGAGGGTGTCCGAAGGGAAGACTGAGTGTGTCCAAATGGGAGACTGAGGTGATCCGAGGGGAGACTGAGGGTGTCTAGGGGCAGACTGAGGATGTCCAAGAAGGTGACTAAGGGTGTCCAGGGGGAGACCGAGGGTGTCCGAGGGAGGCCCTGAGGGTGACAGGGGGACACTGAGGGTGTAAGAGGGGAGACTGAGGGTGTCTGAAAGGAGACTGAGGGTGTCTGAAAGGAGACTGAGGGTGTCAAGTGGGAGACTGAGGCTGTCCCAGGAGGAGTCTAAGTGTGTCCAGGAGACTGCGGGTGTCCAGGGGGAGACTGGGGGTATCTGAGGGGGAGGTTGAGGGTGTCCAAGGGTAGATTGAGGGTGTCTGAGGGGAGACTGAGGGTCTCAAGGGCAAGACTGAGGGTGTCCAGGGAGAGAATGAGGTTGTCTGAGGTGAGACTGAGGGTGGCAAGTGCGAGACTGAGGTTGTCCGGGGGAGACAGAGGGTTTCCGGGGGAGACTGAGGGTGTACGAGGGGGAGAGTGAGGAGGTGCAGGGGGAGACTGAGGGTGTCCGATGTGGAGACTGAGTGTGATCAGCGGGAGACTGGGCATATCCAGTGGGAGACTGAAGTTGTCTGGGGGAGTCTGAGGGGGCTGGGGCGAGATTGATGGTGTCCGCGGGGAGACTGAGATTGTCCAGGGGATGACTGAGGGTGTCCAGGGGGTGACTGAGGGTGTCCAGGGGGTGACTGAGGGTGTCCAAGGAGAAGACTGAGGTTGTCTGGGGGGAAGACTGAGTGTGTGCAGGGGGAGACTGAGGCTGCCGAGGGGGAACCTGAGGGTGTCCAGGGGGAGACTGAGGGTGTAAGACGGAAGACTGAGGGTGTCCAGGGGGAGACTATCCGTTGTGAGACTATGGGTGTCCAGGTGGAGACTGAAGGTGTCACGGGGGAGACTGAGGCTCTCCAAGGAGGTGTCTAAGGTTGTCCAGGTGGAGACTTCGCGTGTCCATGGGGAGACTAAGTATGTCCGAGGGCGACACTGAGGATGTCTAGGGAGAAACTGAGGGTGTCTGAGGGGAGACAGATGGTGTCAACGGGGAGACTGAGGGTGTCCGAGGGGGACACTGAGAGTGTAAGAGGGGAGACTGAGGGTGTCTGAAAGGAGACTGAGGGTGTCAAGTGGGAGACTGAGGCTGTCCCAGGAGGAGTCTAAGTTTGTCCAGGAGACTGAGGGTGTACAAGGGGGAGACTGAGGGTGTCCGAGGTGGAGACTGAGTGTGTCCAGCAGGAGACTGGGCATATCCAGTGGGAGCCTGAGGTTGTCTGGGGCAGCCTGAGTGGGCTGGGGCGAGACTGAGTCTGTCCCCGGGGAGACTGAGGTTGTCCAATGGGTGACTGAGGGTGTCCAGGGGGAGACTGAGGGTGTCCGTGGTGGAGACTGAGTGTGTCCAGCTGGAGACTGGGCGTATCAAGGGGGAGACTGAGGGTGTCTTAGGGAGCCTGAGGGGGCTGGGGTGAGACTGAGGGAATCCGTGTGGAGACTGAGGGTGTCTAGGGGATGAATGAGGGTGTCCAGTGGGAGACTGAGTGTGTCCAAATGGGAGACTGAGATGGTCCGAGGGGAGACTGAGGGTGTCTGAGGGGAGACTGAGAGTGTCAAGTGGGAGACTGAGGCTGTCCCAGGAGGAGTCTAACTGTGTCCAGGAGACTGAGGGTGTACAAGGGGGAGAGTGAGGGGGTGCGGGGGAGACTGAGGGTGTCCAGCTGGAGACTGGGCGTATCAAGGGGGAGACTGAGGTTGTCTGAGGGAGCCTGAGGGGGCTGGGGTGAGACTGAGGGAATCCACGGGGAGACTGAGGGTGTCTAGGGGATGACTGAGGGTGTCCAGTGGGAGACTGAGTGTGTCCAAATGGGAGACAGAGATGGTCCGAGAGGAGACTGAGGGTGTCCAGGAGGGAGACGTAGGGTGTCCAGGGGGAGACTGAGAGTGTCCGAGGGAGACCCTGAGGGTGTCCAGGAGGACACTGAGGGTGTCTGAGGGAGACCCTGAGGGTGTCCAGGGGGACACTGAGGGTGTCTGAGGGGCGGCTGAGGGTGTCAAGTGGAGACTGAGGCTGTCCCAGGAGGAGTCTAACTGTGTCCAGGAGACTGAGGGTGTCCAGGGGGAGACTGGGGGTATCCGAGGGGGAGGTTGAGGGTGTCCAAGGGGAGACTGAGGATGTCCGGGGGGGACAAGGGTGGTGCTGTTGTTGTCTGGCGCACTGACCTCTACCTCGCGGAGGCTGAGCGTCAACTCGCAGACACTTCCTCCTACCTCTCCCTGGACCATGACCCCACCACTGAACATCAAGCCATTGTTTCCAGGACTGTCACTGACCTCATCTCCTCTGGGGATCTTCCTCCCACAGATTCCAACCTGATAGTCGCCCAACCTCGGACGGCCCGTTTCTATCTCCTACCCAAAATCCACAAACAGAACTGCCCCGGTAGACCGATCGTCTCAGCTTGCTCCCGCCCCACAGAACTCATTTCTCGTTATCTTGACTCCCTTCTCTCTCCCCTTGTCCAGTCCCTTCCCACCTACATCCGTGATTCCTCTGACACCTTACGTCACATCAACAATTTCCAGTTCCCTGGCCCCAACCGCTTCCTCTTCACCATGGACGTCCAATCCCTCTACACCTCCATCCCCCACCAGGATGGTCTGAGGGCCCTTAGCTTCTTCCTCGAACAGAGGCCCAAACAATCCCCATCCACCACTACTCTCCTCCGTCTGGCTGAACTTGTTCTCACGTTGAACAATTTCTCCTTCAACTCCTCTCACTTCATCCAAATAAAAGGTGTGGCTATGGGTACCCGCATGGGCCCCAGCTATGCCTGTCTCTTTATGGGGTATGTGGAACATTCCTTGTTGCAGTCCTACTCCGGCCCCCTTCCACAACTCTTTCTCCGGTACATCGATGATTACTTCGGTGCTGCTTCATGCTCTCATCGGGACTTGGAAAAATTTATTAATTTTGCTTCCAATCTCCACCCCTCCATCATTTTCACATGGTCCATCTCTGACACTTCCCTTCCCTTCCTTGACCTCTCTGTCTCAATCTCTGGTGATAGACTGTCCACCAATATCCATTACAAACCCACCGACTCCCACAGCTACCTCGACTACAGCTCCTCACACCCCGCTTCCTGTAAGGACTCCATCCCATTCTCTCAGTTCCTTCGCCTCCGTCGCATCTGTTCCGATGATGCTACCTTCAAAAACAGTTCCTCTGACATGTCCTCCTTCTTCCTTAACCGAGGTTTTCCACCCACGGTCATTGACAGGGCCCTCAACCGTGTCCGGCCCATCTCCCACGTATCCGCCCTCACACCTTCTCCTCCCTCCCAGAAACATGATAGGGTCCCCCTTGTCCTTACTTATCACCCCACCAGCCTCCGCATTCAAAGGATCATCCTCCGCCATTTCCGCCAACTCCAGCATGATGCCACCACCAAACACATCTTCCCTTCACCCCCCTTATCGGCATTCCGTAGGGATCGCTCCCTCCGGGACACCCTGGTCCACTCCTCCATCACCCCCTACTCCTCAACCCCCTCCTATGGCACCACCCCATGCCCACGCAAAAGATGTAACACCTGCCCCTTCACTTCCTCTCTCCTCACCGTCCAAGGGCCCAAACACTCCTTTCAAGTGAAGCAGCATTTCACTTGCATTTCCCCCAACTTAGTCTACTGCATTCGTTGCTCCCAATGTGGTCTCCTCTACATTGGAGAGACCAAACGTAAACTGGGCGACCGCTTTGCAGAACACCTGCGGTCTGTCCACAAGAATGACCCAAACCTCCCTGTCGCTTGCCATTTTAACACTCCACCCTGCTCTCTTGCCCACATGTCTGTCCTTGGCCTGCTGCATTGTTCCAGTGAAGCCCAACGCAAACTGGAGGAACAACACCTCATCTTCCGACTAGGCACCTTACAGCCTTCCGGACTGAATATTGAATTCAATAACTTTAGGTCGTGAGCTCCCTCCCCCATCCCCACACCCTTTCTGTTTCCCCCTTTTTCCCTTTTTTTTCCCTATAAATTTTATAGATTTTTCTTTTCCCACCTACTTCCATTATTTTTAAATATTTTTAAATCTTTTATGCTCCCTCCACCCCCACTAGAGCTGTACCTTGAGTGCCCTACCATCCATTCTTAATTAGCACATTCGTTTAGATAATATCACCAACTTTAACTTTAACACCTATGTGTTCTTTTGTCCCATTGTCACTGACATCTTTTGATGATCTGCTTCTATCACTGCTTGTTTGTCTACACAAGCACCTCTCTCTCTCTCTCTCTCTCCCCGCCCCCCCCACACACACACCTTAAACCAGCTTATATTTCAACTCTTTCCTGGACTCGAAATCAAGTTCTGTCGAAGGGTCATGAGGACTCGAAACGTCAACTCTTTTCTTCTCCGCCGATGCTGCCAGACCTGCTGAGTTTTTCCAGGTAATTCTGTTTTTGTTTTTGTTTTGGATTTCCAGCATCCGCAGTTTTCTTTGTTTTTATGTCCGGGGGAGACTGAGGATGTCTGAGGGGAGACTGAGGGTGTCTGAGGGGAGACTGAGGGTGTCTGAGGCGAGACTGAGGATGTCTGAGGGGAGACTGAGGATGTCTGAGGGGAGACTGAGGGTGTCAAGGGCGAGAATGAGGGTGTCCAGCGGGGGAATGAGGTTGTCTGAGGCGAGACCGAGTGTGTCCGGGTGAGACAGAGTGTTTCCAGGGGGAGACTGAGGGTGTACGAGGGGCAGAGTGAGGGGGTGCAGGGGAAGACTGAGGGAGTCCGAGGTGGAGACTGAGTGTGTCCAGCGGGAGACTGGGCATATCCCGTGGGAGCCTGAGGTTGTGTGGGGGAGCCTGAGTGGGCTGGGGCGAGACTGAGTCTGTCCCCGGGGAGACTGAGGTTGTCCAATGGGTGACTGAGGGTATCCAGGGGGAGACTAAGGGTGTCCGAGGGGGAGACTGAGGTTGTCCGGGGGTAGACTGAGTGTGTGCAGGGGGAGACTGAGGCTGCCGAGGGGGACCCTGATGGTGTCCAGGGGGACACTGAGGGTATGAGGGAAGACTGAGGGTGTCTGAGGTGAGACTGAGGGTGTCCAGGAGGAAACTGAGGGTGTCCGAGGTGAAGACTGAGTGTGTCCAGCAGGAGACTGGGCGTATGCAGGGGGAGACTGAGGGTGTCTGGGGAAGTCTGAGGGGGCTGGGGTGAGACTGAGGGAGTCCGCAGGGAGACTGAGGTTGTCCGGGGGTGACTGTGGGTGTCCAGGGGGTGACTGAGGGTATCCAGGGGGGTGACTGAGGGTGTCCGATGGGGAGACTGAGGTTGTCCAGCGGAGACTGAGGGGGCCGGGTCAAGACTGAGGGTGTCCGGGAAGAGACTGAGGGTGTCCAGGGGGAGACTGAGGGTGTCTGAGGGGAGGCTGATGTTGTCCTAGGGGAGACTCAGGGGTTCAGAGAGGAGATTGAAGGGGTCAAGGGGAGACTGAGGGTGTCCAGGGGGAGACTGAGAGGGGCCACGGGAGGGACTGAGTGTGTGCAAGGGGGATACTGAGGGTGTCTGGGTAGGAGACTGAGGGAGTCAGGGGGAGACTGAGGTTATCCAGGGGACAATTAGGGTGTCCATGGTAAGACTGAGGGTGTCCAGGGGGAGACTGAGGGTGTCCACGGGGGACCCTGAGGGTGTAAGACGGGAGACTGAGGTTGCCTGAGGGTTGTCCAGCTGAGGGTGTCAAGTGGGAGACTGAGGCTGTCCCAGGAGGAGTCTGACTGTGTCCAGGAGACTGCGGGTGTCCAGGAGGAGACAGGGGGTATCCGCGGGGGAGGTTGAGGGTGTCCAAGGGGAAACTGAGGATGTCCAGGGGACACTGAGGTTGTCTGAGGCAAGACTGAGGGTGTCAAGGGTGAGACTGAGGTTATCCGGGTGAGACTGAGGTTATCCGGGTGAGACTGAGGTTATCCGGGTGAGACAGAGGGTTTCCAGGGGGAGACTGAGGGTGTCCGAGGTGGAGACTGAGTGTGTCCAGCGGGTGACTGACCATATCCAGTGGGTGACTGAGGTTGTCTGGGGCAGCCTGAATGGGCTGGGGCCAGACTGAGTGTGTCCGCAGGGAGACTGAGGGTGTCTGCGGGGAGACTGAGGGGGCCGGAGAGAGATTGAGGGTGTCCGGGGGGAAACTGAGGGAGTCCAGTGAGTGACTGACGGTATCCAGGGGTAGACTGAGAGTGTCCGGTGCAAGACTCAGTGTGTGTAGGGGGAGATTGAGGCTGTCTGAGGGGGAGCCTGTGGATGTCCAGGGGGAGACTGAGGGTATCAAAGGGGAGACTGAGGTTGTCCAGGGTGAGACTCAATGGTTTTGAGAGGAGACTGAGGGGTTAAAGGGGGAGACTCAGGGTGTCCAGAAGGATAATGAGCGGGTCTGGGGGCGAGATTGAGAGTGTAAAGTGGGAAGACAGAGGGTGCCTGGGGGGGGAAAGGGAGGGGAAAAGGAGGGTGTCAACGGGTAGAATGAGAGTGTCTGAGGGGGAGATTGAGTGTGTCTTGGGGGGGCTGCGACTGAGGGGGTCAGGGGGAGACTCAGGCTGTCCAGAAGGATAATGAGCGGGTCTGGGGGCGAGATTGAGAGTGTAAAGTGGGAAGACAGAGGGTGCCTGGGGGGGGAAAGGGAGTCTGAGGGGAAAAGGAGGGTGTCAACGGGTAGAATGAAAGTGTCTGAGGGGGAGATTGAGTGTGTCTTGGGGGGGCTGCGACTGAGGGGGTCAGGGGGAGACTGAGGGTGTCCAGGGGAGATTTAGGTTGTCCGTGGTGAGACTAAGGGCATCCGAGGGGGAGGCTGAGTGTATCCGTGGTGAGACTGAGGGTGTCCAGGTGGAGACTGAGGGTGTCAAGTGGGTGACTGAGGCTGTCCAAGGAGGAGTCTAAGAGTGTCCAGGAGGAGACTACGGATGTCCAGGGGGAGATTGAGGGGGCCCGGTGGGAGACTGATGGTGTCTGAGGGGGAGACTGAGGGGTCCAGGGAGAGAATGAGGCTGTCCAGCGGGAGACTGAGGGTGTCCTCAGGGGATACTGAGGCTGTCCAGGGGAGAATGAGGATGTCCGAAGGTATACTGAGGGTGTCAAGTTGGAGACTGAGGGTTTCCAGGGGGGAATGATGTTGTCCGAGGTGGAGTCTGAGGGTGTCCAGCAGGAGATTTGGCTGTCCAGGGGAGAATGAGGGTTTCCGAGGGTAGACTGATGGTGTCTGGCTGGAGACTGAGGGTGTCCAGGGGGCGATTTGGTGTGTCCGAGGGTGAATCTGACGGTGTCCAAGGGGAGGCTGATGGTGTCCAGGGGGGGAAGATGGAGGGCCTCCGAGGGGAGATAGAGGTTGAAGGGAGACTGAGGTTGTCCAAGGGGAGACTGAAGATGTCCAGGGGAGACTGTGGGTGTCCAAAGGGGAGGCTGCGGTGGTCCGAGGGGAGACTGAGGGTGTCCAGCTGCAGACTGAGGTTGCCCAAGAAGGAGTTTGAGGGTGTCCAGGGGGAGTTTGAGGGTGTCCAGTGGGAGTTTGAGGGTGTCCAGTGGGAGTTTGAGGGTGTCCAGGGGGAGTTTGAGGGTGTCCAGTGGGAGTTTGAGGGTGTCCAGTGGGAGTTTGAGGGTGTCCAGGGGGAGTTTGAGGGTGAACCATGGAGAGATTGAGGGTTTCCAGGGTGAGACTGATGGGGTCCGGTGGTAGACTGAGGGTGTCTGAGGAGGAGACTGAGGGGTCCAGGGAGAGAATATGGGTTTCCAGGAGGAGAATGAGGGTGTCAAGGGGGAGACTGAGTGTTCTGAGGGGGAGAATGAGGCTATACCTGGGAGAACGAGGGTGTCCGATTCGAGACTGAGGTTCTCAAGGAGGAGATTAAGGGTGAACATGGGAGAATGAGGGTGTCCAATGGGAGACTGAGATTGTCCGGGTGGAGACTGAGGGTGTCCAGGGGGAGACTGAGGGTGTACAAGGGGAGAGTGAGGACGTGCAGAGGGAGACTGAGGATATCCAGCGGGCGACTGGGCGTGTCCAGGGAGAGACTGAGGTTGTCTGGTGGAGACTGAGGGGGCCGGAGCGAGACTGAGGGTGTCCAGGGGGAGACTGAGGGTGTCCGAGGGGGAAACTGAGGTTGTCTGAGGGGGAGACTGACGGTGTCCGGGGGAATGATTCATGGTGTCCAGAGGGAGACTGAGGGTGTCTGACTGAGGGTGTCTGACTGAGGGTGTCCAGTGGGAGACTGAGGGTGTCTGGTGGAGACTGAGGGGGCCGGACCGAGACTGAGTGTGTCCGAGGAGAGAGTGAGGGAGACCGGGGGCGACTGAGGGTGTCCAGAGGTAGACTGAGGGTGTCCGAGGGGGAGACTGAGGTTGTCCAAGGGGCAGACTGAGGGTGTCCTGGGGAGAGATTCAGGCTGTCCAGGGGGAGACCGAGGGTGTCCAGTGGTAGACTGAGGGTGTCCGAGGGAGAGACTGAGGTTGTCCAAGGGGGAGACTGAGGGTGTCCCGGGGAGAGATTCAGGGTGTCCAGGGGGAAACCAAGGGTGTCCAGGGGGAGAATGAGCGTGCACAAGGGGAAGAGTGAGGCGGTGCAGAGGGAGACTGAGGGTGTCCGTTGTGGAGACTGAGTCTGTCCAGTGGGAGACTGGGCGTGTCCACAGGGAGTCTGAGGGGGTCTGGTGGAGACAGTGGGGGCTGGAGCGAGACGGAGGGTGTCTCGGGGGAGACTGAGGGATTCCAGGGGTCGACTGAGGGTGCCCAGGGGGAGACTGAGGGTGTCCAGTGGTAGACTGAGGGTGTCCGAGGGGGAGACTGAGGTTGTCCGAGGGGGAGACTCAGGGTGTCCGGGGGAGACTGAGGGTGTCCGAGGGGAGACTGAGTGTGTGCAGGGGGAGACTGAGCCTTTCTGAGGAGGAGCCTGATGATGTCCAGGGGGACACTGAGGGTATCCCAAGGGAGACTGAGGTTGTCTAGGGTGAGACTCAGTGGTTCTAAGAGGAGACTGAGGGAGTAAAGGGGGAGACTGAGGGGGTCCAGGGATGATACTGAGGGTCTCCAAGTGGAAGGCAGAGGGTGCCTGGGGGAGGTTGAGGGAGCCTGAGGGGCGAAGGAGATTGTCAACAGGTAGACTGAGAGCGTCTGAGGGGGAGATTGAGTGCGTCGGGGCGGGGGGGTGACTGAGGGTGTCCAGGGGAGATTTAGGTTGTCTGTGGTGAGACTAAGGGCATCCGAGGGGGAGGTGAGGGTATCCGTGGTCATACTGAGGGTGTCAAGTGGGTGACTGAGGCTGTCCGAGGAGGAGACTGCGGGTGTCCGGGGGGTGACTGAGCGGTCCAGGGAGAGAATGAAGGTGTCCAGCGGGAGACTGAAGGTGACTGCGGGGGATACTGATGCTGTCCATGGGAGAATGTGGGTGTCCAAGGGTACACTGAGGGTGTCAAGGTGGAGACTAAGGGTTTCTAGGGGAGAATAAGGGTGTCCGAGATGGAGTCTGAGGGTGTCCAGGGGGAGACTTTGGCTGTCCAGGGGAGAATGAGGGTTTCCGAGGGTAGACTGATGGTGTCCGGCTGGAGACTGAGGGTGTCCAGGGGGCAATTCTGTGTGTCCGAGGGTGACTCTGAGGGTGTCCAGGGGGAGACTGATGGTGTCCATGGGGGGGGAGACAGAGGGGCTCTGAGGGGAGACAGAGTGTGAAGGGAGACTGAGATTGTCCAAGGGGAGACTGACATGTCCACGGGGAGACTGAGGGTGTCCGAAGGGGAGACTGAGGTGGTCCGAGGGGAGACTGAGAGTGACCAGCTGCAGGCTGCGGATGTCCAGGGGACACTGAGGGTGTCCAGGGGGAGTCTGAGGGTGAACAAGGGAGAGATTGAGGGTTTCCAGGGTGAGACTGAGGGTGTCCGAGGAGGAGACTGAGGTTGTCTGAGGGGAAACTGAGGGTGACTGAGGGGAGAGTGAGGGTGTCAAGAAGGAGACTGAGGGTGACATGGGAGAATGAGAGTGAGCAAGCGGAGACTGAGGGTGTCAAGGAGGAGACTGAGGGTGACATGGGAGAATGAGGATGTGCGAGGGGAGACTGAGGGTGTCCAGGGGAGACAGAGGGTGTCCAGGGGAGACCGAAGGTGTCCAGGGGGAGATTGAGGGTGTACGATGGTGAGAGTGAGGGGGTGCAGAGGGAGACTGGGGGTGTCCAGGGGGAGATTGAGGGTGTCCGAGGGGGAGACAGAGGTTGTCCAAGGGGGAGACTGAGGGTGTCCGGGGGAGAGATTTAGGGTGTCCAGGGTTGACCGATGGTGTCCAGGGGGAGACTGAGTGTGTACGAGGGGGAGAGTGAGGGTGTGCAGAGGGAGACTGAGAGTGTCCGATCTGGAGACTGAGGGTGTCCAACGGGAGACTGGCCTAGTCCAGGGGGAGACTGAGGGTGTCTGGTGTATACTAAGGGCGCCGGAGCAAGACTGATGGTGTCCGGTGGAGACTGAGGGAGTCCATGGGGCAAATGATGGTGTCCAGGGGTAGACTGAGGGTGTCCGAGGGGAGACTGTGGGTGACCGGGGGAGAATGAGGGTGTCCGAGGGGAGACCGTGGGTGTCCATTTTGAGACTGAGGGTTCCGAGGGAAGACTGAGGTTGTCCAGGGGGAGACTGAGTGTGTGCAGGGGGAGACTGAGGCTGTCTGAAGGGGAGCCTGAGGATGTCCAGGGGGAGACTGTGGGTATCCATTTTGAGACTGAGGGTTCCGAGGGAAGACTGAGGTTGTCCGGGGGGAGACTGAGTGTGTGCAGGGGAGACTGAGGCTGTCCAGGGTGACTCTCAGTGGTTCTGAGAGGAGACTGAGGGGGTAAAGGGGGAGACTGAGGGTGTCCAGGGGGATACAGAGTGTGTCTGGGGGTGGATGAGGGATTCTGAGGGGAGAAGGAGGGTGTCAACGGGTAGACTGAGAGTGTCCGAGGAGGAGATTGAGTGTGTCCGGGGGGGGCAACTGAGAGGGTCGGGGGAGACCGAGGGTGTCCAGGGGAGATTTAGGTTGTCCGTGGTGGGACTAAGGAGGTCCAAGCGGGAGGCTGAGGGTATCCGTGGTGAGACTGAGGGTGTCCAGGTGGAGACCGAGGGTGTCAAGTGGGTGACTGAGGCTGTCCGAGGAGGAGTCGAAGATTGTCCAGGAGGAGACTGTGGGTGTCCATGGTGGAGACTGTGTGTGTCCAGGGGCGAGACTGAGAATGTCCAGGAGGAGATTGAGGGGGTCCGGTGGGAGATTGACGATGCCCGAGGGGTTTGACGGAGGTGTCCAGGGAGAGAATGAGGGTGTCCAACGGGAGACTGAGGGTGTCCGAGGGGAATACTGAGGCTGTCCAGGGGAGAATGAGGGTGTCCAAGGTGGAGTACAAGTGTGTCCAGGGGGAGACTTTGGCTGTCCAGGGGAGAATGTGGGTTTCCGAAGGTAGACTGATGGTGTCCAGCTGGAGACTGAGGGTGCCAAAAAGGAGACTGAGGATGTCCAGGGGGCGATTCTGTGTGTCCGAGGGTGAGTCTGTGGGTATCCAGGGGGAGACTGATGGTGTCCGGGGGGGAGGAGACGGAGGGGCTCTGAGGGGAGACATGGGTTAAGGGGAGACTGAGGTGGTCTGAGGGAAGACTGAGGGTGTCCAGCTGCAGACTGAGGGTGTCCAAAAAGGAGACTGAGGATGTTCAGCGGGACACTGAGGGTGTTCAGGGGGAGTCTGAGGGTGAACGAGGGAGACATTGAGGGTTTCCATGGTGAGCCTGATGGGGTCTGGTGGTAGACTGAGAGTGTCCGAGGAGGAGACTGAGGGTGTCTGAGGGGAGACTGAGGGTGACCGAGGGGAGATTGAGGGTGTCAAGCAGGAGACTGAGGGTGTCTGAGAGGGAGACTGAGGGTGTCTGGGGGGGAGATTGAGGGGTCCAGGGAGAGAATATGGGTTTCTAGGGGGAGAATGAGGTTGTCATGGGGGTGACTGAGGGTTATGAGGCAGAGAATGAGCCTATGCCGGGGAGAATGAGCCTGTCCGAGTGGAGACTGAGGGTGTCAAGGTGGAGACTGAGGGTGAACATGGGAGAATGAGGGTGTCCGAGGGGAGACTGAGAGTGTCCGGGGGAGACTGTGGGTGTCCGAGGGGAGAATGAGGGTGTCAATGGGGAGACTGAGGTTGTCTGAGGGGAGACTGAGGGTGTCAAGAGGGAGACTGAGGGTGTCCAGCGGGAGCCTGAGGGTGTCCAGGGGGAGACTGAGGGTGTCCGAGGGGCAGATTGAGTGGTCCAGTGGGCAACTGAGGGCGTCCAGGGGGAGACTGAGGACGTCCGGGGGAGACTGAGGGTGTCCGAGGGGGAGACTGAGGGTGTCCGGGGGAGTGATTCAGGGTGTCCAGGGTGAGACCAAGTGTGTCCAGCGGGAGAGTGAGGGGGTGCAGAGGGAGACTGAGGGTGTCCAATGGGAGACTGGGCGTGTCCAGGGGGAGACTGAGGGGGCCGGACCGAGACTGAGGGTGTCGGGTGGGAGACTGAGGGAGTCTAGGGGGAGACTCAGGGTGTCTGGGGGGAGAGTCTGGGTGTCCGTTTTGAGACTTAGGGTGTCCGAGGGAAGACTGAGGTTGTCCAGGGTGAGACAGTGTGTGTAGGGGGAGACTGAGGCTGTCTGAGTGGGAGCCTGAGGATGTCCAGGGGGAGACTGAGGTTGGCCAGGGGGATACTGAAGGGGTCTGCGGGTGAGACTGAGGGTGTCCAAGGGGAAGACAGAGGGTGTCTGGGGGAGGATGAGGGTCTGAGGGGAGAAGGAGGTTGTCAACGGGTAGACTGAGAGTTTCCGAGGGGGAGATTGAGTGTGACCGGGGAGGCGACTGAGGGGGTCAGGGGGTGACTGAGGGTGTCCAGGGGAGATATAGGTTGTCCGTGGTGAGACTAAGGGCCTCCGAGGGGGAGAGTGAGGGTATCTGTCGTGAGACTGTGGGTGACCAGGTGGAGACTGAGGGTGTCAAGTGGGTGACTGAGGCTGTCCGAGGAGGAGTCTAAAAGTGTCTAGGAGGAGACTGCGGGTGTCCATGGTGGAGACTGAGGGTGCCCGGTGGGAGACTAATGGTGTCTGAGGGGGAGACTGAGGGTGGCCCAGGGGGTTGACCTAGGGGTCCAGGGAGAGAATGGGGGTGTCCAGCGGGAGACTGAGGGTGTCCACGGGGGATAATGAGGCTGTCCAGGGGAGAATGAGGGTGTCCAAGGGTACACTGAGGGTGTTAAGGTGCAGACTGAGGGTGTCCGAGGTGGAGTCTGTAGGTGTCCAGGGGGAGACTTTGGCTGTCCATGGGAGAATGAGGGTTTCCGAGGGTAGACTGATGGTTTCTGGCTGGAGACTGAGGGTGTCCAGGGGGAGACTGATGGTGTCCGTCAGGGGGAGACGGAGGGGCTCCAAGGGGAGACTGAGGTTGAGGGGAGACTCTGAGTCACGGTGTCTGTGGTGACTTCTCCCAGAATGCTTGAGTCACTTCTGACTACCACCCTCTGTTCGATGCTCTTCTTCCTGTTGAGTGCAAGAGTCCTTCTCCGCGATCCTGATCTGAGTCTGCGGTGACTTCTCCCAGAATTTTTTTTTTTGAAAAATATACTTTATTCATAAAATATCTGGAAGAACATTACAAAATATTTCTAAATGGCCATCACAAAAAGTATAATCACATTCAACTTTTGCACATGGATCACGAGGTGCTTCAATACAATCAATGAATATTACAGTCATTTCAATATGGTCATTACAGACAGAGAGACAGTGCAATGGTGTTGGAGTTATCAACATAGATCATGTTGCACTCTGAGGTGTTTCAATACAATTATAATACAATTGGTATTCAATGCATACGTTTATTGTGAGCTGTACAGCCCAAGGGGATCTCAATAGTTCCCAGCCCCTCGGTGCACTGTGGCAGAAAGCCCCAAGCTTTAGTGCGTCCCTCAGGACGTGGTCCTGGACCTTGGAATGTGCCAGTCTGCAACACTCGGTCGGGGACAACTCTTTGCGCTGGAAGACCAACAAGTTTCGGGCAGACCAAAGAGCGTCTTTCACTGAGTTGCTGATCCTCCAGCTGCAGTTGATGTTTGTCTAGGTGTGTGTCCCTGGGAACAGCCCGTAGAGCACAGAGTCCTGTGTCACAGAACTGCTCGGGATGAACCTCGACAGCAACCACTGCATCTCTCTCCAGACCTTCTTTGCAAAGGCACAATCCACAAGGAGGTGAACAACGGTCTCGTCCCCACCACAGCCACCTCGAGGGCAACGTGCAGAGGGGGTGAGACTCCTGGCATGTAGGAAGGATCTTACAGGGAGGGCCTTTCTCACTACCAGCCAAGCTACGTCTTGGTGCTTGTTGGAAAGTTCTGGTGATGAGGCATTCTGCCAAATGACTTTGACAGTCTGCTCGGGGAACCATCCCACAGGATCCACCCTCTCCTTTTCCCTCAGGGCCTCTAAGACATTACGTGCCGACCACTGCCTGATGGACTTGTGGTCGAAGGTGTTTCGCTGCATAAATTTTCCCACGAGGGACAGGTGGTACGACACGGTCCAACTACTTGGAGCGTTCCGCGGCAGCGTGGCCAGACCCATCCTTCACAACACCGGGGACAGGTAGAACCTCAGCACGTAGTGACACTTGATGTTTGTGTACTGAGGGTCTACGCACCGCTTGATGCAGCCGCACACAAAGCTGGCCATCAGTATGAGGGCGATGTTGGGCACGTTTTTTCCCCCTTTATCTAGAGGCTTGTACATCTTGTCTCTGCGGACACGATCCATTTTCAACCTCCAGAGAAAGCAAAAGATGGCTCGGGTGATCGCCACCACACAGGAGTGTGGAATGGGCCAGACCTGCGCCACGTACAGCAACAGTGAGGGTGCCTCACACCTGATGACCAGGTTCTTACCCGCAATGGAGAGGGAGCGTCGCTCCCACATGCCCAGTTTCCTTTTCACCATAGACACTCGCTCCTTCCAGTTTCTAACACATGCCCTGGTCCCTCCGAACCATATCCCCAGCACCTTCAGGCTGTCTGACCTGATGGTGAAGGGGATAAAGGATTGGTCAGCCCAGTTCCCAAAGAACGTGGCCTCACTCTTCCCATGATTTACCTTGGCTCCTGGGGCCAGTTCAAACTGCTCCCAGATGTGGATCAGTCTGTGCACCGACAGCGGATCCGAGCAGAAGACGGCGACATCGTCCATGTACAGGGAGACTTTGACCTGAGTGCCTCCGCTGCCTGGGATCGTCACTCCTCTTATGCCCGGATCCTTCCTGATGGACTCAGCAAAGGGTTCTATGCAACACACAAAAAGAACAGGTGAGAGAGGGCAGCCCTGCCTGATCCAGGTTTAATAGGAAAGCTATCTGATTCCCACCCATTGATTGAGACTGCGCTACTGATGTTAGTGCAGAGCAGTTGGATCCAATTGCGAATTCCCTCCCCAAACCCCATTTTGGAGAGCACATCCACCATGTGGGTGTGTGATATTCTGTCAAAGGCCTTCTCCTGATCCAGGCTGATGAGGCAGGTGTCCACACCCCTGTCCTGTACATAGGCAATCGTATCCCTGAGCAGCGTGAGGCTGTCAGAGATCTTCCTGCCCAGCACAGTGCAGGTCTGGTCAGGGTGAATCACCAATTCCCAGAGCGGATTTGACCCGATTGGCGATGACCTTGGACAGAATCTTATAGTCCACGTTCAACAGTGAAATGGGTCGCCAATTTCTAATTTCCTCCCTTTCCCCCTTGTGCTTGTAGATGAGGGTGATGATGCCTTTCCTCATGGATTCTGACATACTGCTGGCCAGGAGCATACTCTCGTATACTTCCAGCAGGTCCGGGCTGATCCAGTCCCACAGAGCCGAATACAACTCCGCCGGCAAGCCGTCGCTTCCAGGAGTTTTACTCTTCTCGAAGGACACAAGGGCCTCAGTCAGTTCGTCAGGAGTTAGCGGTTTGACCAGACTCTCCCGTGTACTGTCGTCTAAGACCTCCGTGATAGAGGACAGGAAGGACTGGGAGGCCGTGCTGTCTGTGGATTTCACGTCATACAATCCGGCATAAAAGGATTTGCTGATCCTCAAAATGTCGGACTGCAATGACTTTACTGAGCCGTCTCCTTCCTTCAGGCTGCTGATCACAGAACTCTCTCTGTGTACCTTTTGGAAGAAGAAACGTGAGCAGTGTCATCCTGCTCCACGGAGCGGACTCTGGAACGGAAGATGATCTTGGAGGCCTCCAAGGCAAAGAGCGAGGCTTGCTGGCTCTTCACCTCTTGAATTCCTCCTTGACATCGATCCCCATCGATTGCAGCCAGAGCAGATTCTGCATGTTTTTCTGGAGTCAGGACATTTCCCTCTGTTCCTTTCTAGCTTTCTGGGTGCCTTTGAGGATGAAAAACCACTTGATGTTTCTCTTGATCGCTTCCCATCAGTGTGTCAGCGACTCAGAGGGGTTTCACGGTTCTCCAACCTTTGTAATCCCTCTTGAGCTCCTCAATGTTCTCTGGGGTCAGCAGTTGCACGTTCAGTTTCCATGTCCCCCTGCCAACCCTCTGGTCTTCCTGTAAGTGACAGTCAGCCAGTAGGAGGCAGTGGTCAGAGAAGAACACCAACTTGATGTTAGTGGATCAGACTGTGAATGCACGGGACACAAACAGGAAATCTATCCTGGAACAGACGGACCCGTCAGGCCGCGACCAGGTGTATCTACGCTGCGCTCCATCTGCAGGGTTGCTGAAGACGTCGTGCAGCATGGCATCCTTTACTGTTTCCATCAGGGATCTGGACGTAGCGTCCAATCTGCTGTTGGCTCTGCCGGATTGTCCAGCCGCATCGATGATGCAGTTGAAGTCACCACCCAGAGTGACCGGCCTGGAGGTCGCCAGCAGCAGTGGGAGCTGCTGAAAAACCTCCAGCCGCTCAGCCCCTTGTGACGGGGCGTAGACGTTAATTAAACGGAGTGGAGCATTCTTGTACATTACGTCTGCTACGAGGAGGCGCCTGCCCACCACCTCCTTAACCTGGGAGACGGTGAAGCTGCCTCCCCGCAGCAGAATCCCCAGGCCGGAGGAACAAGAGTCGTTTCCTCCCGACCAGATCGATGGCCCATGGGACCACCATGGTGACCATTGCCTGTAGGAGCTGAGGTGCGGTATCGCACACTCCTGCAGAAATAACAGGTCAGCTTTGACCTTGGCGAGGTAGTCCAAGGTCGCAACACATCGTGTAGTAGATTTAATGCTACGCATAGATACAATCTTTATCCCCATTATTCAAGCATTTAGTCTCTTACCAAACCTGTTGTCTTTGAGAGTTCCAGACCTTTGGTCTGCTCCTGCATACCCATGATGTTCACAAATTGCCTCACTTCTATGGGCTGAGGAAACTGTCCTGAACCTCCCCAGTGGAGATGTTCCGCTCAGGTGGCATCTCTGGGTTCGTGCAAGGAACAAGATTTGAAATGTTCTCTGCTGGAGAAGTCTCTCTGATCCTCTCCCCTTCTGGGGCGTTGCTGCTCCCGGCTTCCCGGAGCTGGGGTGCGCTGAGTGCCTCACTGCTCCCAGACTCCTGGGGTTGTGGTGCACTGGCCTCTTCAGGTTGTGGGCCAAGTTGGGGTGTGCTGGTCTCCTCATTGTCTCCAATGTTCTGGAGCTTGGGTGTCTCGTCCTCCAACTCCCTAGAGCTTTGCCGCTTCTGTAGATGCTGCCCTTTCCCTTCTTCATCCGAAGAGCAGCTGCCCTTGTCATCCATGTAGGATGGGAGATGCCTCTTGCCACTTGTCTGGGAAATAGCTTGGTTCTTTCTTAGCCCCTTCTTCCTTCTGGCCCTCTTCACTAGCTGCCATTCCCCCTGCTGCTTTCCCACTGCTGCCTCCTCCTCCCCCATTGATTGGCTCTCCTGAGGAGTGGGAGGTTCAGGGGGCCGTGCTGTTGATTGGCTGTCTGCTGCCTCAATCTTTTCCTCCACCTTGTCTCTCTCTGTGTCCTCCTTTGTCCCGTTGTTCTCCCTGGCGGCCTTGGTGGTTGGAATTGTCCTTGGTAGTAGTGACACGAGGCATTTCTTCTGATTCCCCCTCGTTGGCTTTAGCTGCCTGTGTATAAGTACGGCAACGTTTGGGGCAGGTCTTGTACAGGTGACTTGCCTCGCCACACAGGTTGCAGCACTTAGTCTGTTTGCAATCTTTTGTCTGGTGCCCTTCCTGTTTGCAGTTCTTGCAGAGGACGGCGCTGCAGTTGGCCGCCACATGACCAGACTTGCCGCATGAGCAACAAAGTTTGGGTTGCCCAGCGTAGACAAGGTACCCACGGCTTCCCCCGATAGTGAAGCTGCAAGGGGGGTGGAGGATGGCTCCCCTACCATCGGCCTTGAGCATGACCTTGACTTGGAGTTTGCTGGTCCAAATCTCGAAGGCATCTTTAACCTCGGTGCAGTTCCCAACCTTGTCGAAGTACTTGGAGAGGAAGGTGAACACATCGGCGACAGGGACGTGGGGGTTGTACAGATGCCCAGTCACCACACGGTCCCATTGCAATGGCAAAGCAAAGAGCGACTCCACCATCAGCATCTTCATCTCCGGCTGTTCTCTCTTCTCCTCGAACACCTTCAGGAACTTGACACAAGCATTCCTTAAGGTCATGTCAAAATATCCAGTGCTGGGGAAGTCCTGCAGGGAGTAGATCTCCGCAGCTTCAAATCCACACGACTTCAACAGGATCTTCTTGATGAAGAAGGCACGACCCATGGGTGATCGTCCTTTGCTGTCCTTCACCACCAAACTAACAGTGTTACGTATCCTATGGCTTCGGTCTCGGCTGGTTATAGCCATCGTTTCACAACTACACTTGTTCTTAGCCAAAAGGCCAAGAAGTGATCTTCTCCCAGAATGCTTCAGTTACTTTTCACTACCGCCCTCTGTTGGGTGCTCTTTCCCCTGTTGAGTGTAAGAGTCCTTCTCCTTCTCCTTCAAAATATTTTTCATTTGTTCATGGGATTTGGGTGTTGCTGGCTAAGCCAGCATTTGTTGCCCATCCCTAATTGCCCTTGTTCAGAGGGCATTTAAGAGTCAACCAGATTGCTGTGAATCTAGAGTCACATGTAGGCCAGACCAGGTAAGGACAGCAGATTCCCTAAATAACATTAGTGAACCAGGTGGTTTTTTATGACAATCAGAAATGTTTTGATCTATATTTGATATACTTGATCTTCTGTTAGGGAAACTGACAGGTTAGGTGACAGAAGTATGTGTAGGCGAACATTTTGGGTCCAGTAACTCACTGACAAGGGTGGTGCTGTTGTTGTCTGGCGCACTGACCTCTACCTCATGGAGGCTGAGCGTCAACTCGCAGACACTTCATCCTACCTCTCCCTGGACCATGGACCAGGGCCCCACCACTGAACATCAAGCCATTGTTTCCAGGACTGTCACTGACCTCATCTCCTCTGGGGATCTCCCTCCCACAGCTTCCAACCTGATAGTCGCCCAACCTCGGACGGCCCACTTCTATCTCCTACCCAAAATCCACAAACAGAACTGCCCCGGTAGACCGATCATCTCAGCTTGCTCCTGCCCCACAGAACTCATTTCTCGTTATCTTGACTCCCTTCTCTCTCCCCTTGTCCAGTCCCTTCCCACCTACATCCGTGATTCCTCTGACACCTTACATCACATCAACAATTTCCAGTTCCCTGGCCCCAACCGCTTCCTCTTCACCTTGACGTCCAATCCTTCTACACCTCCATCCCCCACCAGGATGGTCTGAGGGCCCTTAGCTTCTTCCTCGAACAGAGGCCCGAACAATCCCCATCCACCACTACTCTCCTCCGTCTGGCTGAACTTGTTCTCACGTTGAACAATTTCTCCTTCAACTCCTCTCACTTCCTCCAAATAAAAGGTGTGGCTATGGGTACCCGCATGGGCCCCAGCTATGCCTGTCTCTTTATGGGGTATGTGGAACATTCCTTGTTGCAGTCCTACTCCGGCCCCCTTCCACAACTCTTTCTCCGGTACATCGATGATTACTTCGGTGCCGCTTCATGCTCTCGTCGGGACTTGGAAAAATTTATTAATTTTGCTTCCAATCTCCACCCCTCCATCATTTTCACGTGGTCCATCTCTGACACTTCCCTTCCCTTCCTTGACCTCTCTGTCTCAATCTCTGGTGATAGACTGTCCACCAATATCCATTACAAACCCACCGACTCCCACAGCTACTCCGACTACAGCTCCTCACACCCCGCTTCCGGTAAGGACTCCATCCCATTCTCTCAGTTACTTCGCCTCCGTCACTTCTGTTCCGATGATGCCACCTTCAAAAACAGTTCCTCTGACATGTCCTCCTTCTTCCTTAACCGAGGTTTCCCACCCACGGTCATTGACAGGGCCCTCAACCGTGTCCGGCCCATCTCCCGCGCATCCGCCCTCACGCCTTCTCCTCCCTCCCAGAAACATGATAGTGTCCCCCTTGTCCTCACTTATCACCCCACCAGCCTCCGCATTCAAAGGATCATCCTCCGCCATTTCCGCCAACTCCAGCATGATGCCACCACCAAACACATCTTCCCTTCACCCCCCCCCCGCGGCATTCCGTAGGGATCGTTCTCTCCGGGACACCCTAGTCCACTCCTCCATCACCCCCTACTCCTCAACCCCCTCCTATGGCACCTCCCCATGCCCAAGCAAAAGATGCAACACCTGCCCCTTCACTTCCTCTCTCCTCACCGTCCAAGGGCCCAAACACTCCTTCCAAGTGAAGCAGCATTTCACTTGCATTTCCCCCAACTTAGTCTACTGCATTCGTTGCTCCTAATGCGGTCTCCTCTATATTGGAGAGACCAAACGTAAACTGGGCGACCGCTTTGCAGAACACCTGCGGTCTGTCCGCAAGAATGACTCAAACCTCCCTGTCGCTTGCCATTTTAACACTCCACCCTGCTCTCTTGCCCACATGTCTGTCCTTGGCTTGCTGCATTGTTCCAGTGAAGCCCAACGCAAACTGGAGGAACAACACCTCATCTTCCGACTAGGCACTTTACAGCCTTCCGGTCTGAATATTGACTTCAACAACTTTAGATCTTGAGCTCCCTCCTCCATCCCCACCCCTTTCTGTTTCTTCCCTCTTCCTTTTGTTTTTTCCAATAATTTTCTAGATTTTTCTTTTCCCACCTATTTCCATTATTTTTAAATCTTTTATGCCCCCCCCACCCCTACTAGAGCTATACCTTGAGTGCCCTACCATCCATTCTTAATTAGCACATTCGTTTAGATAATATCACCAACTTCAACACCTCTGTGTTCTTTAGTTCTTTTGTCTGTGACATCTTTTGATTACCTGCTCCTATCACTGCTTGTCTCTACAACCACACCCCCCTTCCACTTCTCTCCCCCCACCCAACCCACCACTTTAAACCAGCTTATATTTCACCCCTTCCTTGGATTCACCTAGTTCTGTTGAATGGTCATGAGGACTTGAAACGTCAACTCTTTTCTTCTCCGCTGATGCTGCCAGACCTGCTGAGTTTTTCCAGGTAATTCTGTTTTTGTTCCAGTGACCATAATGTCATTAGTTTTAAGCTAATTATGGATAAGGATAGGTCTGGTCCTTCAGTTGAGATTCTAAATTGAGAAAGGCCAATTTTGTGGAAATGAGAAAGGATCTAGGAAGAGTGGATTGGGGTAAGTCGTTTTCTGGCAAGGATGTGTTCAGTAAGGGGAAGGCATTCAAAGGTGAAATTTTGAGAGTGCAGAGTTTGCATGTACTTGTCAGGATTAAAGGCAAAGTTAACAGGCATAGGGAACCTTGGTTTTCAAGGGATATTGGCGATCTGGTTAGGAAGAAGAGAGAGGGGTATTGCAGGTATAGGCAACAAGGAGCAAATGAGGTACTTGTAGAGTATAGAAAATGTAAGAAAATACTAAAGAAGGAAATCAGGAAGGCAAAAAGAAGACATGAGGTTGCTTTGGCAGATAATGTGAAAGTAAAGCCAAAGGGTTTCTACAAGTATATTAAGAGTAAAAGGATAGTAAGGGACACAATTGGTCCCCTTGAAGATCAGAGTGGTCGTCTATGTGTGGAGCCTCACGAGATGGGGGAGATCTTAAACAATTTTTTTTGCATCAGTATTTACTCAGGAAACTGGCAGAGTGCATAAGGAAGGAAGGGGAACAAGCAGTAGTTTCATGGAACATATAGAGATTAAAGAGGAGGAGGTGCTTGCTGCCTTACAGCGAATAAAAGTAGATAAATCCCCCGGGCCTGACATGATATTCCCTCAGACCTTGAGGGAGACGAGTGTAGAACTTGCAGGGGCCCTGGCAGAAATATTTAAAATGTCCTTAGCCACAGGTGAGGTGCCGGAGGATCGGAGGGTAGCTCATGTTGTTCCGTTGTTTAAAAAAGGCTCCAAAAGTAAACCAGGTAATTACAGGCCAGTGAGCCTGACGTCAGTAGTAGATAAATTATTGGAAGATGTTCTGAGAGATCGGATATACAATTATATGGACAGCCAAGGGCTGATTAAGGATAGTCAGCATGGCTTTGTGCATGGTAGGTCATGTTTAACGAACCTTGTAGAGTTTTTCGAGGAGGTTACCAAGAAAGTAGATGCAGGAAAGGCTGTGGATGTTGTCTACATGGACTTTAGTAAGGCCTTTGACAAGTTCCCACATGGGAGGTTAGTTCAGAAGGTTCAGACACTTGGTATCCATGGAGAGGTTGTAAACTGGGTTTGAAATTGGCTGTGTGGGAGAAGACAGAGAGTGGTAGTGGATGATTGCTTCTCAGACTGCAGGTCTGTGACTAGTGGTGTGCCTCAGGGATCTGTGCTGGGACCATTGTTGTTTGTTGTCTATATCAATGATTTGGATGATAATGTGGTGAATTGGATCAGCAAGTTTGCTGATGACACTAAGATTGGAGGCATTGTGGACAGTGAGGAAGGCTTTCAAAGCTTGCAGAGGGATCTGGACCAACTGGAAAAATGGGCCAGAAAATGGCAGATGGAATTTAATGTGGAAAAGTGTGAGGTGTTAATTTTGGAAGGTCAAACCAAGGTAGGACATACACAGTAAATGGTAGGGCACTGAGGAGTGTGGAGGAACAAAGGGATCTGGGAGTTCAGATACATAATTCCCTGAAAGTGGCATCACAGGTAGACAGGGTTGTAAAGAAAGCTTTTGGCATACTGACCTTCAAAAATCAAAGTATTGAGTATAGGAGTTGGGATGTTATGGTGAGGTTGCATAAGACATTGGTGAGGCCAACTTTGGAGTATTGTGTGCAGTTCTGGTCACCTAACTACAGGAAGGATATCAGTAAGATTGAGACAGTGCAGAGAAGATTTACTAGGATGTTGCCGGGTCTTAAGGAGTTGAGTTACAGGAAAAGCTTAAACAGGTTAGGTCTTTATTCCTTGGAGTATAGAAGAATGAGGGGAGATATGATAGAAGTTTACAAAATTATGAGGGGTATGGACAGAGTAAATGCGAGTAGGCTCTTTCCACTTAGATTAGGAGAGACAAACACGAGAGGACATGGCTTTAGGGTGAAAGGGGAAAGGTTTAGGGGGAACATTAGGGGGAATTTTTTCACTCAGAGTGGTGAGAGTGTGGAACGAGCTACCATCTGATGTGGTAAATGCGGGTTCATTCTTAAGTTTTAAGAATAAATTAGATAGATACATGGATGGGAGAGGTCTGGAGGGTTATGGACTAGGTGCAGGTCAATGGGACTAGCAGAATAATATTTCGGCACAGACTAGAAGGGCCGAATGGCCTGATTTCTGAGCTGTAGTTTTCCATGGTTCTATGGTTTTCATGATCATCATTAGACTTTTAATTCCACATTTTTATTGGATTCAAATTTCACCATCTGCTGTGGTGGGATTCAAACCCAGGTCCCCAGTGAATTACTCTGGGTCTCTGCGTGACTAGTCCAGCCACAATACCACTATACGTTCGCCAATTGTAGCAATTGCAGCAAAGCACATAGACACAGTGAGATCCACAGACAGCTCTGTGATAATCAGCAGGTAATCTGTGTTCAATGTTGGTTAAGGGGTCGAATTGGAGAAGGGTTTCATCAGACAGAAGCTGATTAAGAAGGACGATGAGATATACAAAGACAGCTCACAATGCACGTGTGTAAGCACACAGTGTGATGAATAAGGTCAGTGAGCTACAAACACAAACAGCTGTGTGGGAATATGGCAGTAACAATGGAAATGTGCTTAAAAATGGTGAGGACTGTGTGCTTAATATTCAAGGACATAGTGTTCAGAAAAGATAGGGAAGGAGAAAAGGGAGCTATGGTGACAGTACTGATTATCATGCTGGAAAGAGGGGATGTCCCTGAGGGGGAAAAGACAGATTCCATTTGGTTAGAGTTAAGAAGCAAAAAGGGGATGATCACATGACAGGAGGTATTTTATAGACTCCAAATAGTGAGAGAGAGAGATAGAGGAACAAATCTGCAAGGAAATGACAGAGGTGGACAAGAGCTATAGAGTGTTGATATTGGGGATTTTAATTACCCAAATATCGATTGGGATAATGTTAGTGTAAAGGGTAATGAGGGAGACAAATTTCTGAAATATGTTCAGGAGAACGTCCCTGATCAGTAGGTTCTCAGTCCAACTAGAAAGGAGGTATTGCTGGATCTGGTAGGAATGAGGTGGGCCAAGGGAACCAAGTGTCTGAGGAGGAGCATTTGGATAAGAATGATCATTGTATCATAAGGTTTAGATTAGTAATGGAGAACAGCAATCAACAATCTAGAGTAGACGGTCTAAATGGGAAAAGGGCTAATTTCAATGGGATGAGAAAGAATAAAACCAGGGTAAAATGGAACCAAAGACTGACAGGAAAATCGGTAATGGAACAATTGGGGATCTTTAAGGAGGAGATGTTCAGGTCCAGGCTAGGTACTTTCCAAAAGTGTGAAAGGGAGAGGAACCAAAGACCATCCTTGGATGTCGGGGGAGAGAGAGAATATGATGAAATAAAAAGAGTGTGTGTGATACATGTCAGGGGAACTCTTCAAGTGAAAACCAGGTCAAATACAATAGATGGAGGGGGCAAGTGAAGAGGAAAATAAGCCCGGCAAAGAGGGAGTCTGGGGATAGAATGGCAGTTAACATAAATGGAAATCCAAAACCCTTCCACCAGCATGTAAATAGTAAGTAACAATGGGCAGTAAGAAGTGGAGTGGGTCTGATTCAGGACAGAGAGGGTGAGATATGCTTAGAGGTGCAGGGCAAGGCTAGGGTAATTAATAAGCTCTTTGTATCGATGTTTACTAAGGAAGGGGAAAAATATTGATAGAAACAGAATCATAGAGGTAACGGATGGGGTAAAAGAGAGATTGTGTTTGACGAATCGAATTGAATTTTTTGATGAAGTAATAGAGAAGGTGATGAAGGGAATGGGGTGGATTGAGGCTCATGGAATTGAAGGGTCAGCGTCCAGTTGAATAACATATTGGTTCAAGGACAGTAAGTGGTTAAGCCTTGGTAGATAGTTCTCAGACTAAGGATGACAGACAGACAGTGGTGTTCCTCAGGGTGAGGTCTGTGAGCACTGCTTATTTTGATATACTTAAAGGACTTGGGTGCCACACTATAAAAAGGGTGTGAACACGTTCGAGAGAGTGCAGACGAGGTTTACGAGAATGGTTCCGGGAATGAGACAGTTCAGTTGTGAGGAAAGATTGGAGAAGTTGGGACTGTTTTCCTTGGAGAGGAGAAGTGTCAGAGGAGACTTGATAGAAGTTTTCAAAATCTTGAGGGGTCTGGACAGAGTAGATATGGAGAAACTGTTTCCGCTCGTAAATGGATCGAGAGCCAGAGGGCACAGTTTTAAAGTGTTTTCCAAAAGAAGCGAATGTGAGGTGAGAAAAAACTTTTTCACATAGCAAGTGGTTAGGGTTTGGAATGCACGGCCTGGAAGTGTGGTGGAGGCAGGTTCAATTGAGGCATTCAAGAGGGCATTGGGTGACTATTTAAATAGAAACAATGTGCAGGGTTACGAGGAAAAGGCAGGAGATTGGCACTAAGTTAAAATGCTCAGAGAGCCGGTGCAGACACGATGGGCGGAATGGCCTCCTTCTACACCGTAACAATTCTGTGAGGACTGATTAGAATTTCAAAATTTGCCAATGGTACCAAACTGGGAGGCGTGGCGAACAGTGGGTGACAAATGAACAGCTACAGTACATAGGTTGGCAGATGGAATTTAATAGAGAGAAGTGTGAGGTGATACATTTTGGTAGAAATATCGACTAAATAGAACGATTCTAAAGAGTGTGTGTGGCAGAGGGATATTGGGTTCATTTACATCGATCTTTGTAGGTAACAGCATGTATTGAGAGCACGGTTAGTAAAGTATATAGAATCCTGGGCTTCAGAAATAGATGTATTGAGTACAAAAGCAGGGAAGTTACACTGAGCCTTTCTGAAGCTCTGGATTGTGTCCAGTTCTGGTCACCACACTTTAGGAAGGATGTGAGGGTCCTCAAGAAAGTGCAGAGGAGATTTACCAGGATGGTTCCAGGGATGGGGGGATTTTAGTTACAAGGTTTGGTTGGAGAAGCTGGAATTTTTCTCCTTGAGGGGAGATTTGATAAAAGCGTGCAAGATAATGACAAGTTTGGATCAGATAGGCAAGAAAAGGCGTTCCCATTGTCTGATGGTAGAAGGACTGGGGGACACAGATTAAAGGTTTTGAACAAGAGGCGCAGATGGAATGTAGGGAAGAACTTGTTTACAGAGCAAGTGATGATGACCGGGAACTCGCTGCCTCGAGGGTGGTGGAAGCAGATATGATGAACGATTTCAACAGGAAACTAGATGGGGACTTAAGGAAAATAAACTTGCAGGTATATGGTGATAGAGCCAGGGCACAGGATTGAGTGGATTGTTCTACAAAGAGCCAGCATGGACTCGTGACTCTATGACAGTAAGTATAAGCCCAGGACTCAAAGTGGAACTAACTTGCACTTACAAATCATATCCTGGGATATTTGCCATCCACATGGGAGGATAAATGGGGACTTCTGAAAAAGGGCAATTATGAGAATATGGTTCTCCCTCAGTACTGACCTTCAGACAGTCCACTACTCCCTCAATACTTGACCCTCCAACAATGCAGTGTTCTCTCAGTACTGACCCTCCGACAACCCACAGCTGCCTCAATACTGACCCTCCAGACAGTGCAGCACTCCCTCTGTTACTGACCCTCTGACACTGCAGCACTCCCTCTGTACTGACCCTCTGACACTGCAGCACTTCCTCAGTACTGTAGTACTGTTGCTCGGTCAATGCAGCACTCCCTCAGTACTGACCCTCCTACAATGCAGCACTCCCTCAGTACTGACCCTCCTACAGTACGGCATTCCCCCAGTTCCGTCTCTCTGACAGAGTAGTGCTCTCTCAGCAATGGCAGTGGCCAGTGCCGGCTGAGATATTATGCTTCAGACTCTTGAATGGGTTTGAACCCACAAACATCTGACTCGAGCCAATCAATTGGATATATGTTGCGTGCTCATGAGTGTCCCTCTTGAACCACTGCAGTCCATGTGGTATAGGTACACCCACAGTGCTCTTAGGGAGGGAGTTCCAGGATTTTGACCCAGCAACAGTGAAGGAACGGTGTTATATTTCCAAGTCAGAATGGTGAGTGACTTGGAGGGGAACTTCCAGGTGGTGGTGTTCCCATGTATCTGCTGCCTTTGTCCTTCTAGATGGTAGTGGTTGTGGGTTTGGAAGGTGCTGTCAAAGGAGCCTTGTAGATGGTACACACTGCTGCAACTGTGCATCAGTGGTGGAGGTTGTGATTGTTTGTGGATGTGGTGCCAATCAAGTGGGCTGCTTTGTCCTGGATGGTGTTGCGTTCTTGAGTGTTGTGGGAGCTGCACCCATCTAGGCAAGTGGGGAGTATTCCATCACACTCCTGACTTCACAGAATCACAGAATTTTAACGGCACAGGAGGAGGTATTTTGGCCCTTTGTGCCTGCACTGGCTTTCCAAATGAGCATTATGACTTGTGCCTTCTAGATGGTGGACACCAGAAGGTGAGTTACTCGTCGTAGGATTCCTAGCCTCTGACCTGCTCTTGTAGCCACAATATTTATTTGGCTAGTCCAGTTCAGTTTCTGGTCAATGATAACCACAGGATAGTGATAGTGGGGGATCAGTGAAGGTAATGCCATTTATGGCATGCCAGAGGTGATGGTTAGATTCTCTCTTGTTGGAGATGGTCATTGCCTGGCAATTGTGTGGCATGAATGTTACTTGCCACTTGTCAGCCCAAACCTGGCTATTGTCCAGGTCTTGCTGCATTTGGACATGGACTGTTTCAGTATCTGAGGAGTCACGAATGGTGCTGAACATTGTGCAATCATCAGCGAACAACCCCACTTCTGACCACCGACGCACAGTAGCAACAGTGTGTACCATCCACAAGGTGCACTGCAGGAACTCACTAAGCCTCCTCAGACAGCACCTTCTAAACCCACTCCCATCTAGAAGGACAAGGGCAGGAGACACATGGGAACACCACCACCTGGAAGTTCCCCTCCAAGTCGCTCACGATCCTGACTTGGAAATACATCACCATTCCTTCACTGTCGCTGGGTCAAAATCCTGGAACTCCCTCCCTAACAGCACTGTGGGTGTACCTACACCGCATGGACTGCAATGGGTCAAGAAGGCAGCTCACCACCACCTTCTCAAGGGCAACGAGGAATGGGCAATAAATGCTAGTCAAGGACACCCACATTCCTTGAATGAATAAAAGAAACCTGTGATGACTGACCTCCAACAACCACAACTATCTTCCTTTGTGCTAGGTATGACTCCAACCAGCAGAGAGTTTCCCCCCCTGATTTCCATTGACTCCAGTTTTACGAGAGCTCCTTGATGCCACATTCGGTCAAATGCGGGTAATTGGTTGGGTTGGACTTGTCCTGCTTTTTGTGTACCTGGGCAATTTTCCACATAGCTGGGTAGATGCCAGTGTTGTAGCTGTGCTGGAACAGCTTGGCTAGGGACACAGCAAGTTCTGGAGCCCAAGTCTTCAGTACCATTGCTGGAATATTGTCAGGGCCCATAGCCTTTGCTGTATCCAGTGTTCAGCCATTTCTTGATATCATGTGAAGTCAATCGAATTGGCTGAAACTGGCATCTGTGGTGCTGGGGATCTCTGGAGGAGGCTGAGATGGATCATCCACTTGGCACTTCTGGCTGAAGATTGTTGCGAATGCTTCAGCCTTATGTTTTGCACTGATGTGTTGGGCTCTTCCATCACTGAGGGTGGTGATATTTGTGGACCCTCCTCCAGTGAGTTGCTTAATTGTCCAGCACCATTCATGACTGGATGTAGCAGGACTGCAGAGCTTAGATCTGATCCATTTTTTGTGGGATCGCTTAGCCCTATCACTTGCTGCTTTCCTGTTTGGCACGCAAGTAGGACTGTGTTATAGCTTCAGCAGGTTTTTCACCTCATTTTTAGGTTTGCCTGGCGCTGCTCCTGACATGCCCTCCTGCACTCTTCATTAAACCAGGTTGATCCCCTGGCTTGACGGTAATGGCCAGTGGGGGATATGCCGGGTCATGAGGTTACAGATTGTGGTTGAGTACAATTCTGCTGCTGCTGATGGCCCATAGTGCCTCATGGATGCCCTGTTTTGGGTTGCTAGATTTGTTCAAGACATATCCCATTTAGAGATTTGGCCCATTGAGTCTGCTTTGCCTCAGTTGACAAGCGATCCAACTAATCTCACTACCTGCTGTTTGTCTCACATTTTTTCTCCTTCAAGTATTTGTCCAATTTCCCATTTGCAAGTTCCTAGTGAATCAGCTTCCACTGCCCTTTCAGATCACAATAACTCACTGTCTAAAACACATGGTCCCTCATCTCCCCCTCTGGTTCATTTGTTAAATCTGTTCTGATGAAAGATCATCGACATAAACATGAGTTCTGTTTCTCTGCACAGAAGCTGCCTGACCTGCTGAATATTTCCAGCATTTTTTTTTCTATTTTCAATTCACATTTCCAGCCTCTGTCACATTTTGATTTTGTGTGAACTTTAATCTATGTCCATCTGGTTCCTGGCCCCCCCTGCCAGTAGAAATAGTTTCTCCTTACTGACTTTATCCAGATCCTTCCCGATCTTGAACCTCGATTCCATCTACCCTTAACCTTCTCTGCTGTCAGAAGAACAATCCCACCTTCTCCAGTCTCCCCACATGCAAAGGTTAAGCAGGCAGACGACAGTGCATCCTGGAAGCGATGGATACTGCAGTCACAGTGTGCCGCTGCTGGAGCGTGTTCAATGGTTGAGTACGTTCTCCAAACCGATGACATTTCCTCCATCTTCACACCCTGTCTTGGCAGGCGAACTCGAAGCCAACATCACATTGAGTTTGCTCCTGCATGTGGGACACCAGAAGGGGAGGGCCATCTTCCAGAGCTTGTCCAGGACCCTGCAGCTCTCCACTGTGAAGTAGATATATCAGGACCACTCCATCACCTTACCGGTGAGAACATTCAAGCATTTCACCCAGCACAGCGTCACAGTGTAATTTATTTAGACAGCATGGATCAGAAGTCAGCTGGAGGATTCAGTATGATTCTGGGCACTGTAAGAGAGTCCTGCACTGTCGGACGGTCTGTACTGAGGGAGTGCTGCACTGTTGGAGGGTCTGTACTGAGGGAGTGCTGCACTGTCAGAGGGTCTGTACTGAGGGAGTACTGCACTGTCGGAGGGTCTGTACTGAGGGAGTGCTGCATTGTCGGAGGGTCTGTACTGAGGGAGTGCTGCACTGTCGGAGGGTCTGTACTGAGGGAGTGCTGCACTGTCAGAGGGTCTGTACTGAGGGAGTGCTGCACTGTCGGAGGGTCTGTACTGAGGGAGTACTGCACTGTCGGAGGGTCTGTACTGAGGGAGTGCTGCATTGTCAGAGGGTCTGTACTGAGGGAGTACTGCACTGTCGGAGGGTCAGTACTGAGGGAGTGCTGCACTGTCGGATGGTCAGTACTGAGGGAGTGCTGCACTGTCAGAGGGTCTGTACTGAGGGAGTGCTGCACTGTCGGATGGTCAGTACTGAGGGGGTGCTGCACTGTAAGAGGGTCAGTGCTGAGGGAATGCGGCACTGTAAGAGGGTCAGTACACAGTGAGTGCTGCACTGTCGCAGATGCTATCTTTCAAATTAGACCATATAAATGAAAGGCCTTAGCTGCTTTCTCAGCTCGATGGTAATTGCCTGAACAGCCGCGTTCTACCACATCCTGTCTCAGCATAAACCCCTCAGAACATCTCAAAGATAGTCACAGCCAAAGAAATGTTGACTTTTTAAGTGTTTTCATTCTTGTTATGTACATTAAATTGAACATAGTAAAATCTCAAACAGCAGTATAATAACATCCAGTAATTATCAGATCATAACAATGTATTTATCAAATGCTTAATTCTGTAATGAGTTTTTAACATTTAACAAGTACGAATAAACTGACTTTATTTCAGTTCCCAGCCTTTCAAAGCACGAGACATTCCTCGCTACTCTTAACTGCAGCCCTGGAAAATTCAAGAGCAGTTGTGACAATGTGGAGTTCAAGGTTTCTGACTTTCTCAATGTTTATTGTTTCTCCCTCTCACAGAATTGTGTCAAGAATTACTTTGATCCGATCAAGTTCTCACTCAACTTCACTCTGCCTGGTGAGGTCATTCCTGGGATCAACAGGCTCTCAATAAATACAGCAAAACAAGGCAGATGTACAAGGTACAGGGTAACAGGATTAACATCAGTAGAGATACAGTCAGTAACACAGGGAGCTGGGGGAGAGGAGTTACTGAGCGACAGTGTGAGGGAGCGGGATTAACATCAGTAGAGATACAGTATTTTAGACAGGATGCTGGGTGTAGGCCATATTGAGTGACTTTGTGTGACATGCTGAGATGGAGTAGGAGCAGACACACTCAGCACTTATTTCACTGTTGCAGCTCCCATTGAAGAAGGGCTATGGTGGATAATCTGAGGGTCTTCTTCAACTTCTCAGGATAAGACTGGCAATCATTCCCTTGTTCACTTATTCTGGGTGTGAAGGGTCAAGGGTTAAGCAAAATCCTATCTCCACAATGAAATAATATAAATTTTACTCCCTTTTGACACACACCTTGCTTCAGCAGAATGAAGGAGGACCATGTGGCTCTCCCCCTGCCCGAGGTTTCACACAGCAACAGGCGGTGGCCATTCAGTCCTCTAAAATTTAACACAGGAACAGGTGGAAGCACCAGGGCAAAGCAGCCCCGCTAGCTTAGCTCCCCATCCACAAACAGTCACTCCCTCCACCACCGACATCCACAAACAGTCACTCCCTCCACCACCGACAGTGGCAGCAGTGTGTACCATCTACAAGTTGCATTGCAGGAATTCACCAAGGCTCCTTCGAAAGCACCTACCAAACCCACAACCACTACCATCTAGAAGGACAAGGGCAGCAGATAGATGGGAACACCACCACCTGGAAGTTTTGCTCCAAGTCACTCACCATCCTGACTTGGAAATATATCGCCGTTCCTTCACTGTCACTGGGTCAAAATCCTAGAAATCTCTTCCTAACAGCACTGTGGGTGTACCTACACCACATGGACTGCAGCGGTTCAAGAAGGCAGCTCACCACCACCTTCTCAAGGGCAACTAGGGATGGGTAATAAATGTTGGTCCAGCCACTATGGCCCATATTTGATGAATGAATTTTTTTTAAAAAGGCCAGAAACAAAAACAGAAAATGCTGGAAAAACTCAGGTCTGGCAGCATCTGTGGAGGGAGAAACAGAATTACCGTTCCGAGTCCATATGACCCTTGTTCAGAGCTGAAGAGAAGTGGAAATGTAATGAAATTTATACTGTTTAAGGGTGGTGGTGGGGGGGGGGGGTGGTGGTGGGACAGGTGGAGCTGGATAGAAGATCAGCAATAGGTGGGGGCAAAGGAGGGATTGACAAAGATGTCACAAACTAAAGGACAAAGAGAGTGTTAATGGTAGTGGTTAGGGCTAAATAAGGTGCTGATAGTGGCAAAGGTAAGAAAGCAGAATGTGATAATAGCAGAATAAGGGCCAGCACTCTGAAAAGAACAACATGAACAAGTAACAGATGGCCCTTTTGGGGATATGGTGGGGAAAAAAAGGATAGAAAATGGGATAGAAGGCGGGATAAAAAAGGGGATAAAACCATGGATAAATGAATAAAAATAAAAATAAGTGGATAGAAAATAAAAATGAATGTAGAAAGAAGAGGATTAAATAGGAGTGAGGATAGAGAAGAGAGTTCATGGTCTAAAATTGTTGAACTCAATGTTAAGTCCGGAAGGCTGTAAAGTGCCTAGTCGGAAGATGAGGTGCTGTTCCTCCAGTTTGCGTTGGGCTTCACTGGAACAATGCAGCAGGCCAAGGACAGACATGTGGGCATGAGAGCAGGGTGGAGTGTTAAAATGGCAAGCGACAGGGAGGTCTGGGTCATGCTTGCGGACAGACCGAAGGTGTTCTGCAAAGCGGTCGCCCAGTCTGCGTTTGGTCTCTCCAGTGTAGAGGAAACCGCATTGGGAGAAGCGAATGCAGTAGACTAAATTGAAGGAGGTACAAGTGAAATGCTGCTTCACTTGAAAGGAGTGTCTGGGCCCTTGGACAGTGAGAAAGGAAGAGGTAAAGAGGCAGGTATTGCACTTTCTGCGATTGCATGGGAGGGTGATGAGGTGTAGGGGGTGATGGAGGAGTGGACCAAGGTGTCCCAGAGGGAATGATCCCAAAAGAGTGGTGGCAAAGGGAGTGAAGGGAAAATGTGTTTGGTGGTGGCATCATGCTGGAGTTGGCGGAAATGGCGAAGGATGATCCTTTGAATGCGGAGGCTGGTGGGGTGAAAGTGAGGACAAGGGAGTCCCTATCATGTTTCCGGGAGGGAGGAGAAGACATGAAGGCAGATGCACGGGAGATGGCTCAGACAGAGTACAAGGCCCTGTTAACCACCGTGGGTGGGAAACATCAGTTAAGGAAGAAGGAAGGCATGTCAGAGGACCTGTTTTTGAAAGTGGCATCATCAGAACAGAAGGAGGTGAAGGAACTGAGAGAATGGGATGGAGTCCTTACAGGAAGCGGGATGTGAGGAGCTGTAGTCGAAGTAGCTGTGGGAGTTGGTAGGCTTGTAATGAGTTTTGGTGGACTATCACCAGAAATGCAGATCGAGAAGGTCAAAGAAGGGCAGGGAACTGTTGAGGATGGATCATGTGAAGGTGATAGAGGGGTGAAAATTCCAGGGGTTGGGGGGAAGGGTGGGGAGGGGGTTTGGTGAAGGATAGGAGAGGAAAGGAGGTGTTTGTTCTATATTTCTCATTCCATAGGAATTAGTTTTTGCTCTACTACAGGGAACTGTTTGGTGAGTATCTGGTAAGTTGGTAAGTTCTATTCTATCCCTAACGTTTAAATTAGTACACAAATTTGTGGTAAAGTTAATAAAATATATAAGAAAGCAACATAAATAAGTGAATAATATAATTAAGTAATTATTTAAAACACATTATGGATGGCAGGGCAGGTGATGTGTCAAGGCTGCAGCATGTGGGAACTCCTGGATAACATTGTGATCCCTGCAAACGTGTTCGCTCTGAAGCATTTGCATCTTGAGGAACTTTGGTTCAGTGTCATTGAGCTGGAGGCTGAGCTGCAGCCACTGCGACATATCAGGGAGGGTGAAAGTTATCCGGATGCTTTATACCAAGAGGCAGTCATACCACTTGGGGTAGGATCTTTTGATTTGGTCAGGGGCAAGATGGTGTGACTGCGAGTGAAGCAGGTATGTGGACCCAGTGGGCAGGAGTGCAAGAGTGAGAGTCTGCAATTCTGCAATAGGTTTAAAGTTCTCTCAGCTTGTCTGGATGAGAGTGGGGCAGCAGGGTGGATGAGCAAACTGACCATGGCACTGTGGTACAGGAAGCCATCCAACAGGGGGGAGCAACAAGGAATGTCGTGTAAATAGGGGACAGTATAGTGAGGGGTCTTGACACTGTTCTCTGTAGCAAACAGCGAGAGTCCAGATGGGTTTTCTGTCTACACGGTGTCAGGGTTCAGGACACCTGCTCAGTGCTGGGAAGGAACTTGCAGTGGGAGAGTGAGGATCCAGAGGTTGTGGTCCATGTAGGTGCCAATGACATAGGCAGGATGTGGAAGGAGGATCTGTATTGTCATTATGAAGAACTAAGCACAAATTAAGAAGCAAAACCTCAAAGATAATAATTTCTGGATTATTACCTGAGCCCCATGCAAATTGGCATAGGACAAATAAGATTAGAGTGATGAATGTGTGGCTCAAAGACTGGTGTGGGAGAAGTGGGTTCCAGTTTGTGGGGCACTGGCACCAGTATTGGGGAAAGTGAGATTTGTATCATTGGGATGATCTACACCTCAACCGTGCTGGGGCTGATATAGAGAAGGTCAAGGTTAGGTCAAGGTTAGGCGAGCTGCCTAACTAGGGAAGTGGGGGGGGTGCTTTAAACTGAATCATGGGGGCAGGGGATCAAATTTGGGAAGATGTGATAAACCAAAGAGTAGAGACAAGAGAAACCATATTAATATGGGAAATAATAAACAGACTGTGGCAGGAAGGTACAGAGAGTACAAATCTAAGAGTAAATCAGCACATAAGGTTAGATACTATAAAAATAAAAGCACAGAACTAAAGGCTCTGTATCTAAATATAATATTCCAAAATTCCCTGGATTCTGGAAAGATTCCAGTGGATTGGAAAAATGCTAATGTAACGCCCTTATTCAAAAAGGGGGGGAGGAAGAAAGTAGGAAACTATAGACCAGTTAGTTTAACGTCTGTCATTGGGAAATTGTTGGAATCCATTATTAAGGAAGTAGTAATGGGGCATTTGGAAAGTCAAAATGCAATCCATCAGAGTCAGCATGGTTTTATGAAGATTAAATCATGTTTGACTAATTTGCTAGAGTTCTTTGAAGATGTGACAAGCAAAGTGGATAATGGGGATCCTGTAGATGTAGTATATCTGGACTTCCAGAAGGCCTTTGATAAGGTGCCGCACAAAAGATTAATGCACAAGATAAGATCACACAGAGTTAGGGGTAATATATTAGCTTGGATAGAGGATTGGCTAACCAACAGAAAGCAGAGAGTCGGGATAAATGGGTCTTTTTCTGGATGGCAAGTTGTAACTAGTGGTGTGCCACAGGGTTCGGTCCTTGGGCCCCAACTATTTACAATCTATATTAATGACTTGGATTCAGGGATAGAAGATTCTATAGCTAAATTTGCAGAAGACACCAAACTAGGTGGGAAAGTAAGTTGCAATGAAGAAATAAGAAATTTACAAATGGATTTGGACAGGTTAGGTGAATGGGCCAAAATTTGGAGATGGAGTTTAACGTGGATAAGTGTGAGGTTATCCATTTTGGTCGAAAGAATAAAAAGGCTACTTGTTATTTAAATGGAGAGAAACTTCAGAACGCATCAGTGTAAAGGGATCTGGGTGTCCTTGTGCATGAATCGCTGAAAGCTAGTATTCAGGTACAGCAGGTAATAAGGAAGGTAAATGGAATTTTGGCATTTATTGCTAAAGGAATAGAATATAAAAATAGGGAAGTGTTGTTGCAACTGTACAAGGCATTGGTGAGACTGCACCTGGAGTACTGTGCACAGTTTTGGTCCCTTTACTTGAGGAAGGATGTAGTTGCATTGGAGGCGGTTCAGAGGGGGCTCACTAGATTGATTCCAGAGATACGGGGCTTGTCTTACGAGGAGAGATTGAGCAGTTTAGGCCTATACTAGCTAGAGTTTAGAAGGATGAGAGGAGATCTAATTGAGGTATATAAGATGCTAAAGGGGATAGACAAAGTAGACGTGGAGCAGATGTTTCCCTTGTGGGGCACTCTAGAATGAGAGGCCATAGTTTTAGGCTAAGGGGTGGTAGATTTAAATCAGAGATGAGGAGGAAATACTTTTTTCAAAAGGTCGTGAATCTGTGGAATTCGCTACCTCAGAGTGCAGTGGATGCCGGGACGCTGAATAAATTTAAGGAGATAGACAGATTTTTAATCAGTAACAGGTTGAAAGGTTATGGGGAGAGGGCGGGAAATTGGAGGTGAGGCTGAAATGAGATCAGCCATGATTGTAATGAATGGTGGGGCAGGCTCGAGGGGCTGAATTCCCTACTCCTGCTTCTAGTTATTATGTTCTTATGTTCTTAAATGCAGGTAGCATTCGAAACAAAATGGATGAGCTGATAGCACAAATAGAAATAAATAAATACGATCTGATAGCCATTACAGAGACATGGTTACAGGATGCCCTAGATTGGAACTTGAGTAGTGAAGAGTATGTGACATTTAGGAAGGGCAGGTAGTTAAGAGAAGGTGGAGGGTGGCTCTGTTAGTTAATGATGGTATTAGCACGTTAAAGAGGGATGGCCTAAGTTCAGGGAACCAGAATGTAGAAGCGGTTTGGGTTGAGATGAGGAATGATAAAAGCAAGAAGTCACTTGCAGAAGTGGTGTATAGTCCCCCTAATTCTAATGAATTGTAATTGTAAGACAAAGTTTAAAGAGATAATGGGAGCTGGCCAGAAAGGTACAGCAACATTCATGTGGGATTTTAATACAGCAACATTCATGTGGGATTTTAATACAGCAACATTCATGTGGGATTTTAATCTACATATAGACTGGGAAAATCAGATGGGCAAAGGTTGCGTGGGTAAGGAGTTCATAGAATGTTTTCGGAATAGTTTCTTAGAACAGCATGTACTGGAGCCAACCAGAGAGCAGGCTATACTAGACCTGGTAATGAGCAATGAGATAAGATTAATTGATAACCTCCTAGTGAAGGCACCCCTAGGTAACAGCGATCATAATATGATTGAATTTTACATTCATTTTGAGGGAGAGACAGTGCATCCAAGACTAGCATTTTAAACTTAAATAAAGACAATAATGGGGTGATGAAATTGGAGCAAGCTATAATGAACTGGCAAATGAGCTTAAGGGATAGGCCAATATAGATTCAGTGACAGACATTTAAAGGATATTTCAGAATACACAAACTAGATACAATCCAATAAGAAAGAAACATTCCAAGTGGAGGGCCCACTATCCGTGGTTAACTAAAAAAGTTAAAGACAGTATCAAACTTTATATAGTTACACAAAGACGGGTGGCAGGTCAGAAGATTGGAAAGAATATAAAGAACAGCAAAAAATGACAAAAAGATCAATGGAGAGGGAAAAATTAGAACATGAGAGAAAGCTAGTTAGTAACATAAAGCTAGTTAGTAACATAAAGCTAGTTAGTAACATAAAGCTAGTTAGTAATATAAAGATTGCTAGTAATATAAAGCTAGCTAGTAATATAAAGATGGCTAACTTTTTAAAAATTTGTTCATGATCCCTAATTGCCCTTGTTCAGAGGGCATTCAGGAGGCAACCTCATTGCTGTGGGTCTGGAGTCACATGTAGGCCAGACCAGGTAAGGATGGCAGATTTCCTTCCCTAAAGGGCATTAGTGAACCAGATAGGTTTTTACAACAATCAGCGATGGTTTCTTGGTCATCATCAGACTTTGAATTCCAGATTCATTACTATTGAATTCAAATTTCACCATCTGCTGTGGTGGGATTCAAACCCGGGTTTCCAGCCTTGGGTCTCTGAAAGACTAGTCAGTGACAATACCACAATGTCACCACCTTCTCGTAAGAGTTTCTGTAGATATTTAAAAAAAGACTTAACAAAGTGAGCGATGGTCCTATAGAGAGTGCATCTGGGGAATCGATAATGGAAAGTAGGGAGATGGCGGATGAATTGAACAAGTATTTTGCTTCAGTTTTCACTATAGAGAACACAAGTAACATCCCAGAAATAGCTGTAAATCAGGAAATGGAAGGGAGGAAGGAACTCGGGCAAGTTACAATCACCAGGGAAGTGGTATTGAGCAAATTCATGGAGCTGCGGGCTGACAAATCCCCAGGTCCAGATGGACTTCACCCTAAGGTCTTGAAAGAAATGGCGCGTGAGGTAGTTGATGCAGTGGTTTTAATTTTCCAAAATTCCTTAGATTCGGGGAAGGTTCCATTAGATTGGAAAATAGCAAATGTAACTCCTTTATTCAAAAAGGGAGAGAGACAGAAAGCAGGAAACTACAGGCTAGTTAGCCTAACATCTGTCATAGGGAACATGTTAGAAACTATTATTAAAGATGTTATAGCAGGGCACTTAGAAAAATTCAAGGCAATCAGGCAGAGTCAACATGGTTTTGTAAAAGGGAAATCATGTTTAACCAGTTTATTGGAGTTCCTTGGAGTCACATATGTTGCAGACAAAGGGGATGTACTTTGATGTGGCAGTTTATCAAATGCCTTCTGGAAATCTAAAGTTATTACAGAAAGTAAAAGCTCATGGTGAAGGGCGTAAGATATTGTAAGGGATAGAAGTTTAGCTCACTAATAGGAAGCAGAGAGTTGGCATAAATGGGTATTTTTCTGCTGTGACTAGGGATCAGTGCTGGGGCTTCAACATTTTACAATTTATATGAATGACTTGGATGAAGGGACTGAAGGAACGGTAGCTAAATTTGCTGATGACACAAAGATAGGTAAGAAAGTAAATTGTGAAGAGGATGTAAGGATGCTGCAAAGTGACATATATAGGTTGAGTAAATGGGCAAAGATCTGGCAAGTGGAGTATAAAATGGACAAATGTGAAATGGTTCATTTTGGCAGGAAGAATAACAAATATCTAAATGTTGTGAGATTGCAGAGATCTGAGAGATTCGGAGGGATCTGGGTGTCCTAGTGCATGAATCTGTTAGGAAGTAGAGATAGTTTAAATAAGTTATATTGGTATTTGTAGGTGTTAGAAATGAGTTTTAAAGTTTTAAGTTTGATTTGTATTTCTGTTTCCATGAGTTAAGAAAAGTTTTAGCTTCACTTTTTAAAAAGGTATCTGCGTCTCAGATGAGAGTTTTATGATGCAAGCTAAGTTGAACAAATAAGAATAGAGGAATTGGGCTGTTGCTGAGCAACAGGAGTCCAGAGAGGCACATCCCTCCCACAGACACACACAGAAAAACTAAAGAAACGACAGTTTTAAGTTCAGTTTGAAGCCAAAACCCCAAAAGGGACTGGGCACTGGGAGAGGGAATTGCAGATTTCCCAAAAGAACCACAAGGTTCCAAGGCCAAAGGAGTGAGACAGAAACAGGGGAAAGTCCTAAGCAGACCTTCCAGTAAAAGGGAAGGATAGGAATCTAGAAAAGTTCCTGTTATTGAAGTTGAGTGAGGGGCCGAGAGGAAGGCTCCAACCCTCAAATTTTAAGGGACAAAGGCTGCAGAAAGCAGGTTTAAAATGAGGATAGCTTGCAAGAGACAACTGAAGGTCTTTAACTCTTGCTTTGGGCATGTGAAGCAGTGGTAAACTGTTGTTGGCTGAGTTGGTAAGAGCATGTGCATGGAAGACAAATTGAATGCATGTGGTGACCCAGGGAAGAGGAACATTGGAAGGAGAGTTCGAAACCCAGGAGGTGAGCCCTTGTGGAAGGCATCTGAGAGAAAGTGGCGTCTGGGAGAAAGCAAGTTCTTGGAGAGTGGAGATTGGAAACCCTCCAGTGAAGGCAGAGTTCAGTGAGCCTGGTTGGGTCACTATGTGATAGGCATCTGGGGGGAGTTGAGGAGAGACCTATAGCATCTCGATGAGGTGGCATCTGCCACTTAGTTTCAGAATGTGGTGCCTATTGGTTTACATGGTTTACGTGTACATTAGAGTATAAGATAGCTTTTGTATGTTATCTGTATATATCTGTGACGGTATAGGTGTGGATGAAGGAGTATTGTAACATAGTTCATCTTTTCTTATTTAATAAGTGTTTTATTTTTTTAAGTTCATCAGCTGACTCCATGAGTTCATAGTATATTCAGGACATATTTCTTAGAGCAGCATGTTCTAGAACCAACCAGGGATCAGGCTGGGGCATAATTAATTAATAACCTCACAATAAAGGGGCCTCTCGTGATCATAACATGAATGAATTTTACTTTGTTTCTTTTTTGGTGGGAGGAGGTGGTAGGAGTGGGCCTTAGACTTGTGTTTTAAATATAAATAATGTTAATTAAAAGTGTTATGACACAGCAGTTGGTAAAGCTGAGTTATTTAAAAATCCCAGAGGTAAACTTAAAAATATAGGTTATGACAATTGTTTTAAGTGGTATATTTGAGATGCAGCTCTAAATTCAGGAATCAGACCACCAGTTCGAGGTTTTATATCAAATTACATGAGACATTTATTAATTTACACAAATTAAACATATACACATGGCTACAAATTACTACAATCATAATTCCCAAACTAATCTCCACTAAGGCAACAACAACCTATAGACTTTCAGCAGACACCAGGCAAAGTATTTTCACCTTACAAATTCAAAATGAGGTTCCTTTGCAGACATAATGGTGGGCTTACAGCTGCTGTGACCTTACATTGCCTCTGCCCTGCACACACAAAACTGCTGTCTGTTATACTCAGCACATCTCATTGAATGTAAATTCTCATTGTATCACCAGCATCTTTGAACTCCACCTCTTCTAATAATAAACCCCCTTTCATAGTACCAATTTTATTAGTAATATAAATATTGCTTGGTCTCTGCTAGCTAGGTGCCAGATTTCATTCCCCTTCTTGAATGCTCTATTCAACAAAATGCAAATGCATGCTTTCTCTCTTACATCTCAAAACTAGTTTCCATCAAAGCACCCACACTAGGTGGCTTTAATCCAATTAAGGCACACCCACAGACTAAACCTCTATTTTAAAAAATAATTTCCAATAGCACAAGGATACGAAAGCAAAGCTGGCTTACGTGAACTGGAAATTATGTGAAGGGAGGTGCAGTAGCAATGCAGTGGCTCACATTTACAAAGATATTTCAGAGCATTATCAGAGGGCTAAGACCTCGCACTCTATATTTTTATAATATATATATAATATACAAACACCTCATGGCTAATTTCTAAAATTTTCAAAAATTGGACAAAGACCTTTTAAAGTGGCTGAAGCTCTGTCTGTCTGTTTGTCTGACCCTCAAACAAAAAGAGCTACTATGGCAGGTTCAAAGGAACTGACACTTCGTTACCTTTGAATATTCCTGAACAAACCCCTGTGGGCTGCAGAGATCAAACTCAAAGGAAACTATACAAAGGTCATCTGCATTTCATAAACCAAGCCTGGTCAACCAGAGTCAATTCATCTGCTAGGACAAAGGAGTCCACAACCTCCCTTTAAGACTTAATGGTTGGAACATTGCGTTCCAGGGATCCAGACAAAGGCTTTGACAAAGGGTGTATATCCCTAAGTGGAGAGGTGGGAGTCATGTGACATGAGCCCCAAGATGGCAGAACCAGTGATATTGCCTTATGGAGCTGCAAAGCTCAGTCTGCCATCTTTCCATCTACCTAGCAGCAGTACAGAAAAAGGCTCTGTCCAGGTTTGAATGCCTGGCCCCCATCTACACAGTTTCTACTCGAACCTCAGTATCCTTGCCTACAAAAGTGATTCATCTCTGCAAGTCTACCTTATCGTAGAAGTCAACTCTACTGGAAAAGTGAATTAGTTAGCATCAGTTTTCAACCTGCCAACCTCCACTTCCGGACTGTGAACTCACATGAAACAATAATTCTTTTCTGTGATCTTTGTCCGGTAAATTTTTCATTCTCTGTCCCTCTTTTACTCTAGGATTGAAAATCAGTCTATGTTGTTACCCTACCCCTGCATTTGTGTGCGTACAAAAATAATCTAACACTCTGAGTTCATCCTGTCATGAGTTGCTGTGGGGTTATAAATAGAAATTGCGTCACACTGAAATCGAGGAGTTGGGAAACACACCAGGAAGAAGCAATCAAAACACCTGTCTATGGCTGGGTAGTGAAAGGAGAGATCAGGGCTGTTTAAATTAACCCCACCCTCCTGTCTGTAAAAACACTCAGCAGAAGGACATTTCAGTGAGAAAGAAAGTCTCTCAGAGAAGGATGCATCATCTGTGACTAATATTCAATTCCGTGAAGAATTGTGGTAGGTCAGAAGGTTGGGCAGAATTTTTAAAATCAGCAAAGAATGACTAAAAAATATAATGTTGGAAAAATGAGAGTATGAGAGAAAATGAGAGAGGAAGATAAAAGCAGATAGTAAGAGTTACGACAAATATTTAAAAAGGAAAAGAGTAATGGGTCCCCCCAAGAGCGAGTCTGGGGAATTAGTGAGAAATAAGGAAATGGTGGAAGTAGCGAACAGATATTTTATGTCTGTCTTGACACAAGAAAACCCGGAAATATTTGTAAATCAAGGGATCCTGGAAAGGTTCCATCAGATTGAAAAATAGGAAATCTAACTCCTGAAAGTAAGAAACCGTAGGCCAGTTAGCCTAACATCTGTTAGAGAAAATGTTAGAATCTATTATTAAGGAGATTATAACAGGGCATTTAGAAAAATCTTAATGCAATCAAGAAGAGTCAAAATGTTTTGTGAAAGGGAATCATGTCTAATTTAGTGGAGTTGTTTGAAGAAGTCACAAGCAACATGGGTAAAGGGGAACCTTTGTGGTAAAGTTGGAATTTCTAAAGGCATTTGAAAAGGTGCCACACAAAATAAGGACTCATGGTGTAAGGGGTAATATATTATCCTGGAAAGAGGATTGGTTAGCTAACAGGAAGCAGGGAATATGGATAAATGGGTAATTTTCAGATTGGCAAGATGTGATGAGTGGAGTGCCACAGGAATCAGTACTGGAGCCTTAACTATTTACAATCTATGTCAGTGACTTGGATGAAGGGACCAAATGTATGGTTGCTCCATTTACTGATGACACAAAAGTAGAAGAGTAAGTTGTGAAGACGACATAAGGAGTCTGCAAAGGGTAATAGATAGGTTAAGTGAGTTGGCAAAAATTGGGCAGATGGAGTAAAATGTGAACTTGTCCACTTTGGCAGGAAGAATAGAAAAGCAGCAAATTATTTAAATGGAAAGAGATTGCAGAACTCAGAGGTACAGAGGAATCTGGGTGTCCTGGTACATAAATCATAAAAAGTTAATATGCAGGTACAGCAAATGGTTAGGAAGCCAAGTGGAATGTTGGTGTTTATTGCAAGCAGAAGGGTGTATGAAAGTAGGGATAATTCGCTGCAGCCGGTGAGACCACATTTGGAGTGCTGGGTACAGTTTTGGTGTCCTTAGATGTGTTAGCAGTTCAGAGAACTGCAGAATCTCGGAATTATCATGGTGCAGGAGGAGACCATTTGGCCCATCATGTCTGCACTGACTCTCTGAGTGAGCATTATGAGTAGGTACCATTCTTCTGCATCCCCCCCCCCCGCCGTAACCCTGCACATTGTTTCTATTTAAATAATCATCCAATGCCCTCTAGAATTCCTGCCTCCACCACACTTCCATGCAGTGCATTCTAAATCCTAACTACTCATTGTATGAAAAAGTTTTTTCTCACCTCACATTTGCTTCTTTTGCAAAACACTTTAAATCTGTGCCTCCTCGTTCTTGAACCTTATCTGAACAGTAACAGTTTCTTCCCATCTATTCTGTCCAGGCCCTTCATGATTTTGAAAACTTCTATCAAAACTCCTCTTAGCCTTCTCCTCTCCAAGGAAAACGGTGCCAATTTCTCCAATCTATCATCGGAACTGAAGTTTCTCATCCCTGGAACTATTCTTGTAAATCCTCTCTCCAATGCATTCACATCCTTCCGATAGTGTGGTGTCCAGAACTGTATATTATACTCCAGCTGAGGTCTAACTAGTGTCTTATATAAGCTCAGCATAGCCTCCTTGCTCTTGTAGTCTATGCTCCTATTAATAAAGCCAGTACACTAAATGCTTTATTAACTTCTCTCTCCACCTGTCCTGGCACCTTCCGTGAGCTATCCACATATATATATATATACAGGTCTCTCTGCTCCTACACACCCTTAAGAATTGAACCCCTTATTTTGGACTGTCCATGTTCTTCTTACCAAAATGAATCACTTTGCATTTCTCCACATTGAACTTCATCTGCCACCTATCTGTCCATTCCACCATCTTGTCTATATCCTTTTGAAATTCTATTCTGTCCTCCTCACAGTTTACAATGCTTCCAAGTTTTGTGTCATCTGCAAACTTTGAAATTGTCCTCTAAACCCCAAGATCTAGATCATTTATATATATCAGGAAAAGTAATGGTCCCAATACCAACCCCCCAGGGAACTCCACTACAAACCTTCCTCCAGCCTAAAAAATATCCACTGGCCATTACTCAGCCAATTTTGCATCCACATTGCTACTGTCCCTTTTATTCAACGAGTAATAACTTTTCTCACAAGCCTGTTATGTGACACTGTATCAAATGCTTTTTGAAAGTCCATGTACACCACATCAACAGCATTACCCTCATCGACCTTTTCTGTTGCCTCTTCAAAAAACCCTAGCAAGTTAGTTAAACAACATTTCCCCTTCAGAAATCCATGCTGGAACTCCTTAATCAGCCCACATTTTTTCATGTGACTGCTAATTCTATCCCGAATAATTGTCTCTAGAAGCTTCCCTAGTTAAACTGACTAGGCCACTCAGCTGCTACCTGGGATGGGGTTGGGTTATCTTACGAGGGAAGGTTAGGCCTGTACCCACTGGAGTTTACAATGAGAGGTGATCTTATTGAAACATATAAGATCCTGAGGGAGCTTGACAGAGTGGATGCTGAGAGGATGTTTCCCCTTGTAGGAGAGATGAGAATTGGGGACACGGTTTAAAATTAAGGGGTCTCCCATTTAAGATGGAGATGAGGAGATTATATTTCTCTCAGTAGGTCGTTGGTTTGTGGAATTCTTTTCCACAGAAAGTAGTAAAAGAACAAAGAAAGAACAAAGAAAAGTACAGCACAGGAACAGGCCCTTCGGCCCTCCAAGCCTGCGCCGATCATATTGCCCGTCAACTAAAACATCTTGCACTTCCGGGGTCCGTATCCCTCTATTCCCATCCTATTCATGTATTTGTCAAGCTGCCTCTTAAACACCCACTATCGTACCTGCTTCCACCACCTCCTCTGGCAGCGAATTCCAGACACTCATTACCCTCTGCGTAAAAAACTTGCCCTGCACATCTCCTCTATAGTTTTCTCCTCTCACCTTAAATCTATGCCCCCTAGTAATTGACTCTTCCACCCTGGGAAAAAGCTTCTGACTATCTACTCTGTCCATGCCACTCATAATTTTGTAAACTTCTATCAAGTCTCCCCTCAATCTCCGTTGCTCTGGTGACAGCAATCTGAGTTTCTCCAACCTCTCCTCATAGCTAATAACCTCCAGACCAGGCAGCATCCTGGTAAACCTCCTCTGCACCCTCTCCAATGCTTCCATATCCTTCTGGTAATGTGGTGACCAGAATTGCACGCAATATTCCAAGTGTGGCCTAACCAAGGTTCTATACAGCTGCAGCATGACTTCCCAGCTTTTATACTCAATACCCCTGCCAATGAAGGCAAGCATGCCATATGCCTTCCTGACTACCTTATCCACCTGCGTTGCCACTTTCAGTGACCTGTGGACCTGTACACCCAGATCCCTCTGCCCGTCGATGTACTTAAGGGTTCTGCCATTTACTGTGTAATTCCTGCCTGTATTAGATCTTCCAAAATGCATTACCTCTCATTTGTCTGGATTAAACTCCATCTGCCATTTCTCCGCACAAGTCTCCAAATGATCTATATCCCGTTGTATCCTTTGACAATCCTCTTCACTATCTGCAACTCCTCCAACCTTAGTGTCATCTGCAAACCTATTAATTAGCCCAGTTACATTTTCCTCCAAATCATTTATGTATACCACAAACAGCAAAGGTCCCAGCACTGATCCCTGCGGAACTCCACTAGTCACAGCTCTCCATTCAGAAAAGCACCCTTCCACTGCTACCCTCTGTCTTCTATGACCAAGCCAATTCTGTATCCATCTTGCCAGCTCACCTCTGATCCCATGTGACTTTACCTTCTGTACCAGTCTGCCATGAGGGACCTTGTCAAAGGCCTTACTGAAATCCATGTATATAACATCCACTGCCCTTCCATCATCGATCATCTTTGTCACTTCCTCGAAAAACTCAATCAAGTTAGTGAGACACAACCTCCCCTTCACAAAACCATGCTGCCTCTCACTAATACGCCCATTTGTTTCCAAATGGTAGTAAATCCTGTCACGAAGAATCTTCTCCAATAATTTCCCTACCACTGACGTAAGGCTCACCGGCCTGTAATTTCCTGGATTATACCTGCTACCCTTCTTAAACAATGGAACAACATTGGCCATTCTCCAGTCCTCTGGGACCTCACCCATAGCCAGTGAGGATATAAAGATTTCTGTCAAGGCCCCAGCAATCTCCTCCCTTGCCTCCCTCAGTACTCTGGGGTAGATCCCATCTGGCCCTTGGGACTCATCTACCTTAATATTCTTCAAGATGCCTAAGACCTTTTTTTTGATCTCAACATGATCCAGGCTATCTACACACTCTTCACTAGACAAATCGACCGCTAAGTCCTTCTCTTTGGTGAAAACTGATGAGAAGTACTCATTTAGTATCTCTCCCATTTCTTCTGGTTCAGTAGAGGCTGCTGCGTCATTAAATATCTTTAAAGGCTGAGTTAGACAGATTTGTGATTGACAAGGACATTAAAGGGCATCAGGGGTGGACAGGAAAGTAGAGCTGAAGCCACACTCGGATCAGCCATGATATTATCAAATGGCAGAACAAGCTTGAAGGGCCAAATGACCTACTCCTGTTCCGAATTCATATGTAGACGTGCTCATATGTGTGTATAGCAACTATCCACATAGGAAATTGAAGCAAACAAGATTGAAAACTACAGGAACTACTCAAGAAATTTGGTGAAATTCAACTTGGTCAGGAGTGAGAAATGAGTGGAAGCATATCACAGTCATTTTCCTTCTGGGAGGCATATACAGCAGGTGGCCAATTCACTATTATTCTGCACAAGTTGAATTTAGCCATTGAAGTGTTCAAAAAGTTTGAGAGTGCAATGATGTAAACTGGGGAAGTTCATTTAACTCTTCCTGATGCAATGGAACCACCAGAGAATACTACAGTCCTCCAGATAGCCTTTTTAACAAGTTTTAGCCAGGTTATAACAACCTGGATATTAGAAGGGTCCAGGCATCTCTCCTCACAAAATACCTCTCTATTGAAGAGTGTACTGAGGTGGGTTCTTGGGTTTGGATACAGAATGTTATAAAAGACAATATATTTTCTAAATTATATAAAAGTTTATTAAAGGACTGGATATGCAATTCACATTTGATGGTAAATCAGTTGCAACATTGATGGTTCTAGGAAAATAAAATATAATCTTGATTCTATTAGGGAATGCAGGTTCTAAATAATATTAGAGGTTTAAAATATCCATCAATATTTAAAGCAGTATTTACATTAAATCCCTAGTAGAAAGCTAAAGAGTCGAGTGAGATACCTCTATCCCACTGAACAGGAGAATGAATATCGTTACACTACAATAGCTAATATCTTCACCTTGAGAGATGCTGCAGTGAATCCAACAAATCTAAAAATCCTACCGAGAGGTTCTAATACTTATCTCATAAAAGAGCTGAACCAGCAGAGAGCATATTGCGCACATCCTTCAAGCGAACAGGATACTGAGAGATGCAGCTGGTGGTAGCTTCCTTGCCACAGAATTGTCTCGAGATTAGAACTTAATTTCCCTGATTTGGTTGACAGTTGATTAAGGGACATCCTTAAATTTTGAAGTTATCCATGTTATAGATTGTTGTATCTGACAATACTTCAATGTCTGACTGAGGTGACGTAGCCATGATTTGCAGAGGCCAGTTCCTCTTTGTCAGGGACTGCGTTGTGTTAGAGGACATTCCATATCCTATGCCAGCGTATGTTGGTATCCCTGAGCCTGCAATTATGCCCAGGCATGTTTATGAAACTTAAACCCTTGTCCAGCAGATGAACTCTGCTTTTAATTACTCTTTAAACCATAGAATTACTCTTTTTAATCTTACAACACCTCCTTACAGCTAGATGTTGTCACAGCACAAGGTTAATGATGCTGTGCTGCAGGCCCTTCGGGCAGCGGTAATATTCTGCTCCGCACGGCTGAAGAGCTGAACTTGTGCTTGAGTTAGTTTTGGGATGCAGACTCGGGAATCCAGGGGAAGAGTCTCGAGAAGTGAGACTGAAACCCTGCGAGATGGGCTGTCCTTGAGGCAGTCTGAGTTGGAACAACGTTTGGAGAAAATTCAAAGGTAAGATTTTTGAAACTGAAGACTGGAGCACCTTGTGAGTGAGATCGGCGTCGGCGGGATCGGCGTCGGCGGGTTCGGCGTCGGCGGGTTCGGCGTCGGCGGGATCGGCGTCGGCGGGATCAGCTTCAGCGGGATTGGTTGACTCACAGTGTTACTGACATCTTAGCGGGTTGCTGAAAAATTCACAGCATGTTTCTTGGACAATATTTGCTATTTAGTGTGCAGTGTGGTGCGTTTGACCACAGTTTGCCGGTTAATCACATGTATCTCATATTAACTGAATGTTTGAGTGTTACATATTGTAAATTGCTTTATCTTTCTGACCTTTTTAATGTTTGTTTGTTCAAAATCAGTGGAATCTTGTGGCTTTGCTCTCTTAACAAGTGTCTTGAATCTCAAACTTTGTCTCCTTTAAACAAAAAGTTAGTGATCCTGAGCCGGATCATATCAAGAACTTGGGGGTCTGGTCCTGAAGTGCAGGTAGAAAATGTAACTCCCTCTGATAAAGAAATGAGGGAAAGAGGAAACAAGAACTACAGGCCAGACGCCAGGAAAGTGCTGAAATCTCGTATTATGAAATCTTAATGACGCACTTAGAAAATAATTGTATGATCACATAAAGTCAACATGGTTTTACAAAAGGAAAATTGTGTTTGACAAATTGAGGATGCAGATAGCATGATAGATAAAGGGAAACCAGTTGTAGTATATGCAACATTAAGATACTGATAAGGGCTCAGGGAGTTGGAGGTAATAATAGCAGGAATTAATGGACAGGAAGCAGAGAGTTGGGTTAAATGGAGCATTTTCAAGTTAGCAGGCTGTGACTAGTGATTGCCACAAGGATTAGTGCTGGGGCCTTAGCTATTTACAATCTATATTAATGACTAAGATAAAGAGATAGAGAGATTAGGTGATAATGCAAGTTGTGGGGAGGACAGAGAGAGACAGGTTAAGTGAGTGGGCATCAAGTGTATCATTTACTTAATTTTGTAGTAGGAACAGAAAAGCAGAATTTTTTTTAAAGTTGTGAAACTTGTAAATGTTGATGTTCAAAGGGACTTGGATGTACTCATACGAGGATCACAAAATTAGTAGGTGCAGCATGTGATTAGGAAGACAAATAGCATGTTGACCTTTGTTGCAAAGGTATGGGAGTACAAAAATAAGAAGTCCCGCTACAACCGTACAGAGCTTTGTTGAAACATATGGAGTGCTCTGCACAGTTTTGGGCTCTATATTTAAGGAAAGATACTTTCATTGAGGCAGTACAATGAAAGTTCACCGATGATCAGAGGCTGAGTAAACCGGGTTTATATTCTCTGGAGTTTAGAATAGGAGGTGATTTAATTGAAACATTCGAGATTCTCAATGGGCTTGAGGGGATAGATACTGAGAAGTTGTTTCCCCTGGTCAGGGAATCCAGAATCTAAGGGGTAGGTTAAGGGGCTGATCATTTAGGACTGAGATGAGGAAAAATTATTTCAAAGAGCTGTGAATCTTTGGAATTCACTATCCAATGGATGCTCCATGGTTGAATGCATTTAAGGCTGGGGTGGATGGAGAGATAGCTGATCTGTCAGGTATTTAAGGGATATGGGGAACGGGAGGGAAAGAGTTGAGGTAAAAGATCAGACATGATTGTATTGAAGAGCAGAGCAGGCTTGATGGTCTGTGTGGTCCACTCCTGCTCCTTATGTTCTTCCAAAAGAAGGAGAATAGATCATGTGTGCTTGAGGAATGATGCACCACAAGGTAAATAAGCTGAACAATAGACCTAAATCTGACCTTAAATATGTCCAATGAAGGCAAAACATTAATAAACAGGAAGTAGCACAACATAACTGAAGGAAAGAAATAGCCATGTGGGAATATCATGTAGTGCCAATAACAGAAACATGGTTTAAAAACAAAGGGCACTAGGCACTTAATTTTCAAGGAGATAGATTTCAGCAAAGATACGGAAAGAGAAAAGGGAGGTGGAGTGGCAGTACTGATTAGAGAAGACACTGTTGTGTTAGAAAGAGTGGATGCCCTTTGAGGGGGCAAGGTCACAATCTGTAGGGAAATCACAAGTGTGCAAGAACTCTGGATTAGTCATGTTGGGGAATTTAATTCCCCAAATACTGATTGGGATGTTATATTTGATGAAACCCACAATTTATGAGACCAGTGGAAAGGCCTGGATAGAGTGGACATGGGGAAGATGTTTCCATTAGTAGGAGAGACCAGGACCCGAAGGCACAGCCTCAGTGTAAAGGGAAGACCTTTTAGAACAGAGATGAGAAACTTCTTTAGCCAGAGAGTGGTGAATCTAAGGAACTCATTGCCACAGAAGGCTGTGGCGGCCAGGTCATTGAGTGTATTTAAGACCAAGATAGATAGGTTCAAAGGTTACGGGGAGAAGGCGGGAAAATGGGGTTGAGAAACTTATCAGCTATGATTGAATGGCAGAGCAGACTCGATGGGCTGAATGGCCTAATTTCAGCTTCTACATCTTATGATCTTAAAACGTGTGCGGTCTTTGCCTGCACTAACTTTGGTTTCAAAGCTTGTATTATTCCTAATTGAGTGAGAACCCAAAGTTTCAGTTTCAGGGAAAGAGGTGGGGTGCAATGCTGCATTCCTGGCTCTGATACCAGACTTGTGGGAAATCAGCCTGTAATCTTAGTTTTCTAAGGAAATGGAAGCTGATTGAGAAAACAACGACAAGGCTCTGAGAGATAAGATTTCAACAGGAGGAGAGACTAGCTGAGGAGCTTAGTGGGCGAAACAGCTAATAAAGAATGAAAACTGAAGACTGGGTTTAATAGCAGAGATAGCGCCACAGCATCAGGTTTTACCAGAACCAGCTGTACCATGAACCAGGGTATTATCGGGAAAGTGCTGCCCCTTTTTGGTGATCATCAATTCATGAAACTTCGATGGAACAAGTGTAATTTAAAATTTCTATTGAATACAATTAATCTTTTAATTCATGTTCAAATTTCTGTTGATTTTGGTACGATTGTTGAAGTAAAAGTTACAAAAAGTGAAATCTTGTCATTTGGTTTCTTTCTTCCTTTGGGGTCACTTGGGACATTTCGTGATTTGGCCGTGGTGGATTTGGCATAAACTATCGAGTCTACACGGTCAGGGACCTGCAACGATCAGTTTTGTTCCTGGGATATATTTCTCTGGATTCTCCAGGTAAATCCTCAGGGTACCCTCACCTCACTTATAACTTTTAGTTTAGTTTATTACATTATGAGAACACCTTGCCTATCTTGTGACAAAATAAGTCAAACAGGTTTGGCCCAGTCTTGTCTTTGTTTCCACTTTCAACAGTGCGATATCACCTCAGTGGGATGGGAGGGGATCCAGCCTGGGTGTAAGAGGACTAAAACCGACAGGAACAACAATAAGAGAAAAGTGGGTGACCATTCTCCAATCAGCACCGTCCCCGACCACCGTTCTCCAATCAGCACCGTCCCCGACCACCGTTCTCCAATCAGCACCGTCCCCGACCACCGTTCTCCAATCAGCACCGTCCCCGACCACCGTTCTCCAATCAGCACCGTCCCCGACCACCGTTCTCCAATCAGCACCGTCCCCGACCACCGTTCTCCAATCAGCACCGTCCCCGAACACCGTTCTCCAATCAGCACCGTCCCCGAACACCGTTCTCCAATCAGCACCGTCCCCGAACACCGTTCTCCAATCAGCACCGTCCCCGAACACCGTTCTCCAATCAGCACCGTCCCCGAACACCGTTCTCCAATCAGCACCGTCCCCGAACACCGATCTCCAATCCGCACCGTCCCCGAACACCGTTCTCCAATCAGCACCGTCCCCGACCACCGTTCTCCAATCAGCACCGTCCCCGACCACCGTTCTCCAATCAGCACCGTCCCCGACAACTATTCTCCAATCAGCACCGTCTCCGAACACCGTTCTCCAATCAGCACCGTCCCCGACCACCGTTCTCCAATCAGCACCGTCCCCGAACACCGTTCTCCAATCAGCACCGTCCCCGAACACCGTTCTCCAATCAGCACCGTCCCCGACCACCGTTCTCCAATCAGCACCGTCCCCGAACACCGTTCTCCAATCAGCACCGTCCCCGACCACCGTTCTCCAATCAGCACCGTCCCCGACCACCGTTCTCCAATCAGCACCGTCCCCGACAACTATTCTCCAATCAGCACCGTCCCCGACAACTATTCTCCAATCAGCACCGTCTCCGAACACCGTTCTCCAATCAGCACCGTCCCCGAACACATTTCTCCAATCCGCACCGTCCCCGAACACCGATCTCCAATCCGCACCGTCCCCGAACACCGATCTCCAATCAGCACCATCCCCGAACACCGTTCTCCAATCAGCACCGTCCCCGAACACCGTTCTCCAATCAGCACCGTCCCCGACCACCGTTCTCCAATCAGCACCGACCCCGACAACTGTTCTCCAATCAGCACCGTCCCCGAACACATTTCTCCAATCAGCACCGTCCCCGACCACCGTTCTCCAATCAGCACCGACCCCGACAACTATTCTCCAATCCGCACCGTCCCCGAACACCATTCTCCAATCAGCACCGTCCCCGAACACCGTTCTCCAATCAGCACCGTCCCCGAACACATTTCTCCAATCAGCACCGTCCCCGACCACCGTTCTCCAATCAGCACCGTCCCCGAACACCGTTCTCCAATCCGCACCGTCCCCGAACACCGTTCTCCAATCAGCACCGTCCCCGACAACTGTTCTCCAATCAGCACCGTCCCCGACAACTATTCTCCAATCAGCACCGTCCCCGACCACCGTTCTCCAATCAGCACCGACCCCGACAACTGTTCTCCAATCAGCACCATCCCCGACCACCGTTCTCCAATCAGCACCGTCCCCGACCACCGTTCTCCAATCAGCACCGTCTCCGAACACCGTTCTCCAATCAGCACCGTCCCCGAACACCGTTCTCCAATCAGCACCGTCCCCGAGCACCGTTCTCCAATCAGCACCGTCCCCGAACACCGTTCTCCAATCAGCACCGTCCCCGAACACCGTTCTCCAATCAGCACCGTCCCCGACAACTATTCTCCAATCAGCACCGTCCCCGAACACCGTTCTCCATTCAGCACCGTCCCCGAACACCGTTCTCCAATCAGCACCGTCCCCGAACACCATTCTCCAATCAGCACCGTCCCCGACCACCGTTCTCCAATCAGCACCGTCCCCGAACACCGTTCTCCAATCAGCACCGTCCCCGACCACCGTTCTCCAATCAGCACCGTCCCCGAACACCGTTCTCCAATCAGCACCGTCCCCGAACACCGTTCTCCAATCAGCACCGTCCCCGAACACCGTTCTCCAATCAGCACCGTCCCCGAACACCGTTCTCCAATCAGCACCGTCCCCGAACACCGTTCTCCAATCAGCACCGTCCCCGAACACCGTTCTCCAATCAGCACCGTCCCCGAACACCGTTCTCCAATCAGCACCGTCCCCGAACATCGTTCTCCAATCAGCACCGTCCCCGAACACATTTCTCCAATCAGCACCATCCCCGAACACCGTTCTCCAATCAGCACCGTCCCCAAACACCGTTCTCCAATCAGCACCGTCCCCGAACACCGTTCTCCAATCAGCACCGTCCCCGAACACCGTTCTCCAATCAGCACCGTCCCCGACAACTATTCTCCAATCAGCACCGTCCCCGAGCACCGTTCTCCAATCAGCACCGTCCCCGACAACTATTCTCCAATCAGCACCGTCCCCGAGCACCGTTCTCCAATCAGCACCGTCCCCGACAACTATTCTCCAATCAGCACCATCCCCGATGATAATACTCCAATCAGCACCATCCCCGAACACCGTTCTCCAATCAGCACCATCCCCGAACACCGTTCTCCAATCAGCACCGACCCCGAACACCGTTCTCCAATCAGCACCGTCCCCGAACACCGTTCTCCAATCAGCACCGTCCCCGACCACCGTTCTCCAATCAGCACCGTCCCCGAACACCGTTCTCCAATCAGCACCGTCCCTGACAACTATTCTCCAATCAGCACCGTCCCCGACAACTATTCTCCAATCAGCACCGTCCCCGACCACCGTTCTCCAATCAGCACCGTCCCCAACCACCGTTCTCCAATCAGCACCGTCCCCGACAACTATTCTCCAATCAGCACCGTCCCCGACAACTATTCTCCAATCAGCACCGTCCCCGAACACCGTTCTCCAATCAGCACCGTCCCCGAACACCGTTCTCCAATCAGCACCGTCCCCGAACACCGTTCTCCAATCAGCACCGTCCCCGAACACCGTTATCCAATCAGCACCGTCCCCGAACACCGTTCTCCAATCAGCACCGTCCCCGAGCACCGTTCTCCAATCAGCACTGTCCCCGACAACTATTCTCCAATCAGCACCGTCCCCGACAACTATTCTCCAATCAGCACCGTCCCCGAACACCGTTCTCCAATCAGCACCGTCCCCGAACACCGTTCTCCAATCAGCACCGTCCCCGAACACCGTTCTCCAATCAGCACCGTCCCTGAACACCGTTCTCCAATCAGCACCGTCCCCGAACACCGTTCTCCAATCAGCACCGTCCCCGAGCACCGTTCTCCAATCAGCACCGTCCCCGACAACTATTCTCCAATCAGCACCGTCCCTGAACACCGTTCTCCAATCAGCACCGTCCCCGACAACTATTCTCCAATCAGCACCGTCCCCGAACACCGTTCTCCAATCAGCACCGTCCCCAACCACCGTTCTCCAATCAGCACCGTCCCCGACCACCGTTCTCCAATCAGCACCGTCCCCGACAACTATTCTGCAATCAGCACCGTCCCCGAACACCGTTCTCCAATCAGCACCGTCCCCGACCACCGTTCTCCAATCAGCACCGTCCCCGACCACCGTTCTCCAATCAGCACCGTCCCCGACAACTATTCTCCAATCAGCACCGTCCCCGAACACCGTTCTCCAATCAGCACCGTCCCCGACAACTATTCTCCAATCAGCACCGTCCCCGACAACTATTCTCCAATCAGCACCGTCCCCGACAACTATTCTCCAATCAGCACCGTCCCCGACAACTATTCTCCAATCAGCACCGTCCCCGACAACTATTCTCCAATCAGCACCGTCCCCGAACACCGTTCTCCAATCAGCACCGTCCCCGACAACTATTCTCCAATCAGCACCGTCCCCGACAACTATTCTCCAATCAGCACCGTCCCTGACCACCGTTCTCCAATCAGCATCATCCCGTCAACTTTGAAAATTGGGCACATGAGCTGAAGCTGAAAGCTTTCCTGAAAGTCAAGCACTCCACATGGTCGGGCACTCCACATGGTCGGGCACTCCACATGGTCGGGCACTCCACATGGCCCACACATCGTCAGGCACTCTACATGGATCACACATGGTCGGGCACTCCACATGGAACACACATGGTCAGGCACTCCACATGGAACACACATGGTCAGGCACTCCACATGGAACACACATCGTCAGGCACTCCACATGGACCACACATGGTCAGGCACTCCACATGGAACACACATGGTCAGGCACTCCACATGGACCACACATGGTCGGGCACTCCACATGGCCCACACATCGTCAGGCACTCTACATGGATCACACATGGTCGGGCACTCCACATGGAACACACATGGTCAGGCACTCCACATGGAACACACATCGTCAGGCACTCCACATGGACCACACATGGTCAGGCACTCCACATGGAACACACATGGTCAGGCACTCCACATGGACCACACATGGTCGGGCACTCCACATGGACCACACATGGTCGGGCACTCCACATGGACCACACATGGTCAGGCACTCCACATGGAACACACATGGTCGGGCACTCCACATGGAACACACATGCCTGACTGATTCTTCACTCATTTTAATCCAACATCTTATTATCAGAGAGATAAATGACAGCCCTCAGTAGTTAAACCCTTTTACTCTATTCATCCAAGAAATTTTACCATGAAATCTGAAAGATTAAAGGATGGGAAGTGCTGAGTTACTGCCACCAAGGGGAAATATGCGACAGTCCATCTGAGATTTCACTGCTGACAATCTTCAATCAAAGCAGAATTGCAGCTTGTTGGAAAGAACCTTCTGAGGCCCACAGTCAAAACCGAAATGAAATCCGCTGCAGAGCACAAGTGGAACATTCACTTCAGGTGTGACGTGGACATCGACCCAAAGCAGGAGGGAAATTTACAAAGAGATTGGGATTCTGCAGGTTACTGCTGTCTGACGCAGGACTGTCACCATTTGATGGATCTGGACTGCGCCCAATCTGTAGATTGCATTAGTAAAACAAACAGATGAAAATTGTCAATTGGATCCAAAGTTTACACGTGTGAAAGCTCAGCAGCATAATATATAATAATATATCCATATACATGAGGGCTGAGGGCTCAGGAACCCAGACATGATCAGAACAGGAACAGCGAGTGTAACAGGGAACAGCATGAGGTAAGATGTTCAGTGAGTGGGCTGGCAGCGGCATACTGGGCCAAATGACATCTACTTGTCATTCTGCAAAATTGCCCGTCACCAATCACAACCCACACCACAGGGAGAAGGGGCAGGGCCTGGGGGACAAAGCGTGAACGGAGATGGGGGGCAGCACAGAGTGGACAGTGACACACAGAGTGTGAGGGCAGGCGGTCAGAGAGAGAGGGAAATTGTGGGGGGAGGGTCACAGGGGGAGAGTGGGGGGAGTGTCACACAGAGGGGGAGTGTCACACAGGGGGAGAGTGGGGGGAGTGTCACACAGGAGGAGAGTGGGGGGCGTGTCACACAGAGGGAGAGTGGAGGGGAGTGTCACACGGGGAGAGTGGGGGGAGTGTCACAGGGGGAGAGTGGGGGGGGGGAGTGTCACACAGGGGGAGATTGTGGGGGGAGGGTCACAGGGGGAGAGTGGGGGGAGTGTCACACAGGGGGAGAGTGGGGGGAGTGTGACAGGGGGAGAGTGGGGGGAGTGTCACAGGGGGAGATTGGGGGGGAGTGTTCACAGGGGCAGAGTGGGGGGAGTGTCACACAGGGGCAGAGTTGGGGGAGTGTCACAGAGGGAGAGTGGGGGGAGTGTCACACAGGGGCAGAGTGGGGGGAGTGTCACACAGGGGCAGAGTGGGGGGAGTGTCACAGAGGGAGAGTGGGGGAAGTGTCACAGGGGGAGAGTGGGGGGCATGTCACACAGAGGGAGAGTGGGGGGAGTGTCACACAGGGGCAGAGTGGGGGGAGTGTCACAGGGGGAGAGTGGGGGGAGTGTCACAGGGGGAGAGTGGGGGGAGTGTCACAGGGGGAGAGTGGGGGGCGTGTCACACAGAGGGAGAGTGGGGGGAGTGTCACACAGGGGGAGAGTGGGGGGAGTGTCACACAGGGGGAGAGTGGGGGGAGTGTCACACAGGGAGAGTGGGGGGAGTGTCACACAGGGGCAGAGTGGGGGGAGTGTCACACAGGGGCAGAGTGGGGGGAGTGTCACAGAGGGAGAGTGGGGGGAGTGTCACAGGGGGAGAGTGGGGGGCGTGTCACACAGAGGGAGAGTGGGGGGAGTTTCACACAGGGGGAGAGTGGGGGGAGTGTCACACAGGGGCAGAGTGGGGGGAGTGTCACAGAGGGAGAGTGGGGGAAGTGTCACAGGGGCAGAGTGGGGGGAGTGTCACACGAGGCAGAGTGGGGGGAGTGTCACACGGGGAGAGTGGGGGGAGTGTCATACGGGGAGAGTGGGGGGAGTGTCACACGGGGAGAGTGGGGGGAGTGTCACACGGGGAGAGTGGGGGGAGTGTCACACAGGGGGAGAGTGGGGGGAGTGTCACACAGGGGGAGAGTGGGGGGAGTGTCACACAGGGGGTGAGTTGGGGGGTTTCACAGGGGGAGAGTGTGGGGAGCTGTCACAGCGGGAGAGTGGTGGGGTGTCTCGGGCAAAATGGGGAGGGATGTCAAAGGGGGAGTGGAGGGAGTGTCACAGAGGGAGAGTGGGGGGAGTGTCACAGGGGGAGAGTGGGGGGAGTGTCACAGGGGAGAGTGGGGGGAGTGTCACAGGGGAGAGTGGGGGGAGTGTCACAGGGGAGAGTGGGGGAGTGTCACAGGGGAGAGTGGGGGAGTGTCACGGGGAGAGTGGGGGAGTGTCACAGGGGGAGAGTGGGGGGAGTGTCACAGGGGAGAGTGGGGGGAGTGTCACAGAGGAGAGTGGGGGAGTGTCACAGGGGAGAGTGGGGGAGTGTCACGGGGAGAGTGGGGGGAGTGTCACAGGAGGAAAGTGGGGGTTGTCACAGGGGGAGAGTGGGGGGAGTGTCATAGGGGTAGAGTGGGGGGAGTGTCACACGGGGAGATTGGGGGGAATGTCACACAGGGGGAGAGTGGGGGGAGTGTCACAGGGGGAGAGCGGGGGGAGTGTCACAGGGGGAGAGTGGGGGGTGTGTCACAGGGGGTGGGTGGGGGGGTGTCACAGGGGGAGAGTGGGGGGCAGCGTCACATGGAGAGCGGGGGGAGTGTCACGGGGAGAATGGGGGAGTGTCACACGGGGGGGAGAGTGTCATAGGAGGAGAGTAGGGGGGTGTTTCACAGGGGGACAGTGGGGGGAGGTGTGACAGGGGGAGAGTGGGAGGGGTGTCACAGGGGGAGAGTGAGGAGGTGTTTCTGGGGGAGAGTGGAGGGAGTGACATAGGGGGAGAGTTTGGGGGTTGTCAAAGGTGGAGAGTGCAAGGAGTGTCACGGGGAGAGCCGAGTGAGTGTCACATGGGAGGAGAGTGGGGGGAAAATCACACAGGGGGAGAGTGGGGGGAGTGTCACATGGGGGGAGAGTGGGGAAAGTATCACACGGGGGGAGAGTGGGGGGGAGTGTCACAGGGGGAGAGTGGGGGGAGTGTCACAGGGGGAGAGCGGGGGGAGTGTCAAAGGGGGAGAGTGGGGGGTGTGTCACAGGGGGTGAGTGGGGGGAGTGTCACAGGGGGAGAGTGGGGGGGTGTCACAGGGGGAGAGTGGGGGGCAGCGTCACGTGGAGAGCGGGCGGAGTGTCACGGGGAGAGTGGGGGAGTGTCACACGGGGGGGGAGAGTGTCACACGGGGAGAGTAGGGGGGTGTTTCACAGGGGGACAGTGGGGGGAGGTGTCACAGGGGGAGAGTGAGGAGGTGTTTCTGGGGGAGAGTGGAGGGAGTGACATAGGAGGAGAGTTTGGGGGTTGTCAAAGGTGGAGAGTGCGAGGAGTGTCACGGGGAGAGCCGAGTGAGTGTCACATGGGAGGAGAGTGGGGGGAAAATCACACAGGGGGAGAGTGGGGGGAGTGTCACATTGTTGGAGAGTGGGGAAAGTATCACACGGGGGGAGAGTGGGGGGAGTGTCACAGGGGGAGAGTGGGGGGAGTGTCACAGGGGGAGAGTGGGGGGAGTGTCACAGGGGGAGAGTGGGGGGATTGTCACGGGGGACATTGGAGGGAGTAACACAGGGGGAGAGTGGGGGGTGTCACGGGGGAGATTGGGGGGTGTCACAAGGGGAGAGTTGGGGGTGTCAGAGGGGGAGAGTGGGGGGTGTGTCACAAGGGGAGAGTGGGAGGTGTGTCACAGGGAGAGTTGGGGGGGGGGGGGGAGTGTCACACAGTGGGAGAGTGGGGTGAGTGTCACACGGGGGAGAGTGGGGGGAGTGTCACACGGGGGAGAGTGGGGGGAGTGTCACACGGGGCGAGTTGGGGGGTTTCACAGGGGAGAGTGGGGGGAGTGTCACAGGGGGAGAGTGGGGGGATTGTCACGGGGGACATTGGAGGGAGTAACACAGGGGGAGAGTGCGGGGAGTGTCACCGGGGGAGAGGGGGGAGTGTCACAGGGGGAGGGGGTGAGTGTCACGGGGGAGAGGGGGTGAGTGTCACAGGGGTAGAGTGGGAGGAGTGTCACAGGGGCAGAGTGGGGGGTGTCACGGGGGAGATTGGGGGGTGTCACAAGGGGAGAGTTGGGGGTGTCACAGGGAGAGTGGGGGGTGTGTCACGGGGGGAGAGTGGGGGGAGTGTCACACAGGGGGAGAGTGGGGGTGGTGTCACACGAGGAGAGTGGGGGGGGCGTGGAGTGTCACGGGGAGAGTGGGGGTGTCAGAGAGGGAGAGTTGGGGGTTATCACACGGGGGAGAGTGGGGGTTGTGTCATGGGGGAGAGTGGGGTGTTGTCACAGGGGGAGAGTGGGGGGGTATCACAGGGGGAGAGTGGGTGGTGTCACAGGGGGAGAGTGGCGGGGTGTCACAGGGGGGAGAGTGGGGGTGTGTCACAGGGGGAGAGCGGGGGGAGTGTCACGGGGAGAGCGGGGGGAGTGTCACGGGGAGAGCGGGGGGAGTGTCACGGGGAGAGTGTCACGGGGAGAGCGGAGGGAGTGTCACGGGGAGAGCGGAGGGAGTGTCACGGGGAGAGCGGAGGGAGTGTCACGGGGAGAGCGGGGGGGAGTGTCACGGGGAGAACGGGGGGAGTGTCACGGGGAGAGCGGGGGGAGTGTCACGGGGAGAGCGGGGGGAGTGTCACGGGGAGAGCGGAGGGAGTGTCACGGTGAGAGCGGAGGGAGTGTCACGGGGAGAGCGGAGGGAGTGTCACGGGGAGAGCGGAGGGAGTGTCACGGGGAGAGCGGAGGGAGTGTCACGGGGAGAGCGGAGGGAGTGTCAGATGGGGGGGGTGAGTGGGGAGAGTGTCACACAGGGGGAGAGTGGCGGGGTGTCACGGGGAGAGTGGCGGGGTGTCACAGGGGGAGAGTGGGGGTGTGTCACAGGGGAAGAGTGGGGGTTGTCATAGGGGGAGAGAGGGGGGAGTGTCACGGGGAGAGCGGAGGGAGTGTCACGGGGAGAGCGGAGGGAGTGTGACATAGGGGGGTGAGTGGGGAGAGTGTCACACAGGGGGAGAGTGGGGAGAGTGTCACACAGGGGCCGAGTTGGGGGGGGTTTCACAGGGGGAGATTGGGGGGAGGTGTCACGGGGGAGAGTGGGTTGTCACAGGGGGACAGTGGGGTGTGTCACGGCGGGGAGAGTGGTGCGGGTGTATCGGGGGGAGTGTGGGGGGGTGTGTCATGGGTTGAGTGGGGGGGAGTGTGTCACGTGGAGAGTGTGGGGAGTGTCACAGGGGGAGATTGTGGGGGGAGGGTCACAGGGGGAGAGTGGGGGGAGTGTTCACAGGGGGAGAGTGGGGTGTGTCACAGGGGGAGATTGGGGGGTGTCACAAGGGGAGAGTTGGGGGTGTCACAAGGGGAGAATGGGGGGTGTGTCACAGGGAGAGTGGGGGGGGGAGTGTCACGGGGAGAATGGGGGAGTGTCACACGGGGGGGAGAGTGTCACACGGGGAGAGTAGGGGGGTGTTTCACAGGGGGACAGTGGGGGGAGGTGTGACAGGGGGAGAGTGGGAGGGGTGTCACAGGGGGAGAGTGGAGGGAGTGACATAGGGGGAGAGTTTGGGGGTTGTCAAAGGTGGAGAGTGCAAGGAGTGTCACGGGGAGAGCCGAGTGAGTGTCACATGGGAGGAGAGTGGGGGGAAAATCACACAGGGGGAGAGTGGGGGGAGTGTCACATGGGGGGAGAGTGGGGAAAGTATCACACGGGGTGAGAGTGGGGGGAGTGTCACAGGGGGAGAGCGGGGGGAGTGTCACAGGGGGAGAGCGGGGGGAGTGTCAAAGGGGGAGAGTGGGGGGTGTGTCACAGGGGGTGAGTGGGGGGAGTGTCACAGGGGGAAAGTGGGGGGGTGTCACAGGGGGAGAGTGGGGGCCAGTGTCACGTGGAGAGCGGGCGGAGTGTCACGGGGAGAGTGGGGGAGTGTCACACGGGGGGGGGGAGAGTGTCACACGGGGAGAGTAGGGGGGTGTTTCACAGGGGGACAGTGGGGGGAGGTGTGACAGGGGGAGAGTGGGAGGAGTGTCACAGGGGGAGAGTGAGGAGGTGTTTCTGGGGGAGAGTGGAGGGAGTGACATAGGAGGAGAGTTTGGGGGTTGTCAAAGGTGGAGAGTGCGAGGAGTGTCACGGGGAGAGCCGAGTGAGTGTCACATGGGAGGAGAGTGGGGGGAAAATCACACAGGGGGAGAGTGGGGGGAGTGTCACATTGTTGGAGAGTGGGGAAAGTATCACACGGGGGGAGAGTGGGGGGAGTGTCACAGGGGGAGAGTGGGGGGAGTGTCACAGGGGGAGAGTGGGGGGATTGTCACGGGGGACATTGGAGGGAGTAACACAGGGGGAGAGTGGGGGGTGTCACGGGGGGAGAGTTGGGGGTGTCAGAGGGGGAGAGTGGGGGGTGTGTCACAAGGGGAGAGTGGGAGGTGTGTCACAGGGAGAGTGGGGGGGGGGGAGTGTCACACAGTGGGAGAGTGGGGTGAGTGTCACACGGGGGAGAGTGGGGGGAGTGTCACACGGGGGAGAGTGGGGGGGAGTGTCACACGGGGCGAGTTGGGGGGTTTCATAGGGGAGAGTGGGGGGAGTGTCACAGGAGGAGAGTGGGGGGATTGTCACGGGGGACATTGGAGGGAGTAACACAGGGGGAGAGTGCGGGGAGTGTCACCGGGGGAGAGGGGGGGAGTGTCACAGGGGGAGGGGGTGAGTGTCACGGGGGAGAGGGGGTGAGTGTCACAGGGGGTAGAGTGGGAGGAGTGTCACAGGGGCAGAGTGGGGGGTGTCACGGGGGAGATTGGGGGGTGTCACAAGGGGAGAGTTGGGGGTGTCACAGGGAGAGTGGGGGGTGTGTCACAGGGGGAGAGTGGGGGGTGTGTCACAGGGAGAGTGGGGGGGGGGAGTGTCACACAGGGAGAGTGGGGGGAGTGTCACACAGGGGGCGAGTTGGGGGGTTTCACAGGGGGAGTGTGGGGGGAGGTGTCACAGCGGGAGAGTGGTGGGGTGTCTCGGGGCAAAATGGGGAGGGGTGTCACAGGGTGAGAGTGTGGGGTGTCACGGGGGAGTCGAGGGGGGTGTTACAGGGGGAGGGTGGGGGGAGTGACACAGGGGGAGAGTTTGGTGGTTCTCAAAGGTGGAGAGTGGGGGGAGTGTCACAGGGGGAGAGTGGGGGGAGTGTCACAGGGGGAGAGTGGGGGGAGTGTCACAGGGGGAGAGTGGGGGGAGTGTCACAGGGGGAGAGTGGGGGGAGTGTCACAGGGGTAGAGTGGGGGGAGTGTCACAGGGGGAGAGTGGGGGGAGTGTCACAGGGGGAGAGTGGGGGGAGTGTCACAGGGGGAGAGTGGGGGGAGTGTCACAGGGGCAGAGTGGCGGGAGTGTGTCAGAGGGGGAGAGTGGGGGGGTGTCATGGGCAGAGTGGGGGCGGTGTCACAGGGGCAGAGTGGGGGGGTGTCACAGGGGCAGAGTGGGGGGGTGTCACAGGGGCAGAGTGGGGGGGTGTCACAGGGGCAGAGTGGGGGGGTGTCACAGGGGCAGAGTGGGGGGGTGTCACAGGGGCAGAGTGGGGGGGTGTCACAGGGGCAGAGTGGGGGGGTGTCACAGGGGCAGAGTGGGGGGGTGTCACAGGGGCAGAGTGGGGGGGTGTCACAGGGGCAGAGTGGCGGGAGTGTGTCAGAGGGGGAGAGTGGGGGGGTGTCATGGGCAGAGTGGGGGGGGGTGTCACAGGGGCAGAGTGGGGGGGTGTCACAGGGGCAGAGTGGGGGGGTGTCACAGGGGCAGAGTGGCGGGAGTGTGTCACAGGGGGAGAGTGGCGGGAGTGTGTCACAGGGGGAGAGTGGCGGGAGTGTCACGGGGGAGAGTGGGTGGGTGTCACAGGGGCAGTGTGGCGGGAGTGTGTCACAGGGGGGAGAGTGGGGGGAGTGTCACACAGGGAGAGTGGGGGGATTGTCACAGGGGGACATTGGAGGGAGTTTCACAGGGGGAGAGTGGGGGAGTGTGACCGGGAAGAGTCTCACACGGGGGAGAGTGGGGGAGTCTCACAGGGGGACAGTGGAGGGGCGTGTCACCGGGGGAGAGTGGGGGGGCAATGTCACAAGGGGAGAGCAGGGGGAGTGTCACGGGGAGAGCGGGTGGAGTGTCACACGGGGGAGAGTGGGTGTTGTATCATGGGGGAGAGTGGGGGCGTGTCACACGGGGGAGAGTGCAGTGAGTGTCACACAGGGGGAGAGTGGGGTGTGTCTCGGGGGAGAGTGGGGGGAGTGTGACAGGGGAGAGTGGGGGGGAGTGTGACAGGGGAGAGTGGGGGGAGTGTGACAGGGGGAGAGTAGGGGGAGAGTAGGGGGAGTGTCAAAGGGGGAGAGTGGGTTGTCACAGGGGGAGAGTGGGGTGTGTCACGGCGGGGAGAGTGGTGCGGGTGTATCAGGGGGGAGTGTGGGGGGTGTGTCATGGGTAGAGTGGGGGGGAGTGTGTCACGGGGAGAGTGTGGGGAGTGTCACAAGGGGAGAGTGGGGGGGGTGTCACAACGGGAGATTGGGGGGGTGTCACAACGGGAGATTGGGGGGGTGTCACTGGGGGACAGTGGGTGGTGTCACGGGGGAGGGTGCGGGGGGTGTCACTGGGGGAGAGTTGGGGGTTGTCAACAGGGGGAGAGTTGGGGGTGTCATGGGGAGAGTGGGGGGCAGTGTCACAGGGGGAGAGAGGGGTGCAGTGTCACGGGGGGAGCGGGGGGCAGTGTCACAGGGGGAGAGCGGGGGGAGTATCACAGGGAGAGTGTGGGGGGGGTGTCACAGGGCAGAGCGGGGGGAGTGTCACAGGGAGAGCAGAGGGAGTGTCACACAGTAGGAGAGTGGGGAGAGTGTCACACGGGTCGAGTTGGGGGGGGTTCCACAGGGGGAGTGTGTGGGGAGGTGTCACGGGGGAGAGGTGGGGTGATTCAGGGGCAGATTGAGGAGGTGTGTCATAGGGTGCGAGTGGGGGTGTCACAGGGGGAGAGTTGGGGGGGGTGTTATAGGGGGAATGTGGTGGGAGTCACACAGGGGGAGAGTTTGGGGGTTGTCACAGGGTGAGAGTGGGGGGAGTGTCACATGGGGGAGAGTGTGGAGAGTGTCACGCAGGTGGTGAGTTGGGGGGGTTTTACAGGGGGAGAGTGGTGGGAGTGTCACAGGGGGAGAGGGGGGGAGAGTCACGGGGAGAGTGGAGTGAGTGCCACATGGGGGGGAGAGCGGGGGGAGTGTCACACAGGGGGAGAATGTCACACGGGGCAAGTTGGGGGGGTTTCACAGGGGTAGAGAGGGGGGGAGTGTCACAGGGGGACATTGGAGGGAGTGTCACAGGGGGAGAGTGGGGGACTGTCACTCAGGGGGAGTGGGGAGAGTGTCACACAGGGGGAGACTGGGGGGAGGTGTCACAGGGGGTGAGTGGGGAGAGTGTCACAGGGGGAGAGTGGGGGGAGGTGTCACAGGGGGAGAGTGGGGGGAGGTGTCACAGGGGGAGAGTGGGGGGAGGTGTCACAGGGGAAGAGTGGGGGGGTGTTACAGGGGGACAGTGGGGAGAGTGACACAGGGGGAGAGTTTGGGGGTTGTCACACAGGGGGAGAGTGGGGGTGGTGTCACACGAGGAGAGTGGGGGGGGCGTGGAGTGTCACGGGGAGAGTGGGGGGTGTCAGAGAGGGAGAGTTGGGGGTTATCACACGGGGGAGAGTGGGGGTTGTGTCATGGGGGAGAGTGGGGTGTTGTCACAGGGGGAGAGTGGGGGGGGTATCACAGGGGGAGAGTGGGTGGTGTCACAGGGGGAGAGTGGCGGGGTGTCACAGGGGGGAGAGTGGGGGTGTGTCACAGGGGGAGAGCGGGGGGAGTGTCACGGGGAGAGCGGGGGGAGTGTCACGGGGAGAGCGGGGGGAGTGTCACGGGGAGAGTGTCACGGGGAGAGCGGAGGGAGTGTCACGGGGAGAGCGGAGGGAGTGTCCCGGGGAGAGCGGAGGGAGTGTCACGGGGAGAGCGGAGGGAGTGTCACGGGGAGAGCGGAGGGAGTGTCACGGGGAGAGCGGAGGGAGTGTCACGGGGAGAGCGGAGGGAGTGTCACGGGGAGAGCGGGGGGAGTGTCACGGGGAGAGCGGGGGGAGTGTCACGGGGAGAGAGGGGGGAGTGTCACGGGGAGAGCGGAGGGAGTGTCACGGGGAGAGCGGAGGGAGTGTCACGGGGAGAGCGGAGGGAGTGTCACGGGGAGAGCGGAGGGAGTGTCACGGGGAGAGCGGAGGGAGTGTCACGGGGGAGAGCGGAGGGAGTGTCACGGGGAGAGCGGAGGGAGTGTCAGATGGGGGGGGGTGAGTGGGGAGAGTGTCACACAGGGGGAGAGTGGCGGGGGTGTCACGGGGAGAGTGGCGGGGTGTCACAGGGGGAGAGTGGGGGTGTGTCACAGGGGAAGAGTGGGGGTTGTCATAGGGGGAGAGAGGGGGGAGTGTCACGGGGAGAGCGGAGGGAGTGTCACGGGGAGAGCGGAGGGAGTGTGACATAGGGGGGTGAGTGGGGAGAGTGTCACACAGGGGGAGAGTGGGGAGAGTTTCACACAGGGGCCGAGTTGGGGGGGGTTTCACAGGGGGAGATTGGGGGGAGGTGTCATGGGGGAGAGTGGGTTGTCACAGGGGGACAGTGGGGTGTGTCACGGCGGGGAGAGTGGTGCGGGTGTATCGGGGGGAGTGTGGGGGGTGTGTCATGGGTTGAGTGGGGGGGGAGTGTGTCACGGGGAGAGTGTGGGGAGTGTCACAGGGGGAGATTGTGGGGGGAGGGTCACAGGGGGAGAGTGGGGGGGAGTGTTCACAGGGGGAGAGTGGGGTGTGTCACAGGGGGAGATTGGGGGGTGTCACAAGGGGAGAGTTGGGGGTGTCACAAGGGGAGAATGGGGGGTGTGTCACAGGGAGAGTGGGGGGGGGAGTGTCACACAGGGGGAGAGTGGGGTGAGTGTCACACGGGGGAGAGTGGGGGGAATGTCACACGGGGGAGAGTGGGGGGAGTGTCACACAGGGGGCGAGTTGGGGGGTTTCACAGGGGGAGTGTGGGGGGAGGTGTCACAGCGGGAGAGTGGTGGGGTGTCTCAGGGGCAAAATGGGGAGGGGTGTCACAGGGTGAGAGTGTGGGGTGTCACAGGGGGAGTCGAGGGGGGTGTTACAGGGGGAGGGTGGGGGGGAGTGACACAGGGGGAGAGTTTGGTGGTTCTCAAAGGTGGAGAGTGGAGGGAGTGTCACCGGGGGAGAATGGAGGGAGTGTCACAGGGGGAGTGTAGGGGGAGTGTCACAGGGGGAGAGTGGGGGGGAGTGTCACAGGGGGAGAGTGGGGGGAGTGTCACAGGGGGAGAGTGGGGGGAAGGTCACGGGGAGAGTGGGGGGAATGTCACAGGGGTAGAGTGGGGGGAGTGTCACAGGGTGAGAGTGGGGGGTGTGTCACGGGGAGAGTGGGGGGTAGTGTCACAGCGGGAGAGTGGGGGGGGGTGTCATGGGCAGAGTGGGGGGGTGTCACAGGGGCAGAGTGGGGGGGTGTCACGGGGCAGAGTGGCGGGAGTGTGTCACAGGCGGAGAGTGGGGGGAGTGTCAAAGGGGGAGTGTCACAGGGGGAGAGTGGGGGGGTGTCATGGGCAGAGTGGGGGGGGTGTCACAGGGGCAGAGTGGGGGGGGTGTCACAGGGGCAGAGTGGCGGGAGTGTGTCACAGGGGGAGAGTGGGGGGAGTGTCACGGGGGAGATTGGGGGGGTGTCACAGGGGCAGTGTGGCGGGAGTGTGTCACAGGGGGGAGAGTGGGGGGAGTGTCACACGGGGAGAGTGGGGGGGATTGTCACAGGGGGACATTGGAGGGAGTTTCACAGGGGGAGAGTGGGGGAGTGTGACCGGGGAGAGTGGGGGGAGTCTCACACGGGGGAGAGTGGGGGAGTCTCACAGGGGGAGAGTGGAGGGGCGTGTCACAGGGGGAGAGTGGGGGGCAATGTCACAAGGGGAGAGCAGGGGGAGCGTCACGGGGAGAGCGGGTGGAGTGTCACACGGGGGAGAGTGGGTGTTGTATCACGGGGGAGAGTGGGGGCGTGTCACACAGGGGGAGAGTGGGGGGTGTCTCAGGGGGAGAGTGGGGGGAGTGTGACAGGGGAGAGTGTGGGGAGTGTGACGGGGGAGAGTAGGGGGACTGTCACAGGGGGAGAGTAGGGGGAGTGTCAAAGGGGGAGAGTGGGTTGTCACAGGGGGAGAGTGGGGTGGGTCACAGCGGGGAGAGTGGTGCGGGTGTATCAGGGGGGAGTGTGGGGGGTGTGTCATGGGTAGAGTGGGGGGGAGTGTGTCACGGGGAGAGTGTAGGGAGTGTCACAAGGGGAGAGTGGGGGGGGTGTCATGACGGGAGATTGGGGGGGGTGTCACTGGGGGAGAGTTGGGGTTGTCAACAGGGGGAGAGTAGGGGCTGTCATGGGGAGAGTGGGGAGCAGTGTCACAGGGGGAGAGAGGGGTGCAGTGTCACGGGGGGAGCGGGGAGCAGTGTCACAGGGGGAGAGCGGGGGGAGTATCACAGGGAGAGTGTGGGGGGGTGTCACAGGGCAGAGCGGGGGGAGTGTCACAGGGAGAGCAGAGGGAGTGTCACACAGTAGGAGAGTGGGGAGAGTGCCACACGGGTCGAGTTGGGGGGGGTTTCACAGGGGGAGTGTGTGGGGAGGTGTCACGGGGGAGAGTGGTGGGGTGATTCAGGGGCAGATTGAGGAGGTGTGTCACAGGGTGCGAGTGGGGGGTGTCACAGGGGGAGAGTTGGGGGGGGCTGTTATGGGGGAATGTGGTGGGAGTCACACAGGGGGAGAGTTTGGGGGTTGTCACACGAGACAAGTTGGGGGGGTTTCACAGGGGGAGAGAGGGGGGATTGTCACAGGGGGACATTGGAGGGAGTGTCACAGGGGGAGAGTGGGGGGACTGTCACTCAGGGGGAGTGGGGAGAGTGTCACACAGGGGGAGAGTGGGGAGAGTGTCACACAGAGGGAGAGTGGGGGGAGGTGTCACAGGGGGAGAGTGGGGGGAGGTGTCACAGGGGGAGAGTGGGGGTGTCACAGGGGAAGAGTGGGGGGGTGTTACAGGGGGACAGTGGGGAGAGTGACACAGGGGGAGAGTTTGGGGGTTGTCACACAGGGGGAGAGTGGGGGTGGTGTCACATGAGGAGAGTGGGGGGGGCGTGGAGTGTCACGGGGAGAGTGGGGGGTGTCAGAGAGGGAGAGTTGGGGGTTATCACACAGGGGGAGAGTGGGGGTTGTGTCATGGGGGAGAGTGGGGTGTTGTCACAGGGGGAGAGTGGGGGGTGTCACGGGGGAGAGTGGGGGTGTGTCACAGGGGGAGAGTGGGGGGTGTGTCACAGGGGGAGAGTGGGGGGTGTGTCACGGGGAGAGCGGGGGGAGTGTCACGGGGAGAGCGGGGGGAGTGTCACGGGGAGAGCGGGGGGAGTGTCACGGGGAGAGCGGGGGGGAGTGTCACGGGGCGAGCGGGAGGGAGTGTCACGGGGAGAGCGGAGGGAGTGTCACATGGGGGGGGGTGAGTGGGGAGAGTGTCACACAGGGGGAGAGTGGCGGGGTGTCACAGGGGGAGAGCGGCGGGGTGTCACAGGGGGAGAGTGGGGGTTGTCATAGGGGGAGAGTGGGGGGGAGTGTCACGGGGAGAGCGGAGGGAGTGTCACGGGGAGAATGGAGGGAGTGTCACGGGGGAGAGCGGGGGGGGGGGGGGGGGGGGGGGGGGGGGGGGGGGGAGTGTCACATGGGGGGAGAGTAAGCCATGTTTGCTTGAGTTTGCTGCAGCCAGCCTGAAAGGTGAGAACTATGTTGGCCTGTGTATAACTTTAAAATCTATCTTGGACTGTCACCTTCCAAGGGGTGCATTTGGGAGTCAGTTTAGGTAGGAATTTTATTCCTTACATAAGATACCAATTACTTAATACTATAGCACATGTTTGGCATCTTTTCTTTTGTTAATAAATATTTTAATTTGAAACGTTAAAACTCTAAGGTCTTAGTGGACTCATTATTTCTGATTTCAGTGCTCGCTCAGTCTTCTCGTAATAAATACAAATTGCAAAACGATTGTGACCCTGGAACCAAGCTTCCCTTGTGGATTTGGTTCTGCCTGGCACACATCATGCGTCATGTGATAACCTGACACAAAACCTGGTGTGTGCCAGTGTTTATACTCTACAAAGGCTTCTTCATCTAGTTCCTGCTCTCTCAACTCCTTGTCTGCTTTGCCCTTTAATACATCTATACTATCCATGTAAACACTAGCTGCACTCACGAGCTCCACACTCTCTGGGGGAACAAAGTTTATTCAGTGGGACTGACAACTTACGGGGGGCATTTCATTGTGGGTGTAGCCCATTGGTGAGATCATCTTCTCTTCATCACCCCTATGAATCTTTTCAAACAAGCTCAGTTGGCACACGCCTCAGTCCTCTCAATCTTGGAGAGAAACCACAAACTGCTTCTCAGTTCCTGATAGCAATGGCAGCCTCCCCACAAGGCCGAACACCCTTACCCTCCTCACCATCATGTATTTGCCTCCAATCTCACCAGGAACATTGGTCACTCTGCTTGTGACACCGCACTATACCTACCTGGTAGGCAGTTGATGCTCGGAATGGAGGGCACACCATGTAGAACCTTGGAATAGCAATGTTGAAGCTGTTCCTGTGCCTGGAGAGTTGGTGGAAGGTGTAGTACCCTTCCATGTAACCTGAGGGGGTGGTGAAGGTGGTGCAGCTGGTATACTCATGCACAGTACCAGGGTGCAGCACTGGGAATTCACCTACAGAGGAGAGAGTGAGCAAAAGTGAGGTTCCAAAGTAACAGAGTAAGAGACAGAGAGAAACAGAGGGCAGCTGAGGTGGGGAGAGCGGCAGTGAGGGTGAGGCAGCAGAGAAGACGAGCAAAGGGTGGAGGGAGAGGAAGAGGGGCAAAGCCGCACTATCCACCCAATCTTACTGCCACTGTCTGCACTGTCCATTCACTGTCCGTGCTGCTGTCCGCACTGTCCACTCACTGTCCCTGCTGCTGTCCACACTGTCCACTCACTGTCAGTGCTGCTGTCCGCACTGTCCATTCACTGTCCGTGTTGCTGTATGCACTGTCCACTCACTGTCCCTGCTGCTGTCTGCACTGTCCATTCACTGTCCCTGCTGCTGTCTGCACTGTCCATTCACTGTCCCTGCTGCTGTCTGCACTGTCCACTCACTGTCCGTGCTGCTGTCCGCACTGTCCATTCACTGTCAGTGCTGCTGTCCGCACTGTCCACGCACTGTCCCTGCTGCTGTCCGCACTGTCCACTCACTGTCCCTACTGCTGTCTGCACTGTCCACTCACTGTCCCTACTGCTGTCCGCACTGTCCATTCACTGTCCCTGCTGCTGTCCGCACTGTCCATTCACTGTCCGTGCTGCTGTCCACACTGTCCATTCACTGTCAGTGCTGCTGTCCGCACTGTCCACGCACTGTCCCTGCTGCTGTCCGCACTGTCCACTCACTGTCCCTACTGCTGTCTGCACTGTCCACTCACTGTCCCTACTGCTGTCTGCACTGTCCACTCACTGTCCCTACTGCTGTCTGCACTGTCCACTCACTGTCCGTGCTGCTGTCTGCACTGTCCATTCACTGTCCCTGCTGCTGTCCGCACTGTCCACTCACTGTCCCTGCTGCTGTCCGCACTGTCCACTCACTGTCCATGCTGCTGTCCGCACTGTCCACTCACTGTCCGTGCTGCTGTCTGCACTGTCCAGTCACTGTCCCTGCTGCTGTCCGCACTGTCCATTCACTGTCCCTGCTGCTGTCCGCACTGTCCATTCACTGTCCGTGCTGCTGTCCGCACTGTCCACTCACTGTCCGTGCTGCTGTCTGCACTGTCCATTCACTGTCCCTGCTGCTGTCCGCACTGTCCACTCACTGTCCCTACTGCTGTCTGCACTGTCCACTCATTGTCCCTACTGCTGTCTGCACTGTCCACTCACCGTCCGTGCTGCTGTCTGCACTGTCCATTCACTGTCCATGCTGCTGTCCGCACTGTCCACTCACTGTCCATGCTGCTGTCTGCACTGTCCATTCACTGTCCCTGCTGCTGTCCGCACTGCCCGCTCACTGTCCCTGCTGCTGTCCGCACTGTCCAGTCACTGTCCGTGCTGCTGTCCGCACTGTCCACTCACTGTCCTTGCTGCTGTCCGCACTGTCCACTCACTGTCCGTGCTGCTGTCCGCACTGTCCACTCACTGTCCCTGCTGCTGTCCGCACTGTCCATTCACTGTCCCTGCTGCTGTCCGCACTGTCCATTCACTGTCGGTGCTGCTGTCCGCACTGTCCACTCACTGTCCATTCACTGTCCCTGCTGCTGTCCGTACTGTCCACTCACTGTCCGTGCTGCTGTCCGCACTGTCCATTCACTGTCTGTGCTGCTGTCCGCACTGTCCATGCTGCTGTCCGCACTGTCCACTCACTGTCCCTGCTGCTGTCTGCACTGTCCACTCACTGTCCCTGCTGCTGTCTGCACTGTCCACTCACTGTCCCTGCTGCTGTCCGCACTGTCCACTCACTGTCCCTGCTGCTGTCCGCACTGTCCACTCACTGTCCCTGCTGCTGTCCGCACTGTCCATTCACTGTCAGTGCTGCTGTCCGCACTGTCCACTCACTGTCTCTGTTGCAGCCCGCACTGTCCATTCACTGTCCCTGCTGCTGTCCGTACTGTCCATTCACTGTCCGTGTTGCTGTCCGCACTGTCCACTCACTGTCAGTGCTGCTGTCCGCACTGTCCATTCACTGTCCGTGTTGCAGTCCGCACTGTCCATTCACTGTCCCTGCTGCTGTCCGCACTGTCCATTCACTGTCCCTGCTGCTGTCCGCACTGTCCACTCACTGTCCCTGCTGCTGTCCACACTGTCCACTCACTGTCCGTGCTGCTGTCCGCACTGTCCACTCACTGTCCATGCTGCTGTCCACACTGTCCGTGCTGCTGTCCGCACTGTGCACTCACTGTCAATGCTGCTGTCCGCACTGTCCATTCACTGACCTTGCTGCTGTCTGCACTGTCCATTCACTGTCCGTGCTGCTGTCCACACTGTCCATTCACTGTTCCTGCTGCTGTCCTCAGTGTCCATTCACTGTCCGTGCTGCTGTCCGCATTGTCCACTCACTGTCCCTGCTGCTGTCCGCACTGTCCACTCACTGTCACTTCTGCTGTCTGCAGTGTCCATTCACTGTCCCTGCTGTTGTCCGCACTGTCCATTCACTCTCCGTGCTGCTGTCCACTGTCCATTCACTGTCCCTGCTGCTGTCCTCAGTGTCCATTCACTGTCCGTGCTGCTGTCCGCATTGTCCACTCACTGTCCCTGCTGCTGTCCGCACTGTCCACTCACTGTCACTTCTGCTGTCTGCAGTGTCCATTCACTGTCCCTGCTGCTGTCCGCACTGTCCATTCACTGTCCATGCTGCTGTCTGCACTTTCCACTCACTGTGCCTGCTGCTGTCTGCACTGTCCACTCACTGTCCCTGCTGCTGTCCACTCACTGTCCGTGTTGCTGTCCATTCACTGTCCGTGTTGCTGTCCACTCTGTCCCTACTGCTGTCCGCACTGTCCACTCACTGTCCCTACTGCTGTCCGCACTGTCACTCACTGTCCGTGTTGCTGTCCGCACTGTCCACTCACTGTCCTTGCTGCTGTCCGCACTGTCCACTCACTGTCCCTACTGCTGTCCGCACTGTCCATTCACTGTCCCTGCTGCTGTCCGCACTGTCCACTCACTGTCCGTACTGCTGTCCGCACTGTCCATTCACTGTCCCTGCTGCTGTCCGCACTGTTCACTCACTGTCTGTGCTGCTGTCCGCACTGTCCACTCACTGTCCCTGCTGCTGTCCGCACTGTTCACTCACTGTCTGTGCTGCTGTCCGCACTGTCCACTCACTGTCCCTGCTGCTGTCTGCACTGTCCATTCACTGTCCATGCTGCTGTCAACACTTTCCACTTACTGTCCGTTGCTGTCCACACTCCCCATTCTGTCCCTGCCGCTGTCTGCGCTGTCCACTCACTGCCCACACTGTCCCTGGCCATTAGCACTGCCCGCTCACTGTCCCTGCTATTTGCACTCATTGTCGCCACTGTCCACTCGCTGTCCCTGCCACTGTCCACTCATTGCCCCTGCCACTGTCCACTCACTGCCCCTGCCACTGTCCACTCACTGCCCCTGCCACTGTCCACTCACTGCCCCTGCCGCTGTCCACTCATTGCCCCTGCCACTGTCCACTCACTGACCCTGCCACTGTCCACTCACTGACCCTGCTGCTGCCCACACCGTCCACTTACTGGTGGCACTGTCCACTCACTGTCTCTGCTACTGTCCACTCACTGTCCCTGCCGCTGTCCACACTGTCCACTCACTGCCCCTGCTGCTGTCCACACTGAACCCTGGCTGTCCCCACCACAGTCCACATTGTCCACTCCCTGTCTGCACTGTCCACTCACTGTCGCTGCTGCTAACCATACTGTCCACTCACTGTCGCTGCTGCTAACCATACTGTCCACTCACTGTCGCTGCTGCTGTCTGCATTGTCCACTCACTGACCCTGCCACTGTCCACTCACTGTCCCTGCCACTGTCCACTCACTGTCCACTCACTGCCCCTGCTGCTAACCATACTGTCCACTCACTGTCGCTGCTGCTGTCTGCATTGTCCACTCACTGATCCTGCCACTGTCCACTCACTGTCCACTCACTGTCCCTGCCACTGTCCACTCACTGTCCACTTACTAGCGGCACTGTCCACTTACTGCCTCTGGCACTGTCCATACTGAACCCTGACCACAGTCCACACTGTCCACTCACTGTCCCTGCCGCTGTCCGCACTGTCCACTCACTGGTGGCATTGTCCACTCACTGACCCTGCCACTGTCCACTCACTGACCCTGCCACTGTCCACTCACTGTCCACTCACCGTCTCTGCCACTGTCCACTCACTGTCCCTGTTGTTGATGCTGCTGTCCACTCACTGCCCCTGCTGCTGTCCACACTGAACCCTGGCTGTCCCCACCACTGTCCACATTGTCCACTCCCTGTCTGCACTGTCCAGTCACTGGCCCAGCTGCTGTCCACACGCTCTACTCACTGTCCGTGTCGCTGACTGCACTGTCCACTCACTGTCCCTGCCACTGCCCACTCACTGTCCCTGCCACTGTCCACTCACTGCCTACTCACTGTCCACTTACTAGCGGCACTGTCCACTTACTGCCTCTGTCACTGTCCATACTGAACCCTGGCTGTCCCTACCACAGTCCATACTGTCCACTCACTGTCCCTGCTGCTGTCCGCACTGTCCACTCACTGGTGGCATTGTCCACTCACTGACCCTGCCACTGTCCACTCACTGACCCTGCCACTGTCCACTCACTGTCCTTGCCACTGCCCACTCACTGACCCTGCCACTGTCCACTCACTGACCCTGCCACTGTCCACTCACTGACCCTGCCACTGTCCACTCACTGTCTCTGCCACTGTCCACTCACTGTCTCTGCCACTGTCCACACTGAACCCTGGCTGAATCTACCACAGTCCACACTGTCCACTCACTGTCTGCACTGTCCATTCACTATCTGTGCTACTGTCCGCACTGTCCACTCACTGCCCCTACTGCTGTCTGCACTGTCCATTCACAGTCCATGCTGCTGTCCACACTCCCCACTCTGTCCCTGCTGCTGTCTGCACTGTCCACTCACTGCGCCTGCTGCTGTCCGCACTGTCCACTCACTGTCCGTGCTGCTGTCCACGCACTCCACTTGCTGTCCGTGCTGCTGTCCATACTGTCCTATTTCTGTCCCTGTCGCTGTCAGCATGGTCCACTCACTGGCCGCACTGTGCACTCACTGTCCTGCTGCTAACCAACTGTCCACTCTCTGTCCCTGCTGCTGTCCACACTGTCTACTCGCTGTTCCTGCTGCTGTCCACACTGTCCACTGCCCCGCCACTGTCCCTGCCTCTGTCTGCAATGTCCACTCACTGTCTCTACCTACCCTATTATGATTTCCTTCAATCCCAGGCAACCCAGTCATCACTGGCAATATCCCACTTTGATGGCCGTTCGGTAAGCGCACTGTCAATGCTGTGAGAAATCCAATGTTTCTTGAGCCAGGTTCCGGTTTCTAATTGAGTCCTGTTATTACATATATCAGAATGCACTGGAAGCAATTGCATCGTTTGCCATCAGCTCGTGTCTACACTAGAATCGAACCCGGTGCTACCGCTGTAAATGCCTGATTGGTCAGCCACTTGTTTATTGCAGAGTGGGGAGAGTGGCTCCTTGTTTAGGATGTTGGCTGTCTCTGCTCTCTGCTCCCTTCTAGCTCCATTGTTGGAAATCTGTCCCGACCACCCCCTACTGTCAGATCAAACGAGACATTGCCCAAGACGTGGCATCAGCAACAACTAAACCTGGATAGAGATGCTGCCTACAGACCCAATGCCCAGGTTCTGCCACTCTGTACCCCATCCCCATACCCCATTACTGCCCAATGCCCCGATCACTGGACTCAAACATTCCATACCTACGACTCCAGGACCCTGGACCTCCTCGATATCTCCATTCTCATTGGTTATCTTCCAGTAACGACTGTCCAGCTGACAGACACTGTCTGGTGAGGCATCCTTCACCATTTCTATCCTGTACAGAGAAACCGAGCACCATTAACTCTTTCACAGCAGTTAAACTGCAATGGCGTTCAGACAGATTCAGAAGTGTAAGCAATCTTTCTGCAATATATGAACAATTATTAAAAAGAATGGTCCTTGGTTCGGTCAAGACCACCAACATTCAGATTCTAAGGAAAATCATCAGTAACAGAGATCAAAAACACTGACCGAGAGCAACACAGGAGAGGATTGATGATAGATAAACAACTCAGCAGCAAGAGATACCGGAGCGTCGCTGATCTCAGAGCATTAATCAACATCAAATAAAAACCAAGAATTGATGTTACAGAACCACTCGCAGATGATTGATGAGTTTTTTGCAAAAACTTAATCTTTGTTCTTTAAGTGAGGGAGGTGTCAAACTCAGAACTGGAAATCGAAGTTAAAGTAACAAAAAGTTGCTGAGAAAATTAGACATGCCAAAGCTTTCAGTTTTGCACTCATCAAAATAACTCGCAGGAAATTACCAACTGTTACAGGGAACAACAATTTATATTGCCTGAGAAGAGTTGGCAAGTGGACTTTGATAGGTGGAGGCGTTGCCATGGAGAATGCAGTGTGAAACAGCTAACGGCCCAGTTTTGTTCCAATTCAAACCAGGCAGGTTGACTCTGATTGGTCAAGACATTGCCCCGGGGAATGAACTGGGGAATGACTGTTCCTTAAGCTTTTGTTTAGTTATAAAAAGTGCAAAGTGTGGACATGTTCCTGTTGTCTGCAAAGAACAGGGCCGTGCATGTGAATGTATGTGGCTTCTAGTGGGTGTGAGCCCGACAATCTTAAATTGGTTTTCACTGTTGTTCTTAGCACAATCAGGATTGTTTAGCAAGTGCTGTCTAATCGCAGAATCACATCTAATGTTGGACACTGTTTTGCGTTTTGTAAACACTGGTTGGGTAGGGAAGTCAGTGTTTTGCCTGTTGTGAACAATCAAAGGGATGTGCTGTTTGATATGATCCACCTGTCATTGGGATGTCCAACCTACATACCTGACATCACACTGGCACTGAAACTCATATACCACATTACTCATTTGTGTGATAGGCACAGCGTCTGTTTGGCTTGATGGCAACATCCTGTTAATGGAGCATGTCTATTTTTATTGGATTACTCAAGTTCTGTAATTTGAAGTTAATGAGCTCGATAAACATTTTTTATATAATTCTTTCATAAGTTTCAATAACTCTTCAGTTATTTCTGTTACATTAGTTAGTCTAATGAATACAGGATTGGAGGACATCTCAATCCCATTCCCCGAGTGGGAAACCTTAGATGCTTCTCATGTCCTGGAAGACCATGTGTGCCAGAAGTATTGTCAGCTGCATCAGCTGGAGCTCCAGGTCTCTGAGTTTGAGCAGCAGCTGGTGTATCTACAAGACTGAGCACTGCACGGACAGTGCGTTTCTGGAAATGGTCATCCCACAGTTTTTAAAAATGCATCTCCTGACACCAACTTGGAGGGGTCCTTGGCAACGTCACACATGCGCACATTTGTCATGTGCATTTGTTCCCATCACTTAGCTATATATCTGTCCAGAGAGGAGACTGAGCACTGGACTGTCAGCATCCAACTATATATCAGTCCAGAGAGGAGATTGAGCCCTGGACTGTCAGCATCCAATTATATATCAATCTAGAGAGGAGACTGAGCACTGGACTGTCAGCATCCAACTTTTTCCTTGGAAATCCTGAAGTAACTAAATTTAGCTTTTAATCAGCCCAAGGTGGAAAATTCATTTTTGAGGCAATCAAGCAGTAATCAGATGTAAGCATGGATAAATTATTTATGAATAATCAATGACAGTGCACAAACTATACAGAATATGCCATTAAACAGCTGGATAGGGATTTCTAAACAACCCCATAAGGAAGCGTGCCCTCTCCAATTGCAGCAACACCAACAACAGCCAAATTTAGAAGTTTGTAGGTAAGGAGGAAATATGTGACCGCCAGGTTGTCGAGGAGGAGCAAGGCAGCTAATGCAGGAATTCATCTCCCTCTCAAACCGTTATTCAGTTCTGAACACCGATGAGAATGATGGAATGGGAAGGACGGTGGATCCTTGAGGGGGTGCGGATGAGATTTACTAGAATGGTTCCAGGCACAAGGGATTTTAGCTACAAGGTTAGGTTGGAGAAGCTGAGATTGTTCTCCTTGGAGCAAAGGAGATTGAGGGGAGATTTGATAGAGGTGTACTAGATAAGGACAGATAAGGTAGAAAAGGAAAAACTCTTCCCATTAGCTGATGACTAGGAAACAGAGATTTAAGGTTTTCAGCAAGAGGTGCAGGGAGAATGCGAGGAAGAACTTTATGACACAGTGAGTGGTAATGACCTAGAACTCGCTGCCTATAAGGGTGGTGGAAGCGGAGACAATGAATGATTACAAAAAGTAATTGGATAGCTACTTGCTGCAGGGATTAAAGCTGCAGGATGAAGGGGGAACAATAGGAATGATTGGATTGCTGTACAGACAGCCAGCATGGATATGATGGGATGAATAGCCTCCCTCTGAGCCATTTTGACTCTTTGGTCTGAATTTTACCCTTGGCAGGCATGCGTGTGTGACCAGCAGGCCTGAGAGCAGCTGGGAAATGGACCGCCGACCATGATGGGCTCCTGACAGCGATTTCATGCTGCCGGCCAATTACCAGCCAGTGTGAACGGCGCCCTGAAACGCTCAGCACTGTGGAGGTGGCGGGTGGGAAGAGAGCGGACGATGACATCACTCTGGGCGAAGGTTGTGAGAAAGCAGATAGCTGCAGCCGGGAGCTGCAGGCCTTCAAATCATCAAATAAATGTGCAAAAAGCTGCAAAGAAATGTCCATGCATCACAATAAGCACCTGAAAGCATACATCATAAAAATGCTGTCCCCAGATATTTATTTCTATTTTATTTCCTAATGGAGATTTCATCCCACCCTTGGACGAGGTTCGATGAAAAATGCAAAGGCTGTCTGTGTGATTTGCCTGTCTGCCAACCGTAAGTTTGGGCAGGCCACGTAAAATCACAGACAATTACTTCATTAATGGGCTTAATTGCCCTCATAACTGTTGTGGGCACACTTCTGACGGTGACGCATGCTCGTCAAGCGAAATATGGTATGTGTGCAATGAGGTCGGGAGGATCAGTCGATGTCATCTTGCGTGATCACCTGCCCATCAGGCATAAGATTCTGCCCTATGACTGTGAGTGCAGCCAGAACCATGTTCAGGGCATCACCCATTATTCAGGTGTGCAGGTGGGAGGGGAGGACAGGAGCAAAGTTGGAGAAGCATTAGCGACAGGGCATTCTATAGTTCAGGGAACAGACCAACATTTCCACAGCTGCAGTGGTTCTCCTGGATGGTGTGTTGCCTCCCTGGTGCCAAGGTCATTAAGTCACTGAGTGAATGCAGAATATTCTGAGGAGAGTGAACAGCCCAAAGTTCATGATCCATATTGAAACCAATGACAGGGGTAGAAAGAGGGATGTGCTCCTTCAGGCAGAGTTTAGGGAGCTTGGAAAAGAAACTAGCAATCTGGACCTCAAAGGTAGTACTCTCCGGATTACTCCCGGTGTCACAAACTTTCTTTTATTCCTTTCATAGGATGTGGGTGCCACTGGTTAAGCCAGCATTTATTGCTTATTTATTGCCTAGTTACCCTTGAGAAGGTGGTGGTGAGCTGCCTCCTTGAACTGCTGCAGTCCATGTGGTGTAGGTACACCCACAGTGCTGTTAGGAAGGGAGTTCCAAGATTTTGACCCAGCGACAGTAAAGGAACGGTGAAATATTTCCAAGTCAGGATGGTGAGTGACTTGGAGGGGAACTTCCAGGTGGTGGTGTTCCCATCTATCTGCTGCCCTTGTCCTTCTGGGTGGTAGTGGTCGTGGGTTTGGAAGTTGAAGGAGCCTTGGTGAATTCCTGCAGTGCATCTTGTAGATAGTACACACTGCTGCCACTGTGCTTCGATGGTGGAGGGAATGAACATTTGTGGATGTGGTGCCAATCAAGCGGGGCTGCTTTGATCTGGACAGTGTCCAGCTTCTTGAGTGTTGTAGAAGCTGCACTCATCCAGGCAAGTGGAGAGTATTCCATCACACTCGTGACTTGTGCCTTGTAGATGGTAGACAGGCTTTGGGGTGTCAGGAGGCGAGTTACTCATTACATAATTCCTAGCCTCTGACTTGCTCTTAAAGCCACAGTATTTATATGACTAGTCCAGTTCAATTTCTGATCAATGGCAACCCCTAGGATGTTGATATTGGGGATTCAGTGATGGTAATGTCATTGAACATTAAGGGGCAATGGTTGGATTCTCTCTTGTTGGAGATGGTCATTGCCTGATGCTTATGTGGCATGATCGTTACTTGCCATTTGTCAGCCCAAGCCTGGATATTGTCCATGTCTTGCTGCATTTGGACATGGACTGCTTCAGTATCTGAGGAGTCACGAATGGTGCTGAACATTGTGCAATCATCAGCGAACATCCCCACTTCTGACCTTATGATGGAAGTAAGGTCATTGATGAAGCAACTGAAGATGGTTGGGCCTAGGACACTACCCTGAGGAACTCCTGCAGTGATGTTGTGGAACTGAGATGACTGACCTCCAACAAACACAACCTTCCTTTGTGCTAGGTATGACTCCAAGCAGTAGAGTGTATCCTTGAGAGTGTATTGCAGAGATGGTGCTGGAGAGAGGGCTTTAGGTTCCTGAAGAATTGAAGTCAATGTTGAGGGAGACAGGAAACAAAGAGAGAGAACATGAGAAGCGACGAGCAACTAATTTAACAAAGAATCCAATATTCTTCTGTAGTGTAGAAAAGTTTGGGTTTAATAGTTATATACAAATCATTTGTAATTTCGTTGTGTGTAATGATCAAAGTATATTAATGAATTAACCCAATATGATATTCTGTTTCACTGTCGTCAATGCAGGACACTCTTACATCATGTGGCTAGTTCCTTGTTGTCACATCCTCAAGTGACGAGTGAGAAACACCATGTGGTCTCACCTCACTGAGCGTTCTCCTTTTATGGTTTCATTACAGGACAAATGCAATGTTTCATCTTTATGTTTCGATCACAAAACAAGTGCTAAAGTCTGTCAAGGTTGATCGGATCTGAGTGCATTGCCATTACAGTCACCAGCAATTAACGCTTAATTATTTGTATTTCCTAAGGTTCAAAGCCTTTGGTGAAGAAAAACAGCTGCAAGGCTTCAAACGGTTAGTCCTATTTACTAAGAAATCGTCCAGTCCTTTTAACTTGCATAAGTGTGAAAACAGAAGCAGTTACTTTCCACCACAACATTTAACCATCTTTGGTTCTGTAAGCTTAGAGTTAAGTTTTCATAACTATGTAGCTCTCTGCTCTGTGTATCTTGCTACCTCAACTTTAACACACCACTCATCCTTATGCACTGATTTTATATGTACTTTGTATAGATATAGCCAGGCTATGTGTCACTTGTACTCTTACTAATTTTAACTAAATTGCACCAAGCACTGGCAGATCTGGCACATAGTGTTAACATAGAACTGAATTCAAGGCTGCCCATAGTGATGTAAGAGAGCACATGTCCCACATCTGGTGGGGGGTGGTCAGCCTGGTGTTGGACAGAGCAACGTGTGATGTAGGCCATTTAGTAGGGCCTTCGGGGGTTATTTGCCACATACTGGTTATATTGGTTCATGGTGCAGCGGTGCATGAACGTGACGAGTTACTCACAGCAGGAAGCAGGGCTGAGGCAGAATGACAAATGCGAGCCTCCAAAACATCAGTTTGGTTTCTGGGCCACAATGTCAGCAATAAAAGCCTCACAGGGACCACGGAAAACTAGAGCTCTTAGTGAGTTCCCAACCTCATCCTTGATTCCAGGCCTCCAGTGATTTTGGGAATGGTGAACAGGTGGCAAAACTTTTACCAAATCTGGCATAAATCACAGAACCCTTGAGGAATCTACTTAAGAAAGGCCAGGCATGGTGCTGAGACTCACATTAAGAGCAAGCTTTCATCACGTCAGGGCAGTTCTGCTCTCTATGGACATTCTGGCCTTCTACACCCAGCCTTGCCCACCAGCAGAACAGCAGATGCTGCTTCGTCCACAGGCCTTGGAGCGGTTCTATTCCAGGAACAACTGGATAGAAGTTGCTGACTACAATGCATCCAGCTGGCTGTTGGACATGGAAACAAGATACACCGTCACAGAAAAGGAAGCTCCTGCAGTCACGTGGGCATGAGAAGTTTTCACACTGTATCATTGGCCTCAGGGTCGCAATCGAAACAGGCCATAAGCCACTGGTCTCATTCCTGGATGAGAAGGAGTTAGCAAACTTGCCTTCCTGAATCCAGCTAATCCACCTGCACCTTGTGAGGTTTGCCTGCGAGACAGTAAACACCCAAGGTAAAAATCAAACACCAGCAGGCACACTTTCCAGGGCCACAGTGGATCTTATGACAAAACAGGATATGAATCTAACCATGAGCTGGTAGTCCCCTCCCAATTAACAAGGAGATAACAGCCAGAGAACACACGTAAATTCCAACAGATTCGCTAGGAACAAATGCGGGATGAGGAATGTATCTGCATCTACCATTACTGCCAAAGTGGGCTGAGGAATGTATCTGCATCTGCCTAAATAGCCAAGTGGTTATGGTACTGGGTTTGTAACCCCAATATCCACAGTTCAAATCTCACAATGGCAAACTATTAAACAATGGAACTTCATTTGAAACAGATGGAAATGGGTTTGTACTCGAAAGAGATACATTACTGCCAATGTGGGATGAGTAATGTACCTGCATCTACCTTTACTGCCAATGTGGGATGAGGAATGTATCTGCATCTACCATTACTGCATGTGGGATGAGGAATGTACCTGCATCTACAATTACTGCCAATGTGGGATGAGTAATGTATCTGCATCTACAATTACTGCCAATGCGGGATGAGTAATGTATCTGCATCTACCATTACTGCCAATGTGGGATGAGTAATGTATCTGCATCTACCGTTACTGTCAATGTGGGATGAGAAATGTACCTGCATCTACAATTACTGCCAATGTGGGATGAAGAATGTACCTGCATCTACCATTACTAACAAAGTGGGCTGAGGAATGTACTGCATCTACAATTACTGCCAATGTGGGCTGAGGAATGTATCTGCATCTACAATTACTACCAATGTGAGATGAGGAATGTACCTGCATCTACAATTACTGCCAATGTGGGATGAGGAATGTACCTGCATCAACAATTACTGCCAATGTGGGATGAGTAATGTACCTGCATCGACAATTACTGCCAATGTGGGATGAGGACTGTACCTGCATCTACAATTACTGCCAATGTGGGATGAGGAATGTACCTGCATCTGCAATTACTGCCAATGTGGGATGAGGAAGGTACCTGCATCTACAATTACTGCCAATGTGGGATGAGGAAAGTACCTGCATCTACAATTACTGCCAATGTGGGATGAGGACTGTACCTACATCTACAATTACTTCCAATGTGGGATGAGGACTGTACCTGCATCTACAATTACTGCCAAAGTGGGATGAGTAATGTACCTGCATCTACAATTACCGCCAAAGTGGGATGAGGACTGTACCTGCATCAACCATTACTGCCAATATGGGATGAGTAATGTACCTGGATCTACCATTACAGCCAATGTGGGATGAGGACTGTACCTGCATCTACAATTACTGCCAATGTGGGATGAGGAATGTATCTGCATATACAATTACTGCCAATGTGGGATGAGGAATGTACCTGCATCTTCAATTACTGCCAATGTGGGATGAGGAACGTACCTGCATCTACAATTACTGCCAATGTGGGATGAGGACTGTACCTGCATCTACAATTACTGCCAAAGTGGGATGAGTAATGTACCTGCATCTACAATTACTGCCAACGTGGGATGAGTAATGTATCTGCATCTACCATTACTGCCAATGCGGGATGAGTAATTTATCTGCATCTACAATTACTGCCAATGTGGGATGAGTAATGTACCTGCATCCACCATTACTGCCAATGTGGGATGAGTAATGTATCTGCATCTAACATTACTGCCAATGTGGGATGAGGAATGTATCTGCATCTACAATTACTGCCAATGTGGGATAAGGAATGTATCTGCATCTACCATTACTGCCAATGTGGGATGAGGAATGTATCTGCATCTACAATTACTGCCAATGTGGGATGAGGACTGTACCTGCATCTACCATTACTGCCAATGTGGGATCAGGAATGTACCTGCATCTACAATTGCTGCCAATGTGGGATGAGTAATGTATCTGCATCTACCATTACTGACAATGTGGGATGAGTAATGTATCTGCATCTACCACTACTGCCAATGTGGGAGGAAGAATGTATCTGCATCTACCATTACTACCAAAGTGGGCTGAGGAATGCACTGCATCGACAATTACTGCCAATGTGGGCTGAGGAATGTATCTGCATCTATAATTACTACCAATGTGGGATGAGGAAGGTACCTGCATCTACAATTACTGCCAATGTGGGATGAGGAAAGTACCTGCATCTACAATTACTGCCAATGTGGGATGAGGACTGCACCTACATCTACAATTACTTCCAAAGTGGGATGAGGACTGTACCTGCATCTACAATTACTGCCAATGTGGGATGAGGACTGTACCTGCATCTACAATTACTGCCAATGTGGGATGAGGAATGTACCTGCATCTGCAATTACTGCCAATGTGGGATGAGGAAGGTACCTGCATCTACAATTACTGCCAATGTGGGATGAGGAAAGTACCTGCATCTACAATTACTGCCAATGTGGGATGAGGACTGCACCTACATCTACAATTACTTCCAATGTGGGATGAGGACTGTACCTGCATCTACAATTACTGCCAATGTGGGATGAGTAATGTACCTGCATCTACAATTACCGCCAAAGTGGGATGAGGACTGTACCTGCATCAACCATTACTGCCAATATGGGATGAGTAATGTACCTGGATCTACCATTACAGCCAACGTGGGATGAGGACTGTACCTGCATCTACAATTACTGCCAATGTAGGATGAGGAATGTATCTGCATATAGAATTACTGCCAATGTGGGATGAGGAATGTACCTGCATCTACAATTACTGCCAAAGTGGGATGAGTAATGTATCTGCATCTACCATTACTGCCAATGTGGGATGAGTAATGTATCTGCATCTAACATTACTGCCAATGTGGGATGAGGAATGTACCTGCATCTACAATTACTGCCAATGTGGGAAAAGGAATGTATCTGCATCTACCATTACTGCCAATGTGGGATGAGGAATGTATCTGCATCTACAATTACTGCCAATGTGGGATGAGGACTGTACCTGCATCTACCATTACTGCCAATGTGGGATCAGGAATGTACCTGCATCTACAATTACTGCCAATGTGGGATGAGTAATGTATCTGCATCTACCATTACTGACAATGTGGGATGAGTAATGTATCTGCATCTACCATTACTGCCAATGTGGGATGAGGAATGTACCTGCATCTACAATTACTGCCAATGTGGGAGGAAGAATGTACCTGCATCTACCATTACTACCAAAGTGGGCTGAGGAATGTACTGCATCTACAATAACTGCCAATGTGGGCTGAGGAATGTATCTGCATCTACAATTACTGCCAAAGTGGGATGAGGAATGTACATTCATCTACAATTACGACCAAAGTGGGATGAGGAATGTACCTGCATCTACAATTACTGCCAATGTGGGATGAAGACTGTACCTGCATCTACAATTACTGCCAATGTGGGATGAGAACTGTACCTGCATCTACAATTACTGCCAATGTGGGATGAGGAATGTACCTGCATCTGCAATTACTGCCAATGTGGGATGAGGAAGGTACCTGCATCTACAATTACTGCCAATGTGGGATGAGGAAAGTACCTGCATCTACAATTACTGCCAATGTGGGATGAGGACTGCACCTACATCTACAATTACTTCCAATGCGGGATGAGGACTGTACCTGCATCTACAATTACTGCCAATGTGGGATGAGTAATGTACCTGCATCTACAATTACCGCAAAAGTGGGATGAGGACTGTACCTGCATCAACCATTACTGCCAATATGGGATGAGTAATGTACCTGGATCTACCATTACAGCCAACGTGGGATGAGGACTGTACCTGCATCTACAATTACTGCCAATGTGGGATGAGGAATGTATCTGCATATAGAATTACTGCCAATGTGGGATGAGGAATGTACCTGCATCTACAATTACTGCCAATGTGGGATGAGGACTGTACCTGCATCTACAATTACTACCAATGTGGGATGAGTAATGTACCTGCATCTACAATTACTGCCAACGTGGGATGAGTAATGTATCTGCATCTACCATTACTGCCAATGCGGGATGAGTAATTTATCTGCATCTACAATTACTGCCAATGTGGGATGAGTAATGAACCTGCATCCACCATTACTGCCAATGTGGGATGAGTAATGTATCTGCATCTAACATTACTGCCAATGTGGGATGAGGAATGTACCTGCATCTACAATTACTGCCAATGTGGGAAAAGGAATGTATCTGCATCTACCATTACTGCCAATGTGGGATGAGGAATGTATCTGCATCTACAATTACTGCCAATGTGGGATGAGTAATGTACCTGCATCTACCATTACTGCCAACGTGGGATGAGTAATGTATCTGCATCTACCATTACTGCCAATGCGGGATGAAAAATCTATCTGCATCTACAATTACTGCCAATGTGGGATGAGGAATGTATCTGCATCTACCATTACTGCCAGTGTGGGATCAGGATTGTACCTGCAACTACAATTACTGCCAATGTGGGATGAGGAATGTACCTGCACCTACAATTACTGCCAATGTGGGATGAGGAATGTACCTGCATCTACAATTACTGCCAATGTGGGATGAATAATGTATCTGAATCTACAATTACTGCCAATGTGGGATGGGTAATGTATCTGCATCTACTATTACTGCCAATGTGGGATGAGTAATGTATCTGCATCGACCATTACTGCCAATGTGGGATGAGGAATGTACCTGCATCGACAATTACTGCCAATGTGGGATGAAAAATGTACCTGCATCTACCATTACTAACAAATTGGGCTGAGGAATGTACTGCATCTACAATTACTGCCAATGTGGGCTGAGGAATGAATCTGCATCTACAATTACTACCAATGTGAGATGAGGAATGTACCTGCATCTACAATTACTGCCAAAGTGGGATGAGGAATGTACCTGCATCTACAATTACGACCAATGGGGGATGAGGAATGAACATGCATCAACACTTCCTGCCAATGTGGGATGAGTAATGTACCTGCATCTACAATTACTGCCAAAGTGGGATGAGGACTGTATCTGCATCTACCATTACTGCCAATGTGGGATGAGTAATGTATCTGCATCTACAATTACTGCCAATGCGGGATGAGTAATGTATCTGATTCTACCATTACTGCCAATGTGGGATGAGTAATGTACCTGCCTCTACCATTACTGCCAACGTGGGATGAGTAATGTATCTGCATCTACCATTACTGCCAAAGCGGGATGAAAAATGTATCTGCATCTACCATTACTGCCAGAGTGGGATCAGGAATGTACCTGCATCTACAATTACTGCCAATGTGGGATGAGGAATGTACCTGCATCTACAATTACTGCCAATGTGGGATGAGGAATGTACCTGCATCTACAATTACTGCCAATGTGGGATGAGGACTGTACCTGCATCTATAATTACTGCCAATGTGGGATGAGGAATGTACCTGCATCTATAATTACTGCCAATGTGGGATGAGTAATATATCTGCATCTACAATAACTGCCAATGTGGGATGAGTAATGTATCTGCATCTACCAGTACTGCCAAAGTGGGCTGAGGAATGTACTGCATCGACAATTACTGCCAATGTGGGCTGAGGAATGTCTCTGCATCTACAATTACTACCAATGTGAGATGAGGAATGTACCTGCATCTACAATTACTGCCAATGTGGGATGAGGAATGTACCTGCATCTACAATTACGACCAATGTGGGATGAGGAATGTACCTGCATCAACAATTACTGCCAATGTGGGATGAGTAATGTACCTGCATCTACAATTACTGCCAATGTGGGATGAGGACTGTACCTGCATCTACAATTACTGCCAATGTGGGATGAGGAATGTACCTGCATCTGCAATTACTGCCAAAGTGGGATGAGGAATGTACCTGCATCTACAATTACTGCCAATGTGGGATGAGGAAAGTACCTGCATCTACAATTACTGCCAATGTGGGATGAGGACTGTACCTACATCCACAATTACTGCCAATGTGGGATGAGGACTGTACCTGCATCTACAATTACTGCCAATGTGGGATGAGGAATGTACCTGCATCAACCATTGCTGCCAATGTGCGATGAGTAATATATCTGCATCTACAATTACTGCCAATGTGGGATGAGTAATATATCTGCATCTACCATTACTGCCAATGTGGGATGAGGACAATACCTGCATCAACCATTACTGCCAATGTGGGATGAGTAATGTACCTGCATCTACAATTACTGCCAATGTGGGATGAGGACTGTAACTGCATCTACAAATACTGCCAATGTGGGATGAGTAATGAACCTGCATCTACAAATACTGCCAATGTGGGATGAGTAATGCATCTGCATCTGCAAATACTGCCAATGTGGGATGAGTAATGCATCTGCATCTACCATTACTGCCAATGTGGGATGAGTAATGTACCTGCATCTACAATTACTGCCAATGTGGGATGAGGACTGTACCTGCATCTACAAATACTGCCAATGTGGGATGTGTAATGAACCTGCATCTGCAAATACTGCCAATGTGGGATGAGTAATGCATCTGCATCTACAATTATTGCCAATGTGGGATGAGGAATGTATCTGCATCTACCATTACTGCCAATGCGGGATGAGTAATGTATCTGCATCTACAATTACTGCCAATGTGGGATGAGTAATGTACCTACATCGACCATTACTGCCAATGTGGGATGAGTAATGTATCTGCATCTACCACTACTGCCAATGCGGGTTGAAGAATGCATCTGCATCTACAATTACAGCCAAAATGGGATGAGGAATGTAATTGCATCTACAATTACTGCCAATGTGGGATGAGGACTGTACCTGCATCTACCATTACTGCCAATGTGGGATCAGGAATGTACCTGCATCTGCAATTACTGCCAATGTGGAATGAGGAATGTACCTGCATCTACCATTACTGCCAATGTGGGATGAGGAATGTACCTGCATCTACAATTACTGCCAATGTGGGATGAGGAATGTACCTGCATCTACAATTACTGCCAATGTGAGATGAGGAATGCATCTGCATCTACAATTATTGCCAATGTGGGATGAGGAATGTATCTGCATCTACCATTACTGCCAATGCGGGATGAGTAATGTATCTGCATCCACAATTACTGCCAATGTGGGATGAGTAATGTACCTACATCTACCATTACTGCCAATGTGGGATGAGTAACGTATCTGCATCTACCACTACTGCCAATGCGGGTTGAAGAATGCATCTGCATCTACAGTTACTGCCAATGTGGGATGAGGACTGTACCTGCATCTACCATTACTGCCAATGTGGGATCAGGAATGTATCTGCATCTACCATTACTGCCAATGCGGGATGAGTAATGTATCAGCATCTACAATTACTGCCAATGTGGGATGAGTAATGTACCTGCATCTACAATTACTGCCAATGTGGGATGAGTAATGTATCTGCATCTACCATTACTGCCAATGTGGGATGAGTAATGTATCTGCATCGACCATTACTGCCAATGTGGGATGAGGAATGTACCTGCATCTACAATTACTGCCAATGTGGGATGAAGAATGTACTTGCATCTACCATTACTACCAAATTGGGCTGAGGAATGTACTGCATCTACAATTACTGCCAATGTGGGCTGAGGAATGAATCTGCATCTACAATTACTACCAAAGTGAGATGAGGAATGTACCTGCATCTACAATTACTGCCAAAGTGGGATGAGGAATGTACCTGCATCTACAATTACGACCAATGTGGGATGAGGAATGTACCTGCATCCACAATTACTGCCAATGTGGGATGAGTAATGTATCTGCATCTACAATTACTGCCAATGCGGGATGAGTAATGTATCTGCATCTACAATTACTGCCAATGTGGAATGAGGAATGTATCTGCATCTACCATTACTGCCAGTGTGGGATCAGGAATGTACCTGCATCTACAATTACTGCCAATGTGGGATGAGGAATGTACCTGCATCTACAATTACTGCCAATGTGGGATGAGGAAAGTACCTGCATCTACAATTACTGCCAATGTGGGATGAGGAATGTACCTGCATCTGCAATTACTGCCAATGTGGGATGAGGACTGTACCTGCATCTACAATTACTGCCAATGTGGGATGAGGAATGTACCTGCATCAACAATTGCTGCCAATGTGCGATGAGTAATATATCTGCATCTACAATAACTGCCAATGTGGGATGAGTAATGTATCTGCATCTACCATTACTGCCAATGTGGAATGAGGACAATACCTGCATCAACCATTACTGCCAATGTGGGATGAGTAATGTACCTGCATCTACAATTACTGCCAATGTGGGATGAGGACTGTAACTGCATCTACAAATACTGCCAATGAGGGATGAGTAATGAACCTGCATCTACAAATACTGCCAATGTGGGATGAGTAATGCATCTGCATCTACAATTACTGCCAATGTGGGATGAGGAATGTATCTGCATCTACCATTACTGCCAATGCGGGATGAGTAATGTATCTGCATCTACCATTACTGCCAATGTGGGATGAGTAATGTACCTGCATCTACAATTACTGCCAAAGTGGGATGAGGACTGTACCTGCATCTACAAATACTGCCAATGTGGGATGAGTAATGAACCTGCATCTGCAAATACTGCCAATGTGGGATGAGTAATGCATCTGCATCTACCATTACTGCCAATGTGGGATGAGTAATGTACCTGCATCTACAATTACTGCCAATGTGGGAAGAGTACTGTACCTGCATCTACAAATACTGCCAATGTGGGATGCGTAATGAACCTGCATCTGCAAATACTGCCAATGTGGGATGAGTAATGCATCTGCATCTACAATTATTGCCAATGTGGGATGAGGAATGTATCTGCATCTACCATTACTGCAAATGCGGGATGAGTAATGTATCTGCATCTACAATTACTGCCAATGTGGGATGAGTAATGTACCTACATCGACCATTACTGCCAATGTGGGATGAGTAATGTATCTGCATCTACCACTACTGCCAATGCGGGTTGAAGAATGCATCTGCATCTACAATTACAGCCAAAATGGGATGAGGAATGTAACTGCATCTACAATTACTGCCAATGTGGGATGAGGACTGTACCTGCATCTACCATTACTGCCAATGTGGGATCAGGAATGTACCTGCATCTACAATTACTGCCAATGTGGAATGAGGAATATACCTGCATCTACCATTACTGCCAATGTGGGATGAGGAATGTACCTGCATCTACAATTACTGCCAATGTGGGATGAGGAATGTGCCTGCATCTACAATTACTGCCAATGTGGGATGAGGAATGCATCTGCATCTACAATTATTGCCAATGTGGGATGAGGAATGTATCTGCATCTACCATTACTGCCAATGCGGGATGAGTAATGTATCTGCATCTACAATTACTGCCAATATGGGATGAGTAATGTACCTACATCTACCATTACTGCCAATGTGGGATGAGTAATGTATCTGCATCTACCACTACTGCCAATGCGGGTTGAAGAATGCATCTGCATCTACAATTACTGCCAATGTGGGATGAGGAATGTATCTGCATCTACAATTACTGCCAAAGTGGGATGAGGAATGTATCTGCATCTACAATAACTGCCAAAGTGGGATGAGGAATGTATCTGCATCTACCATTACTGCCAATGTGGGATGAGGAATGTATCTGCATCTACAATTACTGCCAAAGTGGGATGAGGACTGTACCTGCATCTACCATTACTGCCAATGTGGGATCAGGAATGTACCTGCATCTACAATTACTGCCAATGTGGGATGAGGAATGTACCTGCATCTACCATTACTGCCAATGTGGAATGAGGAATGTACCTGCATCTACAATTACTGCCAATGTGGGATGAGGAATGTACCTGCATCTACAATTACTGCCAATGTGGGATGAGTAATGTATCTGCATCTACCATTACTGCCAATGTGGGATGAGTAATGTATCTGCATCGACCATTACTGCCAATGTGGGATGAGGAATGTACCTGCATCTACAATTACTGCCAATGTGGGATGAAGAATGTACTTGCATCTACCATTACTACCAAATTGGGCTGAGGAATGTACTGCATCTACAATTACTGCCAATGTGGGCTGAGGAATGAATCTGCATCTACAATTACTACCAATGTGAGATGAGGAATGAACCTGCATCAACACTTCCTGCCAATGTGGGATGAGTAATGTACCTGCATCTACAATTACTACCAAAGTGGGATGAGGACTGTATCTGCATCTACCATTACTGCCAATGTGGGATGAGTAATGTATCTGCATCTACAATTACTGCCAATGCAGGATGAGTAATGTATCTGCATCTACCATTACTGCCAATGTGGGATGAGTAATGTACCTGCATCTACCATTACTGCCAACGTGGGATGAGTAATGTATCTGCATCTACCATTACTGCCAATGCGGGATGAAAAATGTATCTGCATCTACAATTACTGCCAATGTGGGATGAGGAATGTATCTGCATCTACCATTACTGCCAGTGTTGGATCAGGAATGTACCTGCATCTACAATTACTGCCAATGTGGGATGAGGAATGTACCTGCACCTACAATTACTGCCAATGTGGGATGAGGAATGTACCTGCATCTACAATTACTGCCAATGTGGGATGAGGAATGTACCTACATCTACAATTACTGCCAATGTGGGATGAGGACTGTACCTGCATCTATAATTACTGCCATGTGGGATGAGGAATGTACCTGCATCTACAATTACTGCCAATGTGGGATGAGTAATATATCTGCATCTACAATTACTGCCAATGTGGGATGAGTAATGTATCTGCATCTACCAGTACTGCCAAAGTGGGCTGAGGAATGTACTGCATCTACAATTACTGCCAATGTGGGCTGAGGAATGTCTCTGCATCGACAATTACTACCGATGTGAGATGAGGAATGTACCTGCATCTACAATTACTGCCAATGTGGGATGAGGAATGTACCTGCATCTACAATTACGACCAATGTGGGATGAGGAATGGACCTGCATCAACAATTACTGCCAATGTGGGATGAGTAATGTACCTGCATCTACAATTACTGCCAATGTGGGATGAGGACTGTACCTGCATCTACAATTACTGCCAATGTGGGATGAGGAATGTACCTGGATCTACAATTACTGCCAATGTGGGATGAGGACTGTACCTGCAACTACAATTACTGCCAAAGTGGGATGAGGAATGTACCTGCCTCTACAATTACGACCAATGGGGGATGAGGAATGAACATGCATCAACACTTCCTGCCAATGTGGGATGAGGAATGTACCTGCATCTACAATTACTGCCAATGTGGGATGAAGAATGTACCTGCATCTACCATTACTACCAAATTGGGCTGAGGAATGTACTGCATCTACAATTACTGCCAATGTGGGCTGAGGAATGAATCTGCATCTACAATTACTACCAATGTGAGATGAGGAATGTACCTGCATCTACAATTACTGCCAAAGTGGGATGAGGAATGTACCTGCATCTACAATTACGACCAATGGGGGATGAGGAATGAACCTGCATCAACACTTCCTGCCAATGTGGGATGAGTAATGTACCTGCATCTACAATTACTGCCAAAGTGGGATGAGGACTGTATCTGCATCCACCATTACTGCCAATGTGGGATGAGTAATGTATCTGCATCTACAATTACTGCCAATGCGGGATGAGTAATGTATCTGATTCTACCATTACTGCCAATGTGGGATGAGTAATGTACCTGCATCTACCATTACTGCCAACGTGGGATGAGTAATGTATCTGCATCTACCATTACTGCCAATGCGGGATGAAAAATGTATCTGCATCTACAATTACTGCCAATGTGGGACGAGGAATGTATCTGCATCTACCATTACTGCCAGTGTGGGATCAGGAATGTACCTGCATCTACAATTACTGCCAATGTGGGATGAGGAATGTCTCTGCATCTACAATTACTACCAATGTGAGATGAGGAATGTACCTGCATCTACAATTACTGCCAATGTGGGATGAGGACTGTATCTGCATCTACCATTACTGCCAATGTGGGATGAGTAATGTATCTGCATCTACAATTACTGCCAATGCGGGATGAGTAATGTATCTGATTCTACCATTACTGCCAATGTGGGATGAGTAATGTACCTGCATCTACCATTACTGCCAACGTGGGATGAGTAATGTATCTGCATCTACAATTACTGCCAAAGTGGGATGAGGACTGTATCTGCATCTACCATTACTGCCAATGTGGGATGAGTAATGTACCTGCATCTACAATTACCGCCAAAGTGGGATGAGGACTGTACCTGCATCAACCATTACTGCCAATATGGGATGAGTAATGTACCTGGATCTACAATTACTGCCAATGTGGGATGAGGACTGTACCTGCAACTACAATTACTGCCAATGTGGGATGAGTAATGAACCTGCATCTACAAGTACTGCCAATGTGGGATGAGGAATGTATCTGCATATACAATTACTGCCAATGTGGGAAGAGGAATGTACCTGCATCTACAATTACTGCCAATGTGGGATGAGGAATGTACCTGCATCCACAATTACTGCCAATGTGGGATGAGTAATGTATCTGCATCTACAATTACTGCCAAAGCGGGATGAGTAATGTATCTGCATCTACAATTACTGCCAATGTGGAATGAGGAATGTATCTGCATCTACCATTACTGCCTGTGTGGGATCAGGAATGTACCTGCATCTACAATTACTGCCAATGTGGGATGAGGAATGTACCTGCATCTACAATTACTGCCAATGTGGGATGAGGAATGTACCTGCATCTACAATTACTGCAAATGTGGGATGAGGAATGTACCTGCATCTGCAATTACTGCCAATGTGGGATGAGGACTGTACCTGCATCTACAATTACTGCCAATGTGGGATGAGGAATGTACCTGCATCAACCATTGCTGCCAATGTGCGATGAGTAATATATCTGCATCTACAATAACTGCCAATGTGGGATGAGTAATATATCTGCATCTACCATTACTGCCAATGTGGGATGAGGACAATACCTGCATCAACAATTACTGCCAATGTGGGATGAGTAATGTACCTGCATCTACAATTACTGCCAATGTGGGATGAGGACTGTAACTGCATCTACAAATACTGCCAATGTGGGATGAGTAATGAACCTGCATCTACAAATACTGCCAATGTGGGATGAGTAATGCATCTGCATCTACAATTACTGCCAATGTGGGATGAGGAATGTATCTGCATCTACCATTACTGCCAATGCGGGATGAGTAATGTATCTGCATCTACCATTACTGCCAATGTGGGATGAGTAATGTACCTGCATCTACGATTACTGCCAATGTGGGATGAGGACTGTACCTGCATCTACAAATACTGCCAATGTGGGATGAGTAATGAACCTGCATCTGCAAATACTGCCAATGTGGGATGAGTAATGCATCTGCATCTACCATTACTGCCAATGTGGGATGAGTAATGTACCTGCATCTACAATTACTGCCAATATGGGATGAGGACTGTACCTGCATCTACAAATACTGCCAATGTGGGATGAGTAATGAACCTGCATCTGCAAATACTGCCAATGTGGGATGAGTAATGCATCTGCATCTACAATTATTGCCAATGTGGGATGAGGAATGTATCTGCATCTACCATTACTGCCAATGCGGGATGAGTAATGTATCTGCATCTACAATTACTGCCAATGTGGGATGAGTAATGTACCTACATCTACCATTACTGCCAATGTGGGATGAGTAATGTATCTGCATCTACCACTACTGCCAATGCGGGTTGAAGAATGCATCTGCATCTACAATTACAGCCAAAATGGGATGAGGAATATAACTGCATCTACAATTACTGCCAATGTGGGATGAGGACTGTACCTGCATCTACCATTACTGCCAATGTGGGATCAGGAATGTACCTGCATCTACAATTACTGCCAATGTGGAATGAGGAATGTACCTGCATCTACCATTACTGCCAATGTGGGATGAGGAATGTACCTGCATCTACAATTACTGCCAATGTGGGATGGGGAATGTACCTGCATCTACAATTACTGCCAATGTGAGATGAGGAATGCATCTGCATCTACAATTATTGCCAATGTGGGATGAGGAATGTATCTGCATCTACCATTACTGCCAATGCGGGATGAGTAATGTATCTGCATCTACAATTACTGCCAAAGTGGGATGAGGACTGTACCTGCATCTACCATTACTGCCAATGTGGGATCAGGAATGTATCTGCATCTACCATTACTGCCAATGCGGGATGAGTAATGTATCTGCATCTACAATTACTGCCAATGTGGGATGAGTAATGTATCTGCATCTACAATTACTGCCAATGTGGGATGAGTAATGTATCTGCATCTACCATTACTGCCAATGTGGGATGAGTAATGTATCTGCATCGACCATTACTGCCAATGTGGGATGAGGAATGTACCTGCATCTACAATTACTGCCAATGTGGGATGAAGAATGTACTTGCATCTACCATTACTACCAAATTGGGCTGAGGAATGTACTGCATCTACAATTACTGCCAATGTGGGCTGAGGAATGAATCTGCATCTACAATTACTACCAAAGTGAGATGAGGAATGTACCTGCATCTACAATTACTGCCAAAGTGGGATGAGGAATGTACCTGCATCTACAATTACGACCAATGTGGGATGAGGAATGTACCTGCATCCACAATTACTGCCAATGTGGGATGAGTAATGTATCTGCATCTACAATTACTGCCAATGCAGGATGAGTAATGTATCTGCATCTACAATTGCTGCCAATGTGGAATCAGGAATGTATCTGCATCTACCATTACTGCCAGTGTGGGATCAGGAATGTACCTGCATCTACAATTACTGCCAATGTGGGATGAGGAATGTACCTGCATCTACAATTACTGCCAATGTGGGATGAGGAAAGTACCTGCATCTACAATTACTGCCAATGTGGGATGAGTAATGTACCTGCATCTACAATTACTGCCAAAGTGGGATGAGGACTGTATCTGCATCTACCATTACTGCCAATGTGGGATGAGTAATGTATCTGCATCTACAATTACTGCCAATGCGGGATGAGTAATGTATCTGATTCTACCATTACTGCCAATGTGGGATGAGTAATGTACCTGCATCTACCATTACTGCCAACGTGGGATGAGTAATGTATCTGCATCTACAATTACTGCCAAAGTGGGATGAGGACTGTATCTGCATCTACCATTACTGCCAATGTGGGATGAGTAATGTACCTGCATCTACAATTACCGCCAAAGTGGGATGAGGACTGTACCTGCATCAACCATTACTGCCAATATGGGATGAGTAATGTACCTGGATCTACAATTACTGCCAATGTGGGATGAGGACTGTACCTGCAACTACAATTACTGCCAATGTGGGATGAGTAATGAACCTGCATCTACAAGTACTGCCAATGTGGGATGAGGAATGTATCTGCATATACAATTACTGCCAATGTGGGAAGAGGAATGTACCTGCATCTACAATTACTGCCAATGTGGGATGAGGAATGTACCTGCATCCACAATTACTGCCAATGTGGGATGAGTAATGTATCTGCATCTACAATTACTGCCAATGCGGGATGAGTAATGTATCTGCATCTACAATTACTGCCAATGTGGAATGAGGAATGTATCTGCATCTACCATTACTGCCTGTGTGGGATCAGGAATGTACCTGCATCTACAATTACTGCCAATGTGGGATGAGGAATGTACCTGCATCTACAATTACTGCCAATGTGGGATGAGGAATGTACCTGCATCTACAATTACTGCAAATGTGGGATGAGGAATGTACCTGCATCTGCAATTACTGCCAATGTGGGATGAGGACTGTACCTGCATCTACAATTACTGCCAATGTGGGATGAGGAATGTACCTGCATCAACCATTGCTGCCAATGTGCGATGAGTAATACATCTGCATCTACAATAACTGCCAATGTGGGATGAGTAATATATCTGCATCTACCATTACTGCCAATGTGGGATGAGGACAATACCTGCATCAACAATTACTGCCAATGTGGGATGAGTAATGTACCTGCATCTACAATTACTGCCAATGTGGGATGAGGACTGTAACTGCATCTACAAATACTGCCAATGTGGGATGAGTAATGAACCTGCATCTACAAATACTGCCAATGTGGGATGAGTAATGCATCTGCATCTACAATTACTGCCAATGTGGGATGAGGAATGTATCTGCATCTACCATTACTGCCAATGCGGGATGAGTAATGTATCTGCATCTACCATTACTGCCAATGTGGGATGAGTAATGTACCTGCATCTACGATTACTGCCAATGTGGGATGAGGACTGTACCTGCATCTACAAATACTGCCAATGTGGGATGAGTAATGAACCTGCATCTGCAAATACTGCCAATGTGGGATGAGTAATGCATCTGCATCTACCATTACTGCCAATGTGGGATGAGTAAGGTACCTGCATCTACAATTACTGCCAATATGGGATGAGGACTGTACCTGCATCTACAAATACTGCCAATGTGGGATGAGTAATGAACCTGCATCTGCAAATACTGCCAATGTGGGATGAGTAATGCATCTGCATCTACAATTATTGCCAATGTGGGATGAGGAATGTATCTGCATCTACCATTACTGCCAATGCGGGATGAGTAATGTATCTGCATCTACAATTACTGCCAATGTGGGATGAGTAATGTACCTACATCTACCATTACTGCCAATGTGGGATGAGTAATGTATCTGCATCTACCACTACTGCCAATGCGGGTTGAAGAATGCATCTGCATCTACAATTACAGCCAAAATGGGATGAGGAATATAACTGCATCTACAATTACTGCCAATGTGGGATGAGGAATGTACCTGCATCTACAATTACTGCAAATGTGGGATGAGGAATGTACCTGCATCTGCAATTACTGCCAATGTGGGATGAGGACTGTACCTGCATCTACAATTACTGCCAATGTGGGATGAGGAATGTACCTGCATCAACCATTGCTGCCAATGTGCGATGAGTAATACATCTGCATCTACAATAACTGCCAATGTGGGATGAGTAATATATCTGCATCTACCATTACTGCCAATGTGGGATGAGGACAATACCTGCATCAACAATTACTGCCAATGTGGGATGAGTAATGTACCTGCATCTACAATTACTGCCAATGTGGGATGAGGACTGTAACTGCATCTACAAATACTGCCAATGTGGGATGAGTAATGAACCTGCATCTACAAATACTGCCAATGTGGGATGAGTAATGCATCTGCATCTACAATTACTGCCAATGTGGGATGAGGAATGTATCTGCATCTACCATTACTGCCAATGCGGGATGAGTAATGTATCTGCATCTACCATTACTGCCAATGTGGGATGAGTAATGTACCTGCATCTACGATTACTGCCAATGTGGGATGAGGACTGTACCTGCATCTACAAATACTGCCAATGTGGGATGAGTAATGAACCTGCATCTGCAAATACTGCCAATGTGGGATGAGTAATGCATCTGCATCTACCATTACTGCCAATGTGGGATGAGTAAGGTACCTGCATCTACAATTACTGCCAATATGGGATGAGGACTGTACCTGCATCTACAAATACTGCCAATGTGGGATGAGTAATGAACCTGCATCTGCAAATACTGCCAATGTGGGATGAGTAATGCATCTGCATCTACAATTATTGCCAATGTGGGATGAGGAATGTATCTGCATCTACCATTACTGCCAATGCGGGATGAGTAATGTATCTGCATCTACAATTACTGCCAATGTGGGATGAGTAATGTACCTACATCTACCATTACTGCCAATGTGGGATGAGTAATGTATCTGCATCTACCACTACTGCCAATGCGGGTTGAAGAATGCATCTGCATCTACAATTACAGCCAAAATGGGATGAGGAATATAACTGCATCTACAATTACTGCCAATGTGGGATGAGGACTGTACCTGCATCTACCATTACTGCCAATGTGGGATCAGGAATGTACCTGCATCTACAATTACTGCCAATGTGGAATGAGGAATGTACCTGCATCTACCATTACTGCCAATGTGGGATGAGGAATGTACCTGCATCTACAATTACTGCCAATGTGGGATGGGGAATGTACCTGCATCTACAATTACTGCCAATGTGAGATGAGGAATGCATCTGCATCTACAATTATTGCCAATGTGGGATGAGGAATGTATCTGCATCTACCATTACTGCCAATGCGGGATGAGTAATGTATCTGCATCCACAATTACTGCCAATGTGGGATGAGTAATGTACCTACATCTACCATTACTGCCAATGTGGGATGAGTAATGTATCTGCATCTACCACTACTGCCAATGCGGGTTGAAGAATGCATCTGCATCTACAGTTACTGCCAATGTGGGATGAGGAATGTATCTGCATCTACAATTACTGCCAAAGTGGGATGAGGACTGTACCTGCATCTACCATTACTGCCAATGTGGGATCAGGAATGTATCTGCAGCTACCATTACTGCCAATGCGGGATGAGTAATGTATCTGCATCTACAATTACTGCCAATGTGGGATGAGTAATGTATCTGCATCTACAATTACTGCCAATGTGGGATGAGTAATGTATCTGCATCTACCATTACTGCCAATGTGGGATGAGTAATGTATCTGCATCGACCATTACTGCCAATGTGGGATGAGGAATGTACCTGCATCTACAATTACTGCCAATGTGGGATGAAGAATGTACTTGCATCTACCATTATTACCAAATTGGGCTGAGGAATGTACTGCATCTACAATTACTGCCAATGTGGGCTGAGGAATGAATCTGCATCTACAATTACTACCAAAGTGAGATGAGGAATGTACCTGCATCTACAATTACTGCCAAAGTGGGATGAGGAATGTACCTGCATCTACAATTACGACCAATGTGGGATGAGGAATGTACCTGCATCCACAATTACTGCCAATGTGGGATGAGTAATGTATCTGCATCTACAATTACTGCCAATGCGGGATGAGTAATGTATCTGCATCTACAATTGCTGCCAATGTGGAATCAGGAATGTATCTGCATCTACCATTACTGCCAGTGTGGGATCAGGAATGTACCTGCATCTACAATTACTGCCAATGTGGGATGAGGAATGTACCTGCATCTACAATTACTGCCAATGTGGGATGAGGAAAGTACCTGCATCTACAATTACTGCCAATGTGGGATGAGGAATGTACCTGCATCTGCAATTACTGCCAATGTGGGATGAGGACTGTACCTGCATCTACAATTACTGCCAATGTGGGATGAGGAATGTACCTGCATCAACCATTGCTGCCAATGTGCGATGAGTAATATATCTGCATCTACAATAACTGCCAATGTGGGATGAGTAATGTATCTGCATCTACCATTACTGCCAATGTGGAATGAGGACAATACCTGCATCAACCATTACTGCCAATGTGGGATGAGTAATGTACCTGCATCTACAATTACTGCCAATGTGGGATGAGGACTGTAACTGCATCTACAAATACTGCCAATGAGGGATGAGTAATGAACCTGCATCTACAAATACTGCCAATGTGGGATGAGTAATGCATCTGCATCTACAATTACTGCCAATGTGGGATGAGGAATGTATCTGCATCTACCATTACTGCCAATGCGGGATGAGTAATGTATCTGCATCTACAAATACTGCCAATGTGGGATGAGTAATGAACCTGCATCTGCAAATACTGCCAATGTGGGATGAGTAATGCATCTGCATCTACAATTATTGCCAATGTGGGATGAGGAATGTATCTGCATCTACCATTACTGCCAATGCGGGATGAGTAATGTATCTGCATCTACAATTACTGCCAATGTGGGATGAGTAATGTACCTACATCTACCATTACTGCCAATGTGGGTGAGTAATGTATCTGCATCTACCACTACTGCCAATGCGGGTTGAAGAATGCATCTGAATCTACAATTACAGCCAAAATGGGATGAGGAATGTAACTGCATCTACAATTACTGCCAATGTGGGATGAGGACTGTACCTGCATCTACCATTACTGCCAATGTGGGATCAGGAATGTACCTGCATCTACAATTACTGCCAATGTGGAATGAGGAATATACCTGCATCTACCATTACTGCCAATGTGGGATGAGGAATGTACCTGCATCTACAATTACTGCCAATGTGGGATGAGGAATGTACCTGCATCTACAATTACTGCCAATGTGGGATGAGGAATGCATCTGCATCTACAATTATTGCCAATGTGGGATGAGGAATGTATCTGCATCTACCATTACTGCCAATGCGGGATGAGTAATGTATCTGCATCTACAATTACTGCCAATATGGGATGAGTAATGTACCTACATCTACCATTACTGCCAATGTGGGATGAGTAATGTATCTGCATCTACCACTACTGCCAATGCGGGTTGAAGAATGCATCTGCATCTACAATTACTGCCAATGTGGGATGAGGAATGTATCTGCATCTACAATTACTGCCAAAGTGGGATGAGGACTGTACCTGCATCTACCATTACTGCCAATGTGGGATCAGGAATGTACCTGCATCTACAATTACTGCCAATGTGGGATGAGGAATGTACCTGCATCTACCATTACTGCCAATGTGGGATGAGGAATGTACCTGCATCTACAATTACTGCCAATGTGGGATGAGGAATGTACCTGCATCTACAATTACTGCCAATGCGGGATGAGGAATGTACCTGCATCTACAATTACTGCCAATGTGGGATGAGTAATGTATCTGCATCTACCATTACTGCCAATGTGGGATGAGTAATGTATCTGCATCGACCATTACTGCCAATGTGGGATGAGGAATGTACCTGCATCTACAATTACTGCCAATGTGGGATGAAGAATGTACTTGCATCTACCATTACTACCAAATTGGGCTGAGGAATGTACTGCATCTACAATTACTGCCAATGTGGGCTGAGGAATGAATCTGCATCTACAATTACTACCAATGTGAGATGAGGAATGAACCTGCATCAACACTTCCTGCCAATGTGGGATGAGTAATGTACCTGCATCTACAATTACTACCAAAGTGGGATGAGGACTGTATCTGCATCTACCATTACTGCCAATGTGGGATGAGTAATGTATCTGCATCTACAATTACTGCCAATGCGGGATGAGTAATGTATCTGCATCTACCATTACTGCCAATGTGGGATGAGTAATGTACCTGCATCTACCATTACTGCCAACGTGGGATGAGTAATGTATCTGCATCTACCATTACTGCCAATGCGGGATGAAAAATGTATCTGCATCTACAATTACTGCCAATGTGGGATGAGGAATGTATCTGCATCTACCATTACTGCCAGTGTGGGATCAGGAATGTACCTGCATCTACAATTACTGCCAATGTGGGATGAGGAATGTACCTGCACCTACAATTACTGCCAATGTGGGATGAGGAATGTACCTGCATCTACAATTACTGCCAATGTGGGATGAGGAATGTACCTGCATCTACAATTACTGCCAATGTGGGATGAGGACTGTACCTGCATCTATAATTACTGCCATGTGGGATGAGGAATGTACCTGCATCTACAATTACTGCCAATGTGGGATGAGTAATATATCTGCATCTACAATTACTGCCAATGTGGGATGAGTAATGTATCTGCATCTACCAGTACTGCCAAAGTGGGCTGAGGAATGTACTGCATCTACAATTACTGCCAATGTGGGCTGAGGAATGTCTCTGCATCTACAATTACTACCAATGTGAGATGAGGAATGTACCTGCATCTACAATTACTGCCAATGTGGGATGAGGAATGTACCTGCATCTACAATTACGACCAATGTGGGATGAGGAATGTACCTGCATCAACATTTACTACCAATGTGGGATGAGTAATGTACCTGCATCTACAATTACTGCCAATGTGGGATGAGGACTGTACCTGCATCTACAATTACTGCCAATGTGGGATGAGGAATGTACCTGGATCTACAATTACTGCCAATGTGGGTTGAGGACTGTACCTGCAACTACAATTACTGCCAATGTGGGATGAGGAATGTATCTGCATATACAATTACTGCCAATGTGGGAAGAGGAATGTACCTGCATCTACAATTACTGCCAATGTGGGATGAGGAATGTACCTGCATCCACAATTACTGCCAATGTGGGATGAGTAATGTATCTGCATCTACAATTACTGCCAATGCGGGATGAATAATGTATCTGCATCTACAATTACTGCCAATGTGGAATGAGGAATGTATCTGCATCTACCATTACCGCCAGTGTGGGATCAGGAATGTACCTGCATCTACAATTACTGCCAATGTGGGATGAGGAATGTACCTGCATCTACAATTACTGCCAATGTGGGATGAGGAATGTACCTGCATCTACAATTACTGCCAATGTGGGATGCGGAATGTACCTGCATCTGCAATTACTGCCAATGTGGGAGGAGGACTGTACCTGCATCTACAATTACTGCCAATGTGGGATGAGGGATGTACCTGCATCAACCATTGCTGCCAATGTGCGATGAGTAATATATCTGCATCTACAATTACTGCCAATGTGGGATGAGTAATGTATCTGCATCTACCATTACTGCCAATGTGGGATGAGGACAGTACCTGCATCAACCATTACTGCCAATGTGGGATGAGTAATGTACCTGCATCTACAATTACTGCCAATGTGGGATGAGGACTGTAACTGCATCTACAAATACTGCCAATGTGGGATGAGTAATGAACCTGCATCTACAAATACTGCCAATGTGGGATGAGTAATGCATCTGCATCTACAATTACTGCCAATGTGGGATGAGGAATGTATCTGCATCTACCATTACTGCCAATGCGGGATGAGTAATGTATCTGCATCTACCATTACTGCCAATGTGGGATGAGTAATGTACCTGCATATACAATTACTGCCAATGTGGGATGAGGACTGTACCTGCATCTACAATTACTGCAAATGTGGGATGAGGAATGTACCTGCAACTACAATTACTGCCAATGTGGGATGAGGACTGTACCTGCATCTACAATTACTGCCAATGTGGGATGAGTAATGTTCCTACATCTACAATTACTGCCAATGTGGGATAAGGACTGTACCTGCATCAACCATTACTGCCAACGTGGGATAAGTAATGTACCTGCATCTACAATTACTGCCAATGTGGGATGAGGACTGTACCTGCATCAACCATTACTGCCAATGTGGGATGAGTAATGTACCTCCATCTACAATTACTGCCAATGTGGGATGAGGACTGTACCTGCATCTACAAATACTGCCAATGTGGGATGAGTAATGAACCTGCATCTGCAAATACTGCTAATGTGGGAAGAGTAATGCATCTGCATCTACAATTATTGCCAATGTGGGATGAGGAATGTATCTGCATCTACCATTACTGCCAATGCGGGATGAGTAATGTATCTGCATCTACAATTACTGCCAATGTGGGATGAGTAATGTACCTACATCTACCATTACTGCCAATATGGGATGAGTAATGAACGTGCATCTACAATTACTGCCAATGTGGGATAAGGACTGTACCTGCATCAACCATTACTGCCAATGTGGGATGAGTAATGTACCTGCATCAACCATTACTGCCAATGTGGGATGAGTAATGTACCTGCATCTACAATTACTGCCAATGTGGGATGAGGACTGTACCTACATCTACCATTACTGCCAATGTGGGATGAGGACTGTACCTGCATCGACCATTACTGCCAATGTGGGATGAGGACAGTACCTGCATATACAATTACTGCAAATGTGGGATGAGTAATGTACCTGCATCTACAATTACTGCCAATGTGGGATGAGGACAGTACCTGCCTCAACCATTACTGCCAATGTGGGATGAGTAATGTACCTGCATCTACAATTACTGCCAATGTGGGATGAGGACTGTACCTGCATCTACAAATACTGCCAATGTGGGATGAGTAATGAACCTGCATCTACAAATACTGCCAATGTGGGATGAGTAATGCATCTGCATCTACAATTACTGCCAATGTGGGATGAGTAATGCATCTGCATCTACAATTACTGCCAATGTGGGATGATGAATGTATCTGCATCTACCATTACTGCCAATGCGGGATGAGTAATGTATCTGAATCTACCATTACTGCCAATGTGGGATGAGTAATGTACCTGCATCTACAATTACTGCCAATGTGGGATGAGGACTGTACCTGCATCTACAAATACTGCCAATGTGGGATGAGTAATGAACCTGCATCTGCAAATACTGCCAATGTGGGATGAGTAATGCATCTGCATCTACAATTATTGCCAATGTGGGATAAGGAATGTATCTGCATCTACCATTACTGCCAATGCGGGATGAGTAATGTATCTGCATCTACAATTACTGCCAATGTGGGATGAGTAATGTACCTACATCTACCATTACTGCCAATGTGGGATGAGTAATGTATCTGCATCTACCACTACTGCCAATGCGGGATGAAGAATGCATCTGCACCTACAATTACAGCCAAAGTGGGATGAGGAATGTAACTGCATCTACAATTACTGCCAATGTGGGATGAGGACTGTACCTGCATCTACCATTACTGACAATGTGGGATGAGGAATGTATCTGCATCTACAATTACTGCCAAAGTGGGATGAGGACTGTACCTGCATCTACCATTACTGCCAATTTGGGATCAGGAATGTACCTGCATCTACAATTACTGCCAATGTGGGATGAGGAATGTACCTGCATCTACCATTACTGCCAATGTGGGATGAGGAATGTACCTGCATCTACAATTACTGCCAATGTGGGATGAGCAATGTACCTGCATCAGCAATTACTGCCAATGTGGGATGAGTAATGTACCTGCATCTACAATTACTGCCAATGTGGGATGAGCAATGTACCTGCATCTGCAATTACTGCCAATGTGGGATGAGGAATGAACCTGCATCTACAATTACTGCCAATGTGGGATGAGTAATGTATCTGCATCTACAAATACTGCCAATGTGGGATGAGTAATGTATCTGCATCTACCATTACTGCCAATGTGGGATGAGTAATGTATCTGCATCGACCATTACTGCCAATGTGGGATGAGGAATGTACCTGCATCTACAATTACTGCCAATGTGGGATGAAGAATGTACCTGCATCTACCATTACTACCAAAGTGGGCTGAGGAATGTACTGCATCTACAATTACTGCCAATGTGGGCTGAGGAATGAATCTGCATTTACAATTACTACCAATGTGAGATGAGGAATGTACCTGCATCTACAATTACTGCCAAAGTGGGATGAGGAATGTACCTGCATCTACAATTATGACCAATGTGGGATGAGGAATGTACCTGCATCAACACTTACTGCCAATGTGGGATGAGTAATGTATCTGCATCTACCATTACTGCCAATGTGGGATGAGCAATGTACCTGCATCCACAATTACTGCCAATGTGGGATGAGTAATGTACCTGCATCTACAATAACTGACAATGTGGGATGAGGAATGTACCTGCATCTGCAATTACTGCCAATGTGGGATGAGGAATGTACCTGCATCTACAATTACTGCCAATGTGGGATGAGGACTGTACCTGCATCAAAAAATTACTGCCAATGAGGGATGCGTAATGTACCTGCATCTACAATTACTGCCAAAGTGGGATGAGGACTGTACCTGCATCAACCATTACTGCCAATGTGGGATGAGAACTGTACCTGCATCTACAATTACGGCCAATGTGGGATGAGGAATGTACCTGCATCTACAATTACTGCGAATGTGGGATGAGGACTGTACCTGCTTCTACAAATACTGCCAATGTGGGATGAGTAATGTATCTGCATCTAAAATTACTGCCAATGTGGGATGAGGAATGTACCTGCATCTACAATTACTGCCAATGTGGGATGAGGACTGTACCTACATGTACAATAACTGCCAATGTGGGATGAGGACTGTACCTGCATCTACAATTACTGCCAATGTGGGATGAGAAATGTACCTGCATCTACAATTACTGCCAATGTGGGATGAGTAATGTACCTGCATCTACAATTAGTGCCAATGCAGGATGAGGAATGTACCTGCATCTACAATTACAGCCAATGCAGGATGAGGAATGTACCTGCATCTACAATTACTTCCAATGTGGGATAAGTAATGTACCTGCATCTACAATTACTGCCAATGTGGGACGAGTAATGTACCTGCATCTACAATTACTGCCAAAGTGGGATGAGGACTGTACCTGCATCAACCATTACTGGAAATGTGGGATGAGTAATGTACCTGCATCTACAATTACTGCCAATGTGGGATGAGGACTGTACCTGCATCGACCATTACTGCCAATGTGGGATGAGGACTGTACCTGCATCTACAATTACTGCAAATGTGGGATGAGTAATGTACCTGCATCTACAATTACTGCCAATGTGGGATGAGGACAGTACCTGCATCAACCATTACTGCCAATGTGGGATGAGTAATGTACCTGCATCTACCATTACTGCCAATGTGGGATGAGGACTGTACCTGCATCTACAAATACTGCCAATGTGGGATGAGTAATGAACCTGCATCTACAAATACTGCCAATGTAGGATGAGTAATGCATCTGCATCTACAATTACTGCCAATGTGGGATGATGAATGTATCTGCATCTACCATTACTGCCAATGCGGGATGAGTAATGTATCTGCATCTACCATTACTGCCAATGTGGGATGAGTAATGTACCTGCATCTACAATTAATGCCAATGTGGGATGAGACTGTACCTGCATCTACAATTACTGCCAATGTGGGATGAGGAATGTATCTGCATCTACCATTACTGCCAATGCGGGATGAGTAATGTATCTGCATCTACAATTACTGCCAATGTGGGATGAGTAATGTACCTACATCTACCATTACTGCCAATGTGGGATGAGTAATGTATCTGCATCTACCACTACTGCCAATGCGGGTTGAAGAATGCATCTGCACCTACAATTACAGCCAAAGTGGGATGAGGAATGTAACTGCATCTACAATTACTGCCAATGTGGGATGAGGACTGTACCTGCATCTACCATTACTGCCAATGTGGGATGAGGAATGTATCTGCATCTACAATTACTGCCAAAGTGGGATGAGGACTGTACCTGCATCTACCATTACTGCCAATTTGGGATCAGGAATGTACCTGCATCTACAATTACTGCCAATGTGGGATGAGGAATGTACCTGCATCTACCATTACTGCCAATGTGGGATGAGGAATGTACCTGCATCTACAATTACTGCCAATGTGGGATGAGGAATGTACCTGCATCTACAATTACTGCCAATGTGGGATGAGGAATGTACCTGCATCTACAATTACTGCCAATGTGGGATGAGCAATGTACCTGCATCTGCAATTACTGCCAATGTGGGATGAGGACAGTACCTACATCTACAATTACTGCCAATGTGGGATGAGGAATGAACCTGCATCTACAATTACTGCCAATGTGGGATGAGTAATGTATCTGCATCTACAATTACTGCCAATGTGGGATGAGTAATGTATATGCATCTACCATTACTGCCAATGTGGGATGAGTAATGTATCTGCATCGACCATTACTGCCAATGTGGGATGAGGAATGTACCTGCATCTACAATTACTGCCAATGTGGGATGAAGAATGTACCTGCATCTACCATTACTACCAAAGTGGGATGAGGAATGTACTGCATCTACAATTACTGCCAATGTGGGCTGAGGAATGAATCTGCATCTACAATTACTACCAATGTGAGATGAGGAATGTACCTGCATCTACAATTACTGCCAAAGTGGGATGAGGAATGTACCTGCATCTACAATTACGACCAATGTGGGATGAGGAATGAACCTGCATCAACACTTCCTGCCAATGTGGGATGAGTAATGTACCTGCGTCTACAATTACTGCCAATGTGGGATGAGGAATGTACCTGCATCCACAATAATTGCCAATGTGGGATGAGTAATGTACCTGCATCTACAATTACTGCCAAAGTGGGATGAGGACTGTATCTGCATCTACCATTACTGCCAATGTGGGATGAGTAATGTATCTGCATCTACAATTACTGCCAATGCGGGATGAGTAATGTATCTGCATCTACAATTACTGCCAACGTGGGATGAGGAATGTATCTGCATCTACCATTACTGCCAGTGTGGGATGAGGAATGTACCTGCATCTACAATTACTGCCAATGTGGGATGAGGAATGTACCTGCATCTACAATTACTGCCAATGTGGGATGAGGAATGTACCTGCATCTACAATTACTGCCAATGTGGGATGAGGAATGTACCTGCATCTGCAATTACTGCCAATGTGGGATGAGGAATGTACCTGCATCCACAATTACTGCCAATGTGGGATGAGTAATGTATCTGCATCTACAATTACTGCCAATGCGGGATGAATAATGTATCTGCATCTACAATTACTGCCAATGTGGAATGAGGAATGTATCTGCATCTACCATTACCGCCAGTGTGGGATCAGGAATGTACCTGCATCTACAATTACTGCCAATGTGGGATGAGGAATGTACCTGCATCTACAATTACTGCCAATGTGGGATGAGGAATGTACCTGCATCAACCATTGCTGCCAATGTGCGATGAGTAATATATCTGCATCTACAATTACTGCCAATGTGGGATGAGTAATGTATCTGCATCTACCATTACTGCCAATGTGGGATGAGGACAGTACCTGCATCAACCATTACTGCCAATGTGGGATGAGTAATGTACCTGCATCTACCATTACTGCCAATGTGGGATGAGGACTGTACCTGCATCTACAAATACTGCCAATGTGGGATGAGTAATGAACCTGCATCTACAAATACTGCCAATGTAGGATGAGTAATGCATCTGCATCTACAATTACTGCCAATGTGGGATGATGAATGTATCTGCATCTACCATTACTGCCAATGCGGGATGAGTAATGTATCTGCATCTACCATTACTGCCAATGTGGGATGAGTAATGTACCTGCATCTACAATTAATGCCAATGTGGGATGAGACTGTACCTGCATCTACAATTACTGCCAATGTGGGATGAGGACTGTACCTGCATCTACAATTACTGCCAATGTGGGATGAGTAATGTTCCTACATCTACAATTACTGCCAATGTGGGATAAGGACTGTACCTGCATCAACCATTACTGCCAACGTGGGATGAGTAATGCATCCGCATCTACAATTATTGCCAATGTGGGATGAGGAATGTATCTGCATCTACCATTACTGCCAATGCGGGATGAGTAATGTATCTGCATCTACAATTACTGCCAATGTGGGATGAGTAATGTACCTACATCTACCATTACTGCCAATGTGGGATGAGTAATGTATCTGCATCTACCACTACTGCCAATGCGGGTTGAAGAATGCATCTGCACCTACAATTACAGCCAAAGTGGGATGAGGAATGTAACTGCATCTACAATTACTGCCAATGTGGGATGAGGACTGTACCTGCATCTACCATTACTGCCAATGTGGGATGAGGAATGTATCTGCATCTACAATTACTGCCAAAGTGGGATGAGGACTGTACCTGCATCTACCATTACTGCCAATTTGGGATCAGGAATGTACCTGCATCTACAATTACTGCCAATGTGGGATGAGGAATGTACCTGCATCTACCATTACTGCCAATGTGGGATGAGGAATGTACCTGCATCTACAATTACTGCCAATGTGGGATGAGGAATGTACCTGCATCTACAATTACTGCCAATGTGGGATGAGGAATGTACCTGCATCTACAATTACTGCCAATGTGGGATGAGCAATGTACCTGCATCTGCAATTACTGCCAATGTGGGATGAGGACAGTACCTACATCTACAATTACTGCCAATGTGGGATGAGGAATGAACCTGCATCTACAATTACTGCCAATGTGGGATGAGTAATGTATCTGCATCTACAATTACTGCCAATGTGGGATGAGTAATGTATCTGCATCTACCATTACTGCCAATGTGGGATGAGTAATGTATCTGCATCGACCATTACTGCCAATGTGGGATGAGGAATGTACCTGCATCTACAATTACTGCCAATGTGGGATGAAGAATGTACCTGCATCTACCATTACTACCAAAGTGGGATGAGGAATGTACTGCATCTACAATTACTGCCAATGTGGGCTGAGGAATGAATCTGCATCTACAATTACTACCAATGTGAGATGAGGAATGTACCTGCATCTACAATTACTGCCAAAGTGGGATGAGGAATGTACCTGCATCTACAATTACGACCAATGTGGGATGAGGAATGAACCTGCATCAACACTTCCTGCCAATGTGGGATGAGTAATGTACCTGCGTCTACAATTACTGCCAATGTGGGATGAGGAATGTACCTGCATCCACAATAATTGCCAATGTGGGATGAGTAATGTACCTGCATCTACAATTACTGCCAAAGTGGGATGAGGACTGTATCTGCATCTACCATTACTGCCAATGTGGGATGAGTAATGTATCTGCATCTACAATTACTGCCAATGCGGGATGAGTAATGTATCTGCATCTACAATTACTGCCAACGTGGGATGAGGAATGTATCTGCATCTACCATTACTGCCAGTGTGGGATCAGGAATGTACCTGCATCTACAATTACTGCCAATGTGGGATGAGGAATGTACCTGCATCTACAATTACTGCCAATGTGGGATGAGGAATGTACCTGCATCTACAATTACTGCCAATGTGGGATGAGGAATGTACCTGCATCTGCAATTACTGCCAATGTGGGATGAGGAATGTACCTGCATCCACAATTACTGCCAATGTGGGATGAGTAATGTATCTGCATCTACAATTACTGCCAATGCGGGATGAATAATGTATCTGCATCTACAATTACTGCCAATGTGGAATGAGGAATGTATCTGCATCTACCATTACCGCCAGTGTGGGATCAGGAATGTACCTGCATCTACAATTACTGCCAATGTGGGATGAGGAATGTACCTGCATCTACAATTACTGCCAATGTGGGATGAGGAATGTACCTGCATCAACCATTGCTGCCAATGTGCGATGAGTAATATATCTGCATCTACAATTACTGCCAATGTGGGATGAGTAATGTATCTGCATCTACCATTACTGCCAATGTGGGATGAGGACAGTACCTGCATCAACCATTACTGCCAATGTGGGATGAGTAATGTACCTGCATCTACAATTACTGCCAATGTGGGATGAGGACTGTAACTGCATCTACAAATACTGCCAATGTGGGATGAGTAATGAACCTGCATCTACAAATACTGCCAATGTGGGATGAGTAATGCATCTGCATCTACAATTACTGCCAATGTGGGATGAGGAATGTATCTGCATCTACCATTACTGCCAATGCGGGATGAGTAATGTATCTGCATCTACCATTACTGCCAATGTGGGATGAGTAATGTACCTGCATATACAATTACTGCCAATGTGGGATGAGGACTGTACCTGCATCTACAATTACTGCAAATGTGGGATGAGGAATGTACCTGCAACTACAATTACTGCCAATGTGGGATGAGGACTGTACCTGCATCTACAATTACTGCCAATATGGGATGAGTAATGTTCCTACATCTACAATTACTGCCAATGTGGGATAAGGACTGTACCTGCATCAACCATTACTGCCAACGTGGGATAAGTAATGTACCTGCATCTACAATTACTGCCAATGTGGGATGAGGACTGTACCTGCATCAACCATTACTGCCAATGTGGGATGAGTAATGTACCTCCATCTACAATTACTGCCAATGTGGGATGAGGACTGTACCTGCATCTACAAATACTGCCAATGTGGGATGAGTAATGAACCTGCATCTGCAAATACTGCTAATGTGGGAAGAGTAATGCATCTGCATCTACAATTATTGCCAATGTGGGATGAGGAATGTATCTGCATCTACCATTATTGCCAATGCGGGATGAGTAATGTATCTGCATCTACAATTACTGCCAATGTGGGATGAGTAATGTACCTACATCTACCATTACTGCCAATATGGGATGAGTAATGAACGTGCATCTACAATTACTGCCAATGTGGGATAAGGACTGTACCTGCATCAACCATTACTGCCAATGTGGGATGAGTAATGTACCTGCATCAACCATTACTGCCAATGTGGGATGAGTAATGTACCTGCATCTACAATTACTGCCAATGTGGGATGAGGACTGTACCTACATCTACCATTACTGCCAATGTGGGATGAGGACTGTACCTGCATCGACCATTACTGCCAATGTGGGATGAGGACAGTACCTGCATCTACAATTACTGCAAATGTGGGATGAGTAATGTACCTGCATCTACAATTACTGCCAATGTGGGATGAGGACAGTACCTGCCTCAACCATTACTGCCAATGTGGGATGAGTAATGTACCTGCATCTACAATTACTGCCAATGTGGGATGAGGACTGTACCTGCATCTACAAATACTGCCAATGTGGGATGAGTAATGAACCTGCATCTACAAATACTGCCAATGTGGGATGAGTAATGCATCTGCATCTACAATTACTGCCAATGTGGGATGATGAATGTATCTGCATCTACCATTACTGCCAATGCGGGATGAGTAATGTATCTGAATCTACCATTACTGCCAATGTGGGATGAGTAATGTACCTGCATCTACAATTAATGCCAATGTGGGATGAGGACTGTACCTGCATCTACAATTACTGCCAATGTGGGATGAGTAATGTTCCTACATCTACAATTACTGCCAATGTGGGATAAGGACTGTACCTGCATCAACCATTACTGCCAACGTGGGATGAGTAATGTACCTGCATCTACAATTACTGCCAATGTGGGATGAGGACTGTACCTGCATCAACCATTACTGCCAATGTGGGATGAGTAATGTACCTGCATCTACAATTACTGCCAATGTGGGATGAGGACTGTACCTGCATCTACAAATACTGCCAATGTGGGATGAGTAATGAACCTGCATCTGCAAATACTGCCAATGTGGGATGAGTAATGCATCTGCATCTACAATTATTGCCAATGTGGGATGAGGAATGTATCTGCATCTACCATTACTGCCAATGCGGGATGAGTAATGTATCTGCATCTACAATTACTGCCAATGTGGGATGAGTAATGTACCTACATCTACCATTACTGCCAATGTGGGATGAGTAATGTATCTGCATCTACCACTACTGCCAATGCGGGATGAAGAATGCATCTGCACCTACAATTACAGCCAAAGTGGGATGAGGAATGTAACTGCATCTACAATTACTGCCAATGTGGGATGAGGACTGTATCTGCATCTACCATTACTGCCAATGTGGGATGAGGAATGTATCTGCATCTACAATTACTGCCAAAGTGGGATGAGGACTGTACCTGCATCTACCATTACTGCCAATTTGGGATCAGGAATGTTCCTGCATCTACAATTACTGCCAATGTGGGATGAGGAATGTACCTGCATCTACCATTACTGCCAATGTGGGATGAGGAATGTACCTGCATCTACAATTACTGCCAATGTGGGATGAGCAATGTACCTGCATCAGCAATTACTGCCAATGTGGGATGAGGAATGTACCTGCATCTACAATTACTGCCAATGTGGGATGAGGAATGTACCTGCATCTACAATTACTGCCAATGTGGGATGAGCAATGTACCTGCATCTGCAATTACTGCCAATGTGGGATGAGGACAGTACCGGCATCTACAATTACTGCCAATGTGGGATGAGGAATGAACCTGCATCTACAATTACTGCCAATGTGGGATGAGTAATGTATCTGCATCTACAAATACTGCCAATGTGGGATGAGTAATGTATCTGCATCTACCATTACTGCCAATGTGGGATGAGTAATGTATCTGCATCGACCATTACTGCCAATGTGGGATGAGGAATGTACCTGCATCTACAATTACTGCCAATGTGGGATGAAGAATGTACCTGCATCTACCATTACTACCAAAGTGGGCTGAGGACTGTACTGCATCTACAATTACTGCCAATGTGGGCTGAGGAATGAATCTGCATTTACAATTACTACCAATGTGAGATGAGGAATGTACCTGCATCTACAATTACTGCCAAAGTGGGATGAGGAATGTACCTGCATCTACAATTATGACCAATGTGGGATGAGGAATGTACCTGCATCAACACTTACTGCCAATGCGGGATGAGTAATGTATCTGCATCTACCATTACTGCCAATGTGGGATGAGCAATGTACCTGCATCCACAATTACTGCCAATGTGGGATGAGTAATGTACCTGCATCTACAATAACTGACAATGTGGGATGAGGAATGTACCTGCATCTGCAATTACTGCCAATGTGGGATGAGGAATGTACCTGCATCTACAATTACTGCCAATGTGGGATGAGGACTGTACCTGCATCAAAAAATTACTGCCAATGAGGGATGAGTAATGTACCTGCATCTACAATTACTGCCAAAGTGGGATGAGGACTGTACCTGCATCAACCATTACTGCCAATATGGCATGAGTAATGTACCTGCATCTACAATTACTGCCAATGTGGGATGAGGACTGTACCTGCATCTACAAATACTGCCAATGTGGGATGAGTAATGATCCTGCATCTACAAAGACTGCCAATGTGGGATGAGTAATGTTCCTGCATCTACAATTACTGCCAATGTGGGATAAGGACTGTACCTGCATCAACCATTACTGCCAAAGTGGGCTGAGGAATGTATCTGCATCTACAAATACTACCAAAGTGGGATGACGAATGTACCTGCATCTACAATTACTGCGAATGTGGGATGAGGACTGTACCTGCTTCTACAAATACTGCCAATGTGGGATGAGTAATGTATCTGCATCTAAAATTACTGCCAATGTGGGATGAGGAATGTACCTGCATCTACAATTACTGCCAATGTGGGATGAGGACTGTACCTACATGTACAATAACTGCCAATGTGGGATGAGGACTGTACCTGCATCTACAATTACTGCCAATGTGGGATGAGAAATGTACCTGCATCTACAATTACTGCCAATGTGGGATGAGTAATGTACCTGCATCTACAATTAGTGCCAATGCAGGATGAGGAATGTACCTGCATCTACAATTACAGCCAATGCAGGATGAGGAATGTACCTGCATCTACAATTACTTCCAATGTGGGATAAGTAATGTACCTGCATCTACAATTACTTCCAATGTGGGACGCGTAATGTACCTGCATCTACAATTACTGCCAAAGTGGGATGAGGACTGTACCTGCATCAACCATTACTGGAAATATGGGATGAGTAATGTACCTGCATCTACAATTACTGCCAATGTGGGATGAGGACTGTACCTGCATCGACCATTACTGCCAATGTGGGATGAGGACTGTACCTGCATCTACAATTACTGCAAATGTGGGATGAGTAATGTACCTGCATCTACAATTACTGCCAATGTGGGATGAGGACAGTACCTGCATCAACCATTACTGCCAATGTGGGATGAGTAATGTACCTGCATCTACCATTACTGCCAATGTGGGATGAGGACTGTACCTGCATCTACAAATACTGCCAATGTGGGATGAGTAATGAACCTGCATCTACAAATACTGCCAATGTAGGATGAGTAATGCATCTGCATCTACAATTACTGCCAATGTGGGATGATGAATGTATCTGCATCTACCATTACTGCCAATGCGGGATGAGTAATGTATCTGCATCTACCATTACTGCTAATGTGGGATGAGTAATGTACCTGCATCTACAATTAATGCCAATGTGGGATGAGGACTGTACCTGCATCTACAATTACTGCCAATGTGGATTGAGGACTGTACCTGCATCTACAATTACTGCCAATGTGGGATGAGTAATGTTCCTACATCTACAATTACTGCCAATGTGGGATAAGGACTGTACCTGCATCAACCATTACTGCCAACGTGGGATGAGTAATGCATCCGCATCTACAATTATTGCCAATGTGGGATGAGGAATGTATCTGCATCTACCATTACTGCCAATGCGGGATGAGTAATGTATCTGCATCTACAATTACTGCCAATGTGGGATGAGTAATGTACCTACATCTACCATTACTGCCAATGTGGGATGAGTAATGTATCTGCATCTACCACTACTGCCAATGCGGGTTGAAGAATGCATATGCACCTACAATTACAGCCAAAGTGGGATGAGGAATGTAACTGCATCTACAATTACTGCCAATGTGGGATGAGGACTGTACCTGCATCTACCATTACTGCCAATGTGGGATGAGGAATGTATCTGCATCTACAATTACTGCCAAAGTGGGATGAGGACTGTACCTGCATCTACCATTACTGCCAATTTGGGATCAGGAATGTACCTGCATCTACAATTACTGCCAATGTGGGATGAGGAATGTACCTGCATCTACCATTACTGCCAATGTGGGATGAGGAATGTACCTGCATCTACAATTACTGCCAATGTGGGATGAGGAATGTACCTGCCTCTACAATTACTGCCAATGTGGGATGAGGAATGTACCTGCATCTACAATTACTGCCAATGTGGGATGAGCAATGTACCTGCATCTGCAATTACTGCCAATGTGGGATGAGGACAGTACCTACATCTACAATTACTGCCAATGTGGGATGAGGAATGAACCTGCATCTACAATTACTGCCAATGTGGGATGAGTAATGTATCTGCATCTACAATTACTGCCAATGTGGGATGAGTAATGTATCTGCATCTACCATTACTGCCAATGTGGGATGAGTAATGTATCTGCATCGACCATTACTGCCAATGTGGGATGAGGAATGTACCTGCATCTACAATTACTGCCAATGTGGGATGAAGAATGTACCTGCATCTACCATTACTACCAAAGTGGGATGAGGAATGTACTGCATCTACAATTACTGCCAATGTGGGCTGAGGAATGAATCTGCATCTACAATTACTACCAATGTGAGATGAGGAATGTACCTGCATCTACAATTACTGCCAAAGTGGGATGAGGAATGTACCTGCATCTACAATTACGACCAATGTGGGATGAGGAATGAACCTGCATCAACACTTCCTGCCAATGTGGGATGAGTAATGTACCTGCATCTACAATTACTGCCAATGTGGGATGAGGAATGTACCTGCATCCACAATAATTGCCAATGTGGGATGAGTAATGTACCTGCATCTACAATTACTGCCAAAGTGGGATGAGGACTGTATCTGCATCTACCATTACTGCCAATGTGGGATGAGTAATGTATCTGCATCTACAATTACTGCCAATGCGGGATGAGTAATGTATCTGCATCTACAATTACTGCCAATGTGGGATGAGGAATGTATCTGCATCTACCATTACTGCCAGTGTGGGATCAGGAATGTACCTGCATCTACAATTACTGCCAATGTGGGATGAGGAATGTACCTGCATCTACAATTACTGCCAATGTGGGATGAGGAATGTACCTGCATCTACAATTACTGCCAATGTGGGATGAGGAATGTACCTGCATCTGCAATTACTGCCAATGTGGGATGAGGACTGTACCTGCATCTACAATTACTGCCAATGTGGGATGAGGAATGTACCTGCATCAACCATTGCTGCCAATGTGCGATGAGTAATATATCTGCATCTACAATTACTGCCAATGTGGGATGAGTAATGTATCTGCATCTACCATTACTGCCAATGTGGGATGAGGACAGTACCTGCATCAACCATTACTGCCAATGTGGGATGAGTAATGTACCTGCATCTACAATTACTGCCAATGTGGGATGAGGACTGTACCTGCATCTACAAATACTGCCAATGTGGGATGAGTAATGAACCTGCATCTACCATTACTGCCAATGTGGGATGAGTAATGTACCTGCATCTACAATTACTGCCAATGTGGGATGAGGACTGTACCTGCATCTACAATTACTGCAAATGTGGGATGAGGAATGTACCTGCAACTACCACTACTGCCAATGCGGGATGAAGAATGCATCTGCATCTACAATTACAGCCAAAGTGGGATGAGGACTGTACCTGCATCTACAATTACTGCCAATGTGGGATGAGTAATGTACCTGCATCTACCATTATTGCCAATGTGGGATGAGGAATGTACCTGCATCTACAATTACTGCCATTGTGGGATGAGGACTGTACCTGCATCTGCCATTACTGCCAATGTGGAATGAGGACTGTACCTGCATCTACCATTATTGCCAATGTGGGATGAGGAACGTGCCTGAATCTACCATTAGTGCCAATGAGAGTGGCCACAACAGAGACCAAGCAGTGGCAGCATGACAGTTTCATTTAAGCAGCAAAAACACCAGAGATGATCTCCTGGTCTGCACTGAGCAGCTGGTCTTCCCAGTTTCCATTCAGGAGATACTTCAAAAAAAATACACCAGTGCCACCTGGCGCCACCAAGTGTAGGGCATGGGCCCAACCCACTGTCTGGTAGCCAAGCATTTCGAGGGTGATTGAGGACATCACAGCAAACTGCCAAGTGTGTGAGCTGTACAGGCAGGGCCAAAGAGGGCCCCTCATCCCCACAGTGTTTCCTACCTGCCACAGGAGAGGCTGGGCATTGACTTATTTGTCTTCAATCGGAAATTGATCCTTATGGTGGAGTATATTTCCAGATGGGTTGAAGTGAAGCAACCAAATACGACTACCTCAGAGGCAGCCGTTTAGACACTCAAAGAGATGCTCAAGAGCCACGGCATCCTAGACAAGATCGTGCTTCCTGCACTTGACCACCACATCTGGCTTCCAACACCACACCAGCTCAGTATCCAACATCCTATAACAAATATGACAAAAAGTATAGTCGCAAAGCATTTCCTGCAACCAAAACATATTGATATGCGCCTGCCCTAATAAGAGTTCTACAGATGTCCATACATCAATAAGACTTTTGGAACAAGAGTCCAAATGTTAAATCTGGAGCTTATCTCACATTCTCAAAGCACCCCACTATGTGAGGTAAGATATTTCCTTTCTCCACAATCTCAGCAGAAAGCTATAAAATGTAATGAAAAAGCAGAAAAGCTGATCATGCGCTGTCATCGCCAATTAGAATCTGAAGAAGAGGCTGCTTTCAGGCTGAGAGCAGAAGACCACAGAACTGGCAGAGAGTGTGAATGCAAGAGCGAGAGGGCGTGCACCCTCAGTTGAACCAGGAAGAAGGCCAGTAAAGTCACTGCCTAGCCTTGGTAAGTATTATTTTTGTTGCTTAAAAAACATTTCCTGAGTTACATTACTAGATGGTCTCCTGTTGCCTGAATGGTTCAAATCTCAGAAGAACAAAAGAATATTGAGTGAATGCAGACGACTCATTGCACAAGAATGGAGAAGGCCAGCTTACCTAATCCTGTAGGAGAAGAAGTAATGGGGTGGGTGCACTGAGCTCAGCTCTGGAAGGAAAGAGGTGGACACCGATATCATGATGTCACCCGTTTGAGCCACACATTTCTCATCATGGATGTACCTGGGAAAGAGAGCACCGTGTTAACAAAACAAGCTGAGGAAGTCAGACACACAATCCAGCAAGGACCCCAATATGACTGGAACAGGGCCGTTTAAACACATAAGCAGGCATGCATGGGACATGCACTCATACAGTATGCACAGGCAGGCAGGCAGGCAGGCACTCACACACACACACACACACACACACACACACACACACACAAAACCAGATTATCAGGCACAGCAGATGCACAGGCAGACTGAACACAGACACACAAAGGCACAGGTGCAGGGGCACATGCATGAACAAGCAGACAGACAAGTTTAATTAAGGCAGTCAAGAGGGAATTGGATTATTACCTGAAAAGGAAGAATGTGTAGGGTTACAGGGGAGAAGGCTGGGGGGGTGGTGTGGTGGCAATAGGTGAACTGCACAGGCATGGTGGGTCGAATGGCTTCCTTCTGTGCTGTAACCATTTTGTGATTCTGTGACAGACAGAGACTGATGCATCCACTGATGCGCACACGCAGATGCAGATGCGCGCGCGCACACATGCCCAGACACGCGCGCGCACACATGCCCAGACACGCGCGCGCACACATGCCCAGACACGCGCGCGCACATGCCCAGACACGCGCGCGCACACATGCCCAGACACGCGCGCGCACACATGCCCAGACACGCGCGCGCACACATGCCAGACAGATTCGCATAGACACAGGTGCATATATGCACGGAGGCGCACAAAGACACACTGACCGGAAGATCTGATCACGGATGATGGGATACCGTTCTGATGTGACATTGAGAACAAAGGTGGTAAACCATTCTGTGAATGAGGAGCCTAGAAACAGGAAAATTAACGTTAACCTTTCACCAGCTGACCTTATGTGAAAACCATTAACCCTTCAGTCCCTGACCTTATACTGCAGTGAGAACCATTAACCTTCGCACCCTGACCTTATACTGCAGTGAGAACCATTAACCTTCGCACCCTGACCATATACTGCAGTGAGAACCATTAACCTTCGCACCCTGACCTCAGAGTCATAGAGGTCTACAGCACAGAAAAAAGCTCTTTGACCCATTGAGTCTGCACTGGTCAAACAAGTACTTATTTTAATCCCATTTTCCAGCACTAGGCCCATAGCCTTGTATGCCACGGCATCGCAAGTGCACATCCAAATACTACTTTAACATTATGAGGGTTTCTGCCTCTACCATCCTTTCAGGCGGTGAGTTCCAGATTCCCACCACACTGGGTGAAAAAATTCTCCCTCACATCCCTTCTAAACCTCCTGCCCCTTACCTTAAATCTCTGTCCCCTGGTTATTGATCCCTCCACCAAGGGGAAAAGTTCCTTCCTGTCTACCCTATGCCACTCAATTTTATGCACCTCAATCATGTCCCCCCTCAATCTCCTCTGCTCCAGTGAAAATAACCCTAGTCTTTCCAATCTCTCCTCATAACTAAAACTCTCCAGCCCAGGCAACATCCTGGTAAATCTCCTCTGCCCTCTGTCGAGTGGAATCACATCCTTCCTATAATGCGGATTCTAGAACTGCATGCAATACTCTAGCTGTGGCCTAACTAGCGTTTTACACAGTTCCAGCATAACCTCCCCGCTCTTATATTCTATGCCTCGGCTAATAAAGGCAGGTATCCCATATGCCTTCTTAACCACCTTATTTACCTTAAGGGACCGGTGGACATGCGCACCAAGGTCCCACTGATCCTCGGAACTTCCCAGGGTCCTACCGTTCATCATGTATTCCAGTGCCTCGTTTGTCCTGCCCAAGTGCATCACCTCACACTTATCCAGAATAAATTCCATTTGCCACTGATCAGCCCATCTGATCAGCCCATCTATATCCTCCTGTAATCTAAGGCTAGCCTCCTCACTATTTACCACTCCACCAATTTTCGTGTCATCCACGAACTTACTGGTCAACTCTCCTACATTCAAGTTTAAATTGTTTATATATACCACAAACAGCAAAGGACCCAACACCGATCCCTGTGGAACCCCACTGGACACAGGCATCCAGTCACAAAAACATCCCTCAACCATTACTCCCTGCTTCCTGCCACTCAGCCAATTCTGGATCCAATTTGCCAAATTGCCTTGGATCCCATGGGCTCTTACGTTCCTTATTTGTCTCCCATGCGGGACCTTATCAAAAGCTTTGCTGAAGTCTAAGTAGACTACATCAAATGCATTGCCCTCATTTACACACCTGGTCGAAAAATTCAATCAATTTGGTCAGACATGACCTCCCCTTAACAAATCCATGCTGACTGTCCTTGATTAATCCCCACCTCTCCAAGTGTAGATTAATTCTGTCCCTCAGAATTACTTCCAATAGTTTCCCCACCACTGAGGTTAGACTGACTGGCCTGTAGTTCCCTGATTTATCCCTTCCTCCCTTCTTGAATAACGGTACCACGTTGTCTGTCCTCCAATCCTCTGGCACCTCTCCTGTGGCCAGAGAGGTATTGAAAATTATTGCGAGTGCCCCTGCTATCTCATCCCTTGCCTCACTGAACAGCCTGGGATACATTTCATCTGGGCCTGGAGATTTATCTACTTTTAAGCCTGCCAGACCACTTAGAACCTCCTCCCTTTCTATGCTAATTTCTTTAATTATATCACAGTCCTTCTACCTGATTTCCATACCCACGTCGTACCTCTCACTTGTGAACACCAACACAAAGTATTCATTTAGAACCCTACCTACATCTTCCGGCTCCACACACAAATTACCACTCTGGTCCTTAATGGGGCCTACTCTTTCCCTAGTTATCCTCTTACTCTAAATGTACTTGTAAAATAACTTTAGATTTTCCTTTATTTTACCTGCCAATGTTTTCTCATGCCCGCTTTTTGCTCCCCTAATTTCCTTTTTAAGTTCCCCCCTACACATTCTATACTCCTCTAGGGCTTCTGCTGTTTTGAGCCCTCGGTATCTGCCATAAACCTCCCTTTTCCTCTTTATCCTGTTCCCTAGATTTGTTGGTCCCGCCCTTTATCTTTGCTGGAATATGTTGGCCCTGTACTCTACCTATTTCCTTCTTGAATGAGTCCCACTGCTCTGATGCAGATTTACCTAAAAGTAGCTGCTCCCAGTCCACTCTGGCCAAATCATATCTGATCTTACTAAAATCGGCCATCTCCCAATTTAGAACTCTGATTTCTGGCCCATCCTTGTCCTTTTCCATAACAACCTTGAATCTAACTGAATTATGATCACTATCTGCAAAATGCTCCCCCACTGATACCTCTACCACTTGCCCAGCTTCATTCCCTAAAATTAAGTCCAGGACCACCCCTCTCTTGTAGGACTTTCTACGTACTGGCTTAAAAAACTCTCCTTGATGCATTTTAAGAATTCTGCTCCCTCTAAACCTATCACACTATGACTAACCCAGTTAATGTTGGGGAAGTTGAAATCCCCCATTATTACTACCCTATTATTTTTACACTTCTCTGAAATTTGCCTACATACCTGCTTTTCTATTTCTCTCTGACTGTTTGGGAGCCGAAAGTACACTCCCAGCAATGTGATTGCTCCTTTTTTGTTTTTAAGTTCTACTCATATGGCTTCATTTGAGGAGCCTTCTAAGATGTCATCCCTCCTTACTGCTATAGTTGATTCCTTAATCAATATTGCGATACCCCCTCCTCTTTTACCTCCTTCCCTGTCTCACCTGAAGACCCTATATCCTGGAATACTGAGCTGCCAATCCTGTCCCTCTCTCAACCATGTCTCTGTGACAGCAATGACATCATACTTTCATGTGCTAATTTGTGCCCTCAACTCATCTGCCTTATTCGTCAGACTCCTTCAATTAAAATAAATACCATCCAACCTTGCCAAGATCCCTTGTGCCTTAACTGGCCTATAGTTTCAATGTCTTCCAGACTCACTTGCACTCTCTTCTAATTTTGGCTGTGCATCTCCCCCTGCTGAACTTCCTCTCAGGATCCCACCCCCTGCCAAGTTAGTTTAAACCCTCCCCAACTACTCATACTCCAGTGAGATCCATGAACCCTTCACTCCCTGACCTTATACTGTAGTGAGAACCATGAACTCTTCACTCCCTGACCTTATGCTGTAGTGAGAACCATGAACCCTTCACTCCCTGACCTTATACTGTAGTGAGAACCATGAACCCTTCACTCCCTGACCTTATGCTGTAGTGAGAACCATGAACCCTTCACTCCCTGACCTTATACTGTAGTGAGAACCATGAACCCTTCACTCCTTGACCTTATACTGTAGTGAGAACCAAGAACCCTTCACTCCCTGACCTTATACTGTAGTGAGAACCATGAACCCTTCACTCCCTGACCTTATGCTGTAGTGAGAACCATGAACCCTTCACTCCGACCTTATACTGTAGTGAGAACCATGAACCCTTCACTCCCTGACCTGATGCTGCAGTGAGAACCATGAACCCTTCACTCCCTGACCTTATACTGTAGTGAGAACCATGAACCCTTCACTCCCTGACCTTATACTGTAGTGAGAACCATGAACCCTTCACTCCGACCTTATACTGTAGTGAGAACCATGAACCCTTCACTCCCTGACCTTATGCTGTAGTGAGAACCATGAACCCTTCACTCCCTGACCTTATGCTGTAGTGAGAACCATGAACCCTTCACTCCCTGACCTGATACTGTAGTGAGAACCATGAACCCTTCACTCCCTGACCTTATGCTGTAGTGAGAACCATGAACCCTTCACTCCCTGACCTTATACTGTAGTGAGAACCATGAACCCTTCACTCCCTGACCTTATGCTGTAGTGAGAACCATGAACCCTTCACTCCCTGACCTTATACTGTAGTGAGAACCATGAAACCTTCACTCCTTGACCTTATACTGTAGTGAGAACCATGAACCCTTCACTCCCTGACCTTATGCTGTAGTGAGAACCATGAACCCTTCACTCCCTGACCTTATACTGTAGTGAGAACCATGAACCCTTCACTCCCTGACCTTATACTGTAGTGAGAACCATGAACCCTTCACTCCCTGACCTTATACTGTAGTGAGAACCATGAACCCTTCACTCCCTGACCTTATGCTGTAGTGAGAACCATGAACCCTTCACTCCCTGACCTTACACTGTAGTGAGAACCATGAACCCTTCACTCCCTGACCTTATACTGTAGTGAGAACCATGAAACCTTCACTCCTTGACCTTATACTGTAGTGAGAACCATGAACCCTTCACTCCCTGACCTTATACTGTAGTGAGAACCATGAACCCTTCACTCCCTGACCTTATACTGTAGTGAGAAACAACCTATCATTGCAGTGCGAAACATTTAAAATTCACTGCTCAACCCCATGTTGTCAGAAGAATGAAGGTGGAGAAGAGCTCTGTCAAAAGGAGTCGAAACCACTGGAAGCTCAAAACGTTAGAGAGAGGAAGAAGGCTCCAGGAGACTGATATATTGCTGGAGGCATCTAACTTCTAAAGTTTGAAAGATTAGGCTGTGTGTTGATGCTGCGCTCCATTCAGGGAATTCTGCACTGACACCCACAGCAAGGGTAAAACTCAGGATTAAACCCCAAAACTGAGGAGAAGTCAGAACAATCAAGATAGCAAGAAATAATGAACTGAAATTAAAACACAACATAAACACAGAAAGCACTGGAAAAACTCAACAGGTCTGCCGGCATCAGCAAATTGAAAAACAGAGTTAATGTTCTGAGTCCAGTGTGGCTCCTCTTCAGACTTATCCAGTGAACAGTAACACTGACTCGAAACGTTAACTCTGTTTCTCTATCCACTAATGCTGTCAGACCTGCTGAGATTTTCCAAGCGCTTAATGTTTTTATTTCACATCTCACACATGGACAATATTTTGCAGTTAAATACAACATCCTCGACAAAGAGCTCAATCAGTCCCTGAGGGAGACAAGGAGAGGGGGTCAAAGTGAATAATCAGGCACCAACGACAGGGATGGCCTAATTCCCTGAGATCCAATCAACTGCTCCCATTTCCAACAAAATAAGGGAAGGAGAATGCAGTACTACCTGTGATGAACATGTCGACTGCGGAGGGATCTGAAGCCATCTGGTCCTGGGAAGGAAAAAACACATCTCACTGTGGGCACTGAGATCAGACAGGTGCTACACAGCATACACACCTCACTGTGGGCACTGAGATCAGACAGAAGTTACACAGCAGACACACCCCACTGTGGGCACTGAGATCTGATAGCAACTACACAGCAGACACACCTTACTGTGGGCACTGAGATCAGACAGAAGTTACACAGCAGACACACCTCAATGTGGGCACTGAGATCAGACAGAAGTTACACAGCAGATACACCTCACTGTGGGCACTGAGATCAGACAGAAGTTACACAGCAGATACACCTCACTGTGGGCACTGAGATCTGATAGCAACTACACAGCAGACACACCTTACTGTGGGCACTGAGATCAGACAGAAGTTACACAGCAGACACACCTCAATGTGGGCACTGAGATCAGACAGAAGTTACACAGCAGACACACCTCACTGTGGGCACTGAGATGAGACAGGTGTTACACAGCAGACACACCTCACTGTGGGCACTGAGATCAGACAGAAGTTACACAGCAGATACACCTCACTGTGGGCACTGAGATCAGACAGAAGTTACACAGCAGACACACCTCACTGTGGGCACTCAGATCAGACAGCAACTGCACACCAGACACACCTCACTGTGGGCACTGAGATCAGACAGAAGTTACACAGCAGACACACATCACTGTGGGCACTGAGATCAGACAGAAGTTACACAGCAGTCACACCTCACTGTGGGCACTGAGATCAGACAGCAACTACACAGCAGACACACCTCACTGTGGGCACTGAGATCAGACAGAAGTAACACAGCAGGAACACATCACTGTGGGCACTGAGATCGAACACCAACTAATCAGCAGACACACCTCACTGTGGGCACTGAGATCAGACGGCAAGTACACAGCAGACACACCTCACTGTGGGCACTGAGATCAGACAGCAACTACACAGCAGACACACCTCACTGTGGGCACTGAGATCAGACAGCAACTACACAGCAGACACACCTCACTGTGGACACTGAGATCAGACAGCAACTGCACAGCAGACACACCTCACTGTGGACACTGAGATCAGACAGCAACTACACCGCAGACACACCTCACTGTGGGCACACAGATCAGACAGCAAAAACACAGCAGACACACCTCACTGTGGACACTGAGATCAGACAGCAACTACACAGCAGACACACCTCACTGTGGGCACTGAGATCAGACAGAAGTTACACAGCAGACACACCTCACTGTGGGCACTGAGATCAGACAGCAACTACACAGCAGACACACCTCACTGTGGGCACTGAGATCAGACAGCAACTACACAGCAGACACAACTCACTATGGGCACTGAGATCAGACAGAAGTTACACAGCAGACACATCTCACTGTGGGCAAACAGATCAGACAGCAACTACACAGCAGACACACCTCACTGTGGGCACTGAGATCAGACAGCAAGTACACAGCAGACACACCTCACTGTGGGCACTGAGATCAGACAGCAACTACACAGCAGACACACCTCACTATGGGCACTGAGATAAGACAGAAGTTACACAGCAGTTACACCTCACAGAGGGCACTGAGATCAGACAGAAGTTACACAGCAGACACACCTCACTGTGGGCACTGAGATCAGACAGAAGTTACACAGCAGACACACCTCACTGTGGGCACTGAGATCAGACAGAAGTTACACAGCAGACACACCTCACTGTGGGCACTGAGATCAGACAGAACTTACACAGCAGACACACCTCACTGTGGGCACTGAAATCAGACAGAAATTACACAACAGGTACACCTCACTGTGGGCAATGAGATCAGACATGTGTTACATAGCAGCACACCTCAATGTGGGCATTGAGATCAGACAGAAGTTACACAGCAGACACACCTCACTGTGGGCACTGTGATCAGACAGAAGTTACATAGCAGACACACCTCACTGTGCGCACGGTGGTCAGAGAGAAGTTGGACAGCAGACACATCACACAGCGTGGACTCAGTACAGACATCAGTTACATACCAGAAACACATCAGTATGGGCAGCTAGGTCAGACAGGGGTTACACAGAAGGCTCACATGACTGTGGGCACTGAGATCAGACAGCAACTACACAGCAGATACACCTCACTTAGGGCACTGAGGTCAGACAGAAGTTACACAGCAGACACACCTCACTGTGGGCACTGAGATCAGACAGAAGTTACACAGCAGATACACCTCACTGTGGGCACTGAGATCAGACAGAAGTTACACAGCAGACACACCTCACAGTGGGCACTGAGATCAGACAGAAGTTACACAGCAGACACACATCACTGTAGGCACTGAGATCAGACAGAAGTTACACAGCAGACACACCTCACTGTGGGCACTGAGATCAGACAGAAGATACACAGCAGACACATCTCACTGTGGGCAGTGAGATCAGACAGCAACTACACAGCAGACACACCTCACTGTGGGCACTGAGATCAGACAGAAGTTACACAGCAGGCACACATCACTGTGGGCACTGAGATCGAACACCAACTAATCAGCAGACACACCTCACTGTGGGCACTGAGATCAGACGGCAAGTACACAGCAGACACACCTCACTGTGGGCACTGAGATCATACAGAAGTTACACAGCAGACACACCCCACTGTGGGCACTGAGATCAGACAGAAGTTACACAGCAGATACACCTCACTGTGGGCACTGAGATCAGACAGAAGTTACACAGCAGATACACCTCACTGTGGGCACTGAGATCAGACAGAAGTTACACAGCAGACACACCACACTGTGGGCACTGAGATCTGATAGCAACTACACAGCAGACACACCTCACTGTGGGCACTGAGATCAGACAGAAGTTACACAGCAGACACACCTCAATGTGGGCACTGAGATCAGACAGAAGTTACACAGCAGATACACCTCACTGTGGGCACTGAGATCAGACAGAAGTTACACAGCAGACACACCTCACTGTGGGCACTCAGATCAGACAGCAACTGCACACCAGACACACCTCACTGTGGGCACTGAGATCAGACAGAAGTTACACAGCAGACACACATCACTGTGGGCACTGAGATCAGACAGAAGTTACACAGCAGTCACACCTCACTGTGGGCACTGAGATCAGACAGCAACTACACAGCAGACACACCTCACTGTGGGCACTGAGATCAGACAGAAGTAACACAGCAGGAACACATCACTGTGGGCACTGAGATCGAACACCAACTAATCAGCAGACACACCTCACTGTGGGCACTGAGATCAGACGGCAAGTACACAGCAGACACACCTCACTGTGGGCACTGAGATCAGACAGCAACTACACAGCAGACACACCTCACTGTGGGCACTGAGATCAGACAGCAACTACACAGCAGACACACCTCACTGTGGACACTGAGATCAGACAGCAACTGCACAGCAGACACACCTCACTGTGGACACTGAGATCAGACAGCAACTACACCGCAGACACACCTCACTGTGGGCACACAGATCAGACAGCAAAAACACAGCAGACACACCTCACTGTGGACACTGAGATCAGACAGCAACTACACAGCAGACACAGCTCACTGTGGGCACTGAGATCAGACAGAAGTTACACAGCAGACACACCTCACTGTGGGCACTGAGATCAGACAGCAACTACACAGCAGACACACCTCACTGTGGGCACTGAGGTCAGACAGCAACTACACAGCAGACACAACTCACTATGGGCACTGAGATCAGACAGCAAGTACACAGCAGACACACCTCACTGTGGGCACTGAGATCAGACAGCAACTACACAGCAGACACACCTCACTATGGGCACTGAGATCAGACAGAAGTTACACAGCAGTCACACCTCACAGAGGGCACTGAGATCAGACAGAAGTTACACAGCAGACACACCTCACTGTGGGCACTGAGATCAGACAGAAGTTACACAGCAGACACAGCTCACTGTGGGCACTGAGATCAGACAGAAGTTACACAGCAGACACACCTCACTGTGGGCACTGAGATCAGACAGAAATTACACAACAGGTACACCTCACTGTGGGCAATGAGATCAGACATGTGTTACATAGCAGCACACCTCAATGTGGGCATTGTGATCAGACAGAAGTTACACAGCAGACACACCTCACTGTGGGCACTGTGATCAGACAGAAGTTACATAGCAGACACACCTCACTGTGGGCACTGAGATCAGACACAAGTTACATAGCAGACACACCTCACTGTGCGCACGGTGGTCAGAGAGAAGTTGGACAGCAGACACATCACACAGCGTGGACTCAGTACAGACATCAGTTACATACCAGACACACATCAGTATGGGCAGCTAGGTCAGACAGGGGTTACACAGAAGGCTCACATGACTGTGGGCACTGAGATCAGACAGCAACTACACAGCAGATACACCTCACTTAGGGCACTGAGGTCAGACAGAAGTTACACAGCAGACACACCTCACTGTGGGCACTGAGATCAGACAGAAGTTACACAGCAGATACACCTCACTGTGGGCACTGAGATCAGACAGAAGTTACACAGGAGACACACCTCACAGTGGGCACTGAGATCAGACAGAAGTTACACAGCAGACACACATCACTGTAGGCACTGAGATCAGACAGAAGTTACACAGTAGACACACCTCACTGTGGGCACTGAGATCAGACAGCGACTAAACAGCAGACACATCTCACTGTGGGCAGTGAGATCAGACAGCAACTACACAGCAGACACACCTCACTGTGGGCACTGAGATCAGACAGAAGTTACACAGCAGGCACACATCACTGTGGGCACTGAGATCGAACACCAACTAATCAGCAGACACACCTCACTGTGGGCACTAGATCAGACGGCAAGTACACAGCAGACACACCTCACTGTGGGCACTGAGATCATACAGAAGTTACACAGCAGACACACCTCACTGTTGGCACTGAGATCAGACGGCAAGTACACAGCAGACACACCTCACTGTGGGCACTGAGATCAGACAGCAACTACACCGCAGACACACCTCACTGTGGGCACTGAGATCAGACGGCAAGTACACAGCAGACACACCTCACTGTGGGCACTGAGATCAGACGGCAAGTACACAGCAGACACACCTCACTGTGGGCACTGAGATCAGACGGCAACGACACAGCAGACACACCTCACTGTGGGCACTGAGATCAGACGGCAAGAACACAGCAGACACACCTCACTGTGGGCACTGAGATCAGACAGAAGTTACACAGCAGAAACACCTCACTGTGGACACTGAGATCAGACAGCAACTACACCGCAGACACACCTCACTGTGGGCACACAGATCAGACAGCAACTACACAGCAGACACACCTCACTGTGGGCACTGAGATCAGACAGAAGTTACACAGCAGACACACCTCACTGTGGGCACTGAGATCAGACAGAAGTTACACAGCAGACACACCTCACAGTGGGCACTGAGATCAGACAGCAACTACACAGCAGACACACCTCACAGTGGGCACTGAGATCAGACAGCAACTACACAGCAGACACAACTCACTGTGGGCACACAGATCAGACAGCAACTACACAGCAGACACACCTCACTGTGGGCACTGAGATCAGACAGAAGTTACACAGCAGACACACCTCACTGTGGACACTGAGATCAGACAGCAACTACACCGCAGACACACCTCACTGTGGGCACACAGATCAGACAGCAACTACACAGCAGACACACCTCACTGTGGGCACTGAGATCAGACAGAAGTTACACAGCAGACACACCTCTCTGTGGGCACTGAGATCAGACAGAAGTTACACAGCAGACACACCTCACAGTGGGCACTGAGATCAGACAGCAACTACACAGCAGACACACCTCACTGTGGACACTGAGATCAGACAGCAACTACACAGCAGACACACCTCACTGTGGACACTGAGATCAGACAGCAACTACACAGCAGACACACGTCACTGTGGACACTGAGATCAGACAGAAGTTACACAGCAGACACACATCACTGTGGGCACTGAGATCAGACAGAAGTTACACAGCAGACACACCTCACTGTGGGCACTGAGATCAGACAGCAACTGTACACCAGACACACCTCACTGTGGGCACTGAGATCAGACAGATGTTACACAGCAGACACACCTCACTTTGGGCACTGAGATCAGACAGAAGTTACACAGCAGTCACACCTCACTGTGGGCACTGAGATCAGACAGCAACTACACAGCAGACACACATCACTGTGGGCACTGAGATCAGACAGAAGTTACACAGCAGGCACACATCAGTGTGGGCACTGAGATCAGACAGCAACTACACAGCAGACGCACCTCACTGTGGGCACTGAGATCAGACAGAAGTTACACAGCAGGCACACATCACTGTGGGCACTGAGATCGAACACCAACTAATCAGCAGACACACCTCACTGTGGGCACTGAGATCAGACGGCAAGTACACAGCAGACACACCTCACTGTGGGCACTGAGATCAGACGGCAACTACACAGCAGACACACCGATCAGACAGCAACTACACCGCAGACACACCTCACTGTGGGCACACAGATCTGACAGCATCTACACAGCAGACACACCTCACTGTGGGCACTGAGATCAGACAGCAACTACACAGCAGACACACCTCACTGTGGGCACCGAGATCAGACCAAGGTTACACAGCAGACACACCTCACTGTGGGCACTGAGATCAGACAGCAACTACACAGCAGACACACCTCACTGAGGGCACTGAGATCAGACAGCAACTACACAGCAGACACACCTCACTGTGGGCACTGACATCAGACAGCAACTACACAGCAGACACACCTCACTGTGGGCACTGAGATCAGACAGAAGTTACACAGCAGGCACACATCACTGTGGGCACTAAGATCGAACACCAACTAATCAGCAGACACACCTCACTGTGGGCACTGAGATAAGACAGCAACTACACAGCAGACACACCTCACTGTGGACACTGAGATCAGACAGCAACTACACAGCAGACACACCTCTCTGTGGACACTGAGATCAGACAGCAACTACACAGCAGACACACCTCTCTGTGGACACTGAGATCAGACAGCAACTACACCGCAGACACACCTCACTGTGGGCACACAGATCAGACAGCAACTACACAGCAGACACACCTCACTGTGGACACTGAGATCAGACAGCAACTACACAGCAGAAACACCTCACTGTAGGCACTGAGATCAGACATAAGTTACACAGCAGACACACCTCACTGTGGGCACTGAGATCAGACAGCAACTACACAGCAGACACACCTCACTGTGGGCACTGAGATCAGACAGCAACTACACAGCAGACACAACTCACTATGGGCACTGAGATCAGACAGAAGTTACACAGCAGACACATCTCACTGTGGGCAAACAGATCAGACAGCAACTACACAGCAGACACACCTCACTGTGGGCACTGAGATCAGACAGCAAGTACACAGCAGACACACCTCACTGTGGGCACTGAGATCAGACAGCAACTACACAGCAGACACACCTCACTATGGGCACTGAGATCAGACAGAAGTTACACAGCAGTCACACCTCACAGAGGGCACTCAGATCAGACAGAAGTTACACAGCAGACACACCTCACTGTGGGCACTGAGATCAGACAGAAGTTACACAGCAGACACACCTCACTGTGGGCACTGAGATCAGACAGAAGTTACACAGCAGACACAGCTCACTGTGGGCACTGAAATCAGACAGAAATTACACAACAGGTACACCTCACTGTGGGCAATGAGATCAGACATGTGTTACATAGCAGCACACCTCAATGTGGGCATTGAGATCAGACAGAAGTTACACAGCAGACACACCTCACTGTGGGCACTGTGATCAGACAGAAGTTACATAGCAGACACACCTCACCGTGGGCACTGAGATCAGACACAAGTTACATAGCAGACACACCTCACTGTGCGCACGGTGGTCAGAGAGAAGTTGGACAGCAGACACATCACACAGCGTGGACTCAGTACAGACATCAGTTACATACCAGACACACATCAGTATGGGCAGCTAGGTAAGACAGGGGTTACACAGAAGGCTCACATGACTGTGGGCACTGAGATCAGACAGCAACTACACAGCAGATACACCTCACTTAGGGCACTGAGGTCAGACAGAAGTTACACAGCAGACACACCTCACTGTGGGCACTGAGATCAGCAGAAGTTACACAGCAGATACACCTCACTGTGGGCACTGAGATCAGACAGAAGTTACACAGCAGACACACCTCACAGTGGGCACTGAGATCAGACAGAAGTTACACAGCAGACACACATCACTGTAGGCACTGAGATCAGACAGAAGTTACACAGCAGACACACCTCACTGTGGGCACTGAGATCAGACAGAAGTTACACAGCAGACACACATCACTGTGGGCACTGAGATCGAACACCAACTAATCAGCAGACACACCTCACTGTGGGCACTGAGATCAGACAGCAACTACACAGCAGACACACCTCACTGTGGGCACTGAGATCAGACAGCAACTACACAGCAGACACACCTCACTGTGGACACTGAGATCAGACAGCAACTGCACAGCAGACACACCTCACTGTGGACACTGAGATCAGACAGCAACTACACCGCAGACACACCTCACTGTGGGCACACAGATCAGACAGCAAAAACACAGCAGACACACCTCACTGTGGACACTGAGATCAGACAGCAACTACACAGCAGACACATCTCACTGTGGGCACTGAGATCAGACAGAAGTTGCACAGCAGACACACCTCACTGTGGGCACTGAGATCAGACAGCAACTACACAGCAGACACACCTCACTGTGGGCACTGAGATCAGACAGCAACTACACAGCAGACACAACTCACTATGGGCACTGAGATCAGACAGAAGTTACACAGCAGACACATCTCACTGTGGGCAAACAGATCAGACAGCAACTACACAGCAGACACACCTCACTGTGGGCACTGAGATCAGACAGCAAGTACACAGCAGACACACCTCACTGTGGGCACTGAGATCAGACAGAAGTTACACAGCAGGCACACATCACTGTGGGCACTGAGATCAGACAGAAGTTACACAGCAGACACATCTCACTGTGGGCAGTGAGATCAGACAGCAACTACACAGCAGACACACCTCACTGTGGGCACTGAGATCAGACAGAAGTTACACAGCAGGCACACATCACTGTGGGCACTGAGATCGAACACCAACTAATCAGCAGACACACCTCACTGTGGGCACTGAGATCAGACGGCAAGTACACAGCAGACACACCTCACTGTGGGCACTGAGATCATACAGAAGTTACACAGCAGACACACCCCACTGTGGGCACTGAGATCAGACAGAAGTTACACAGCAGATACACCTCACTGTGGGCACTGAGATCAGACAGAAGTTACACAGCAGATACACCTCACTGTGGGCACTGAGATCAGACAGAAGTTACACAGCAGACACACCACACTGTGGGCACTGAGATCTGATAGCAACTACACAGCAGACACACCTCACTGTGGGCACTGAGATCAGACAGAAGTTACACAGCAGACACATCTCAATGTGGGCACTGAGATCAGACAGAAGTTACACAGCAGATACACCTCACTGTGGGCACTGAGATCAGACAGAAGTTACACAGCAGACAGACCTCACTGTGGGCACTCAGATCAGACAGCAACTGCACACCAGACACACCTCACTGTGGGCACTGAGATCAGACAGAAGTTTCACAGCAGACACACATCACTGTGGGCACTGAGATCAGACAGAAGTTACACAGCAGTCACACCTCACTGTGGGCACTGAGATCAGACAGCAACTACACAGCAGACACACCTCACTGTGGGCACTGAGATCAGACAGAAGTAACACAGCAGGAACACATCACTGTGGGCACTGAGATCGAACACCAACTAATCAGCAGACACACCTCACTGTGGGCACTGAGATCAGACGGCAAGTACACAGCAGACACACCTCACTGTGGGCACTGAGATCAGACAGCAACTACACAGCAGACACACCTCACTGTGGGCACTGAGATCAGACAGCAACTACACAGCAGACACACCTCACTGTGGACACTGAGATCAGACAGCAACTGCACAGCAGACACACCTCACTGTGGACACTGAGATCAGACAGCAACTACACCGCAGACACACCTCACTGTGGGCACACAGATCAGACAGCAAAAACACAGCAGACACACCTCAATGTGGACACTGAGATCAGACAGCAACTACACAGCAGACACACCTCACTGTGGGCACTGAGATCAGACAGAAGTTACACAGCAGACACACCTCACTGTGGGCACTGAGATCAGACAGCAACTACACAGCAGACACACCTCACTGTGGGCACTGAGGTCAGACAGCAACTACACAGCAGACACAACTCACTATGGGCACTGAGATCAGACAGAAGTTACACAGCAGACACATCTCACTGTGGGCAAACAGATCAGACAGCAACTACACAGCAGACACACCTCACTGTGGGCACTGAGATCAGACAGCAACTACACAGCAGACACACCTCACTGTGGGCACTGAGATCAGACAGCAACTACACAGCAGACACACCTCACTATGGGCACTGAGATCAGACAGAAGTTACACAGCAGTCACACCTCACAGAGGGCACTGAGATCAGACAGAAGTTACACAGCAGACACACCTCACTGTGGGCACTGAGATCAGACAGAAGTTACACAGCAGACACACCTCACTGTGGGCACTGAGATCAGACAGAAGTTACACAGCAGACACACCTCACTGTGGGCACTGAGATCAGACAGAAATTACACAACAGGTACACCTCACTGAGGGCAATGAGATCAGACATGTGTTACATAGCAGCACACCTCAATGTGGGCATTGTGATCAGACAGAAGTTACACAGCAGACACACCTCACTGTGGGCACTGTGATCAGACAGAAGTTACATAGCAGACACACCTCACTGTGGGCACTGAGATCAGACACAAGTTACATAGCAGACACACCTCACTGTGCGCACGGTGGTCAGAGAGAAGTTGGACAGCAGACACATCACAAAGCGTGGACTCAGTACAGACATCAGTTACATACCAGACACACATCAGTATGGGCAGCTGGGTCAGACAGGGGTTACACAGAAGGCTCACATGACTGTGGGCACTGAGATCAGACAGCAACTACACAGCAGATACACCTCACTTAGGGCACTGAGGTCAGACAGAAGTTACACAGCAGACACACCTCACTGTGGGCACTGAGATCAGACAGAAGTTACACAGCAGATACACCTCACTGTGGGCACTGAGATCAGACAGAAGTTACACAGCAGACACACATCACTGTAGGCACTGAGATCAGACAGAAGTTACACAGTAGACACACCTCACTGTGGGCACTGAGATCAGACAGCGACTACACAGCAGACACATCTCACTGTGGGCAGTGAGATCAGACAGCAACTACACAGCAGACACACCTCACTGTGGGCACTGAGATCAGACAGAAGTTACACAGCAGGCACACATCACTGTGGGCACTGAGATCGAACACCAACTAATCAGCAGACACACCTCACTGTGGGCACTAGATCAGACGGCAAGTACACAGCAGACACACCTCACTGTGGGCACTGAGATCAGACAGAAGTTACACAGCAGACACACCTCACTGTTGGCACTGAGATCAGACGGCAAGTACACAGCAGACACACCTCACTGTGGGCACTGAGATCAGACAGCAACTACACCGCAGACACACCTCACTGTGGGCACTGAGATCAGACGGCAAGTACACAGCAGACACACCTCACTGTGGGCACTGAGATCAGACGGCAAGTACACAGCAGACACACCTCACTGTGGGCACTGAGATCAGACGGCAACTACACAGCAGACACACCTCACTGTGGGCACTGAGATCAGACGGCAACTACACAGCAGACACACATCACTGTGGGCACTGAGATCAGACAGAAGTTACACAGCAGAAACACCTCACTGTGGACACTGAGATCAGACAGCAACTACACCGCAGACACACCTCACTGTGGGCACACAGATCAGACAGCAACTACACAGCAGACACACCTCACTGTGGGCACTGAGATCAGACAGAAGTTACACAGCAGACACACCTCACTGTGGGCACTGAGATCAGACAGAAGTTACACAGCAGACACACCTCACAGTGGGCACTGAGATCAGACAGCAACTACACAGCAGACACACCTCACAGTGGGCACTGAGATCAGACAGCAACTACACAGCAGACACACCTCACTGTGGGCACACAGATCAGACAGCAACTACACAGCAGACACACCTCACTGTGGGCACTGAGATCAGACAGAAGTTACGCAGCAGACACACCTCACTGTGGACACTGAGATCAGACAGCAACTACACCGCAGACACACCTCACTGTGGGCACACAGATCAGACAGCAACTACACAGCAGACACACCTCACTGTGGGCACTGAGATCAGACAGAAGTTACACAGCAGACACACCTCTCTGTGGGCACTGAGATCAGACAGAAGTTACACAGCAGACACACCTCACAGTGGGCACTGAGATCAGACAGCAACTACACAGCAGACACACCTCACTGTGGACACTGAGATCAGACAGCAACTACACAGCAGACACACGTCACTGTGGACACTGAGATCAGACAGAAGTTACACAGCAGACACACATCACTGTGGGCACTGAGATCAGACAGAAGTTACACAGCAGACACACCTCACTGTGGGCACTGAGATCAGACAGCAACTGTACACCAGACACACCTCACTGTGGGCACTGAGATCAGACAGATGTTACACAGCAGACACACCTCACTTTGGGCACTGAGATCAGACAGAAGTTACACAGCAGTCACACCTCACTGTGGGCACTGAGATCAGACAGCAACTACACAGCAGACACACATCACTGTGGGCACTGAGATCAGACAGAAGTTACACAGCAGGCACACATCAGTGTGGGCACTGAGATCAGACAGCAACTACACAGCAGACGCACCTCACTGTGGGCACTGAGATCAGACAGAAGTTACACAGCAGGCACACATCACTGTGGGCACTGAGATCGAACACCAACTAATCAGCAGACACACCTCACTGTGGGCACTGAGATCAGACGGCAAGTACACAGCAGACACACCTCACTGTGGGCACTGAGATCAGACGGCAAGTACACAGCAGACACACCTCACTGTGGGCACTGAGATCAGACGGCAAGTACACAGCAGACACACCTCACTGTGGGCACTGAGATCAGACAGCAACTACACAGCAGACACACCGATCAGACAGCAACTACACCGCAGACACACCTCACTGTGGGCACACAGATCTGACAGCATCTACACAGCAGACACACCTCACTGTGGGCACTGAGATCAGACAGCAACTACACAGCAGACACACCTCACTGTGGGCACCGAGATCAGACCAAGGTTACACAGCAGACACACCTCACTGTGGGCACTGAGATCAGACAGCAACTACACAGCAGACACACCTCACTGAGGGCACTGAGATCAGACAGCAACTACACAGCAGACACACCTCACTGTGGGCACTGACATCAGACAGCAACTACACAGCAGACACACCTCACTGTGGGCACTGAGATCAGACAGAAGTTACACAGCAGGCACACATCACTGTGGGCACTGAGATCGAACACCAACTAATCAGCAGACACACCTCACTGTGGGCACTGAGATAAGACAGCAACTACACAGCAGACACACCTCACTGTGGACACTGAGATCAGATAGCAACTACACAGCAGACACACCTCTCTGTGGACACTGAGATCAGACAGCAACTACACAGCAGACACACCTCTCTGTGGACACACAGATCAGACAGCAACTACACAGCAGACACACCTCACTGTGGACACTGAGATCAGACAGCAACTACACAGCAGACACACCTCACTGTAGGCACTGAGATCAGACATAAGTTACACAGCAGACACACCTCACTGTGTGCACTGAGATCAGACAGCAACTACACAGCAGACACACCTCACTGTGGGCACTGAGATCAGACAGCAACTACACAGCAGACACAACTCACTATGGGCACTGAGATCAGACAGAAGTTACACAGCAGACACATCTCACTGTGGGCAAACAGATCAGACAGCAACTACACAGCAGACACACCTCACTGTGGGCACTGAGATCAGACAGCAAGTACACAGCAGACACACTGTGGGCACTGAGATCAGACAGCAACTACACAGCAGACACACCTCACTATGGGCACTGAGATCAGACAGAAGTTACACAGCAGTCACACCTCACAGAGGGCACTGAGATCAGACAGAAGTTACACAGCAGACACACCTCACTGTGGGCACTGAGATCAGACAGAAGTGACACAGCAGACACACCTCACTGTGGGCACTGAGATCAGACAGAAGTTACACAGCAGACACACCTCACTGTGGGCACTGAGATCGGACAGAACTTACATGGCAGACACACCTCACTGTGGGCACTGAAATCAGACAGAAATTACACAACAGGTACACCTCACTGTGGGCAATGAGATCAGACATGTGTTACATAGCAGCACACCTCAATGTGGGCATTGAGATCAGACAGAAGTTACACAGCAGACACACCTCACTGTGGGCACTGTGATCAGACAGAAGTTACATAGCAGACACACCTCACTGTGGGCACTGAGATCAGACAGAAGTTACATAGCAGACACACCTCACTGTGCGCACGGTGGTCAGAGAGAAGTTGGACAGCAGACACATCACACAGCGTGGACTCAGTACAGACATCAGTTACATACCAGACACACATCAGTATGGGCAGCTAGGTAAGACAGGGGTTACACAGAAGGCTCACATGACTGTGGGCACTGAGATCAGACAGCAACCACACAGCAGATACACCTCACTTAGGGCACTGAGGTCAGACAGAAGTTACACAGCAGACACACCTCACTGTGGGCACTGAGATCAGCAGAAGTTACACAGCAGATACACCTCACTGTGGGCACTGAGATCAGACAGAAGTTACACAGCAGACACACCTCACAGTGGGCACTGAGATCAGACAGAAGTTACACAGCAGACACACATCACTGTAGGCACTGAGATCAGACAGAAGTTACACAGCAGACACACCTCACTGTGGGCACTGAGATCAGACAGAAGTTACACAGCAGACACACATCACTGTGGGCACTGAGATCGAACACCAACTAATCAGCAGACACACCTCACTGTGGGCACTGAGATCAGACAGCAACTACACAGCAGACACACCTCACTGTGGGCACTGAGATCAGACAGCAACTACACAGCAGACACACCTCACTGTGGACACTGAGATCAGACAGCAACTGCACAGCAGACACACCTCACTGTGGACACTGAGATCAGACAGCAACTACACCGCAGACACACCTCACTGTGGGCACACAGATCAGACAGCAAAAACACAGCAGACACACCTCACTGTGGACACTGAGATCAGACAGCAACTACACAGCAGACACACCTCACTGTGGGCACTGAGATCAGACAGAAGTTGCACAGCAGACACACCTCACTGTGGGCACTGAGATCAGACAGCAACTACACAGCAGACACACCTCACTGTGGGCACTGAGATCAGACAGCAACTACACAGCAGACACAACTCACTATGGGCACTGAGATCAGACAGAAGTTACACAGCAGACACATCTCACTGTGGGCAAACAGATCAGACAGCAACTACACAGCAGACACACCTCACTGTGGGCACTGAGATCAGACAGCAAGTACACAGCAGACACAACTCACAGAGGGCACTGAGATCAGACAGAAGTTACACAGCAGACACACCTCACTGTGGGCACTGAGATCAGACAGAAGTTACACAGCAGACACACCTCACTGTGGGCACTGAGATCAGACAGAAGTTACACAGCAGACACACCTCACTGTGGGCACTGAGATCAGACAGAAATTACACAACAGGTACACCTCACTGTGGGCAATGAGATCAGACATGTGTTACATAGCAGCACACCTCAATGTGGGCATTGTGATCAGACAGAAGTTACACAGCAGACACACCTCACTGTGGGCACTGTGATCAGACAGAAGTTACATAGCAGACACACCTCACTGTGGGCACTGAGATCAGACACAAGTTACATAGCAGACACACCTCACTGTGCGCACGGTGGTCAAAGAGAAGTTGGACAGCAGACACATCACACAGCGTGGACTCAGTACAGACATCAGTTACATACCAGACACACATCAGTATGGGCAGCTAGGTCAGACAGGGGTTACACAGAAGGCTCACATGACTGTGGGCACTGAGATCAGACAGCAACTACACAGCAGATACACCTCACTTAGGGCACTGAGGTCAGACAGAAGTTACACAGCAGACACACCTCACTGTGGGCACTGAGATCAGACAGAAGTTACACAGCAGATACACCTCACTGTGGGCACTGAGATCAGACAGAAGTTACACAGCAGACACACATCACTGTAGGCACTGAGATCAGACAGAAGTTACACAGCAGACACACCTCACTGTGGGCACTGAGATCAGACAGAAGTTACACAGCAGACACATCTCACTGTGGGCAGTGAGATCAGACAGCAACTACACAGCAGATACACCTCACTTAGGGCACTGAGGTCAGACAGAAGTTACACAGCAGACACACCTCACTGTGGACACTGAGATCAGACAGAAGTTACACAGCAGGCACACATCACTGTGGGCACTGAGATCGAACACCAACTAATCAGCAGACACACCTCACTGTGGGCACTAGATCAGACGGCAAGTACACAGCAGACACACCTCACTGTGGGCACTGAGATCAGACAGAAGTTACACAGCAGACACACCTCACTGTTGGCACTGAGATCAGACGGCAAGTACACAGCAGACACACCTCACTGTGGGCACTGAGATCAGACAGCAACTACACCGCAGACACACCTCACTGTGGGCACTGAGATCAGACGGCAAGTACACAGCAGACACACCTCACTGTGGGCACTGAGATCAGACGGCAAGTACACAGCAGACACACCTCACTGTGGGCACTGAGATCAGACGGCAACTACACAGCAGACACACCTCACTGTGGGCACTGAGATCAGACGGCAACTACACAGCAGACACACATCACTGTGGGCACTGAGATCAGACAGAAGTTACACAGCAGAAACACCTCACTGTGGACACTGAGATCAGACAGCAACTACACCGCAGACACACCTCACTGTGGGCACACAGATCAGACAGCAACTACACAGCAGACACACCTCACTGTGGGCACTGAGATCAGACAGAAGTTACACAGCAGACACACCTCACTGTGGGCACTGAGATCAGACAGAAGTTACACAGCAGACACACCTCACAGTGGGCACTGAGATCAGACAGCAACTACACAGCAGACACACCTCACAGTGGGCACTGAGATCAGACAGCAACTACACAGCAGACACACCTCACTGTGGGCACACAGATCAGACAGCAACTACACAGCAGACACACCTCACTGTGGGCACTGAGATCAGACAGAAGTTACGCAGCAGACACACCTCACTGTGGACACTGAGATCAGACAGCAACTACACCGCAGACACACCTCACTGTGGGCACACAGATCAGACAGCAACTACACAGCAGACACACCTCACTGTGGGCACTGAGATCAGACAGAAGTTACACAGCAGACACACCTCTCTGTGGGCACTGAGATCAGACAGAAGTTACACAGCAGACACACCTCACAGTGGGCACTGAGATCAGACAGCAACTACACAGCAGACACACCTCACTGTGGACACTGAGATCAGACAGCAACTACACAGCAGACACACGTCACTGTGGACACTGAGATCAGACAGAAGTTACACAGCAGACACACATCACTGTGGGCACTGAGATCAGACAGAAGTTACACAGCAGACACACCTCACTGTGGGCACTGAGATCAGACAGCAACTGTACACCAGACACACCTCACTGTGGGCACTGAGATCAGACAGATGTTACACAGCAGACACACCTCACTTTGGGCACTGAGATCAGACAGAAGTTACACAGCAGTCACACCTCACTGTGGGCACTGAGATCAGACAGCAACTACACAGCAGACACACATCACTGTGGGCACTGAGATCAGACAGAAGTTACACAGCAGGCACACATCAGTGTGGGCACTGAGATCAGACAGCAACTACACAGCAGACGCACCTCACTGTGGGCACTGAGATCAGACAGAAGTTACACAGCAGGCACACATCACTGTGGGCACTGAGATCGAACACCAACTAATCAGCAGACACACCTCACTGTGGGCACTGAGATCAGACGGCAAGTACACAGCAGACACACCTCACTGTGGGCACTGAGATCAGACGGCAAGTACACAGCAGACACACCTCACTGTGGGCACTGAGATCAGACGGCAAGTACACAGCAGACACACCTCACTGTGGGCACTGAGATCAGACAGCAACTACACAGCAGACACACCGATCAGACAGCAACTACACCGCAGACACACCTCACTGTGGGCACACAGATCTGACAGCATCTACACAGCAGACACACCTCACTGTGGGCACTGAGATCAGACAGCAACTACACAGCAGACACACCTCACTGTGGGCACCGAGATCAGACCAAGGTTACACAGCAGACACACCTCACTGTGGGCACTGAGATCAGACAGCAACTACACAGCAGACACACCTCACTGAGGGCACTGAGATCAGACAGCAACTACACAGCAGACACACCTCACTGTGGGCACTGACATCAGACAGCAACTACACAGCAGACACACCTCACTGTGGGCACTGAGATCAGACAGAAGTTACACAGCAGGCACACATCACTGTGGGCACTGAGATCGAACACCAACTAATCAGCAGACACACCTCACTGTGGGCACTGAGATAAGACAGCAACTACACAGCAGACACACCTCACTGTGGACACTGAGATCAGATAGCAACTACACAGCAGACACACCTCTCTGTGGACACTGAGATCAGACAGCAACTACACAGCAGACACACCTCTCTGTGGACACACAGATCAGACAGCAACTACACAGCAGACACACCTCACTGTGGACACTGAGATCAGACAGCAACTACACAGCAGACACACCTCACTGTAGGCACTGAGATCAGACATAAGTTACACAGCAGACACACCTCACTGTGTGCACTGAGATCAGACAGCAACTACACAGCAGACACACCTCACTGTGGGCACTGAGATCAGACAGCAACTACACAGCAGACACAACTCACTATGGGCACTGAGATCAGACAGAAGTTACACAGCAGACACATCTCACTGTGGGCAAACAGATCAGACAGCAACTACACAGCAGACACACCTCACTGTGGGCACTGAGATCAGACAGCAAGTACACAGCAGACACACTGTGGGCACTGAGATCAGACAGCAACTACACAGCAGACACACCTCACTATGGGCACTGAGATCAGACAGAAGTTACACAGCAGTCACACCTCACAGAGGGCACTGAGATCAGACAGAAGTTACACAGCAGACACACCTCACTGTGGGCACTGAGATCAGACAGAAGTGACACAGCAGACACACCTCACTGTGGGCACTGAGATCAGACAGAAGTTACACAGCAGACACACCTCACTGTGGGCACTGAGATCGGACAGAACTTACATGGCAGACACACCTCACTGTGGGCACTGAAATCAGACAGAAATTACACAACAGGTACACCTCACTGTGGGCAATGAGATCAGACATGTGTTACATAGCAGCACACCTCAATGTGGGCATTGAGATCAGACAGAAGTTACACAGCAGACACACCTCACTGTGGGCACTGTGATCAGACAGAAGTTACATAGCAGACACACCTCACTGTGGGCACTGAGATCAGACAGAAGTTACATAGCAGACACACCTCACTGTGCGCACGGTGGTCAGAGAGAAGTTGGACAGCAGACACATCACACAGCGTGGACTCAGTACAGACATCAGTTACATACCAGACACACATCAGTATGGGCAGCTAGGTAAGACAGGGGTTACACAGAAGGCTCACATGACTGTGGGCACTGAGATCAGACAGCAACCACACAGCAGATACACCTCACTTAGGGCACTGAGGTCAGACAGAAGTTACACAGCAGACACACCTCACTGTGGGCACTGAGATCAGCAGAAGTTACACAGCAGATACACCTCACTGTGGGCACTGAGATCAGACAGAAGTTACACAGCAGACACACCTCACAGTGGGCACTGAGATCAGACAGAAGTTACACAGCAGACACACATCACTGTAGGCACTGAGATCAGACAGAAGTTACACAGCAGACACACCTCACTGTGGGCACTGAGATCAGACAGAAGTTACACAGCAGACACACATCACTGTGGGCACTGAGATCGAACACCAACTAATCAGCAGACACACCTCACTGTGGGCACTGAGATCAGACAGCAACTACACAGCAGACACACCTCACTGTGGGCACTGAGATCAGACAGCAACTACACAGCAGACACACCTCACTGTGGACACTGAGATCAGACAGCAACTGCACAGCAGACACACCTCACTGTGGACACTGAGATCAGACAGCAACTACACCGCAGACACACCTCACTGTGGGCACACAGATCAGACAGCAAAAACACAGCAGACACACCTCACTGTGGACACTGAGATCAGACAGCAACTACACAGCAGACACACCTCACTGTGGGCACTGAGATCAGACAGAAGTTGCACAGCAGACACACCTCACTGTGGGCACTGAGATCAGACAGCAACTACACAGCAGACACACCTCACTGTGGGCACTGAGATCAGACAGCAACTACACAGCAGACACAACTCACTATGGGCACTGAGATCAGACAGAAGTTACACAGCAGACACATCTCACTGTGGGCAAACAGATCAGACAGCAACTACACAGCAGACACACCTCACTGTGGGCACTGAGATCAGACAGCAAGTACACAGCAGACACAACTCACAGAGGGCACTGAGATCAGACAGAAGTTACACAGCAGACACACCTCACTGTGGGCACTGAGATCAGACAGAAGTTACACAGCAGACACACCTCACTGTGGGCACTGAGATCAGACAGAAGTTACACAGCAGACACACCTCACTGTGGGCACTGAGATCAGACAGAAATTACACAACAGGTACACCTCACTGTGGGCAATGAGATCAGACATGTGTTACATAGCAGCACACCTCAATGTGGGCATTGTGATCAGACAGAAGTTACACAGCAGACACACCTCACTGTGGGCACTGTGATCAGACAGAAGTTACATAGCAGACACACCTCACTGTGGGCACTGAGATCAGACACAAGTTACATAGCAGACACACCTCACTGTGCGCACGGTGGTCAAAGAGAAGTTGGACAGCAGACACATCACACAGCGTGGACTCAGTACAGACATCAGTTACATACCAGACACACATCAGTATGGGCAGCTAGGTCAGACAGGGGTTACACAGAAGGCTCACATGACTGTGGGCACTGAGATCAGACAGCAACTACACAGCAGATACACCTCACTTAGGGCACTGAGGTCAGACAGAAGTTACACAGCAGACACACCTCACTGTGGGCACTGAGATCAGACAGAAGTTACACAGCAGATACACCTCACTGTGGGCACTGAGATCAGACAGAAGTTACACAGCAGACACACATCACTGTAGGCACTGAGATCAGACAGAAGTTACACAGCAGACACACCTCACTGTGGGCACTGAGATCAGACAGAAGTTACACAGCAGACACATCTCACTGTGGGCAGTGAGATCAGACAGCAACTACACAGCAGATACACCTCACTTAGGGCACTGAGGTCAGACAGAAGTTACACAGCAGACACACCTCACTGTGGACACTGAGATCAGACAGCAACTACACCGCAGACACACCTCACTGTGGACACTGAGATCAGACAGCAACTACACCGCAGACACACCTCACTGGGGGCACACAGATCAGACAGCAACTACACAGCAGACACACCTCACTGTGGGCACTGAGATCAGACAGAACTTACACAGCAGACACACCTCACTGTGGGCACTGAGATCAGACAGCAACTACACAGCAGACACACCTCACTGTGGACACTGAGATCAGACAGAAGTTACACAGCAGACACACATCACTGTGGGCACTGAGATCAGACAGAAGTTAAACAGCAGACACACCTCACTGTGGGCACTGAGATCAGACAGAAGTTACACAGCAGACACACATCACTGTGGGCACTGAGATCAGACAGAAGTTACACAGCAGACACACCTCACTGAGGGCACTGAGATCAGACAGCAACTGCACAGCAGACACACATCACTGTGGGCACTGAGATCAGACAGCAACTACACAGCAGACACACCTCACTGTGGGCACTGAGATCAGACAGAAGTTACACAGCAGACACACCTCACTGTGGGCACTGAGATCAGACAGCAACTACACAGCAGACACACCTCACTGTGGGCACTGAGATCAGACAGCAACTACACAGCAGACACACCTGACTGTGGGCACTGAGATCAGACAGAAGTTACACAGCAGGCACACATCACTGTGCGCACTGAGATCGAACACCAACTAATCAGCAGACACACCTCACTGTGGGCACTGAGATCAGACAGAAGTTACACAGCAGACACATCTCACTGTGGGCACTGAGATCAGACAGAAGTTACACAGCAGTCACACCTCACTGTGGGCACTGAGATCAGACAGCAACTACACAGCAGACACACCTCACTGTGGGCACTGAGATCAGACAGAAGTTACACAGCAGGCACACATCACTGTGGGCACTGAGATCGAACACCAACTAATCAGCAGACACACCTCACTGTGGGCACTGAGATCAGACGGCAAGTACACAGAAGACACACCTCACTGTGGGCACACAGATCAGACAGCAACTATACAGCAGACACACCTCACTGTGGGCACTGAGATCAGACAGCAACTACACCGCAGACACACCTCACTGTGGGCACACAGATCAAACAGCAACTACACAGCAGACACACCTCACTGTGGGCACTGAGATCAGACAGCAACTACACAGCAGACACACCACACTGTGGGCACTGAGATCAGACAGAAGTTACACAGCAGACACACCTCACTTTGGGCACTGGGATCAGACAGCAACTGCACACCAGACACACCTCACTGTGGGCACTGAGATCAGACAGAAGTTAAACAGCAGACACACCTCACTGTGGGCACTGAGATCAGACAGAAGTTACACAGCAGTCACACCTCACTGTGGGCACTGAGATCAGACAGCAACTACACAGCAGACACACCTCACTGTGGGCACTGAGATCAGACAGAAGTTACACAGCAGGCACACATCACTGTGGGCACTGAGATCGAACACCAACTAATCAGCAGACACACTTCACTGTGGGCACTGAGATCAGACAGAAGTTACACAGCAGACACACCTCACTGTGGGCACTGAGATCATACAGAAGTTACACAGCAGACACACCTCACTGTGGGCACTGAGATCAGACAGAAGTTACACAGCAGACACACCTCACTGTGGGCACTGATATCATACAGAAGTTACACAGCAGATAAACCTCACTGTGGGCACTGAGATCAGAGACGGCAAGTACACAGCAGACACACCTCACTGTGGACACTGAGATCAGACAGCAACTACACCGCAGACACACCTCACTGTGGGCACTGAGATCAGACAGAAGTTACACAGCAGACACACCTCACTGTGGACACTGAGATCAAACAGCAACTACACCGCAGACACACCTCACTGTGGACACTGAGATCAGACAGCAACTACACCGCAGACACACCTCACTGTGGGCACACAGATCAGACAGCAACTACACAGCAGACACACCTCACTGTGGGCACTGAGATCAGACAGAACTTACACAGCAGACACACCTCACTGTGGGCACTGAGATCAGACAGCAACTACACAGCAGACACACCTCACTGTGGACACTGAGATCAGACAGAAGTTACACAGCAGACACACATCACTGTAGGCACTGAGATCAGACAGAAGTAAAACAGCAGACACACCTCACTGTGGGCACTGAGATCAGACAGCAACTACACAGCAGACACACCTCACTGTGGGCACTGAGATCAGACAGCAACTACACAGCAGACACACCTCACTGCGGGCACTGAGATCAGACAGAAGGTACACAGCAGGCACACATCACTGTGGGCACTGAGATCGAACACCAACTAATCAGCAGACACACCTCACTGTGGACACTGAGATCAGACAGAAGTTACACAGCAGACACACATCACTGTGGGCACTGAGATCAGACAGAAGTTACACAGCAGAGACACCTCACTGTGGGCACTGAGATCAGACAGCAACTACACAGCAGACACACCTCACTGTGGACACTGAGATCAGACAGAAGTTACACAGCAGACAGACATCACTGTGGGCACTGAGATCAGACAGAAGTTACACAGCAGACACACCTCACTGTGGGCACTGAGATCAGACAGCAACTGCACACCAGACACACCTCACTGTGGGCACTGAGATCAGACAGATGTTACACAGCAGACACACCTCACTGTGGGCACTGAGATCAGACAGAAGTTACACAGCAGTCACACCTCACTGTGGGCACTGAGATCAGACAGCAACTACACAGCAGACACACATCACTGTGGGCACTGAGATCAGACAGAAGTTACACAGCAGGCACACATCACTGTGGGCACTGAGATCAGACAGCAACTACACAGCAGACGCACCTCACTGTGGGCACTGAGATCAGACAGAAGTTACACAGCAGGCACACATCACTGTGGGCACTGAGATCGAACACCAACTAATCAGCAGACACACCTCACTGTGGGCACTGAGATCAGACGGCAAGTACACAGCAGACACACCTCACTGTGGGCACTGAGATCAGACGGCAAGTACACAGCAGACACACCTCACTGTGGGCACTGAGATCAGGCGGCAAGTACACAGCAGACACACCTCACTGTGGGCACTGAGATCAGACAGCAACTACACAGCAGACACACCGATCAGACAGCAACTACACCGCAGACACACCTCACTGTGGGCACACAGATCAGACAGCAACTACACAGCAGACACACCTCACTGTGGGCACTGAGATCAGACAGCAACTACACAGCAGACACACCTCACTGTGGGCACTGAGATCAGACAGAAGTTACACAGCAGACACACCTCACTGTGGGCACTGAGATCAGACAGCAACTACACAGCAGACACACCTCACTGAGGGCACTGAGATCAGACAGCAACTACACAGCAGACACACCTCACTGTGGGCACTGAGATCAGACAGCAACTACACAGCAGACACACCTCACTGTGGGCACTGAGATCAGACAGAAGTTACACAGCAGGCACACATCACTGTGGGCACTGAGATCGAACACCAACTAATCAGCAGACACACCTCACTGTGGGCACTGAGATCAGACAGCAACTACACAGCAGACACACCTCACTCTGGGCACTGAGATCAGACAGCAACTACACAGCAGACACACCTCTCTGTGGACACTGAGATCAGACAGCAACTACACAGCAGACACACCTCTCTGTGGACACTGAGCTCAGACAGCAACTACACCGCAGACACACCTCACTGTGGGCACACAGATCAGACAGCAACTACACAGCAGACACACCTCACTGTGGGCACTGAGATCAGACAGCAACTACACAGCAGACACACCTCACTGTGGGCACTGAGATCAGACAGAAGTTACACAGCAGACACATCTCACTGTGGGCACTGAGATCAGACAGAAGTTACACAGCAGACACACCTCACTGTGGGCACTGAGATCAGACAGAAGTTACACAGCAGACACACCTCACTGTGGGCACTGAGATCAGACAGAAATTACACAACAGGTACACCTCACTGTGGGCAATGAGATCAGACATGTGTTACATAGCAGCACACCTCAATGTGGGCATTGTGATCAGACAGAAGTTACACAGCAGACACACCTCACTGTGGGCACTGTGATCAGACAGAAGTTACATAGCAGACACACCTCACTGTGGGCACTGAGATCAGACACAAGTTACATAGCAGACACACCTCACTGTGCGCACGGTGGTCAAAGAGAAGTTGGACAGCAGACACATCACACAGCGTGGACTCAGTACAGACATCAGTTACATACCAGACACACATCAGTATGGGCAGCTAGGTCAGACAGGGGTTACACAGAAGGCTCACATGACTGTGGGCACTGAGATCAGACAGCAACTACACAGCAGATACACCTCACTTAGGGCACTGAGGTCAGACAGAAGTTACACAGCAGACACACCTCACTGTGGGCACTGAGATCAGACAGAAGTTACACAGCAGATACACCTCACTGTGGGCACTGAGATCAGACAGAAGTTACACAGCAGACACACATCACTGTAGGCACTGAGATCAGACAGAAGTTACACAGCAGACACACCTCACTGTGGGCACTGAGATCAGACAGAAGTTACACAGCAGACACATCTCACTGTGGGCAGTGAGATCAGACAGCAACTGCACAGCAGATACACCTCACTTAGGGCACTGAGGTCAGACAGAAGTTACACAGCAGACATACCTCACTGTGGACACTGAGATCAGACAGCAACTACACCGCAGACACACCTCACTGTGGACACTGAGATCAGACAGCAACTACACCGCAGACACACCTCACTGGGGGCACACAGATCAGACAGCAACTACACAGCAGACACACCTCACTGTGGGCACTGAGATCAGACAGAACTTACACAGCAGACACACCTCACTGTGGGCACTGAGATCAGACAGCAACTACACAGCAGACACACCTCACTGTGGACACTGAGATCAGACAGAAGTTACACAGCAGACACACATCACTGTGGGCACTGAGATCAGACAGAAGTTAAACAGCAGACACACCTCACTGTGGGCACTGAGATCAGACAGAAGTTACACAGCAGACACACATCACTGTGGGCACTGAGATCAGACAGAAGTTACACAGCAGACACACCTCACTGAGGGCACTGAGATCAGACAGCAACTGCACAGCAGACACACATCACTGTGGGCACTGAGATCAGACAGCAACTACACAGCAGACACACCTCACTGTGGGCACTGAGATCAGACAGAAGTTACACAGCAGACACACCTCACTGTGGGCACTGAGATCAGACAGCAACTACACAGCAGACACACCTCACTGTGGGCACTGAGATCAGACAGCAACTACACAGCAGACACACCTGACTGTGGGCACTGAGATCAGACAGAAGTTACACAGCAGGCACACATCACTGTGCGCACTGAGATCGAACACCAACTAATCAGCAGACACACCTCACTGTGGGCACTGAGATCAGACAGAAGTTACACAGCAGACACATCTCACTGTGGGCACTGAGATCAGACAGAAGTTACACAGCAGTCACACCTCACTGTGGGCACTGAGATCAGACAGCAACTACACAGCAGACACACCTCACTGTGGGCACTGAGATCAGACAGAAGTTACACAGCAGGCACACACCACTGTGGGCACTGAGATCGAACACCAACTAATCAGCAGACACACCTCACTGTGGGCACTGAGATCAGACGGCAAGTACACAGAAGACACACCTCACTGTGGGCACACAGATCAGACAGCAACTATACAGCAGACACACCTCACTGTGGGCACTGAGATCAGACAGCAACTACACCGCAGACACACCTCACTGTGGGCACACAGATCAAACAGCAACTACACAGCAGACACACCTCACTGTGGGCACTGAGATCAGACAGCAACTACACAGCAGACACACCACACTGTGGGCACTGAGATCAGACAGAAGTTACACAGCAGACACACCTCACTTTGGGCACTGGGATCAGACAGCAACTGCACACCAGACACACCTCACTGTGGGCACTGAGATCAGACAGAAGTTAAACAGCAGACACACCTCACTGTGGGCACTGAGATCAGACAGAAGTTACACAGCAGTCACACCTCACTGTGGGCACTGAGATCAGACAGCAACTACACAGCAGACACACCTCACTGTGGGCACTGAGATCAGACAGAAGTTACACAGCAGGCACACATCACTGTGGGCACTGAGAACGAACACCAACTAATCAGCAGACACACTTCACTGTGGGCACTGAGATCAGACAGAAGTTACACAGCAGACACACCTCACTGTGGGCACTGAGATCATACAGAAGTTACACAGCAGACACACCTCACTGTGGGCACTGAGATCAGACAGAAGTTACACAGCAGACACACCTCACTGTGGGCACTGATATCATACAGAAGTTACACAGCAGATAAACCTCACTGTGGGCACTGAGTTCAGACGGCAAGTACACAGCAGACACACCTCACTGTGGACACTGAGATCAGACAGCAACTACACCGCAGACACACCTCACTGTGGGCACTGAGATCAGACAGAAGTTACACAGCAGACACACCTCACTGTGGACACTGAGATCAGACAGCAACTACACCGCAGACACACCTCACTGTGGACACTGAGATCAGACAGCAACTACACCGCAGACACACCTCACTGTGGGCACACAGATCAGACAGCAACTACACAGCAGACACACCTCACTGTGGGCACTGAGATCAGACAGAACTTACACAGCAGACACACCTCACTGTGGGCACTGAGATCAGACAGCAACTACACAGCAGACACACCTCACTGTGGACACTGAGATCAGACAGAAGTTACACAGCAGACACACATCACTGTAGGCACTGAGATCAGACAGAAGTAAAACAGCAGACACACCTCACTGTGGGCACTGAGATCAGACAGCAACTACACAGCAGACACACCTCACTGTGGGCACTGAGATCAGACAGCAACTACACAGCAGACACACCTCACTGCGGGCACTGAGATCAGACAGAAGGTACACAGCAGGCACACATCACTGTGGGCACTGAGATCGAACACCAACTAATCAGCAGACACACCTCACTGTGGACACTGAGATCAGACAGAAGTTACACAGCAGACACACATCACTGTGGGCACTGAGATCAGACAGAAGTTACACAGCAGAGACACCTCACTGTGGGCACTGAGATCAGACAGCAACTACACAGCAGACACACCTCACTGTGGACACTGAGATCAGACAGAAGTTACACAGCAGACAGACATCACTGTGGGCACTGAGATCAGACAGAAGTTACACAGCAGACACACCTCACTGTGGGCACTGAGATCAGACAGCAACTGCACACCAGACACACCTCACTGTGGGCACTGAGATCAGACAGATGTTACACAGCAGACACACCTCACTGTGGGCACTGAGATCAGACAGAAGTTACACAGCAGTCACACCTCACTGTGGGCACTGAGATCAGACAGCAACTACACAGCAGACACACATCACTGTGGGCACTGAGATCAGACAGAAGTTACACAGCAGGCACACATCACTGTGGGCACTGAGATCAGACAGCAACTACACAGCAGACGCACCTCACTGTGGGCACTGAGATCAGACAGAAGTTACACAGCAGGCACACATCACTGTGGGCACTGAGATCGAACACCAACTAATCAGCAGACACACCTCACTGTGGGCACTGAGATCAGACGGCAAGTACACAGCAGACACACCTCACTGTGGGCACTGAGATCAGACGGCAAGTACACAGCAGACACACCTCACTGTGGGCACTGAGATCAGGCGGCAAGTACACAGCAGACACACCTCACTGTGGGCACTGAGATCAGACAGCAACTACACAGCAGACACACCGATCAGACAGCAACTACACCGCAGACACACCTCACTGTGGGCACACAGATCAGACAGCAACTACACAGCAGACACACCTCACTGTGGACACTGAGATCAAACAGCAACTACACCGCAGACACACCTCACTGTGGACACTGAGATCAGACAGCAACTACATCGCAGACACACCTCACTGTGGGCACACAGATCAGACAGCAACTACACAGCAGACACACCTCACTGTGGGCACTGAGATCAGACAGAACTTACACAGCAGACACACCTCACTGTGGGCACTGAGATCAGACAGCAACTACACAGCAGACACACCTCACTGTGGACACTGAGATCAGACAGAAGTTACACAGCAGACACACATCACTGTAGGCACTGAGATCAGACAGAAGTAAAACAGCAGACACACCTCACTGTGGGCACTGAGATCAGACAGCAACTACACAGCAGACACACCTCACTGTGGGCACTGAGATCAGACAGCAACTACACAGCAGACACACCTCACTGCGGGCACTGAGATCAGACAGAAGGTACACAGCAGGCACAAATCACTGTGGGCACTGAGATCGAACACCAACTAATCAGCAGACACACCTCACTGTGGACACTGAGATCAGACAGAAGTTACACAGCAGACACACATCACTGTGGGCACTGAGATCAGACAGAAGTTACACAGCAGAGACACCTCACTGTGGGCACTGAGATCAGACAGCAACTACACAGCAGACACACCTCACTGTGGACACTGAGATCAGACAGAAGTTACACAGCAGACAGACATCACTGTGGGCACTGAGATCAGACAGAAGTTACACAGCAGACACACCTCACTGTGGGCACTGAGATCAGACAGCAACTGCACACCAGACACACCTCACTGTGGGCACTGAGATCAGACAGATGTTACACAGCAGACACACCTCACTGTGGGCACTGAGATCAGACAGAAGTTACACAGCAGTCACACCTCACTGTGGGCACTGAGATCAGACAGCAACTACACAGCAGACACACATCACTGTGGGCACTGAGATCAGACAGAAGTTACACAGCAGGCACACATCACTGTGGGCACTGAGATCAGACAGCAACTACACAGCAGACGCACCTCACTGTGGGCACTGAGATCAGACAGAAGTTACACAGCAGGCACACATCACTGTGGGCACTGAGATCGAACACCAACTAATCAGCAGACACACCTCACTGTGGGCACTGAGATCAGACGGCAAGTACACAGCAGACACACCTCACTGTGGGCACTGAGATCAGACGGCAAGTACACAGCAGACACACCTCACTGTGGGCACTGAGATCAGGCGGCAAGTACACAGCAGACACACCTCACTGTGGGCACTGAGATCAGACAGCAACTACACAGCAGACACACCGATCAGACAGCAACTACACCGCAGACACACCTCACTGTGGGCACACAGATCAGACAGCAACTACACAGCAGACACACCTCACTGTGGGCACTGAGATCAGACAGCAACTACACAGCAGACACACCTCACTGTGGACACTGAGATCAGACAGAAGTTACACAGCAGACACACATCACTGTGGGCACTGAGATCAGACAGAAGTTAAACAGCAGACACACCTCACTGTGGGCACTGAGATCAGACAGAAGTTACACAGCAGACACACATCACTGTGGGCACTGAGATCAGACAGAAGTTACACAGCAGACACACCTCACTGAGGGCACTGAGATCAGACAGCAACTGCACAGCAGACACACATCACTGTGGGCACTGAGATCAGACAGCAACTACACAGCAGACACACCTCACTGTGGGCACTGAGATCAGACAGAAGTTACACAGCAGGCACACATCACTGTGGGCACTGAGATCGAACACCAACTAATCAGCAGACACACCTCACTGTGGGCACTGAGATCAGACAGCAACTACACAGCAGACACACCTCACTCTGGGCACTGAGATCAGACAGCAACTACACAGCAGACACACCTCTCTGTGGACACTGAGATCAGACAGCAACTACACAGCAGACACACCTCTCTGTGGACACTGAGCTCAGACAGCAACTACACCGCAGACACACCTCACTGTGGGCACACAGATCAGACAGCAACTACACAGCAGACACACCTCACTGTGGGCACTGAGATCAGACAGCAACTACACAGCAGACACACCTCACTGTGGGCACTGAGATCAGACAGAAGTTACACAGCAGACACATCTCACTGTGGGCACTGAGATCAGACAGAAGTTACACAGCAGACACACCTCACTGTGGGCACTGAGATCAGACAGAAGTTACACAGCAGACACACCTCACTGTGGGCACTGAGATCAGACAGAAATTACACAACAGGTACACCTCACTGTGGGCAATGAGATCAGACATGTGTTACATAGCAGCACACCTCAATGTGGGCATTGTGATCAGACAGAAGTTACACAGCAGACACACCTCACTGTGGGCACTGTGATCAGACAGAAGTTACATAGCAGACACACCTCACTGTGGGCACTGAGATCAGACACAAGTTACATAGCAGACACACCTCACTGTGCGCACGGTGGTCAAAGAGAAGTTGGACAGCAGACACATCACACAGCGTGGACTCAGTACAGACATCAGTTACATACCAGACACACATCAGTATGGGCAGCTAGGTCAGACAGGGGTTACACAGAAGGCTCACATGACTGTGGGCACTGAGATCAGACAGCAACTACACAGCAGATACACCTCACTTAGGGCACTGAGGTCAGACAGAAGTTGCACAGCAGACACACCTCACTGTGGGCACTGAGATCAGACAGAAGTTACACAGCAGATACACCTCACTGTGGGCACTGAGATCAGACAGAAGTTACACAGCAGACACACATCACTGTAGGCACTGAGATCAGACAGAAGTTACACAGCAGACACACCTCACTGTGGGCACTGAGATCAGACAGAAGTTACACAGCAGACACATCTCACTGTGGGCAGTGAGATCAGACAGCAACTGCACAGCAGATACACCTCACTTAGGGCACTGAGGTCAGACAGAAGTTACACAGCAGACACACCTCACTGTGGACACTGAGATCAGACAGCAACTACACCGCAGACACACCTCACTGTGGACACTGAGATCAGACAGAACTTACACAGCAGACACACCTCACTGTGGGCACTGAGATCAGACAGCAACTACACAGCAGACACACCTCACTGTGGACACTGAGATCAGACAGAAGTTACACAGCAGACACACATCACTGTGGGCACTGAGATCAGACAGAAGTTAAACAGCAGACACACCTCACTGTGGGCACTGAGATCAGACAGAAGTTACACAGCAGACACACATCACTGTGGGCACTGAGATCAGACAGAAGTTACACAGCAGACACACCTCACTGAGGGCACTGAGATCAGACAGCAACTGCACAGCAGACACACATCACTGTGGGCACTGAGATCAGACAGCAACTACACAGCAGACACACCTCACTGTGGGCACTGAGATCAGACAGAAGTTACACAGCAGACACACCTCACTGTGGGCACTGAGATCAGACAGCAACTACACAGCAGACACACCTCACTGTGGGCACTGAGATCAGACAGCAACTACACAGCAGACACACCTGACTGTGGGCACTGAGATCAGACAGAAGTTACACAGCAGGCACACATCACTGTGCGCACTGAGATCGAACACCAACTAATCAGCAGACACACCTCACTGTGGGCACTGAGATCAGACAGAAGTTACACAGCAGACACATCTCACTGTGGGCACTGAGATCAGACAGAAGTTACACAGCAGTCACACCTCACTGTGGGCACTGAGATCAGACAGCAACTACACAGCAGACACACCTCACTGTGGGCACTGAGATCAGACAGAAGTTACACAGCAGGCACACACCACTGTGGGCACTGAGATCGAACACCAACTAATCAGCAGACACACCTCACTGTGGGCACTGAGATCAGACGGCAAGTACACAGAAGACACACCTCACTGTGGGCACACAGATCAGACAGCAACTATACAGCAGACACACCTCACTGTGGGCACTGAGATCAGACAGCAACTACACCGCAGACACACCTCACTGTGGGCACACAGATCAAACAGCAACTACACAGCAGACACACCTCACTGTGGGCACTGAGATCAGACAGCAACTACACAGCAGACACACCACACTGTGGGCACTGAGATCAGACAGAAGTTACACAGCAGACACACCTCACTTTGGGCACTGGGATCAGACAGCAACTGCACACCAGACACACCTCACTGTGGGCACTGAGATCAGACAGAAGTTAAACAGCAGACACACCTCACTGTGGGCACTGAGATCAGACAGAAGTTACACAGCAGTCACACCTCACTGTGGGCACTGAGATCAGACAGCAACTACACAGCAGACACACCTCACTGTGGGCACTGAGATCAGACAGAAGTTACACAGCAGGCACACGTCACTGTGGGCACTGAGAACGAACACCAACTAATCAGCAGACACACTTCACTGTGGGCACTGAGATCAGACAGAAGTTACACAGCAGACACACCTCACTGTGGGCACTGAGATCATACAGAAGTTACACAGCAGACACACCTCACTGTGGGCACTGAGATCAGACAGAAGTTACACAGCAGACACACCTCACTGTGGGCACTGATATCATACAGAAGTTACACAGCAGATAAACCTCACTGTGGGCACTGAGATCAGACGGCAAGTACACAGCAGACACACCTCACTGTGGACACTGAGATCAGACAGCAACTACACCGCAGACACACCTCACTGTGGGCACTGAGATCAGACAGAAGTTACACAGCAGACACACCTCACTGTGGACACTGAGATCAGACAGCAACTACACCGCAGACACACCTCACTGTGGACACTGAGATCAGACAGCAACTACACCGCAGACACACCTCACTGTGGGCACACAGATCAGACAGCAACTACACAGCAGACACACCTCACTGTGGGCACTGAGATCAGACAGAACTTACACAGCAGACACACCTCACTGTGGGCACTGAGATCAGACAGCAACTACACAGCAGACACACCTCACTGTGGACACTGAGATCAGACAGAAGTTACACAGCAGACACACATCACTGTAGGCACTGAGATCAGACAGAAGTAAAACAGCAGACACACCTCACTGTGGGCACTGAGATCAGACAGCAACTACACAGCAGACACACCTCACTGTGGGCACTGAGATCAGACAGCAACTACACAGCAGACACACCTCACTGCGGGCACTGAGATCAGACAGAAGGTACACAGCAGGCACACATCACTGTGGGCACTGAGATCGAACACCAACTAATCAGCAGACACACCTCACTGTGGACACTGAGATCAGACAGAAGTTACACAGCAGACACACATCACTGTGGGCACTGAGATCAGACAGAAGTTACACAGCAGAGACACCTCACTGTGGGCACTGAGATCAGACAGCAACTACACAGCAGACACACCTCACTGTGGACACTGAGATCAGACAGAAGTTACACAGCAGACAGACATCACTGTGGGCACTGAGATCAGACAGAAGTTACACAGCAGACACACCTCACTGTGGGCACTGAGATCAGACAGCAACTGCACACCAGACACACCTCACTGTGGGCACTGAGATCAGACAGATGTTACACAGCAGACACACCTCACTGTGGGCACTGAGATCAGACAGAAGTTACACAGCAGTCACACCTCACTGTGGGCACTGAGATCAGACAGCAACTACACAGCAGACACACATCACTGTGGGCACTGAGATCAGACAGAAGTTACACAGCAGGCACACATCACTGTGGGCACTGAGATCAGACAGCAACTACACAGCAGACGCACCTCACTGTGGGCACTGAGATCAGACAGAAGTTACACAGCAGGCACACATCACTGTGGGCACTGAGATCGAACACCAACTAATCAGCAGACACACCTCACTGTGGGCACTGAGATCAGACGGCAAGTACACAGCAGACACACCTCACTGTGGGCACTGAGATCAGACGGCAAGTACACAGCAGACACACCTCACTGTGGGCACTGAGATCAGGCGGCAAGTACACAGCAGACACACCTCACTGTGGGCACTGAGATCAGACAGCAACTACACAGCAGACACACCGATCAGACAGCAACTACACCGCAGACACACCTCACTGTGGGCACACAGATCAGACAGCAACTACACAGCAGACACACCTCACTGTGGACACTGAGATCAAACAGCAACTACACCGCAGACACACCTCACTGTGGACACTGAGATCAGACAGCAACTACACCGCAGACACACCTCACTGTGGGCACACAGATCAGACAGCAACTACACAGCAGACACACCTCACTGTGGGCACTGAGATCAGACAGAACTTACACAGCAGACACACCTCACTGTGGGCACTGAGATCAGACAGCAACTACACAGCAGACACACCTCACTGTGGACACTGAGATCAGACAGAAGTTACACAGCAGACACACATCACTGTAGGCACTGAGATCAGACAGAAGTAAAACAGCAGACACACCTCACTGTGGGCACTGAGATCAGACAGCAACTACACAGCAGACACACCTCACTGTGGGCACTGAGATCAGACAGCAACTACACAGCAGACACACCTCACTGCGGGCACTGAGATCAGACAGAAGGTACACAGCAGGCACACATCACTGTGGGCACTGAGATCGAACACCAACTAATCAGCAGACACACCTCACTGTGGACACTGAGATCAGACAGAAGTTACACAGCAGACACACATCACTGTGGGCACTGAGATCAGACAGAAGTTACACAGCAGAGACACCTCACTGTGGGCACTGAGATCAGACAGCAACTACACAGCAGACACACCTCACTGTGGACACTGAGATCAGACAGAAGTTACACAGCAGACAGACATCACTGTGGGCACTGAGATCAGACAGAAGTTACACAGCAGACACACCTCACTGTGGGCACTGAGATCAGACAGCAACTGCACACCAGACACACCTCACTGTGGGCACTGAGATCAGACAGATGTTACACAGCAGACACACCTCACTGTGGGCACTGAGATCAGACAGAAGTTACACAGCAGTCACACCTCACTGTGGGCACTGAGATCAGACAGCAACTACACAGCAGACACACATCACTGTGGGCACTGAGATCAGACAGAAGTTACACAGCAGGCACACATCACTGTGGGCACTGAGATCAGACAGCAACTACACAGCAGACGCACCTCACTGTGGGCACTGAGATCAGACAGAAGTTACACAGCAGGCACACATCACTGTGGGCACTGAGATCGAACACCAACTAATCAGCAGACACACCTCACTGTGGGCACTGAGATCAGACGGCAAGTACACAGCAGACACACCTCACTGTGGGCACTGAGATCAGACGGCAAGTACACAGCAGACACACCTCACTGTGGGCACTGAGATCAGGCGGCAAGTACACAGCAGACACACCTCACTGTGGGCACTGAGATCAGACAGCAACTACACAGCAGACACACCGATCAGACAGCAACTACACCGCAGACACACCTCACTGTGGGCACACAGATCAGACAGCAACTACACAGCAGACACACCTCACTGTGGACACTGAGATCAAACAGCAACTACACCGCAGACACACCTCACTGTGGACACTGAGATCAGACAGCAACTACACCGCAGACACACCTCACTGTGGGCACACAGATCAGACAGCAACTACACAGCAGACACACCTCACTGTGGGCACTGAGATCAGACAGAACTTACACAGCAGACACACCTCACTGTGGGCACTGAGATCAGACAGCAACTACACAGCAGACACACCTCACTGTGGACACTGAGATCAGACAGAAGTTACACAGCAGACACACATCACTGTAGGCACTGAGATCAGACAGAAGTAAAACAGCAGACACACCTCACTGTGGGCACTGAGATCAGACAGCAACTACACAGCAGACACACCTCACTGTGGGCACTGAGATCAGACAGCAACTACACAGCAGACACACCTCACTGCGGGCACTGAGATCAGACAGAAGGTACACAGCAGGCACACATCACTGTGGGCACTGAGATCGAACACCAACTAATCAGCAGACACACCTCACTGTGGACACTGAGATCAGACAGAAGTTACACAGCAGACACACATCACTGTGGGCACTGAGATCAGACAGAAGTTACACAGCAGAGACACCTCACTGTGGGCACTGAGATCAGACAGCAACTACACAGCAGACACACCTCACTGTGGACACTGAGATCAGACAGAAGTTACACAGCAGACAGACATCACTGTGGGCACTGAGATCAGACAGAAGTTACACAGCAGACACACCTCACTGTGGGCACTGAGATCAGACAGCAACTGCACACCAGACACACCTCACTGTGGGCACTGAGATCAGACAGATGTTACACAGCAGACACACCTCACTGTGGGCACTGAGATCAGACAGAAGTTACACAGCAGTCACACCTCACTGTGGGCACTGAGATCAGACAGCAACTACACAGCAGACACACATCACTGTGGGCACTGAGATCAGACAGAAGTTACACAGCAGGCACACATCACTGTGGGCACTGAGATCAGACAGCAACTACACAGCAGACGCACCTCACTGTGGGCACTGAGATCAGACAGAAGTTACACAGCAGGCACACATCACTGTGGGCACTGAGATCGAACACCAACTAATCAGCAGACACACCTCACTGTGGGCACTGAGATCAGACGGCAAGTACACAGCAGACACACCTCACTGTGGGCACTGAGATCAGACGGCAAGTACACAGCAGACACACCTCACTGTGGGCACTGAGATCAGGCGGCAAGTACACAGCAGACACACCTCACTGTGGGCACTGAGATCAGACAGCAACTACACAGCAGACACACCGATCAGACAGCAACTACACCGCAGACACACCTCACTGTGGGCACACAGATCAGACAGCAACTACACAGCAGACACACCTCACTGTGGGCACTGAGATCAGACAGCAACTACACAGCAGACACACCTCACTGTGGGCACTGAGATCAGACAGAAGTTACACAGCAGACACACCTCACTGTGGGCACTGAGATCAGACAGCAACTACACAGCAGACACACCTCACTGAGGGCACTGAGATCAGACAGCAACTACACAGCAGACACACCTCACTGTGGGCACTGAGATCAGACAGCAACTACACAGCAGACACACCTCACTGTGGGCACTGAGATCAGACAGAAGTTACACAGCAGGCACACATCACTGTGGGCACTGAGATCGAACACCAACTAATCAGCAGACACACCTCACTGTGGGCACTGAGATCAGACAGCAACTACACAGCAGACACACCTCACTCTGGGCACTGAGATCAGACAGCAACTACACAGCAGACACACCTCTCTGTGGACACTGAGATCAGACAGCAACTACACAGCAGACACACCTCTCTGTGGACACTGAGCTCAGACAGCAACTACACCGCAGACACACCTCACTGTGGGCACACAGATCAGACAGCAACTACACAGCAGACACACCTCACTGTGGGCACTGAGATCAGACAGCAACTACACAGCAGACACACCTCACTGTGGGCACTGAGATCAGACAGAAGTTACACAGCAGACACATCTCACTGTGGGCACTGAGATCAGACAGAAGTTACACAGCAGACACACCTCACTGTGGGCACTGAGATCAGACAGAAGTTACACAGCAGACACACCTCACTGTGGGCACTGAGATCAGACAGAAATTACACAACAGGTACACCTCACTGTGGGCAATGAGATCAGACATGTGTTACATAGCAGCACACCTCAATGTGGGCATTGTGATCAGACAGAAGTTACACAGCAGACACACCTCACTGTGGGCACTGTGATCAGACAGAAGTTACATAGCAGACACACCTCACTGTGGGCACTGAGATCAGACACAAGTTACATAGCAGACACACCTCACTGTGCGCACGGTGGTCAAAGAGAAGTTGGACAGCAGACACATCACACAGCGTGGACTCAGTACAGACATCAGTTACATACCAGACACACATCAGTATGGGCAGCTAGGTCAGACAGGGGTTACACAGAAGGCTCACATGACTGTGGGCACTGAGATCAGACAGCAACTACACAGCAGATACACCTCACTTAGGGCACTGAGGTCAGACAGAAGTTACACAGCAGACACACCTCACTGTGGGCACTGAGATCAGACAGAAGTTACACAGCAGATACACCTCACTGTGGGCACTGAGATCAGACAGAAGTTACACAGCAGACACACATCACTGTAGGCACTGAGATCAGACAGAAGTTACACAGCAGACACACCTCACTGTGGGCACTGAGATCAGACAGAAGTTACACAGCAGACACATCTCACTGTGGGCAGTGAGATCAGACAGCAACTGCACAGCAGATACACCTCACTTAGGGCACTGAGGTCAGACAGAAGTTACACAGCAGACACACCTCACTGTGGACACTGAGATCAGACAGCAACTACACCGCAGACACACCTCACTGTGGACACTGAGATCAGACAGCAACTACACCGCAGACACACCTCACTGGGGGCACACAGATCAGACAGCAACTACACAGCAGACACACCTCACTGTGGGCACTGAGATCAGACAGAACTTACACAGCAGACACACCTCACTGTGGGCACTGAGATCAGACAGCAACTACACAGCAGACACACCTCACTGTGGACACTGAGATCAGACAGAAGTTACACAGCAGACACACATCACTGTGGGCACTGAGATCAGACAGAAGTTAAACAGCAGACACACCTCACTGTGGGCACTGAGATCAGACAGAAGTTACACAGCAGACACACATCACTGTGGGCACTGAGATCAGACAGAAGTTACACAGCAGACACACCTCACTGAGGGCACTGAGATCAGACAGCAACTGCACAGCAGACACACATCACTGTGGGCACTGAGATCAGACAGCAACTACACAGCAGACACACCTCACTGTGGGCACTGAGATCAGACAGAAGTTACACAGCAGACACACCTCACTGTGGGCACTGAGATCAGACAGCAACTACACAGCAGACACACCTCACTGTGGGCACTGAGATCAGACAGCAACTACACAGCAGACACACCTGACTGTGGGCACTGAGATCAGACAGAAGTTACACAGCAGGCACACATCACTGTGCGCACTGAGATCGAACACCAACTAATCAGCAGACACACCTCACTGTGGGCACTGAGATCAGACAGAAGTTACACAGCAGACACATCTCACTGTGGGCACTGAGATCAGACAGAAGTTACACAGCAGTCACACCTCACTGTGGGCACTGAGATCAGACAGCAACTACACAGCAGACACACCTCACTGTGGGCACTGAGATCAGACAGAAGTTACACAGCAGGCACACATCACTGTGGGCACTGAGATCGAACACCAACTAATCAGCAGACACACCTCACTGTGGGCACTGAGATCAGACGGCAAGTACACAGAAGACACACCTCACTGTGGGCACACAGATCAGACAGCAACTATACAGCAGACACACCTCACTGTGGGCACTGAGATCAGACAGCAACTACACCGCAGACACACCTCACTGTGGGCACACAGATCAAACAGCAACTACACAGCAGACACACCTCACTGTGGGCACTGAGATCAGACAGCAACTACACAGCAGACACACCACACTGTGGGCACTGAGATCAGACAGAAGTTACACAGCAGACACACCTCACTTTGGGCACTGGGATCAGACAGCAACTGCACACCAGACACACCTCACTGTGGGCACTGAGATCAGACAGAAGTTAAACAGCAGACACACCTCACTGTGGGCACTGAGATCAGACAGAAGTTACACAGCAGTCACACCTCACTGTGGGCACTGAGATCAGACAGCAACTACACAGCAGACACACCTCACTGTGGGCACTGAGATCAGACAGAAGTTACACAGCAGGCACACATCACTGTGGGCACTGAGAACGAACACCAACTAATCAGCAGACACACTTCACTGTGGGCACTGAGATCAGACAGAAGTTACACAGCAGACACACCTCACTGTGGGCACTGAGATCATACAGAAGTTACACAGCAGACACACCTCACTGTGGGCACTGAGATCAGACAGAAGTTACACAGCAGACACACCTCACTGTGGGCACTGATATCATACAGAAGTTACACAGCAGATAAACCTCACTGTGGGCACTGAGATCAGACGGCAAGTACACAGCAGACACACCTCACTGTGGACACTGAGATCAGACAGCAACTACACCGCAGACACACCTCACTGTGGGCACTGAGATCAGACAGAAGTTACACAGCAGACACACCTCACTGTGGACACTGAGATCAGACAGCAACTACACCGCAGACACACCTCACTGTGGACACTGAGATCAGACAGCAACTACACCGCAGACACACCTCACTGTGGGCACACAGATCAGACAGCAACTACACAGCAGACACACCTCACTGTGGGCACTGAGATCAGACAGAACTTACACAGCAGACACACCTCACTGTGGGCACTGAGATCAGACAGCAACTACACAGCAGACACACCTCACTGTGGACACTGAGATCAGACAGAAGTTACACAGCAGACACACATCACTGTAGGCACTGAGATCAGACAGAAGTAAAACAGCAGACACACCTCACTGTGGGCACTCAGATCAGACAGCAACTACACAGCAGACACACCTCACTGTGGGCACTGAGATCAGACAGCAACTACACAGCAGACACACCTCACTGCGGGCACTGAGATCAGACAGAAGGTACACAGCGGGCACACATCACTGTGGGCACTGAGATCGAACACCAACTAATCAGCAGACACACCTCACTGTGGACACTGAGATCAGACAGAAGTTACACAGCAGACACACATCACTGTGGGCACTGAGATCAGACAGAAGTTACACAGCAGAGACACCTCACTGTGGGCACTGAGATCAGACAGCAACTACACAGCAGACACACCTCACTGTGGACACTGAGATCAGACAGAAGTTACACAGCAGACAGACATCACTGTGGGCACTGAGATCAGACAGAAGTTACACAGCAGACACACCTCACTGTGGGCACTGAGATCAGACAGCAACTGCACACCAGACACACCTCACTGTGGGCACTGAGATCAGACAGATGTTACACAGCAGACACACCTCACTGTGGGCACTGAGATCAGACAGAAGTTACACAGCAGTCACACCTCACTGTGGGCACTGAGATCAGACAGCAACTACACAGCAGACACACATCACTGTGGGCACTGAGATCAGACAGAAGTTACACAGCAGGCACACATCACTGTGGGCACTGAGATCAGACAGCAACTACACAGCAGACGCACCTCACTGTGGGCACTGAGATCAGACAGAAGTTACACAGCAGGCACACATCACTGTGGGCACTGAGATCGAACACCAACTAATCAGCAGACACACCTCACTGTGGGCACTGAGATCAGACGGCAAGTACACAGCAGACACACCTCACTGTGGGCACTGAGATCAGACGGCAAGTACACAGCAGACACACCTCACTGTGGGCACTGAGATCAGGCGGCAAGTACACAGCAGACACACCTCACTGTGGGCACTGAGATCAGACAGCAACTACACAGCAGACACACCGATCAGACAGCAACTACACCGCAGACACACCTCACTGTGGGCACACAGATCAGACAGCAACTACACAGCAGACACACCTCACTGTGGGCACTGAGATCAGACAGCAACTACACAGCAGACACACCTCACTGTGGGCACTGAGATCAGACAGAAGTTACACAGCAGACACACCTCACTGTGGGCACTGAGATCAGACAGCAACTACACAGCAGACACACCTCACTGAGGGCACTGAGATCAGACAGCAACTACACAGCAGACACACCTCACTGTGGGCACTGAGATCAGACAGCAACTACACAGCAGACACACCTCACTGTGGGCACTGAGATCAGACAGAAGTTACACAGCAGGCACACATCACTGTGGGCACTGAGATCGAACACCAACTAATCAGCAGACACACCTCACTGTGGGCACTGAGATCAGACAGCAACGACACAGCAGACACACCTCACTCTGGGCACTGAGATCAGACAGCAACTACACAGCAGACACACCTCTCTGTGGACACTGAGATCAGACAGCAACTACACAGCAGACACACCTCTCTGTGGACACTGAGCTCAGACAGCAACTACACCGCAGACACACCTCACTGTGGGCACACAGATCAGACAGCAACTACACAGCAGACACACCTCACTGTGGGCACTGAGATCAGACAGCAACTACACAGCAGACACACCTCACTGTGGGCACTGAGATCAGACAGAAGTTACACAGCAGACACATCTCACTGTGGGCACTGAGATCAGACAGCAACTACACAGCAGACACACCTCACTGTGGGCACTGAGATCAGACAGCAACTACACAGCAGACACACCTCACTGTGGGCACTGAGATCTGACAGCAACTACACAGCAGACACACCTCACTAAGGGCACTGAGATCAGACAGAAGTTACACAGCAGTCACACCTCACAGAGGGCACTGAGATCAGACAGCAACTACACAGGAAACACACCTCACTGTGGGCACAGAGATCAGACAGAAGTTACACAGCAGACACACCTCACTGAGGGCACTGAGATCAGACAGCAACTACACAGCAAACACACCTCACTGTGGGCACTGAGATCAGACAGAAGTTACACAGCAGATACACATCACTGGGGGAACTGAGATCAGACAGAAGTTACACAGCAGACACACCTCACTGTGGGCACAGAGATCAGACAGAAGTTACACAGCAGATACACATCACTGGGGGAACTGAGATCAGACAGAAGTTACACAGCAGACACACCTCACTGTGGGCACTGAGATCAGACAGAAGTTACACAGCAGACACACCTCACTGTGGGCACTGAGATCAGACAGAAGTTACACAGCAGACACACCTCACTATGGGCACTGAGATCAGACAGCAACTACACAGCAGACACACCTCACTGTGGACACTGAGATCAGACAGCAACTACACCGCAGACACACCTCACTCTGGGCACACAGATCAGACAGCAACTACACAGCAGACACACCTCACTGTGGGCACTGAGATCTGACAGACGTTACACAGCAGACACACCTCACTGTGGGCACTGAGATCAGACAGAAGTTACACAGCAGACACACCTCACTGTGGGCACTGAGATCAGACAGAAGTTACACAGCAGACACACCTCACAGTGGGCACTGAGATCAGTCAGCAAGTACACAGCAGACACACCTCACTGTGGGCACTGAAATCAGACAGAAATTACACCACAGGTACACCTCACTGTGGGCACTGAGATCAGACATGTGTTACATAGCAGCACACCTCAATGTGGGCATTGAGATCAGACAGAAGTTACATAGCTGACACACCTCACTGTGCGCACGGTGGCCAGAGAGAAGTTGGACAGCAGACACACCTCACTGTGGGCACTGAGATCAGACAGAAGTTACATAGCAGACACACCTCACTGTGGGCACTGAGATCAGACAGAAGTTACATAGCAGACACACCTCACTGTGCGCACGGTGGTCAGAGAGAAGTTGGACAGCAGACACATCACACAGCGTGGACTCAGTACAGACATCAGTTACATACCAGACCCACATCAGTATGGGCAGCTAGTTCAGACAGGGGTTACACGGAAGGCTCACGTGACTGTGGGCAGTGAGATCAGACAGAAGTTACACAGCAGACACACCTCACTGTGGGCACTGAGATCAGGCAGCGACTACACAGCAGACACACCTCACTGTGGGCACTGAGATCAGACAGCAACTACACAGCAGACACACCTCACTGAGGGCACTGAGATCAGACAGGAGTTACACAGCAGGCACACATCACTGTGGGCACTGAGATCGAACACCAACTAATCAGCAGACACACTTCACTGTGGGCACTGAGATCAGACAGAAGTTACACAGCAGACACACCTCACTGTGGGCACTGAGATCATACAGAAGTTACACAGCAGACACACCTCACTGTGGGCACTGAGATCAGACAGAAGTTACACAGCAGACACACCTCACTGTGGGCACTGATATCATACAGAAGTTACACAGCAGATAAACCTCACTGTGGGCACTGAGATCAGACGGCAAGTACACAGCAGACACACCTCACTGTGGACACTGAGATCAGACAGCAACTACACCGCAGACACACCTCACTGTGGGCACTGAGATCAGACAGAAGTTACACAGCAGACACACCTCACTGTGGACACTGAGATCAGACAGCAACTACACCGCAGACACACCTCACTGTGGACACTGAGATCAGACAGCAACTACACCGCAGACACACCTCACTGTGGGCACACAGATCAGACAGCAACTGCACAGCAGACACACCTCACTGTGGGCACTGAGATCAGACAGAACTTACACAGCAGACACACCTCACTGTGGGCACTGAGATCAGACAGCAACTACACAGCAGACACACCTCACTGTGGACACTGAGATCAGACAGAAGTTACACAGCAGACACACATCACTGTGGGCACTGAGATCAGACAGAAGTAAAACAGCAGACACACCTCACTGTGGGCACTGAGATCAGACAGCAACTACACAGCAGACACACCTCACTGTGGGCACTGAGATCAGACAGCAACTACACAGCAGACACACTTCACTGCGGGCACTGAGATCAGACAGAAGGTACACAGCAGGCACACATCACTGTGGGCACTGAGATCGAACACCAACTAATCAGCAGACACACCTCACTGTGGACACTGAGATCAGACAGAAGTTACACAGCAGACACACATCACTGTGGGCACTGAGATCAGACAGAAGTTACACAGCAGAGACACCTCACTGTGGGCACTGAGATCAGACAGCAACTACACAGCAGACACACCTCACTGTGGACACTGAGATCAGACAGAAGTTACACAGCAGACAGACATCACTGTGGGCACTGAGATCAGACAGAAGTTACACAGCAGACACACCTCACTGTGGGCACTGAGATCAGACAGCAACTGCACACCAGACACACCTCACTGTGGGCACTGAGATCAGACAGATGTTACACAGCAGACACACCTCACTGTGCGCACTGAGATCAGACAGAAGTTACACAGCAGTCACACCTCACTGTGGGCACTGAGATCAGACAGCAACTACACAGCAGACACACATCACTGTGGGCACTGAGATCAGACAGAAGTTACACAGCAGGCACACATCACTGTGGGCACTGAGATCAGACAGCAACTACACAGCAGACGCACCTCACTGTGGGCACTGAGATCAGACAGAAGTTACACAGCAGGCACACATCACTGTGGGCACTGAGATCGAACACCAACTAATCAGCAGACACACCTCACTGTGGGCACTGAGATCAGACGGCAAGTACACAGCAGACACACCTCACTGTGGGCACTGAGATCAGACGGCAAGTACACAGCAGACACACCTCACTGTGGGCACTGAGATCAGGCGGCAAGTACACAGCAGACACACCTCACTGTGGGCACTGAGATCAGACAGCAACTACACAGCAGACACACCGATCAGACAGCAACTACACCGCAGACACACCTCACTGTGGGCACACAGATCAGACAGCAACTACACAGCAGACACACCTCACTGTGGGCACTGAGATCAGACAGCAACTACACAGCAGACACACCTCACTGTGGGCACTGAGATCAGACAGAAGTTACACAGCAGACACACCTCACTGTGGGCACTGAGATCAGACAGCAACTACACAGCAGACACACCTCACTGAGGGCACTGAGATCAGACAGCAACTACACAGCAGACACACCTCACTGTGGGCACTGAGATCAGACAGCAACTACACAGCAGACACACCTCACTGTGGGCACTGAGATAAGACAGAAGTTACACAGCAGGCACACATCACTGTGGGCACTGAGATCGAACACCAACTAATCAGCAGACACACCTCACTGTGGGCACTGAGATCAGACAGCAACTACACAGCAGACACACCTCACTCTGGGCACTGAGATCAGACAGCAACTACACAGCAGACACACCTCTCTGTGGACACTGAGATCAGACAGCAACTACACAGCAGACACACCTCTCTGTGGACACTGAGCTCAGACAGCAACTACACCGCAGACACACCTCACTGTGGGCACACAGATCAGACAGCAACTACACAGCAGACACACCTCACTGTGGGCACTGAGATCAGACAGCAACTACACAGCAGACACACCTCACTGTGGGCACTGAGATCAGACAGAAGTTACACAGCAGACACATCTCACTGTGGGCACTGAGATCAGACAGCAACTACACAGCAGACACACCTCACTGTGGGCACTGAGATCAGACAGCAACTACACAGCAGACACACCTCACTGTGGGCACTGAGATCTGACAGCAACTACACAGCAGACACACCTCACTAAGGGCACTGAGATCAGACAGAAGTTACACAGCAGTCACACCTCACAGAGGGCACTGAGATCAGACAGCAACTACACAGGAAACACACCTCACTGTGGGCACAGAGATCAGACAGAAGTTACACAGCAGACACACCTCACTGAGGGCACTGAGATCAGACAGCAACTACACAGCAAACACACCTCACTGTGGGCACTGAGATCAGACAGAAGTTACACAGCAGATACACATCACTGGGGGAACTGAGATCAGACAGAAGTTACACAGCAGACACACCTCACTGTGGGCACTGAGATCAGACAGAAGTTACACAGCAGACACACCTCACTGAGGGCACTGAGATCAGACAGAAGTTACACAGCAGACACACCTCACTGTGGGCACTGAGATCAGACAGAAGTTACACAGCAGATACACCTCACTGGGGGAACTGAGATCAGACAGAAGTTACACAGCAGACACACCTCACTGTGGGCACTGAGATCAGACAGAAGTTACACAGCAGACACACCTCACTGTGGGCACTGAGATCAGACAGAAGTTACACAGCAGACACACCTCACTATGGGCACTGAGATCAGACAGCAACGACACAGCAGACACACCTCACTGTGGACACTGAGATCAGACAGCAACTACACCGCAGACACACCTCACTCTGGGCACACAGATCAGACAGCAACTACACAGCAGACACACCTCACTGTGGGCACTGAGATCTGACAGAAGTTACACAGCAGACACACCTCACTGTGGGCACTGAGATCAGACAGAAGTTACACAGCAGACACACCTCACTGTGGGCACTGAGATCAGACAGAAGTTACACAGCAGACACACCTCACAGTGGGCACTGAGATCAGTCAGCAAGTACACAGCAGACACACCTCACTGTGGGCACTGAAATCAGACAGAAATTACACCACAGGTACACCTCACTGTGGGCACTGGGATCAGACATGTGTTACATAGCAGCACACCTCACTGTGGGCATTGAGATCAGACAGAAGTTACATAGCTGACACACCTCACTGTGCGCACGGTGGTCAGAGAGAAGTTGGACAGCAGACACATCACACAGCGTGGACTCAGTACAGACATCAGTTACATACCAGACACACATCAGTATGGGCAGCTAGTTCAGACAGGGGTTACACGGAAGGCTCACGTGACTGTGGGCAGTGAGATCAGACAGAAGTTACACAGCAGACACACCTCACTGTGGGCACTGAGATCAGGCAGCGACTACACAGCAGACACACCTCACTGTGGGCACTGAGATCAGACAGCAACTACACAGCAGACACACCTCACTGTGGGCACTGAGATCAGACAGAAGTTACACAGCAGGCACACATCACGGTGGGCACTGAGATCGAACACCAACTAATCAGCAGACACACCTCACTGTGGGCACTGAGATCAGACGGCAAGTACACAGCAGACACACCTCACTGTGGGCACTGAGATCAGGCAGAAGTTACACAGTAGGCACACCTCACTGTGGGCAGTGAGATCAGACAGAAGTTACACAGCAGACACACCTCACTGTGGGCACTGAGATCAGACAGCAACTACACAGCAGACACACCTCACTGTGGACACTGAGATCAGACAGCAACTACACCGCAGACACACCTCACTCTGGGCACACAGATCAGACAGCAACTACACAGCAGACACACCTCACTGTGGGCACTGAGATCAGACAGCAACTACACAGCAGACACACCTCACTGTGGGCACTGAGATCAGACAGAAGTTACATAGCAGACACGCCTCACTGTGCGCACGGTGGTCAGAGAGAAGTAGGACAGCAGACACATCACACAGCGTGGACTCAGTACAGACATCAGTTACATACCAGACACACATCAGTATGAAAAGCTAGGTCAGACAGGGGTTACACAGAAGGCTCACGTGACTGTGGGCACTGAGATCAGACAGCAACTACACAGCAGATACACCTCACTTAGGGCACTGAGATCAGACAGAAGTTACACAGCAGACACACCTCACTGTGGGCACTGAGATCAGACAGCAACTACACAGCAGACACACCTCACTGTGGGAACTGAGAACAGACAGAAGTTACACAGCAGACACACCTCACTGTGGGCACTGAGATCAGACAGAAGTTACACAGCAGACACACCTCACTGTGGGCACTGAGATCAGACAGAAGTTACACAGCAGACACACATCACTGTGGGCACTGAGATCAGACAGAAGTTACACAGCAGACACACCTCACTGAGGGCACTGAGATCAGACAGCAACTGCACAGCAGACACACATCACTGTGGGCACTGAGATCAGACAGCAACTACACAGCAGACACACCTCACTGTGGGCACTGAGATCAGACAGAAGTTACACAGCAGACACACCTCACTGTGGGCACTGAGATCAGACAGCAACTACACAGCAGACACACCTCACTGTGGGCACTGAGATCAGACAGCAACTACACAGCAGACACACCTGACTGTGGGCACTGAGATCAGACAGAAGTTACACAGCAGGCACACATCACTGTGCGCACTGAGATCGAACACCAACTAATCAGCAGACACACCTCACTGTGGGCACTGAGATCAGACAGAAGTTACACAGCAGACACATCTCACTGTGGGCACTGAGATCAGACAGAAGTTACACAGCAGTCACACCTCACTGTGGGCACTGAGATCAGACAGCAACTACACAGCAGACACACCTCACTGTGGGCACTGAGATCAGACAGAAGTTACACAGCAGGCACACATCACTGTGGGCACTGAGATCGAACACCAACTAATCAGCAGACACACCTCACTGTGGGCACTGAGATCAGACGGCAAGTACACAGAAGGCACACCTCACAGTGGGCACACAGATCAGACAGCAACTACACAGCAGACACACCTCACTGTGGGCACTGAGATCAGACAGCAACTACACCGCAGACACACCTCACTGTGGGCACACAGATCAGACAGCAACTACACAGCAGACACACCTCACTGTGGACACTGAGATCAGACAGCAACTACACAGCAGACACACCTCACTGTGGGCACTGAGATCAGACAGCAACTACACAGCAGACACACCACACTGTGGGCACTGAGATCAGACAGAAGTTACACAGCAGACACACCTCACTTTGGGCACTGGGATCAGACAGCAACTGCACACCAGACACACCTCACTGTGGGCACTGAGATCAGACAGAAGTTACACAGCAGACACACCTCACTGTGGGCACTGAGATCAGACAGAAGTTACACAGCAGTCACACCTCACTGTGGGCACTGAGATCAGACAGCAACTACACAGCAGACACACCTCACTGTGGGCACTCAGATCAGACAGAAGTTACACAGCAGGCACACATCACTGTGGGCACTGAGATCGAACACCAACTAATCAGCAGACACACTTCACTGTGGGCACTGAGATCAGACAGAAGTTACACAGCAGACACACCTCACTGTGGGCACTGAGATCATACAGAAGTTACACAGCAGACACACCTCACTGTGGGCACTGAGATCAGACAGAAGTTACACAGCAGACACACCTCACTGTGGGCACTGATATCATACAGAAGTTACACAGCAGATACACCTCACTGTGGGCACTGAGATCAGACGGCAAGTACACAGCAGACACACCTCACTGTGGACACTGAGATCAGACAGCAACTACACCACAGACACACCTCACTGTGGGCACTGAGATCAGACAGAAGTTACACAGCAGACACACCTCACTGTGGACACTGAGATCAGACAGCAACTACACCGCAGACACACCTCACTGTGGACACTGAGATCAGACAGCAACTACACCGCAGACACACCTCACTGTGGGCACACAGATCAGACAGCAACTACACAGCAGACACACCTCACTGTGGGCACTGAGATCAGACAGAACTTACACAGCAGACACACCTCACTGTGGGCACTGAGATCAGACAGCAACGACACAGCAGACACACCTCACTGTGGACACTGAGATCAGACAGAAGTTACACAGCAGACACACATCACTGTGGGCACTGAGATCAGACAGAAGTTAAACAGCAGACACACCTCACTGTGGGCACTGAGATCAGACAGCAACTACACAGCAGACACACCTCACTGTGGGCACTGAGATCAGACAGAAGTTACACAGCAGGCACACATCACTGTGGGCACTGAGATCGAACACCAACTAATCAGCAGACACACCTCACTGTGGGCACTGAGATCAGACAGAAGTTACACAGCAGACACACATCACTGTGGGCACTGAGATCAGACAGAAGTTACACAGCAGAGACACCTGACTGTGGGCACTGAGATCAGACAGCAACTACACAGCAGACACACCTCACTGTGGGCACTGAGATCAGACAGCAACTACACAGCAGACACACCTCACTGTGGGCACTGAGATCAGACAGAAGTTACACAGCAGGCACACATCACTGTGGGCACTGAGATCGAACACCAACTAATCAGCAGACACACCTCACTGTGGGCACTGAGATCAGACGGCAAGTACACAGAAGACACACCTCACTGTGGGCACTGAGATCAGACAGCAACTACACAGCAGACACACCTCACTGTGGACACTGAGATCAGACAGCAACTACACCGCAGACACACCTCACTGTGGGAACACAGATCAGACAGCAACTACACAGCAGACACACCTCACTGTGGGCACTGAGATCAGACAGCAACTACACAGCAGACACACCTCACTGTGGGCACTGAGATCAGACAGAAGTTACACAGCAGACACATCTCACTGTGGGCACTGAGATCAGACAGCAACTACACAGCAGACACACCTCACTGTGGGCACTGAGATCAGACAGCAACTACACAGCAGACACACCTCACTGTGGGCACTGAGATCAGACAGCAACTACACAGCAGACACACCTCACTATGGGCACTGAGATCAGACAGAAGTTACACAGCAGTCACACCTCACAGAGGGCACTGAGAACAGACAGCAACTGCACAGCAAACACACCTCACTGTGGGCACTGAGATCAGACAGAAGTTACACAGCAGACACACCTCACTGAGGGCACTGAGATCAGACAGCAACAACACAGCAAACACACCTCACTGTGGGCACTGAGATCAGACAGAAGTTACATAGCAGACACACCTCACTGTGGGCACTGAGATCAGACAGAAGTTACACAGCAGACACACCTCACTGTGGGCACTGAGATCAGACAGGTGTTACATAGCAGACACACCTCACTGTGGGCACTGAGATCAGACAGAAGTTACACAGCAGACACACCTCACTGGGGGAACTGAGATCAGACAGAAGTTACACAGCAGACACACCTCACTGTGGGCACTGAGATCAGACAGAAGTTACACAGCAGACACACCTCACTGTGGGCACTGAGATCAGACAGAAGTTTCACAGCAGACACACCTCACTGAGGGCACTGAGATCAGACATAAGTTACACAGCAGACACACCTCACTGTGGACACTGAGATCAGACAGCAACTACACCGCAGACACACCTCACTGTGGGCACACAGATCAGACAGCAACTACACAGCAGACACACCTCACTGTGGGCACTGAGATCAGACAGAAGTTACACAGCAGACACACCTCACTGTGGGCACTGAGATCAGACAGAAGTTACACAGCAGACACACCTCACTGTGGGCACTGAAATCAGACAGAAATTACACCACAGGTACACCACACTGTGGGCACTGAGATCAGACATGTGTTACATAGCAGCACACCTCAATGTGGGCATTGAGATCAGACAGAAGTTACATAGCAGACACACCTCACTGTGGGCACTGAAATCAGACAGAAATTACACCACAGGTACACCACACTGTGGGCACTGAGATCAGACATGTGTTACATAGCAGCACACCTCAATGTGGGCATTGAGATCAGACAGAAGTTACACAGCAAACACACCTCACTGTGGGCACTGTGATCAGACAGAAGTTACACAGCAGACACACCTCACTGTGGGCACTGAGATCAGACAGAAGTTACATAGCAGACACAATTCACTGTGCGCACGGTGGTCAGAGAGAAGTTGGACAGCAGACACATCACACAGCGTGGACTCAGTGCAGACATCAGTTACATACCAGACACACATCAGTATGGGCAGCTAGGTCAGACAGGGGTTACACGGAAGGCTCACGTGACTGTGGGCACTGAGATCAGACAGAAGTTACACAGCAGACACACCTCACTGTGGGCACTGAGATCAGACAGCAACTACACAGCAGACACACCTCACTGTGGGCACTGAGATCAGACAGAAGTTACACAGCAGGCACACATCTCTGTGGGCACTGAGATCGAACACCAACTAATCAGCAGACACACCTCACTGTGGGCACTGAGATCAGACGGCAAGTACACAGAAGACACACCTCACTGTGGGCACTGAGATCAGACAGAAGTTACACAGCAGACACACCTCACTGTGCGCACTGAGATCAGACAGCAACTACACAGCAGACACACCTCACTGTGGACACTGAGATCAGACAGCAACTACACCGCAGACACACCTCACTGTGGGCACACAGATCAGACAGCAACTACACAGCAGACACACCTCACTGTGGGCACTGAGATCAGACAGAAGTTACACAGCAGACACACCTCACTGTGGGCACTGAGATCAGACAGATGTTACACAGCAGACACACCTCACTGTGGGCACTGAAATCAGACAGAAATTACACCACAGGTACACCACACTGTGGGCACTGAGATCAGACATGTGTTACATAGCAGCACACCTCAATGTGGGCATTGAGATCAGACAGAAGTTACACAGCAAACACACCTCACTGTGGGCACTGAGATCAGACAGAAGTTACATAGCAGACACAATTCACTGTGCGCACGGTGGTCAGAGAGAAGTTGGACAGCAGACACATCACACAGCGTGGACTCAGTGCAGACATCAGTTACATACCAGACACACATCAGTATGGGCAGCTAGGTCAGACAGGGGTTACACGGAAGGCTCACGTGACTGTGGGCACTGAGATCAGACAGAAGTTACACAGCAGACACACCTCACTGTGGGCACTGAGATCAGACAGCGACTACACAGCAGACACACCTCACTGAGGGCACTGAGATCAGACAGCAACTACACAGCAGACACACCTCACTGTGGACACTGAGATCAGACAGAAGTTACACAGCAGGCACACATCACTGTGGGCACTGAGATCGAACACCAACTAATCAGCAGACACACCTCACAGTGGGCACTGAGATCAGTCAGCAAGTACACAGCAGACACACCTCACTGTGGGCACTGAGATCAGACAGCAACTACACAGCAGACACAACTCACTGTGGACACTGAGATCAGACAGCAACTACACCGCAGACACACCTCACTGTGGGCACACAGATCAGACAGCAACTACACAGCAGACACACCTCACTGTGGGCACTGAGATCAGACAGAAGTTTCACAGCAGACACACCTCACTGAGGGCACTGAGATCAGACATAAGTTACACAGCAGACACACCTCACTGTGGGCACTGAAATCAGACAGCAACTACACAGCAGACACACCTCACTGTGGGCACTGAGATCAGACAGCAACTACACAGCCGACACACCTCACTGTGGGCACTGAGATCAGACAGAAGTTACACAGCAGACACACCTCACTGTGCGCACTGAGATCAGACAGCAACTACACAGCAGACACACCTCACTGTGGACACTGAGATCAGACAACAACTACACCGCAGACACACCTCACTGTGGGCACACAGATCAGACAGCAACTACACAGCAGACACACCTCACTGTGGGCACTGAGATCAGACAGAAGTTACACAGCAGACACACCTCACTGTGGGCACTGAGATCAGACAGAAGTTACACAGCAGACACACCTCACTGTGGGCACTGAAATCAGACAGAAATTACACCACAGGTACACCACACTGTGGGCACTGAGATCAGACATGTGTTATATAGCAGCACACCTCAATGTGGGCATTGAGATCAGACAGAAGTTACACAGCAAACACACCTCACTGTGGGCACTGTGATCAGACAGAAGTTACACAGCAGACACACCTCACTGTGGGCACTGAGATCAGACAGAAGTTACATAGCAGACACAATTCACTGTGCGCACGGTGGTCAGAGAGAAGTTGGACAGCAGACACATCACACAGCGTGGACTCAGTGCAGACATCAGTTACATACCAGACACACATCAGTATGGGCAGCTAGGTCAGACAGGGGTTACACGGAAGGCTCACGTGACTGTGGGCACTGAGATCAGACAGAAGTTACACAGCAGACACACCTCACTGTGGGCACTGAGATCAGACAGCAACTACACAGCAGACACACCTCACTGTGGGCACTGAGATCAGACAGAAGTTAAACAGCAGGCACACATCTCTGTGGGCACTGAGATCGAACACCAACTAATCAGCAGACACACCTCACTGTGGGCACTGAGATCAGACGGCAAGTACACAGAAGACACACCTCACTGTGGGCACTGAGATCAGACAGAAGTTACACAGCAGACACACCTCACTGTGCGCACTGAGATCAGACAGCAACTACACAGCAGACACACCTCACTGTGGACACTGAGATCAGACAGCAACTACACCGCAGACACACCTCACTGTGGGCACACAGATCAGACAGCAACTACACAGCAGACACACCTCACTGTGGGCACTGAGATCAGACAGAAGTTACACAGCAGACACACCTCACTGTGGGCACTGAGATCAGACAGATGTTACACAGCAGACACACCTCACTGTGGGCACTGAAATCAGACAGAAATTACACCACAGGTACACCACACTGTGGGCACTGAGATCAGACATGTGTTACATAGCAGCACACCTCAATGTGGGCATTGAGATCAGACAGAAGTTAGACAGCAAACACACCTCACTGTGGGCACTGAGATCAGACAGAAGTTACATAGCAGACACAATTCACTGTGCGCACGGTGGTCAGAGAGAAGTTGGACAGCAGACACATCACACAGCGTGGACTCAGTGCAGACATCAGTTACATACCAGACACACATCAGTATGGGCAGCTAGGTCAGACAGGGGTTACACGGAAGGCTCACGTGACTGTGTGCACTGAGATCAGACAGAAGTTACACAGCAGACACACCTCACTGTGGGCACTGAGATCAGACAGCGACTACACAGCAGACACACCTCACTGAGGGCACTGAGATCAGACAGCAACTACACAGCAGACACACCTCACTGTGGACACTGAGATCAGACAGAAGTTACACAGCAGGCACACATCACTGTGGGCACTGAGATCGAACACCAACTAATCAGCAGACACACCTCACAGTGGGCACTGAGATCAGTCAGCAAGTACACAGCAGACACACCTCACTGTGGGCACTGAGATCAGACAGCAACTACACAGCAGACACAACTCACTGTGGACACTGAGATCAGACAGCAACTACACCGCAGACACACCTCACTGTGGGCACACAGATCAGACAGCAACTACACAGCAGACACACCTCACTGTGGGCACTGAGACCAGACAGCAACTACACAGCAGACACACCTCACTGTGGGCACTGAGATCAGACAGAAGTTACATAGCAGACGCACCTCACTGTGCGCACGGTGGTCAGAGAGAAGTTGGACAGCAGACACATCACACAGCGTGGACTCAGTACAGACATCAGTTACATACCAGACACACATCAGTATGGGCAGCTAGGTCAGACAGGGGTTACACAGAAGGCTCACGTGACTGCGGGCACTGAGATCAGACAGCAACTACACAGCAGATACACCTCACTTAGGGCACTGAGGTCAGACAGAAGTTACACAGCAGACACACCTCACTGTGGGCACTGAGGTCAGACAGAAGTTACACAGCAGACACACATCACTGTGGGCACTGAGATCAGACAGAAGTTACACAGCAGACACACCTCACTGTGGGCACTGAGATCAGATTGCAAGCACACAGCAGAAACACCTCACTGCGGGCACTGAGATCAGACAGAAGTTACACAGCAGACACACCTCACTGTGGGCACTGAGATCAGACAGAAGTTACACAGCAGATACACCACACTGTGGGCACTGAGATCAGACAGAAGTTACACAGCAGACACACCTCACTGTGGGCACTGAGATCAGACAGCAACTACACAGCAGACACACCTCACTGTGGGCACTGAGAACAGACAGAAGTTACACAGCAGACACACCTCACTGTGGGCACTGAGATCAGATTGCAAGCACACAGCAGAAAGACCTCACTGTGGGCACTGAGATCAGACAGAAGTTACACAGCAGACACACCTCACTGTGGGCACTGAGATCAGACAGAAGTTACACAGCAGACACACATCACTGTGGGCACTGAGATCGAACACCAACTAATCAGCAGACACACCTCACTGTGGGCACTGAGATCAGACAGCAACTACACAGCAGACACACCTCACTGTGGACACTGAGATCAGACAGAAGTTACATAGCAGACACACCTCACTGAGCGCACGGTGGTCAGAGAGAAGTTGGACAGCAGACACATCACACAGCGTGGACTCAGTACAGACATCAGTTACATACCAGACACACATCAGTATGGGCAGCTAGGTCAGACAGGGGTTACACAGAAGGCTCACGTGACTGTGGGCACTGAGATCAGACAGCAACTACACAGCAGATACACCTCACTATGGGCACTGAGATCAGACAGAAGTTACACAGCAGTCACACCTCACAGAGGGCACTGAGAACAGACAGCAACTACACAGCAAACACACCTCACTGTGGGCACTGAGATCAGACAGAAGTTACACAGCAGACACACCTCACTGAGGGCACTGAGATCAGACAGCAACTACACAGCAGACACACCTCACTGTGGGCACTGAGATCAGACAGAAGTTACACAGCAGACACATCTCACTGTGGGCACTGAGATCAGACAGCAACTACACAGCAGACACACCTCACTGTGGGCACTGAGATCAGACAGCAACTACACAGCAGACACACCTCACTATGAGCACTGAGATCAGACAGAAGTTACACAGCAGTCACACCACACAGAGGGCACTGAGAACAGACAGCAACTACACAGCAAACACACCTCACTGTGGGCACTGAGATCAGACAGAAGTTACACAGCAGACACACCTCACTGAGGGCACTGAGATCAGACAGCAACTACAGAGCAAACACACCTCACTGTGGGCACTGAGATCAGACAGAAGTTACATAGCAGACACACCTCACTGTGGGCACTGAGATCAGACAGAAGTTACACAGCAGACACACCTCACTGTGGGCACTGAGATCAGACAGGTGTTACATAGCAGACACACCTCACTGTGGGCACTGAGATCAGACAGAAGTTACACAGCAGACACAGCTCACTGGGGGAACTGAGATCAGACAGAAGTTACACAGCAGACACACCTCACTGTGGGCACTGAGATCAGACAGAAGTTACACAGCAGACACACCTCACTGTGGGCACTGAGATCAGACAGAGGTTTCACAGCAGACACACCTCACTGAGGGCACTGAGATCAGACAGATGTTGCACAGCAGACATACCTCACTGTGGGCACTGAAATAAGACAGCAACTACACAGCAGACACACCTCACTGTGGGCACTGAGCTCAGACAGCAACTACACAGCAGACACACCTCACTGTGGGCACTGAGATCAGACAGAAGTTACACAGCAGGCACACATCTCTGTGGGCACTGAGATCGAACACCAACTAATCAGCAGACACACCTCACTGTGGGCACTGAGATCAGACCGCAAGTACACAGAAGACACACCTCACTGTGGACACTGAGATCAGACAGAAGTTACACAGCAGACACACCTCACTGTGGGCACTGAGATCAGACAGCAACTACACCGCAGACACACCTCACTGTGGACACTGAGATCAGACAGCAACTACACCGCAGACACACCTCACTGTGGGCACTGAAATCAGACAGAAATTACACCACAGGTACACCTCACTGTGGGCACTGAGATAAGACATGTGTTACATAGCAGCACACCTCAATGTGGGCATTGTGATCAGACAGAAGTTACACAGCAGACACACCTCAATGTGGGCACTGAGATCAGACAGAAGTTACATAGCTGACACACCTCACTGTGGGCACTGAGATCAGACAGCAACTACACATCAGACACACCTCACTGTGGGCACTGAGATCAGACAGAAGTTACATAGCAGACACACCTCACTGTGCGCACGGTGGTCAGAGAGAAGTTGGACAGCAGACACATCACACAGCGTGGACTCAGTACAGACATCAGTTACATACCAGACACACATCAGTATGGGCAGCTAGTTCAGACAGGGGTTACACGGAAGGCTCACGTGACTGTGGACACTGAGATCAGACAGAAGTTACGCAGCAGACACACCTCACTGTGGGCACTGAGATCAGGCAGCGACTACACAGCAGACACACCTCACTGTGGGCACTGAGATCAGACAGCAACTACACAGCAGACACACCTCACTGTGGGCACTGAGATCAGACAGAAGTTACACAGCAGGCACACATCACGGTGGGCACTGAGATCGAACACCAACTAATCAGCAGACACACCTCACTGTGGGCACTGAGATCAGACGGCAAGTACACAGCAGACACACCTCACTGTGGGCACTGAGATCAGGCAGAAGTTACACAGTAGGCACACCTCACTGTGGGCAGTGAGATCAGACAGAAGTTACACAGCAGACACACCTCACTGTGGGCACTGAGATCAGACAGCAACTACACAGCAGACACACCTCACTGTGGACACTGAGATCAGACAGCAACTACACCGCAGACACACCTCACTCTGGGCACACAGATCAGACAGCAACTACACAGCAGACACACCTCACTGTGGGCACTGAGATCAGACAGCAACTACACAGCAGACACACCTCACTGTGGGCACTGAGATCAGACAGAAGTTACATAGCAGACACGCCTCACTGTGCGCACGGTGGTCAGAGAGAAGTAGGACAGCAGACACATCACACAGCGTGGACTCAGTACAGACATCAGTTACATACCAGACACACATCAGTATGAAAAGCTAGGTCAGACAGGGGTTACACAGAAGGCTCACGTGACTGTGGGCACTGAGATCAGACAGCAACTACACAGCAGATACACCTCACTTAGGGCACATAGATCAGACAGAAGTTACACAGCAGACACACCTCACTGTGGGCACTGAGATCAGACAGCAACTACACAGCAGACACACCTCACTGTGGGAACTGAGAACAGACAGAAGTTACACAGCAGACACACCTCACTGTGGGCACTGAGATCAGACAGAAGTTACACAGCAGACACACCTCACTGTGGGCACTGAGATCAGACAGAAGTTACACAGCAGACACACATCACTGTGGGCACTGAGATCAGACAGAAGTTACACAGCAGACACACCTCACTGAGGGCACTGAGATCAGACAGCAACTGCACAGCAGACACACATCACTGTGGGCACTGAGATCAGACAGCAACTACACAGCAGACACACCTCACTGTGGGCACTGAGATCAGACAGAAGTTACACAGCAGACACACCTCACTGTGGGCACTGAGATCAGACAGCAACTACACAACAGACACACCTCACTGTGGGCACTGAGATCAGACAGCAACTACACAGCAGACACACCTGACTGTGGGCACTGAGATCAGACAGAAGTTACACAGCAGGCACACATCACTGTGCGCACTGAGATCGAACACCAACTAATCAGCAGACACACCTCACTGTGGCACTGAGATCAGACAGAAGTTACACAGCAGACACATCTCACTGTGGGCACTGAGATCAGACAGAAGTTACACAGCAGTCACACCTCACTGTGGGCACTGAGATCAGACAGCAACTACACAGCAGACACACCTCACTGTGGGCACTGAGATCAGACAGAAGTTACACAGCAGGCACACATCACTGTGGGCACTGAGATCGAACACCAACTAATCAGCAGACACACCTCACTGTGGGCACTGAGATCAGACGGCAAGTACACAGAAGGCACACCTCACAGTGGGCACACAGATCAGACAGCAACTACACAGCAGACACACCTCACTGTGGGCACTGAGATCAGACAGCAACTACACCGCAGACACACCTCACTGTGGGCACACTGATCAAACAGCAACTACACAGCAGACACACCTCACTGTGGGCACTGAGATCAGACAGCAACTACACAGCAGACACACCACACTGTGGGCACTGAGATCAGACAGAAGTTACACAGCAGACACACCTCACTTTGGGCACTGGGATCAGACAGCAACTGCACACCAGACACACCTCACTGTGGGCACTGAGATCAGACAGAAGTTACACAGCAGACACACCTCACTGTGGGCACTGAGATCAGACAGAAGTTACACAGCAGTCACACCTCACTGTGGGCACTGAGATCAGACAGCAACTACACAGCAGACACACCTCACTGTGGGCACTGAGATCAGACAGAAGTTACACAGCAGGCACACATCACTGTGGGCACTGAGATCGAACACCAACTAATCAGCAGACACACTTCACTGTGGGCACTGAGATCAGACAGAAGTTACACAGCAGACACACCTCACTGTGGGCACTGAGATCATTCAGAAGTTACACAGCAGACACACCTCACTGTGGGCACTGAGATCAGACAGAAGTTACACAGCAGACACACCTCACTGTGGGCACTGATATCATACAGAAGTTACACAGCAGATACACCTCACTGTGGGCACTGAGATCAGACGGCAAGTACACAGCAGACACACCTCACTGTGGACACTGAGATCAGACAGCAACTACACCACAGACACACCTCACTGTGGGCACTGAGATCAGACAGAAGTTACACAGCAGACACACCTCACTGTGGACACTGAGATCAGACAGCAACTACACCGCAGACACACCTCACTGTGGACACTGAGATCAGACAGCAACAACACCGCAGACACACCTCACTGTGGGCACACAGATCAGACAGCAACTACACAGCAGACACACCTCACTGTGGGCACTGAGATCAGACATAACTTACACAGCAGACACACCTCACTGTGGGCACTGAGATCAGACAGCAACTACACAGCAGACACACCTCACTGTGGACACTGAGATCAGACAGAAGTTACACAGCAGACACACATCACTGTGGGCACTGAGATCAGACAGAAGTTAAACAGCAGACACACCTCACTGTGGGCACTGAGATCAGACAGCAACTACACAGCAGACACACCTCACTGTGGGCACTGAGATCAGACAGAAGTTACACAGCAGGCACACATCACTGTGGGCACTGAGATCGAACACCAACTAATCAGCAGACACACCTCACTGTGGACACTGAGATCAGACAGAAGTTACACAGCAGACACACATCACTGTGGGCACTGAGATCAGACAGAAGTTGCACAGCAGAGACACCTCACTGTGGGCACTGAGATCAGACAGCAACTACACAGCAGACACACCTCACTGTGGGCACTGAGATCAGACAGCAACTACACAGCAGACACACCTCACTGTGGGCACTGAGATCAGACAGAAGTTACACAGCAGGCACACATCTCTGTGGGCACTGAGATCGAACACCAACTAATCAGCAGACACACCTCACTGTGGGCACTGAGATCAGACGGCAAGTACACAGAAGACACACCTCACTGTGGGCACTGAGATCAGACAGCAACTACACAGCAGACACACCTCACTGTGGACACTGAGATCAGACAGCAACTACACCGCAGACACACCTCACTGTGGGCACACAGATCAGACAGCAACTACACAGCAGACACACCTCACTGTGGGCACTGAGATCCGACAGCAACTACACAGCAGACACACCTCACTGTGGGCACTGAGATCAGACAGAAGTTACACAGCAGACACATCTCACTGTGGGCACTGAGATCAGACAGCAACTACACAGCAGACACACCTCACTGTGGGCACTGAGATCAGACAGCAACTACACAGCAGAGACACCTCACTGTGGGCACTGAGATCAGACAGCAACTACACAGCAGACACACCTCACTATGGGCACTGAGATCAGACAGAAGTTACACAGCAGTCACACCTCACAGAGGGCACTGAGAACAGACAGCAACTGCACAGCAAACACACCTCACTGTGGGCACTGAGATCAGACAGAAGTTACACAGCAGACACACCTCACTGTGGGCACTGAGATCAGACAGCAACTACACAGCAAACACACCTCACTGTGGGCACTGAGATCAGACAGAAGTTACATAGCAGACACACCTCACTGTGGGCACTGAGATCAGACAGAAGTTACACAGCAGACACACCTCACTGTGGGCACTGAGATCAGACAGGTGTTACATAGCAGACACACCTCACTGTGGGCACTGAGATCAGACAGAAGTTACACAGCAGACACACCTCACTGGGGGAACTGAGATCAGACAGAAGTTACACAGCAGACACACCTCACTGTGGGCACTGAGATCAGACAGAAGTTACACAGCAGACACACCTCACTGTGGGCACTGAGATCAGACAGAAGTTTCACAGCAGACACACCTCACTGAGGGCACTGAGATCAGACATAAGTTACACAGCAGACACACCTCACTGTGGGCACTGAAATCAGACAGCAACTACACAGCAGACACACCTCACTGTGGGCACTGAGATCAGACAGCAACTACACAGCAGACACACCTCACTGTGGGCACTGAGATCAGACAGAAGTTACACAGCAGACACACCTCACTGTGCGCACTGAGATCAGACAGCAACTACACAGCAGACACACCTCACTGTGGACACTGAGATCAGACAGCAACTACACCGCAGACACACCTCACTGTGGGCACACAGATCAGACAGCAACTACACAGCAGACACACCTCACTGTGGGCACTGAGATCAGACAGAAGTTACACAGCAGACACACCTCACTGTGGGCACTGAGATCAGACAGAAGTTACACAGCAGACACACCTCACTGTGGGCACTGAAATCAGACAGAAATTACACCACAGGTACACCACACTGTGGGCACTGAGATCAGACATGTGTTACATAGCAGCACACCTCAATGTGGGCATTGAGATCAGACAGAAGTTACACAGCAAACACACCTCACTGTGGGCACTGTGATCAGACAGAAGTTACACAGCAGACACACCTCACTGTGGGCACTGAGATCAGACAGAAGTTACATAGCAGACACAATTCACTGTGCGCACGGTGGTCAGAGAGAAGTTGGACAGCAGACACATCACACAGCGTGGACTCAGTGCAGACATCAGTTACATACCAGACACACATCAGTATGGGCAGCTAGGTCAGACAGGGGTTACACGGAAGGCTCACGTGACTGTGGGCACTGAGATCAGACAGAAGTTACACAGCAGACACACCTCACTGTGGGCACTGAGATCAGACAGCAACTACACAGCAGACACACCTCACTGTGGGCACTGAGATCAGACAGAAGTTACACAGCAGGCACACATCTCTGTGGGCACTGAGATCGAACACCAACTAATCAGCAGACACACCTCACTGTGGGCACTGAGATCAGACGGCAAGTACACAGAAGACACACCTCACTGTGGGCACTGAGATCAGACAGAAGTTACACAGCAGACACACCTCACTGTGGACACTGAGATCAGACAGCAACTACACCGCAGACACACCTCACTGTGGGCACACAGATCAGACAGCAACTACACAGCAGACACACCTCACTGTGGGCACTGAGATCAGACAGAAGTTACACAGCAGACACACCTCACTGTGGGCACTGAGATCAGACAGATGTTACACAGCAGACACACCTCACTGTGGGCACTGAAATCAGACAGAAATTACACCACAGGTACACCACACTGTGGGCACTGAGATCAGACATGTGTTACATAGCAGCACACCTCAATGTGGGCATTGAGATCAGACAGAAGTTACACAGCAAACACACCTCACTGTGGGCACTGAGATCAGACAGAAGTTACATAGCAGACACAATTCACTGTGCGCACGGTGGTCAGAGAGAAGTTGGACAGCAGACACATCACACAGCGTGGACTCAGTGCAGACATCAGTTACATACCAGACACACATCAGTATGGGCAGCTAGGTCAGACAGGGGTTACACGGAAGGCTCACGTGACTGTGGGCACTGAGATCAGACAGAAGTTACACAGCAGACACACCTCACTGTGGGCACTGAGATCAGACAGCGACTACACAGCAGACACACCTCACTGAGGGCACTGAGATCAGACAGCAACTACACAGCAGACACACCTCACTGTGGGCACTGAGATCAGACAGCAACCACACAGCAGACACACCTCACTGTGGGCACTGAGAACAGACAGAAGTTACACAGCAGACACACCTCACTGTGGGCACTGAGATCAGACAGAAGTTACACAGCAGATACACCTCACTGGGGGAACTGAGATCAGACAGAAGTTACACAGCAGACACACCTCACTGTGGGCACTGAGATCAGACAGAAGTTACACAGCAGACACACCTCACTGTGGGCACTGAGATCAGACAGAAGTTACACAGCAGACACACCTCACTGTGGACACTGAGATCAGACAGAAGTTACACAGCAGGCACACATCACTGTGGGCACTGAGATCGAACACCAACTAATCAGCAGACACACCTCACAGTGGGCACTGAGATCAGTCAGCAAGTACACAGCAGACACACCTCACTGTGGGCACTGAGATCAGACAGCAACTACACAGCAGACACAACTCACTGTGGACACTGAGATCAGACAGCAACTACACCGCAGACACACCTCACTGTGGGCACACAGATCAGACAGCAACTACACAGCAGACACACCTCACTGTGGGCACTGAGACCAGACAGCAACTACACAGCAGACACACCTCACTGTGGGCACTGAGATCAGACAGAAGTTACATAGCAGACACACCTCACTGTGCGCACGGTGGTCAGAGAGAAGTTGGACAGCAGACACATCACACAGCGTGGACTCAGTACAGACATCAGTTACATACCAGACACACATCAGTATGGGCAGCTAGGTCAGACAGGGGTTACACAGAAGGCTCACGTGACTGCGGGCACTGAGATCAGACAGCAACTACACAGCAGATACACCTCACTTAGGGCACTGAGGTCAGACAGAAGTTACACAGCAGACACACCTCACTGTGGGCACTGAGGTCAGACAGAAGTTACACAGCAGACACACATCACTGTGGGCACTGAGATCAGACAGAAGTTACACAGCAGACACACCTCACTGTGGGCACTGAGATAAGATTGCAAGCACACAGCAGAAACACCTCACTGCGGGCACTGAGATCAGACAGAAGTTACACAGCAGACACACCTCACTGTGGGCACTGAGATCAGACAGAAGTTACACAGCAGATACACCACACTGTGGCCACTGAGATCAGACAGAAGTTACACAGCAGACACACCTCACTGTGGGCACTGAGATCAGACAGCAACTACACAGCAGACACACCTCACTGTGGGCACTGAGAACAGACAGAAGTTACACAGCAGACACACCTCACTGTGGGCACTGAGATCAGACAGAAGTTACACAGCAGATACACCTCACTGGGGGAACTGAGATCAGACAGAAGTTACACAGCAGACACACCTCACTGTGGGCACTGAGATCAGACAGAAGTTACACAGCAGACACACCTCACTGTGGGCACTGAGATCAGACAGAAGTTACACAGCAGACACACCTCACTGTGGACACTGAGATCAGACAGAAGTTACACAGCAGGCACACATCACTGTGGGCACTGAGATCGAACACCAACTAATCAGCAGACACACCTCACAGTGGGCACTGAGATCAGTCAGCAAGTACACAGCAGACACACCTCACTGTGGGCACTGAGATCAGACAGCAACTACACAGCAGACACAACTCACTGTGGACACTGAGATCAGACAGCAACTACACCGCAGACACACCTCACTGTGGGCACACAGATCAGACAGCAACTACACAGCAGACACACCTCACTGTGGGCACTGAGACCAGACAGCAACTACACAGCAGACACACCTCACTGTGGGCACTGAGATCAGACAGAAGTTACATAGCAGACACACCTCACTGTGCGCACGGTGGTCAGAGAGAAGTTGGACAGCAGACACATCACACAGCGTGGACTCAGTACAGACATCAGTTACATACCAGACACACATCAGTATGGGCACCTAGGTCAGACAGGGGTTACACAGAAGGCTCACCTGACTGCGGGCACTGAGATCAGACAGCAACTACACAGCAGATACACCTCACTTAGGGCACTGAGGTCAGACAGAAGTTACACAGCAGACACACCTCACTGTGGGCACTGAGATCAGACAGAAGTTACACAGCAGACACACCTCACTGTGGGCACTGAGATCAGACAGAAGTTACACAGCAGACACACCTCACTGTGGGCACTGAGATCAGATTGCAAGCACACAGCAGAAACACCTCACTGCGGGCACTGAGATCAGACAGAAGTTACACAGCAGACACACCTCACTGTGGGCACTGAGATCAGACAGAAGTTACACAGCAGATACACCACACTGTGGGCACTGAGATCAGACAGAAGTTACACAGCAGACACACCTCACTGTGGGCACTGAGATCAGACAGCAACTACACAGCAGACACACCTCACTGTGGGCACTGAGAACAGACAGAAGTTACACAGCAGACACACCTCACTGTGGGCACTGAGATCAGATTGCAAGCACACAGCAGAAAGACCTCACTGTGGGCACTGAGATCAGACAGAAGTTACACAGCAGACACACCTCACTGTGGGCACTGAGATCAGACAGAAGTTACACAGCAGACACACATCACTGTGGGCACTGAGATCGAACACCAACTAATCAGCAGACACACCTCACTGTGGGCACTGAGATCAGACAGCAACTACACAGCAGACACACCTCACTGTGGACACTGAGATCAGACAGAAGTTACATAGCAGACACACCTCACTGAGCGCACGGTGGTCAGAGAGAAGTTGGACAGCAGACACATCACACAGCGTGGACTCAGTACAGACATCAGTTACATACCAGACACACATCAGTATGGGCAGCTAGGTCAGACAGGGGTTACACAGAAGGCTCACGTGACTGTGGGCACTGAGATCAGACAGCAACTACACAGCAGATACACCTCACTATGGGCACTGAGATCAGACAGAAGTTACACAGCAGTCACACCTCACAGAGGGCACTGAGAACAGACAGCAACTACACAGCAAACACACCTCACTGTGGGCACTGAGATCAGACAGAAGTTACACAGCAGACACACCTCACTGAGGGCACTGAGATCAGACAGCAACTACACAGCAGACACACCTCACTGTGGGCACTGAGATCAGACAGAAGTTACACAGCAGACACATCTCACTGTGGGCACTGAGATCAGACAGCAACTACACAGCAGACACACCTCACTGTGGGCACTGAGATCAGACAGCAACTACACAGCAGACACACCTCACTATGAGCACTGAGATCAGACAGAAGTTACACAGCAGTCACACCACACAGAGGGCACTGAGAACAGACAGCAACTACACAGCAAACACACCTCACTGTGGGCACTGAGATCAGACAGAAGTTACACAGCAGACACACCTCACTGAGGGCACTGAGATCAGACAGCAACTACACAGCAAAGACACCTCACTGTGGGCACTGAGATCAGACAGAAGTTACATAGCAGACACACCTCACTGTGGGCACTGAGATCAGACAGAAGTTACACAGCAGACACACCTCACTGTGGGCACTGAGATCAGACAGGTGTTACATAGCAGACACACCTCACTGTGGGCACTGAGATCAGACAGAAGTTACACAGCAGATACAGCTCACTGGGGGAACTGAGATCAGACAGAAGTTACACAGCAGACACACCTCACTGTGGGCACTGAGATCAGACAGAAGTTACACAGCAGACACACCTCACTGTGGGCACTGAGATCAGACAGAGGTTTCACAGCAGACACACCTCACTGAGGGCACTGAGATCAGACAGATGTTGCACAGCAGACATACCTCACTGTGGGCACTGAAATAAGACAGCAACTACACAGCAGACACACCTCACTGTGGGCACTGAGCTCAGACAGCAACTACACAGCAGACACACCTCACTGTGGGCACTGAGATCAGACAGAAGTTACACAGCAGGCACACATCTCTGTGGGCACTGAGATCGAACACCAACTAATCAGCAGACACACCTCACTGTGGGCACTGAGATCAGACCGCAAGTACACAGAAGACACACCTCACTGTGGACACTGAGATCAGACAGAAGTTACACAGCAGACACACCTCACTGTGGGCACTGAGATCAGACAGCAACTACACCGCAGACACACCTCACTGTGGACACTGAGATCAGACAGCAACTACACCGCAGACACACCTCACTGTGGGCACTGAGATCAGACAGCAACTACACAGCAGACACACCTCACTGTAGGCACTGAGATTAGACAGAAGTTACACAGCAGACACACCTCACTGTGGGCACTGAGATCAGATTGCAAGCACACAGCAGAAACACCTCACTGCGGGCACTGAGATCAGACAGAAGTTACACAGCAGACACACCTCACTGTGGGCACTGAGATCAGACAGAAGGTACACAGCAGATACACCACACTGTGGGCACTGAGATCAGACAGAAGTTACACAGCAGACACACCTCACTGTGGGCACTGAGATCAGACAGCAACTACACAGCAGACACACCTCACTGTGGGCACTGAGAACAGACAGAAGTTACACAGCAGACACACCTCACTGTGGGCACTGAGATCAGATTGCAAGCACACAGCAGAAAGACCTCACTGTGGGCACTGAGATCAGACAGAAGTTACACAGCAGACACAGCTCACTGTGGGCACTGAGATCAGACAGAAGTTACACAGCAGACACACATCACTGGGAGCACTGAGATCGAACACCAACTAATCAGCAGACACACCTCACTGTGGGCACTGAGATCAGACAGCAACTACACAGCAGACACACCTCACTGTGGACACTGAGATCAGACAGAAGTTACATAGCAGACACACCTCACTGTGCGCACGGTGGTCAGAGAGAAGTTGGACAGCAGACACATCACATAGCGTGGACTCAGTACAGACATCAGTTACATACCAGACACACATCAGTATGGGCAGCTAGGTCAGACAGGGGTTACACAGAAGGCTCACGTGACTGTGGGCACTGAGATCAGACAGCAACTACACAGCAGATACACCTCACTATGGGCACTGAGATCAGACAGAAGTTACACAGCAGACACACCTCACTGAGGGCACTGAGATCAGACAGCAACTACACAGCAAACACACCTCACTGTGGGCACTGAGATCAGACAGAAGTTACATAGCAGACACACCTCACTGTGGGCACTGAGATCAGACAGAAGTTACACAGCAGACACACCTCACTGTGGGCACTGAGATCAGACAGGTGTTACATAGCAGACACACCTCACTGTGGGCACTGAGATCAGACAGAAGTTACACAGCAGACACAGCTCACTAGGGGAACTGAGATCAGACAGAAGTTACACAGCAGACACACCTCACTGTGGGCACTGAGATCAGACAGAAGTTACACAGCAGACACACCTCACTGTGGGCACTGAGATCAGACATAGGTTTCACAGCAGACACACCTCACTGAGGGCACTGAGATCAGACAGATGTTACACAGCAGACATACCTCACTGTGGGCACTGAAATCAGACAGCAACTACACAGCAGACACACCTCACTGTGGGCACTGAGATCAGACAGCAACTACACAGCAGACACACCTCACTGTGGGCACTGAGATCAGACAGAAGTTACACAGCAGGCACACATCTCTGTGGGCACTGAGATCGAACACCAACTAATCAGCAGACACACCTCACTGTGGGCACTGAGATCAGACCGCAAGTACACAGAAGACACACCTCACTGTGGACACTGAGATCAGACAGAAGTTACACAGCAGACACACCTCACTGTGGGCACTGAGATCAGACAGCAACTACACCGCAGACACACCTCACTGTGGACACTGAGATCAGACAGCAACTACACCGCAGACACACCTCACTGTGGGCACTGAGATCAGACAGCAACTACACAGCAGATACACCTCACTGGGGGAACTGAGATCAGACAGAAGTTACACAGCAGACACACCTCACTGTGGGCACTGAGATCAGACAGAAGTTACACAGCAGACACACCTCACTGTGGGCACTGAGATCAGACAGAAGTTACACAGCAGACACACTTCACTGTGGGCACTGAGATCAGACAGAAGTTACACAGCAGACACACCTCACTGTGGGCACTGAAATCAGACAGAAATTACACAACAGGTACACCTCACTGTGGGCACTGAGATCAGACATGTGTTACATAGCAGCACAGCTCAATGTGGGCATTGAGATCAGACAGAAGTTACACAGCAGTTACACCTCACAGAGGGCACTGAGATCAGACAGAAGTTACACAGCAGACACACCTCACTGTGGGCACTGAGATCAGACAGAAGTTACACAGCAGACACCTCACTGTGGGCACTGAGATCAGACAGAAGTTACACAGCAGACACACCTCACTGTGGGCACTGAGATCAGACAGAACTTACACAGCAGACACACCTCACTGTGGGCACTGAAATCAGACAGAAATTACACAACAGGTACACCTCACTGTGGGCAATGAGATCAGACATGTGTTACATAGCAGCACACCTCAATGTGGGCATTGAGATCAGACAGAAGTTACACAGCAGACACACCTCACTGTGGGCACTGTGATCAGACAGAAGTTACATAGCAGACACACCTCACTGTGGGCACTGAGATCAGACAGAAGTTACATAGCAGACACACCTCACTGTGCGCACGGTGGTCAGAGAGAAGTTGGACAGCAGACACATCACACAGCGTGGACTCAGTGCAGACATCAGTTACATACCAGACACACATCAGTATGGGCAGCTAGGTCAGACAGGAGTTACACGGAAGGCTCACGTGACTGTGGGCACTGAGATCAGACAGACGTTACACAGCAGACACACCTCACTGTGGGCACTGAGATCAGACAGCGACTACACAGCAGACACACCTCACTGTGGGCACTGAGATCAGACAGCAACTACACAGCAGACACACCTCACTGTGGACACTGAGATCAGACAGAATTTACACAGCAGGCACACATCACTGTGGGCACTGAGATCGAACACCAACTAATCAGCAGACACACCTCACTGTGGGCACTGAGATCAGATTGCAAGCACACAGCAGAAACACCTCACTGCGGGCACTGAGATCAGACAGAAGTTACACAGCAGACACACCTCACTGTGGGCACTGAGATCAGACAGAAGTTACACAGCAGATACACCACACTGTGGGCACTGAGATCAGACAGAAGTTACAGAGCAGACACACCTCACTGTGGGCACTGAGATCAGTCAGCAACTACACAGCAGACACACCTCACTGTGGGCACTGAGAACAGACAGAAGTTACACAGCAGACACACCTCACTGTGGGCACTCAGATCAGATTGCAAGCACACAGCAGAAACACCTCACTGTGGGCACTGAGATCAGACAGAAGTTACACAGCAGACACACCTCACTGTGGGCACTGAGATCAGACAGAAGTTACACAGCAGACACACATCACTGTGGGCACTGAGATCGAACACCAACTAATCAGCAGACACACCTCACTGTGGGCACTGAGATCAGACGGCAAGTACACAGAAGACACACCTCACTGTGGGCACTGAGATCAGACAGCAACTACACAGCAGACACACCTCACTGTGGACACTGAGATCAGACAGCAACTACACCGCAGACACACCTCACTGTGGGCACACAGATCAGACAGCAACAACACAGCAGACACACCTCACTGTGGGCACTGAGATCAGACAGCAACTACACAGCAGACACACCTCACTGTGGGCACTGAGATCAGACAGAAGTTACACAGCAGACACATCTCACTGTGGGCACTGAGATCAGACAGCAACTACACAGCAGACACACCTCACTGTGGGCACTGAGATCAGACAGCAACTACACAGCAGACAAACCTCACTGTGGGCACTGAGATCAGACAGCAACTACACAGCAGACACACCTCACTATGGGCACTGAATCAGACAGAAGTTACACAGCAGTCACACCTCACAGAGGGCACTGAGAACAGACAGCAACTACACAGCAAACACACCTCACTGTGGGCACTGAGATCAGACAGAAGTTACACAGCAGACACACCTCACTGAGGGCACTGAGATCAGACAGCAACTACACAGCAAACACACCTCACTGTGGGCACTGAGATCAGACAGAAGTTACATAGCAGACACACCTCACTGTGGGCACTGAGAGCAGACAGAAGTTACACAGCAGACACACCTCACTGTGGGCACTGAGATCAGACAGGTGTTACATAGCTGACACACCTCACTGTGGGCACTGAGATCAGACAGAAGTTACACAGCAGACACACCTCACTGGGGGAACTGAGATCAGACAGAAGTTACACAGCAGACACACCTCACTGTGGGCACTGAGATCAGACAGAAGTTACACAGCAGACACACCTCACTGTGTGCACTGAGATCAGACAGAAGTTTCACAGCAGACACACCTCACTGAGGGCACTGAGATCAGACAGCAACTACACAGCAGACACACCTCACTGTGGGCACTGAGATCAGACAGCAACTACACAGCAGACACACCTCACTGTGGGCACTGAGATCAGACAGAAGTTACACAGCAGGCACACATCTCTGTGGGCACTGAGATCGAACACCAACTAATCAGCAGACACACCTCACTGTGGGCACTGAGATCAGACGGCAAGTACACAGAAGACACACCTCACTGTGGGCACTGAGATCAGACAGAAGTTACACAGCAGACACACCTCAATGTGGGCACTGAGATCAGACAGCAAATACACAGCAGACACACCTCACTGTGGACACTGAGATCAGACAGCAACTACACCGCAGACACACCTCACTGTGGGTACACAGATCAGACAGCAACTACAGAGCAGACACACCTCACTGTGGGCACTGAGATCAGACAGCAACTACACAGCAGACACACCTCACTGTAGGCACTGAGATCAGACAGAAGTTACACAGCAGACACATCACACTGTGGGCACTGAGATCAGACAGCAACTACACAGCAGACACACCTCACTGTGGGCACTGAGATCAGACAGCAACTACACAGCAGACACACCTCACTGTGGGCACTGAGATCAGACAGCAACTACACAGCAGTCACACCTCACTATGGGCACTGAGATCAGACAGAAGTTACACAGCAGTCACACCTCACAGAGGGCACTGAGATCAGACAGCAACTACACAGCAAACACACCTCACTGTGGGCACAGAGATCAGACAGAAGTTACACAGCAGACACACCTCACTGAGGGCACTGAGATCAGACAGCAACTACACAGCAAACACACCTCACTGTGGGAATTGAGATCAGACAGAAGTTACATAGCAGACACACCTCACTGTGGGCACTGAGATCAGACAGAAGTTACACAGCAGACACACCTCACTGTGGGCACTGAGATCAGACAGCAAGTACACAGCAGACACACCTCACTGTGGACACAGAGATCAGACAGGTGTTACATCGCAGACACACCTCACTGTGGGCACTGAGATCAGACAGAAGTTACACAGCAGATACACCTCACTGGGGGAACTGAGATCAGACAGAAGTTACACAGCAGACGCACCTCACTGTGGGCACTGAGATCAGACAGAAGTTACACAGCAGACACACCTCACTGTGGGCACTGAGATCAGACAGAAGTTACACAGCAGACACACCTCACTGTGGGCACTGAGATCAGACAGAAGTTACACAGCAGACACACCTCACTGTGGGCACTGAAATCAGACAGAAATTACACAACAGGTACACCTCACTGTGGGCACTGAGATCAGACATGTGTTACATAGCATCACACCTCAATGTGGGCATTGAGATCAGACAGAAGTTACACAGCAAACACACCTCACTGTGGGCACTGAGATCAGACAGAAGTTACATAGCAGACACACCTCACTGTGGGCACTGAGATCAGACAGAAGTTATATAGCAGACACACCTCACTGTGCGCACGGTGGTCAGAGAGAAGTTGGACAGCAGACACATCACACAGCGTGGACTCAGTGCAGACATCAGTTACATACCAGACACACATCAGTATGGGCAGCTAGGTCAGACAGGGGTAACACGGCAGGCACACATCACTGTGGGCACTGAGATCGAACATCAACTAATCAGCAGTCACACCTCACAGTGGGCACTGAGATCAGTCAGCAAGAACACAGCAGACACACCTCACTGTGGGCACTGAGATCAGAAAGCAACTACACAGCAGACACACCTCACTGTGGACACTGAGATCAGACAGCAACTACACCGCAGACACACCTCACTGTGGGCACACAGATCAGACAGCAACTACACAGCAGACACACCTCACTGTGGGCACTGAGACCAGACAGCAACTACACAGCAGACACACCTCACTGTGGGCACTGAGATCAGACAGAAGTTACATAGCAGACACACCTCACTGTGCGCACGGTGGTCAGAGAGAAGTTGGACAGCAGACACATCACACAGCGTGGACTCAGTACAGACATCAGTTACATACCAGACACAGATCAGTATGGGCAGCTAGGTCAGATAGAAGTTACACAGCAGACACACCTCACTGTGGGCACTGAGATCAGACAGCAACTACACAGCAGACACACCTCACTGTGGGCACTGAGAACAGACAGAAGTTACACAGCAGACACACCTCACTGTGGGCACTGAGATCAGATTGCAAGCACACAGCAGAAACACCTCACTGCGGGCACTGAGATAAGACAGAAGTTACACAGCAGACACACCTCACTGTGGGCACTGAGATCAGACAGAAGTTACACAGCAGATACACCTCACTGTGGGCACTGAGATCAGACAGAAGTTACACAGCAGACACACCTCACTGTGGGCACTGAGATCAGACAGCAACTACACAGCAGACACACCTCACTGTGGGCACTGAGAACAGACAGAAGTTACACAGCAGACACAGCTCACTGTGGGCACTGAGATCAGATTGCAAGCACACAGCAGAAACACCTCACTGTGGGCACTGAGATAAGACAGAAGTTACACAGCAGACACACCTCACTGTGGGCACTGAGATCAGACAGAAGTTACACAGCAGACACACCTCACTGTGGGCACTGAGATCAGACAGCAACTACACATCAGACACACCTCACTGTGGGCACTGAGATCAGACAGGTGTTACATAGCAGACACACCTCAAAAAGGGCACTGAGATCAGACAGAACTTACACAGCAGACACACCTCACTGTGGGCACTGAGATCAGACAGAAGTTACACAGCAGACACACCTCACTGTGGGCACTGAGATCAGACAGAAGTTACACAGACACACCTCACTGAGGGCACTGAGATCAGACAGCAACTACACAGCAGACACACCTCACTGTGGACACTGAGATCAGACAGCAACTACACAGCAGACACACCTCACTGTGGGCACTGAGATCAGACAGCAACTACACATCAGACACACCTCACTGTGGGCACTGAGATCAGACAGGTGTTACATAGCAGACACACCTCAAAAAGGGCACTGAGATCAGACAGAACTTACACAGCAGACACACCTCACTGTGGGCACTGAGATCAGATTGCAAGCACAGAGCAGAAACACCTCACTGTGGGCACTGAGATCAGACAGAAGTTACACAGCAGACACACCTCACTGTGGGCACTGAGATCAGACAGAAGTTACACAGACACACCTCACTGAGGGCACTGAGATCAGACAGCAACTACACAGCAGACACACCTCACTGTGGGCACCGAGATCAGATTTCAGGCACACAGCAGAAACACCTCACTGTGGGCACTGAGATCAGACAGAAGTTACACAGCAGACACACCTCACTGTGGGCACTGAGATCAGACAGCAACTACAAATCAGACACACCTCACTGTGGGCACTGAGATCAGACAGGTGTTACATAGCAGACACACATCAAAAAGGGCACTGAGATCAGACAGAAGTTACACAGCAGACACACCACACTGTGGGCAATGAGATCAGACAGAAGTTACATACCAGACACACATCAGTATGGGCAGCTAGGTCAGACAGGGGTTACACAGAAAGCTCACGTGACTGTGGGCACTGAGATCAGACAGCAAATACACAGCAGATACACCTCACTGTGGGCATTGAGATCAGACAGCAACTACACAGCAGATACACCTCACTGTGGGCACTGTGGTCAGACAGAAGTTACACAGCAGACACACCTCACTGTGGGCACTGAGATCAGACAGAAGTTACACAGCAGACACACCTCACCGTGGGCACTGAGATCAGACAGCAACTGCACATCAGACACACCTCACTGTGGGCACTGAGATCAGACAGGTGTTAGATAGCAGACACATCTCAAAAAGGGCACTGAGATCAGACAGAAGTTACACAGCAGACACACCTCACTGTGGGCACTAAGATCAGACAATAAACACACAGCAGATAAACCTCACTGCGGGTACTGAGATCAGACAGAAGTTACACAGCAGACACTCCTCACTGTGGGCACTGAGATCAGACAGCAACTACACAGCAGGCAACCTCATTGTGGGCACTGTGATCAGACAGAAGTTACACAGCAGACACACCTCACTGTGGGCACTGAGATCAGACAGAAGTTACACAGCAGACACATCTCACTGTGGGCACTGAGATCAGACAGAAGTTACACAGCAGACACACCTCACTGTGGGCACTGAGATCAGACAGAAGTAACACAGCAGACAAACCTCACTGTGGGCACTGAGATCAGACAGCAACTACAGCAGACACACCTCACTGTGGGCACTGATCAGACAGAAGGTACACAGCAGATACACCTCACTGTGGGCATTGAGATCAGACAGAAGTTACACAGCAGACACACCTCACTGTGGGCACTGAGATCTGACAGCAACTACACAGCAGACACATCTCACTGTGGGCACTGAGATCAGACAGAAGTTACACAGCAGACAACCTCATTGTGGGCACTGAGATCAGACAGAAGTTACACAGCAGACACACCTCACTGTGGGCACTGAGATCTGAGGGCAACTACACAGCAGACACATCTCACTGTGGGCACTGAGATCAGACAGAAGTTACACAGCAATCACACCTCACTGTGGGTACTGAGATCAGACAGAAGTTACATAGCAGACACACCTCACTGTGGGTACTGAGATCAGACAGAAGTTACATAGCAGACACACCTCACTGTGCGCACGGTGGTCTGAGGGAAGTTGGACAGCAGACACATCACACTGCGTGGACTCAGTACAGACATCAGTTACATACCAGACACACATCAGTGTGGGCAGCTAGGTCAGACAGGGGTCACACAGAAGGCACACGTGACTGTGGGCACTGAGATCAGACAGCAACTACACAGCAGATACACCTCACTGTGGGCACTGAGGTCAGACAGAAGTTACACAGCAGACACACCTCACTGGGGGCAATGAGATCAGACAGCAACTACACAGCAGACACACCACACTGAGGGCACTGAGATCAGACAGCAACTACACAGCAGACACACCTCACAGTGGGCACTGAGATCAGACAGAAGTTACACAACAGACACATCTCACTGTGGGCACTGAGATCAGACAGCAACTACACAGCAGACACACCTCACTGTGGGCACTGAGATCTGACAGCAACTACACAGCACACACACCTCACTGTGGGCACAGAGATCAGACAGCAGCTACACAGCAGACACACCTCACTGTGGGCACTGAGATCAGACAGAAGTTACACAGCAGGCACACAGCACTGTGGGCACTGAGATCAGACAGCAACTACACAGCAGACGCACCTCACTGTGGGCACAGAGATCAGACAGCAACTAAACAGCAGACACACCACATAGTGGGCACTGAGATCAGACATGTGTTACAATGCAGACACACCTCACTGTGGGCACTGAGATCAGACAGAAGTTACACAGCAGACAGACCTCACTGTAGGCACTGAGATCAGACAGAAGTTACACAGCAGACACACATCACTGTGGGCATTGAGATCAGACAGAAGTTACACAGCAGACACACCTCACTTTGGGCACAGAGATCAGACAGCAGCTACAGAGCAGACACACCTCACTGTGGGCACTGAGATCAGACAGAAGTTACACAGCAGACACACATCACTGTGGGCATTGAGATCAGACAGAAGTTACACAGCAGACGCACCTCACTGTGGGCACAGAGATCAGACAGCAACTACAGAGCAGACACACCTCACTGTGGGCACTGAGATCAGACAGCAACTACACAGCAGACACATCTCACTGAGGGCACTGAGATCAGACAGCAACTACACAGCAGACACACCTCACTGTGGGCACTGAGAACAGACAGCAACTACACAGCAGACACACCTCACTGTGGGCACTGAGATCAGACAGAAGTAACACAGCAGACAAACCTCACTGTGGGCATTGAGATCAGACAGCAACTACAGAGCTGACACACCTCACTGTGGGCACTGATCAGACAGAAGTTACACAGCAGACACTCTTCACTGTGGGCATTGAGATCAGACAGAAGTTACACAGCAGACACACCTCACTGTGGACACTGAGATCAGACAGAAGTTACACAGCAGATACACCTCACTGTGGGCACTGAGATCAGACAAAAGTTACACAGCAGGCACACCTCACTGTGGGCACTGAGATCAGACAGAAGTTACACAGCAGACACACCTCACTGTGGACACTGAGATCAGACAGCAACTACACAGTAGACACACCTCACTGTGAGCACTGAGATCAGACAAAAGTTACACAGCAGGCACACCTCACTGTGGGCACTGAGATCAGACAGCAACTACACAGCAGACACACCTCACTTTGGGCACTGAGATCAGACAGAAGTTACACAGCAGACACACCTCACTGTGGGCACTGAGATCAGACAGAAATTACACAGGAGACACACCTCACTGTGGGCACTGAGATCAGACAGAAGTTACACAACAGACACATCTCACTGTGGGCACTGAGATCAGACAGCAACTACACAGCAGACACACCTCACTGTGGGCACTGAGATCTGACAGCAACTACACAGCACACACACCTCACTGTGGGCACAGAGATCAGACAGCAGCTACACAGCAGACACACCTCACTGTGGGCACTGAGATCAGACAGAAGTTACACAGCAGGCACACAGCACTGTGGGCACTGAGATCAGACAGCAACTACACAGCAGACGCACCTCACTGTGGGCACAGAGATCAGACAGCAACTAAACAGCAGACACACCACATAGTGGGCACTGAGATCAGACATGTGTTACATTGCAGACACACCTCACTGTGGGCACTGAGATCAGACAGAAGTTACACAGCAGACAGACCTCACTGTAGGAACTGAGATCAGACAGAGGTTACACAGCAGACACACATCACTGTGGGCACTGAGATCAGACAGAAGTTACACAGCAGACACACCTCACTTTGGGCACAGAGATCAGACAGCAACTACAGAGCAGACACACCTCACTGTGGGCACTGAGATCAGACAGAAGTTACACAGCAGACACACATCACTGTGGGCATTGAGATCAGACAGAAGTTACACAGCAGACGCACCTCACTTTGGGCACAGAGATCAGACAGCAACTACAGAGCAGACACACCTCACTGTGGGCACTGAGATCAGACAGCAACTACACAGCAGACACAGTGCTGGTATGATAGCCAAGTGGTTATGGTACTGGGCTTGTAACCCCAAGATCAAGAGTTCAAATCTCACCATGGCAAATTATGAAACAGTGTAATTTCATCTGAATAAGAACAGATGGAAACGTGTTTGTACTCGAAAGAGTTACACAGCAGACACATCTCACTGAGGGCACTGAGATCAGACAGCAACTACACAGCAGACACACCTCACTGTGGGCACTGAGAACAGACAGCAACTACACAGCAGACACACCTCACTGTGGGCACTGAGATCAGACAGCAACTACAGAGCTGACACACCTCACTGTGGGTACTGATCAGACAGAAGTTACACAGCAGATACACCTCACTGTGGGCATTGAGATCAGACAGAAGTTACACAGCAGACACACCTCACTGTGGGCACTGAGATCTGACAGCAACTACACAGCAGACACATCTCACTGTGGGCACTGAGATCAGACAGAAGTTACACAGCAGACAACATCATTGTGGGCACTGAGATCAGACAGAAGTTACACAGCAGACACACCTCACTGTGGGCACTGAGATCTGAGGGCAACTACACAGCAGACACATCTCACTGTGGGCACTGAGATCAGACAGAAGTTACACAGCAATCACACCTCACTGTGGGTACTGAGATCAGACAGAAGTTACATAGCAGACACACCTCACTGTGGGTACTGAGATCAGACAGAAGTTACATAGCAGACACACCTCACTGTGCGCACGGTGGTCTGAGAGAAGTTGGACAGCAGACACATCACACTGCGTGGACTCAGTGCAGACATCAGTTACATACCAGACACACATCAGTGTGGGCAGCTAGGTCAGACAGGGGTCACACAGAAGGCACACGTGACTGTGGGCACTGAGATCAGACAGCAACTACACAGCAGATACACCTCACTGTGGGCACTGAGATCAGACAGCAACTACACAGCAGATACACCTCACTGTGGGCACTGAGGTCAGACATAAGTTACACAGCAGACACACCTCACTGGGGGCAATGAGATCAGACAGCAACTACACAGCAGACACACCTCACTGTGGGCCCTGAGATCAGACAGAAGTTCCACAGCAGACACTCTTCACTGTGGGCATTGAGATCAGACAGAAGTTACACAGCAGACACACCTCACTGTGGACACTGAGATCAGACAGAAGTTACACAGCAGATGCACCTCACTGTGGGCACTGAGATCAGACAAAAGTTACACAGCAGGCACACCTCACTGTGGGCACTGAGATCAGACAGAAGTTACACAGCAGACACACCTCACTGTGGACACTGAGATCAGACAGCAACTACACAGCAGACACACCTCACTGTGAGCACTGAGATCAGACAAAAGTTACACAGCAGGCACACCTCACTGTGGGCACTGAGATCAGATTGAAGTTACACCGCAGACACACCTCACTGTGGGCACTGAGATCAGACAGCAACTACACAGCAGACACACCTCACTGTGGGCACTGAGATCAGACAGAAGTTACACAGCAGACACACCTCACTGTGGGCACTGAGATCAGACAGCAACTACACAGCACACACACCTCACTGTGGGCACTGAGATCAGATAGAAGTTACACAGCAGACACACCTCACTGTGGGCACTGAGATCAGACAGCAACTACACAGCAGACACACCTCACTGTGGGCACTGAGATCAGACAGAAGTTACACAGCAGACATACCTCACTGTGGGCACTGAGATCAGACAGAAGTTACACAGCAGACACACCTCACTGTGGGCACTGAGATCAGACAGAAGTTACACAGCAGACACACCTCACTATGGGCACTGAGATCAGACAGAAATTACACGGGAGACACACCTCACTGTGGGCACTGAGATCAGACAGAAGTTACACAGCAGACACACCTCACTGTGGGCACTGAGATCAGACAGCAACTACACAGCAGACACACCTCACTGTGGGCACTGAGATCAGGCAGGTGTTACACAGCAGACACACTGCACTGTGGGCACGGAGGTCAGACAACAGTTCTACAGCAGGTGCCCAGCACTGTAGGCACTGATGTCAGACAGCAGTTTCACAGCAGAAACACTTTACTGTGGACACTGAGGGCAGACAATAGTTCCACAGCAGACAGACTTCACTGTGGGCACTGGGTGTTGACAGCACTTAGACAGCAGACGCACTCATTGTGGGCAGTGACGTCAGACTGTCGTTACACAGCTCAGTGCCCACCTCAGGAGAAAGTCCCACTCTGCAGAATTGAGCACAAATTCCAATGATCTAACAAGGGAGTTCTGCACTGTTCGAGGGTCACTGCTGAGGGACTGCTGCACTGTCCCAGGGTCACTGCTGAGGGAGTGCTGCACTGTCCCAGGGTCACTGCTGAGGGAGTGCTGCACTGTCCCAGGGTCACTGCTGAGGGAGTGCTGCAATGTCCCAGGGTCACTGCTGAGGGAGTGCTGCACTGTCCTAGGGTCACTGCTGAGGAAGTGCTGCACTGTCCAAGGGTCACTGCTGAGTGAGTGCTGCACTGTCCCAGGGTCACTGCTGAGGGAGTGCTGCACTGTCCCAGGGTCACTGTTGAGGGAGTGCTGCACTGTCCCAGGGTCACTGCTGAGGGAGTGCTGCACTGTCCCAGGGTCACTGCTGAGCGAGTGCTGCACTGTCCCAGGGTCACTGCTGAGCGAGTGCTGCACTGTCCTAGGGTCACTGCTGAGGGAGTGCTGCACTGTCCTAGGGTCACTGATGAGGGAGTGCTGCACTGTCCCAGGGTCACTGCTGAGGGAGTGCTGCACTGTCCGAGGGTCACTGCTGAGGGAGTGCTGCACTGTCCGAGGTTCACTGCTGAGGGAGTGCTGCACTATCCTAGGGTCACTGCTGAAGGAGTGCTGCACTGTCCGAGGGTCACTGCTGAGGGAGTGCTGCACTGTCCGAGGGTCACTGCTGAGGGAGTGATGCACTGTCTGGGGGTCAGTACTGAGGGATTGCTGCACTCTCTGAATGTCAGTGCTGAGGGAGTGCTGCACTGTCAAGGGTTAGTACTGAGGGGGTGCTGCACTGTCAGAGGGTCACTGCCGAGGGAGCGGTACACTGTCAGAGGATCAGTACTGAGAGAGCGGCGCACTGTCAGAGGGCCAGTAATGAGGCAGTGCTGCACTGTCAGAGGGTCAGTACTGAGGGAGTGCTGCACTGTCAGAGGGTCAGTACTGAGGGAGTGCTGCTCTGTCAGAGGGTCAGTACTGAGGGAGTGCTGCACTGTCAGAGGGTCAGTACTGAGGGAGTGCTGCACTGTCAGAGGGTCAGTACTGAGGGAGCACTGCACTGTCAGAGGGTCAGTACTGAGGGAGTGCTGCACTGTCAGAGGGTCAGTAATGAGGGAGTGCTGCTCTGTCAGAGGGTCAGTACTGAGGGAGCACTGCACTGTCAGAGGGTCAGTACTGAGGGTGTGCTGCACTGTCAGAGGGTCAGTACTGAGGGAGTGGTGCACTGTCAGAGGGTCAGTACTGAGGGAATGGTGCACTGTCAGAGGGTCAGTACTGAGGAAGTGCTGCACTGTCAGAGGGTCAGTAATGAGGGACTGCTGTACTGTCGGAGGATCAGTACTGATCGGGTGCTGCACTGTCAGATGGCCAGTAATGAGGGAGTGCTGCACTGTCAGAGGATAGCGCTAAACATCATCCATGGAAAAGTTAGATGGTTACTGCAGTTTATGGAATCTAGCTGTAGATAAATTGGCTCCCACATTGGAACAGTGACTATATTTTGAAAGTAGGTCACTGGCTCTAAAGCGCTTTGCAACATCCTGAGGTGGTGAAAGGTGGTACTGAAATGTGTCTATGATAGCATTAGTTCCTTACCACACAATGGTAGAAGATTTCAGAGCATTTTCGGCCCTCCACCTCATCCAGTGCCATGTACTGGCTGAGTCCTGTGTGAATACAGAACGTCAGTGGGAGGCAGTGCTTCAGACCTTTGCGTTGTTGGAAACCCCCTGCGGCCGTGTCAACGTCTAACAAGTCTTCGGAGCGGTAGTGACTGGACAGAGCCATACTGCCCATTAGGCTGTAAAGTGGGTGGGAGAAGAGAATGTTAGTTTACCTCAGGCCCTTAGTAAAAAAGCAAAATCCCACCAATACCAGAAATGTGAAGCAACACCAAAAGATGCTAGAAATACTCTGCAGATCTGGCAACATCTGTGAAGAAAGGCAGTTAACATTTTAGGGCAATGACTTCTTGTCAGGACTAGGAAGAAGCTTTAAGGAAGAACAGAGACAGGCAAATGGTGGAAGAACATAAAGGAAGGTGTGTGATAGGATGGAAGGCAGGAGAGATTAAATACAAATGTAAGAACACAAACACATGAAGGAGTACGCCATTCAGCCCATCAAACATCCACCATTCAATAAGATCATGGCTGATCTGATTGTGGCCTTAACTCCACTTTCCTTCCTGCCCCCTTTCCCCTTTGATTCCCTTGCCAATCAAGAATCTACCTAATTCAGTTGGAAAACTATTCAATGATCCAGCCTCCTCCTGTCTGGGGAAGACAGTCACAACACTCGAGGAAAAAAATTCTCTTCATCGCTGTCTCAAATGGAAGACGACCCAGTGAGGAACCGAGAACACGACCCACTCTAACACAGCGAGGAAGCGAGAACATGTCCCACTCTAACACAGCGAGGAACCGAGAACATGACCCACTCTAACACAGCGAGAAACCGAGAACACGACCCACTCTAACACAGCGAGAAACCGAGAACACGACCCACTGTAACACAGCGAGAAACCGAGAACACGACCCCCTCTAACACAGCCAGAAACCGAGCACACGACCCACTGTAACACAGCGAGGAACCGAGAACACGACCCACTGTAACACAGTGAGGAACCGAGAACACGACCCACTGTAACACAGCCAGAAACCGAGAACACGACCCACTCTAACACAGCGAGGAACCGAGAAAACGACCCACTGTAACACAGCGAGAAACAGAGAACATGACCCCCTCTAACACAGCGAGAAACCGAGCACACGACCCACTGTAACACAGCGAGGAACCGAGAACACGACCCACTCTAACACATCCAGAAACCGAGCACACGACCCACTGTAACACAGCGAGAAACCGAGAACACGACCCACTGTAACACAGCGAGGAACCGAGAACACGACCCACTGTAACACAGCGAGGAACCGAGAACACGACCCACTGTAACACAGCCAGAAACCGAGAACACGACCCACTCTAACACAGCGAGGAACCGAGAAAACGACCCACTGTAACACAGCGGGAAACAGAGAACATGATCCACTGTAACACAGCGAGAAACCGAGAACACGACCCACTGTAACACAGCGAGAAACCGAGAACACGACCCACTGTAACACAGCGAGAAACCGAGAACACGACCCACTGTAACACAGCGAGAAACCGAGAACACGACCCACTCGAACACAGCGAGAAACCGAGAACATGACCCACTCTAACACAGCGAGAAACCGAGAACACGACCCAATGTAACACAGTGAGAAACCGAGAACACGACCCACTGTAACACAGCGAGAAACCGAGAACACGACCCAATCTGACACAGCGAGAAACCGAGAACACGACCCACTCGAACACAGCGAGAAACCGAGAACACGACCCACTGTAACACAGCGAGAAACCGAGAACACGACCCAATCTGACACAGCGAGAAACCGAGAACACGACCCACTCGAACACAGCGAGAAACAGAGAACACGACCCACTGTAACACAGCGAGAAACCGAGAACACGACCCACTCGAACACAGCGAGAAACAGAGAACACGACCCACTGTAACACAGCGAGAAACCGAGAACACGACCCAATCTGACACAGCGAGAAACCGAGAACACGACCCACTCGAACACAGCGAGAAACAGAGAACACGACCCACTGTAACACAGCGAGAAACCGAGAACAAGACCCAATGCAGCACAGCGAGAAACCGAGAACACAACCCACTGTAACACAGCGAGAAACCGAGAACACGACCCACTGTAACACAGCAGGGAACCGAGAACACGACCCACTCTAACACAGCGAGAAACCGAGAACACGACCCAATCTAACACAGCGAGAAACCGAGAACACGACCCAATCTAACACAGCGAGAAACCGAGAACACCACCCACTCTAACACAGCGAGAAACCGAGAACACGACCCAATCTAACACAGCGAGAAACCGAGAACACGACCCACTCGAACACAGCGAGAAACCGAGCACACGACCCACTCTAACACAGCCAGAAACCGAGCACACGACCCACTCTAACACAGCGAGGAACCGAGAACACGACCCACTGTAACACAGCGAGGAACCGAGAACACGACCCAATCTAACACAGCGAGAAACCGAGAACACGACCCACTCTAACACAGCGAGGAACCGAGAACACGACCCACTCTAACACAGCGAGGAACCGAGAACACGACCCACTCTAACACAGCGAGGAACCGAGAACACGACCCACTCGAACACAGCGAGGAACCGAGAACACAACCCACTCGAACACAGCGAGAAACCGAGAACACGACCCACTCTAACACAGCGAGAAACCGAGAACACAACCCACTCTAACACAGCGACAAACCGAGAACACGACCCACTGTAACACAGCGAGAAACAGAGAACACGACCCACTCTAACACAGCTAGAAACCGAGAACACGACCCACTCTAACACAGCGAGAAACCGAGAACACGACCCACTCTAACACAGCGAGAAACCGAGAACACGACCCACTGTAACACAGCGAGAAACAGAGAACACGACCCACTCTAACACAGCGAGAAACAGAGAACACGACCCACTCTAACACAGCGAGAAACCGAGAACACGACCCACTGTAACACAGTGAGAAACCGAGAACACGACCCACTGTAACACAGTGAGAAACCGGGAACAGGACCCACTCTAACACAGCGAGAAACCGAGAACACGACCCACTGTAACACAGAGATACCGAGAACACGACCCACTCTAACACAGCGAGAAACAGAGAACACGACCCACTCTAACACAGCGAGAAACCGAGAACACGACCCACTGTAACACAGCGACGAATGGAGAACACGACCCATTCTAACACAGCGAGAAACAGAGAACACGACCCACTCTAACACAGCGAGAAACCGAGAACACGACCCACTGTAACACAGTGAGAAACCGAGAACACGACCCACTGTAACAGCGAGAAACCGAGAACACGACCCACTGTAACACAGCGAGAAACCGAGAACACGACCCACTGTAACACAGTGAGAAACCGAGAACACAACCCACTGTAACACAGAGATACCGAGAACACGACCCACTCTAACACAGCGAGAAACCGAGAACACGACCCACTGTAACACAGTGAGAAACCGAGAACACAACCCACTGTAACACAGAGATACCGAGAACACGACCCACTCTAACACAGCGAGAAACCGAGAACACGACCCACTGTAACACAGTGAGAAACCGAGAACACAACCCACTGTAACACAGTGAGAAACCGAGAACACGACCCACTGTAACACAGCGAGAAACCGAGAACACGACCCACTCTAACACAGCGAGAAACAGAGAACACGACCCACTCTAACACAGCAAGAAACTGAGAACACGACCCACTGTAACACAGCGAGAAACCGAGAACACGACCCACTCTAACACAGCGAGAAACCGAGAACACGACCCACTGTAACACAGCGAGAAACCGAGAACACGACCCACTGTAACACAGCGAGAAACCGAGAACACGACCCACTGTAACACAGTGAGAAACCGAGAACACGACCCAATGTAACACAGTGAGAAACCGAGAACACGACCCACTCTAACACAGCGAGAAACCGAGAACACAACCCACTGTAACACAGTGAGAAACCGGGAACACGACCCACTGTAACACAGCGAGAAACCGAGAACACGACCCACTGTAACACAGCGAGAAACCGAGAACACGACCCACTGTAACACAGCGAGAAACCGAGAACACGACCCACTGTAACACAGCGAGAAACCGAGAACACGACCCACTGTAACACAGCGAGGAACCGAGAACACGACCCACTGTAACACAGCGAGAAACAGAGAACACGACCCACTGTAACACAGCGAGAAACAGAGAACACGACCCACTGTAACACAGCGAGAAACCGAGAACACGACCCACTGTAACACAGCGAGAAACCGAGAACACGACCCACTCTAACACAGCGAGAAACAGAGAACACGACCCACTCTAACACAGCGAGAAACAGAGAACACGACCCACTGTAACACAGCGAGGAACTGAGCACACGACCCACCAGAACGCACAGCAACAAACCAAGAACATGACCCCTAACACAGCGAGAAACCTGGAACACAACCCAGTGTAGCACAGCTTAGGGATATCTTACCCAGGAACGACTAGGCGTTGTCCATTATGTATGCGAAGGGAGCAGCGATAATCATTGGGTAGCTTGAATTGAATTCGCCGTTCGACTATGTCCAGCTCTTGTTCAGTGATACCCGCTGTGGACAGGAGGTGGCCAGGCATCAGAAATAATCTCCACTCCTCACTGCAAACTATGGGCTCTCATTGAAAGGGCAACAAATTGGGCCCAGCTCATCTGTGTCCTTTCCCATGTTATACTGCCCATCTTCCAATTCCTCCCACCCTCTCCCCCCACAGCCACTCACTGGCCCACTCTCTCCCCTCACAACGCCTCACAGCCCCACCCTCTCCCCTCAGTGACCCACCCTCTCCCCTCACAACGCCTCACAGCCCCACCCTCTCCCCTCACAGCCCCACACTGGCCCACCCTCTCCCCTCACAGCCCCTCACTGCCCCACCCTCTCCCCTCACAGCCCCTCACTGGCCCACTCTCTCCCCTCACAGCCCCTCACTGCCCCACCCTCTCCCCTCACTGCCCCTCACTGCCCCACCCTCTCCCCTCACAGCCCCACCCTCTCCCCCCACAGCCCCTCACTGGCCCACCCTCTCCCCTCACAGCCCCTCACTGCCCCACCCTCTCCCCTCACAGCCCCTCACTGCCCCACCCTCTCCCCTCACAGCCCCTCACTGCCCCACCCTCTCCCCTCACTGCCCCACCCTCTCCCCCCACAGCCCCTCACTGGCCCACTCTCTCCCCTCACAGCCCCTCACTGCCCCACCCTCTCCCCTCACAGCCCCTCACTGCCCCACCCTCTCCCCTCACAGCCCCACCCTCTCCCCTCACAGCCCCTCACTGCCCCACCCTCTCCCCCCACAGCCCCTCACTGGCCCACTCTCTCCCCTCACAACGCCTCACAGCCCCACCCTCTCCCCTCACAGCCCCACCCTCTCCCCTCACAGCCCCACCCTCTCCCCTCACTGCCCCACCCTCTCCCCTCACTGCCCCACCCTCTCCCCTCACTGCCCCACCCTCTCCCCTCACTGCCCCACCCTCTCCCCTCACTGCCCCACCCTCTCCCCTCACAGCCCCTCACCGCCCCACCCTCTCCCCTCACTGACCCACCATCTCCCCTCACTGACCCACCATCTCCCCTCACTGCCCCACCCTCTCCCCCCACAGCCCCTCACTGGCTCACTCTCTCCCCTCACAACGCCTCACAGCCCCACCCTCTCCCCTCAGTGACCCACCCTCTCCCCCCACAGCCCCTCACTGGCCCACTCTCTCACCTCACAACGCCTCACAGCCCCACCTTCTCCCCTCACTGCCCCACCCTCTCCCCTCACAGCCCCTCCCTGCCCCACCCTCTCCCCTCACAGCCCCTCACTGCCCCACCCTCTCCCCTCACTGCCCCACCCTCTCCCCTCACTGCCCCACCCTCTCCCATCACTGCCCCACCCTCTCCCCTCACAGCCCCTCACTGCCCCACCCTCTCCCCTCACTGCCCCACCCTCTCCCCTCACTGCCCCACCCTCTCCCCTCACTGCCCCTCACCGCCCCACCCTCTCCCCTCACTGACCCACCATCTCCCCTCACAGCCCCACCCTCTCCCCTCACAGCCCCTCACCGCCCCACCCTCTCCCCTCACTGCCCCACCCTCTCCCCTCACTGCCCCACCCTCTCCCCTCACAACCCCTCACTGCCCCACCCTCTCCCCTCACAACCCCACCCTCTCCCCTCACAACCCCTCACAGCCCCACCCTCTCCCCTCACTGACCCACCCTCTCCCCTCACAGCCCCTCACTGACCCACCCTCTCCCCTCACTGCCCCACCCTCTCCCCTCACAACCCCTCACTGACCCACCCTCTCCCCTCACTGCCCCACCCTCTCCCCTCACAACCCCTCACTGACCCACCCTCTCCCCTCACTGACCCACCCTCTCCCCTCACAACCCCTCACTACCCCACCCTCTCCCCTCACAACCCCTCACAGCCCCACCCTCTCCCCTCACTGACCCACCCTCTCCCCTCACAGCCCCTCACTGACCCACCCTCTCCCCTCACTGCCCCACCCTCTCCCCTCACTGCCCCACCCTCTCCCCTCACAACCCCTCACTGACCCACCCTCTCCCCTCACTGCCCCACCCTCTCCCCTCACAACCCCTCACTGACCCACCCTCTCCCCTCACTGACCCACCCTCTCCCCTCACAACCCCTCACTACCCCACCCTCTCCCCTCACTGCCCCACCCTCTCCCCTCACTGCCCCACCCTCTCCCCTCACTGCCCCACCCTCTCCCCTCACAACCCCTCACTGCCCCACCCTCTCCCCTCACAACCCCTCACTGCCCCACCCTCTCCCCTCACTGCCCCACCCTCTCCCCTCACAACCCCTCACTGACCCACCCTCTCCCCTCACAACCCCTCACTGACCCACCCTCTCCCCTCACAACCCCTCACTGACCCACTCTCTCCCCTCACAGCCCCTCACTGCCCACCCTCTCCCCTCACTGCCCCACCCTCTCCCCTCACTGCCCCTCACCGCCCCACCCTCTCCCCTCACTGACCCACCATCTCCCCTCACAGCCCCTCACCGCCCCACCCTCTCCCCTCACAGCCCCACCCTCTCCCCTCACTGCCCCACCCTCTCCCCTCACTGCCCCACCCTCTCCCCTCTCAACCCCTCACTGCCCCACCCTCTCCCCTCACAACCCCACCCTCTCCCCTCACAACCCCTCACAGCCCCACCCTCTCCCCTCACTGACCCACCCTCTCCCCTCACAGCCCCTCACTGACCCACCCTCTCCCCTCACTGCCCCACCCTCTCCCCTCACAACCCCTCACTGACCCACCCTCTCCCCTCACTGCCCCACCCTCTCCCCTCACAACCCCTCACTGACCCACCCTCTCCCCTCACTGACCCACCCTCTCCCCTCACAACCCCTCACTACCCCACCCTCTCCCCCCTCAACCCCTCACAGCCCCACCCTCTCCCCTCACTGACCCACCCTCTCCCCTCACAGCCCCTCACTGACCCACCCTCTCCCCTCACTGCCCCACCCTCTCCCCTCACAACCCCTCACTGCCCCACCCTCTCCCCTCACTGCCCCACCCTCTCCCCTCACAACCCCTCACTGACCCACCCTCTCCCCTCACTGACCCACCCTCTCCCCTCACAACCCCTCACTACCCCACCCTCTCCCCTCACTGCCCCACCCTCTCCCCTCACTGCCCCACCCTCTCCCCTCACTGCCCCACCCTCTCCCCTCACAACCCCTCACTGACCCACCCTCTCCCCTCACTGCCCCACCCTCTCCCCTCACAACCCCTCACTGACCCACCCTCTCCCCTCACTGACCCACCCTCTCCCCTCACAACCCCTCACTACCCCACCCTCTCCCCTCACTGCCCCACCCTCTCCCCTCACTGCCCCACCCTCTCCCCTCACTGCCCCACCCTCTCCCCTCACAACCCCTCACTGACCCACCCTCTCCCCTCACAACCCCTCACTGACCCACCCTCTCCCCTCACAACCCCTCACTGACCCACTCTCTCCCCTCACAGCCCCTCACTGCCCCACCCTCTCCCCTCACTGCCCCACCCTCTCCCCTCACAACCCCTCACTGACCCACCCTCTCCCCTCACTGACCCACCCTCTCCCCTCACAACCCCTCACTACCCCACCCTCTCCCCTCACTGCCCCACCCTCTCCCCTCACAACCCCTCACTGCCCCACCCTCTCCCCTCACAACCTCTCACTGCCCCACCCTCTCCCCTCACTGCCCCACCCTCTCCCCTCACAACCCCTCACTGACCCACCCTCTCCCCTCACAACCCCTCACTGACCCACCCTCTCCCCTCACAACCCCTCACTGACCCACTCTCTCCCCTCACAGCCCCTCACTGCCCCACCCTCTCCCCTCACTGCCCCACCCTCTCCCCTCACAACCCCTCACTGACCCACCCTCTCCCCTCACTGACCCACCCTCTCCCCTCACAACCCCTCACTACCCCACCCTCTCCCCTCACTGCCCCACCCTCTCCCCTCACTGCCCCACCCTCTCCCCTCACTGCCCCACCCTCTCCCCTCACTGCCCCACCCTCTCCCCTCACAACCCCTCACTGACCCACCCTCTCCCCTCACAACCCCTCACTGACCCACCCTCTCCCCTCACAACCCCTCACTGACCCACTCTCTCCCCTCACAGCCCCTCACTGCCCCACCCTCTCCCCTCACTGCCCCACCCTCTCCCCTCACTGCCCCACCCTCTCCCCTCACAACCCCTCACTGACCCACCCTCTCCCCTCACTGACCCACCCTCTCCCCTCACAACCCCTCACTACCCCACCCTCTCCCCTCACTGCCCCACCCTCTCCCCTCACTGCCCCACCCTCTCCCCTCACTGCCCCACCCTCTCCCCTCACAACCCCTCACTGCCCCACCCTCTCCCCTCACAACCTCTCACTGCCCCACCCTCTCCCCTCACTGCCCCACCCTCTCCCCTCACAACCCCTCACTGACCCACCCTCTCCCCTCACAACCCCTCACTGACCCACCCTCTCCCCTCACAACCCCTCACTGACCCACTCTCTCCCCTCACAGCCCCTCACTGCCCCACCCTCTCCCCTCACAGCCCCACCCTCTCCCCTCACTGCCCCACCCTCTCCCCTCACAGCCCCACCCTCTCCCCTCACTGCCCCACCCTCTCCCCTCACAGCCCCACCCTCTCCCCTCACTGCCCCACCCTCTCCCCTCACAACCCCTCACTGACCCACCCTCTCCCCTCACTGACCCACCCTCTCCCCTCACAACCCCTCACTGACCCACCCTCTCCCCTCACTGACCCACCCTCTCCCCTCACTGCCCCACCCTCTCCCCTCACAGCCCCTCACTGCCCCACCCTCTCCCCTCACAGCCCCACCTTCTTCCCCTCACAACCCCTCACCGCCCCACCCTCTCCCCTCACAACCCCTCACCCTCCCACCCTCTCCCCTCACAACCCCTCACCGCCCCACCCTCTCCCCTCACAACCCCTCACCGCCCCACCCTCTCCCCTCACAACCCCTCACCGCCCCACCCTCTTCCCCTCACAACCCCTCACCGCCCCACCCTCTCCCCTCACAACCCCTCACCGGCCCACCCTCTCCCCTCACAGCCCCACCCACTCCCCTCACTGACCCACCCACTCCCCTCTCCCTCACCTCCTCGTACTCACTAATCCTCCCCTCTCCCTCGCCTCCGCATGTTCTCAAATCCTCTCCCATCTTCCTATGAGTGTCCCAGTCTCCTGTGCAGCAGCTTTGATGACATTCTGCTCCATGGATCAACTGGACTGAGCCTTGCCATTGGCTTCTCTCACACACACAGAAATATCAACAAGGTCTGGCCAGTTTGAGATGTCTGCAGCTTCCCCACACCCTCCAGCGCAAGATTGTTGCAGCAGCATCACTGGGCACCAGCTTTCAGATATCTGCAGCCCACCCACCCCGACCCCCAGCCCCAGCCCGAGATTGTTGCAGCAGGATCACTGGGCACAACCACACAATAGTATGAATGACCACCCTTTTCTAGTTACCGTTTAAGGAGGTGATCATACGAGGACACTTCTGCCTCAAGTACTTCTTCAAATCCTCCCAGGCCCTTTTCAGCTCTGCGTAGTGATCAATGTATCGTCCCAGGTCACAGTAGAACTGGCGGAACAGCTCCATCCAACACAGATTCTGCTTCACTTTCTCATCCCTGACAAGACAGTGAGCAGAGGAGAGAGATATTCAGTATTCAGTGTGCCTGCATATATACAAAACACACACACACACCACCCTCCCAACCCCAAGGTGCAGAGCCAGGTAATTATAGAACCAGAGAATGGTCACAACACAACCAACTCCCATTCAGTCTTTCATGTTCGTGCTATCTCTCTACAAGAGCAATTCAGTGAGCCTCCCTTCCCCCTATAGTCCTGCAAGTCTGCTCCTTTCAGGTAATGACCCAATTTCCTCTCCAAAGCCATTATTGAGCTCGGGCAGCACATTCCAGATCCTAATCACTCGCTGTGTGAAAGTATTTCCTCATTGCGTTGTCGTTTCTTCCTTAGGTCAGTGTCCTCTGGTTCTCAATCCTTCACCAATAACAACAGTTTCGCATAATCTCCTGAGGTTCCGAGAGGTGTCCAGATTCCTCATAATTTCAAAAGCCTCTATCAAATCTCCTGAGCCTTCTCTTCTGAGGGCAGGCCCAGCTTCTCCAATCTCTCCACGTAACTGAAGGCAAAGCATGTCAGCCTTTATTACTAAGGGATTACAGTCCTGCAAATGTACAGGGCCTTGGTGAGACCACAGCTGGAATATACGCACAGTTTTCATCTCTTTACATAAGGAAAGACATGGTTGCCCAAGACGGAGGGCAGCAAAGATTGACTGGACTAGTTCCTGAGATGACAAGATTGTCCTATGCGCAGAGATAAAGTAGACTAGACTATATTCCCATTGAGTTTAGAAGAATGAAAGGTGATTTAATTGAAATGAAACAATTCTTAAGGGGCTTCATAGGGTACATGCTGAGGGGATGTTGCACCCCTCCTACCTCCTCATTGGGAAATCTAGAACATGGGTCTTAGAATAAGGGGTCAGCTATTTAGGACGAGACGAGGAGGAATTTCTTCAGTCAGAGGGTAGTGAATCATTGGAACACACTAACCCAGAGGGCTGGCTCGACTTAGTCATCGAGAGATCCAAGACAGAGATCAAGAGATTTCTGGTACCTCTTATGACAGACAGATGGTGTGTCCCAGGTGAACCAAATCCACCAGGGAAACCTGGTCGCACGATCACAATAGTTTTGCAATTTGTATTTAATTCAAGATGCATGCACTGAATTCATAAATAATCAGCCCACCAATACTTTGAGAATTTTTTTTAAATTAAAATATTTATTAACAAATTAAGAGATGTAAAGAATACATAAGACTACAATTACTACTCTAATAATTCCTAAAATTCCTAATTAACCTGATCCCAGTTACACCCCCCCTTTAAGGCAATGGTCCAAAAATTTTAGATTCCAAACAGATCCAGCAACTTAACACTGTACCCTGGACAGTGGAATGCCAAATGGTTTCCTCCAGCTTCAGTTTTGGTAGACAGCAGGTTTATGCACAAATGCTGGAGGCTTCATGAAGGCTGCTTCACACACTTCAGTTAGCTCTCACAGGGCCTTCTTCTGACACATATCCTCATTCTCTTTCATGAATGTTCCTCTCTTTCTAATATGTAAATTATATTGTTTCTAATGTCTTTGAAGTTGTATCTTCCTCACAACATAAAAATATTCATGTTGCTACTATTCGTCAGTAACTTTTGTGAAAAATAAACACATTCCTTAGCCAATAAAAACAAAAAGTGCTGGAAAAACTCAACAGGTCTGACAGCATCTGTGGCTTTAAAATTTCTGGACAGATTTTGAGATCTTGAGGGCTTGAAATGTTAACTCTGTCTTTCTCTCCACAGATGCTGTCAGACCTACTGAGTTTTTCCAGCTATTTTTGTTTCAGGTTTCTAGCGTCCGCAGTATTTTGCCTTTATATTCCTTAACCAAGCTTATCAGGCTCATTGAAAACAGATTAAAATCCAAAATCTCCCTTCATCTATCCAAAAATGCAAATTCTCTTCACACCTTACAGGCTAAGCCAGCATCCATGTTTACGCATTAGCATGTCAAGCACCGAGCTTCTTTTCATGAATTAAAGCTTGCAGTTTACTTGACTCCAAATGTGATTAAGTCACACAGACAGACCCAACTATACCTCCTGTATAATAATGAGAAAAACATTGAGAATTATTATACTTTCATGACCCCCCGCCCTCGAGAAAATGAACCTTCATAATTTAAAAAGACTGCTTCATTTTCCTAAATCCCATCTTATACTACCTGCTATACGTATCTATATACTAACACTATTATATATACACACACACACACAAATCCTTAGTATCAACAGGAGTCATTTCAGTCCAGTGTCCAGGTTTTAAATGTCCAATTTCCCTTTGAGCTTTAAACTCACGAAAATGCATCTCCAATTAGATTTTCTCGTCCAGCCACACGTGTAATCTGTAGATTAAACAGTTGCAGTGATAAACACCATCTGAACAGCCTTGCACTTCGTTCTCAAAATCTGTCCAGAAATTTTAAAGGATTGTGGTCTGTATAAACAATTCCTTCTGATGAACTGTTTGCAACATAAACCTCAAAGTGTTGCAAGGCTAACACCAGGCTCAGAGTCTCCTTTTCGATCATTGAATATTTTCTCTGTTGTACATTCAATTTTCGTGAAAAATGCCCTATCGGTTTCTCAATTCCAGTTTCATCTTCTTGTAACAGTACAGCACCAATGCCTACACCACTCACGTCAAAGGCCAACTTAAATTGCTTGACATAATTGCGCGCAGCCAATGTACTTGGTGTCATAGTCAGTAAGTTTTTAAACTGTCAAATTCCTCCTGACATTCCTGTGTTCATTGAAACGTCTTGTTCTTTTTTAATAGTTTAGTCAATGGAGCAACCACTTGGCTAAAATTGGGTACAAGTTTCCAGTAAAACCCAGAAATCTTAAACATTCTCATTTTGTTGTAGGCATGGGGAAATCCACGATAGCTTTGACTTTCACATCTCTTGGAACCATCTTTTCATGTCCAATGATCTAGATACATAACTTGCACTTTTGCGATTTTACTTTTAACCAAATTGATCACCAAATTAGCTTCTTGTAATCTTCTAAGCAATTTTTCCAGATGTTGTAAATGCTCCTCCCACTTTGATTGAAAACGATCAAGTCGTCAATATAAACAGCACAATTGCTCAGTTCTGCAATTACTTTGTCAGTCTTTGAAATGTTGCTGGTTCATTTTTCATACCAAATGGCATGACTGCAAACTGATATAATCCATCTGGCATCACAAAAGCCAATATCTCCTTTATTATCTCTGATAACAGTACTTGCCAATATTCTCTCAGTAAGTCAATCTTTGTGATAAACTTGATTGTATCGAGAAAGTGGAACAATCTTCCAACTGTGGTGTAGGATATGAATCCACTTTTGTCACTGCATTCAGTTTTCAATTGTCCACACACAGTCTTTGTGTTTCTGCCAGTTTCGGTACCAGTAGAACAGGCGAACTCTAGTTACTGCAACTAGACTCAATAATGTCATATTGAAGCATGAATTTAATTTCTTTTTGTACTTGTGATAACTTTTCTGGAGTTAATCTATAAGGATGTTGCTTAATTGAAGATTAATCCCCTGCACTCATCATGTGTAGCTAAATTTGCCCTCCCCAGCTTAGTCCTACAAATAGCTTTGTGTGACTGCAATAGCATCTCCAAATCACTTTTGCACTTGTCTAGAAGGTAACTAAATATTACATTTAAATTTTTTAAGTACCACATCATTATCCAAGTTGATTAGAGGAAAATCAATTTCAGAATCCTTCCTTTCTGCCTCTTTCTCCTCATCTACCACCACTAATACCTCCTTTTGGTCCTCTTTCCTGTCCAAGTGCTTTTATATCCTTACATGTCACACCCTTTGCTTCTTTCTTCTTTATGTATTTATTAAATAATTTATTTCGTTGTTTCTTTTGAACCTTGTAAGGCCCACTAAATCTTGCCTTCAACGATGCACTCAGAACTAGTAACAAAGCTAACAGCAACAAAATTATGAGCTGTGGCTCTCCTATCTATCTTCGCTTCCATCACCTGCTGTGACATCTTTAAATGCTCCCTAGCTAACTCACATGCTCTGTTCAATCTTTCTCTGAAATTTGATACATAATCTAGGAGAGTAATTTCTGAATTTTGACCCACCAATTTCTCATGAATTAACTTTAGTGGTCCCCTTACCTCATGACCATAGCGTGATTCAAAAGGGCTAAATCCAGTCAATCTATTAGGAGCATCCCTAATAGCAAATAACAAGAATGGAATTCCCCTATCCCAATCCTGTGGATAGTCCCGACAATAAGCCCTCATTATGGTTTTTAAAGCTTGATGCCATCTTTCCAAAGCCCCTTGAAATTCCGGATGATAAGCTGTTTACTTAAACTGTTTTATCCCCAAACTGTTCATTACTTCCTTAAACAGCTGTGACATGAAATTTGAACCCTGATCTGAGTGTATTTCTTTTGGTAAATCAAATCTTGTAAAAAAATTTAGTCAACTATTCAACAATCCTCTTTGCTGTAATATTTCTAAACATATCACTTCCGGAAACCTTGTAGACATATCTATTGTCAGCATGTACTGATTTCCACTTTTTGTCTTAGGGAGGGGCCCTACACAATCAATCATGACCCTAGTAAAAAGTTCCTCAAATGCTTGAATTGGAATTAAAGGTGTCAGCTTAATCATTGCTTGTGGTTTTCTTATCAACTGACATGTGACATGTTCTGCAGAATTTGACTACATCTCTGTGCAATCTGGGTCAATAAAAATGTTCTTGTATTTTTGCATGTGTCTTTCTAATTCCCAAAAGCCTCCTACTGGAATTTCACAAGCTACTATCAGTATCTTATTTCTATATCCAGATGGTACAACAATCTGATGCACTTCCATCCGTTTTTCATCTGCTGAAACTTGATACAGTCTCCACTTCCTCATTAACACATTACCCTTAAGGTAATAACATTCTGGAATACATTCTGCCTGTTTTTGAGTAAGCTGTCTGATATTACTGGATCCTTTTGTTGTAATACTACCAACATCCTTGAGCTAAACGCCTCCGCTTCATTCTCTCTTTGTGAACAATCTTATTAAAGATTGTATCAGCTAACTGAACTTTAATACCTTTTCCCTGCCTTTTAACTTCCTCCTCTTTGAGTTTCAACCTGTGAACTTCTGATCCCATTACTACACAATCTGGAAACAATCCAGGATGCTTTTCTGCAAATCTATTCCGTGCTCCGCCACAGGCTGCTCAACTACTGGAGCCATCACCCACATCTGCAACCTTGTATTTTCATTATCTAAAAGAAATTGAACCCCTGCAATGGGCAATTTTTCTACTACTCCAGAAATCACCTCACCTGTTTTCACTTTTACTCTTTAAATTTGCCTTCCACAATGGAATGGGTTCAGCATCTCCATAAACCCCACTTATCACTTGTTCCTGCAATACTCCCTCTGAACAACAAATATCATTCTCCCATTATATTAAGGATTGACTAGCCTGTCTCTCTTAAAATTTCAATATCTTTACCTGCTTCACTCTGCACACAGGAAAAGACTTCCCCTTCACATACTTCACATTCCTTTCTCTGCCCTTTCTTTTTCTGTTGCCTATAGTTTAATTTTTTTCAGTTCCTTTGCTTGTTCAAGTTCAAGCTTCTTCATTTGTAACTAAAGTCTCACTACCTCCAGCTGTGAATCACTAGTGTCAGGTATCCCTTCCCATTTCAAATGCTTTGCTATCACTTCAACTATATCTGCTTTCTTTGCCCCTAGAGGTAACCTCAACTAATCCACCAAGTCTGTTAACTTATCCTTAGATATTTTGCGTAACATAATCAGAGTTATATCTTCTACTTCCAAACTTGTTTTAGCTGTGGATACAGCTATTTTTGCAGTCTCACCACTTAAATCCCTCACACCAAATCCTGAATTCAATGTGCTTCTAGTGCTCATAGCTTTAAGATTCACCAACCCCAAACCAAATCAAGGAGCTTCAAATATCCCATGAAGAGCCCCCAATTTATGATGTGGCAGATGATGTGCGCCAGGCAGACCAAATCCTCAAGGGAAACTTGGTCGCACTATCACAACGGTTTTGCAATTTGTATTTATCATGAGATGGGGTGTGCACTGAATTCAGAAGTAATGAGTCCACCAAGACCTTCAGAGATTTAATAAAAAATTTAAATATTTATTAACAAATAAAATATTTCAAGCACATACATAAGACTACAATTACTTACTACTATAATCCTAAAATTCTTAATTGACTTGACTCCCAGTTACGCATCCCCTTTAAGGCAAGAGTTCAAAATAGATTTTAGATTTAAAACAGAACTAGCAAGTTAACACATACCCACTTGACAGTGGAATTCCAAATGGTTCTCCCAAACTTCAGTTTTGTTACATAGCAGACTCATGCACACATGCTGCAGGCTTCTTGAAGGCTGTTTCACATACTCCTGTTAGGTCTTGCATGGCCTTCTCCCACATTGCCTTTCATTCTCCGTTATACATGTTTTTCTCTTTTTAATATGTAAATTCTATTGTTCCCTCCCACCTGCCCTCACCATCCTGATACTCACTCAGACAGCAGCCAGTATCTCTTGCAGTGCCTTTTCCACAGGGGGTCATGACTACAGAGTTGATGGAATCTCCGACATACAGAACTGCAGCTAAAATGAAAGGAGAAAGAGAAGACTTGATAGTGAAAATGGCTGCTGTCTTATCACAGCTTCAGTGCTCTTTAATGTGAGAATTGTCAAGAGCTGAAACTCCAATTGCTGGCCCTCCAGCCAGTATCTCTCCCTCTCCCAGCCCATTTCTTTCCTGTTCCTCACTCTGTCCCACTCCCAGCTCACACTGCGTGCCTGACTATATCTCCATCACACTCTTTGCCTGTCATAAAACAGGAGGCCATTCGGCCCACTGCGTCTGCGCCAGGTTGTGAGTAATCCAGTTAGTTGCATTTCACCACTCTTCCCTCATTTTCCTACATTTTCTTTCCATATTTCTCCAGTTCTCTTTGAAAGACGAATCCTGAAAGTTCCGCCACACTATCCAGGCAATGCATCCAAACCCTGACAACTTACTGCATGGAAATTTTTGTCACATCGCCTCCATTTCTTTGACCAATCCACCTTTAATTATCCACACTCCAGCCATTGAAAACCGTTTCTGTTTCTCCTGTATGATGTTAAAACACCTCTATGAAAGAACCTCAGCCTTCTCTGCTTCAGTCATACATGTCTTGGTTTCAGTCTTCATTTCTAAACAACTATTGGAACTTAACAGTGGTAGCAGAGAATGGTTGCTGCTTGTAAGTAAAAGATTGAAAACTAAGCTTTCTTTGGACAAAAGACTGTATTTGGAGTTGACTTTAAGAGCAGTGGTTTGGAGTCACTAAAAAAGAGAAATGGCCGAATCAAAATGTAAAGCTTTGAGGTATGACCACCGATGTTTTGAGAGTGAGCCCTATGAGCAATGGAAGAACGAAGTAACCATGTGGACCCGGGTTACATCCTTGCCAAAGAAAAAGCAGAAAATGGCCTTGGTACTTTCGTTACCAGACAAAAGCGAAATATGATGAAAAGTGTTTTCAGGGTTGGAGCTGAAGCATTTGGACACGGGTGAAGGTTTGGAAATGTCATGAGATCTATCAGAAGGATGGTTTATTAAGTGCTTATTTTGACAAATTTAGAAAGCTGGAAGAAAGTTCCACAGAAGGTTACATAATGGAATCCAGTAGGCTAAATACAAAAATGCAAAAGCTCCATCTAGAAATTCCCCAATTGGTGATGGTGTTCAAGTTACTAGGCTGTGCCAAAGTATTGAAAATGGACAGGCTTCTAGTCCTTATGTGAATTAAGTTTACAGAAAGTCAAACATTCTGCTAGAACAGATGTCAGAATCTGTTAAAAAAAAAATTCCTCTGAAAACATTCCTTTCCAGCAGCTCTCATGGCACAAAGGAGACATTTAGCGCTCAGACCGGAAATGGAGGATACAACGTTAACGGAATGGTGAGATCGTTTAGAAACAGGGTGTAGGCGTCAGTACAAAAGGAGATTTGTAGCTGGAAACAATGCAGACAGGAACATCTTGGACAGCTATGGCAGGAGAAAAGAATTAGGGATGTATGACAAAGGAATGAACCCCAGAAATGCCTAGGGTGTGGTCAATCAGTGTTTTAGATGCAATTCAAAATATCACTATGCAATGAACTGTCCTAAACGACATAAGGTGTTTGAAATTAAACATGAGACAGGAGGCTCAGAAGAAGATGAAGAAGATATTGACCAAAGCAAGGGCATTGTATTAGTTACAAGAAGTTTCAGCCCTGTGATGAATGTCTTGGTGGCAGAGTCCTTCAACTAGATAGGGAATATACGTCTACAATCTGTGGAATAGACTGGTTAAAATGCTCCTTAAATGACAAGGGCTGGAATAAGGTTAAAGAATTTGAGAGTTCCATCAGTTTTAGATTTGGAGATAATATCCTAAAATCTTTAAGAAGGGTAGTGATTCCCTGTAAGATAGCTGGAGTCAATCGTTTCATCAGCATGGATTAAGTGTCTCCTTTAATGAAACCTAACTTTTCTAATAAGGAGATTAAAGTGTTATTAACATCAGGAGATAGGAATTTTTTGAAGACAAAAAACAAAAATTGTGTTAAAATTGCAACAGCAGTTCACCTACCCTTCTTCGCAAAGATTAAAAATGTTGTTCAGGGATGCAGGAATAAGGGATGGAGAGTATGTTAAACGCATAGAAGAGATAAGCGATAGATGTGATATATGTAGTGAATCTACCTTTAGCGAGGGATTTCAGTTAAGTTGTGGTGATGGATTTAAAGGTATGGGATAAAGAAAAGGACATTTTTATTTTACATTTCGTAGATTTGGTAACAAGGTTTAGCCAATCGACAATCATATACAGTAAAGAAAAGAAAATAATTGTGGATCAGGTAATGGAGAAGTGAATAGAGACTGGATTGGGACCACTGGCAAAATTCCTCACTGATAATGGGGAGAATTTGCTAACGACAAGTTCCAGGATATGTGAGAAAGTATGAATGTAATAGTGATAATTTCCACGTTGAAAGCTCCTTTAGTAACGGAGTGTGTGAAAGAAATCATGTGGTTATAGATGAGATGCTTCATAAAATATTGTCAGATAGGCCAAGCTGTAAATTAACATCAGCTCTAGCATGGGAACGATTAGTTCTACCTTTTCTGAGTATTTAAATGCACTACACACAGGTAGAAGAGCGTTCCTCAAAGACGAAGTTTCAGAAAGAAGCTCTAAGGCACATTGTACATCCATCAGAAACAATTTTCAATCAGGGAAACATGGTATACTACAAAAGAGGACTTAATGAGTGGGAAGACCCGGGAAAGATTATAGGCAAAGATGGTAAAACAGTCATTTTACAACATGGGAACTAGATTAATCGGGTACATTCATTAGGGTTACAGGGAAAAGGCAGGGCAATGGCACTAGGTCATAATGCTCATTTGGAGAACCGGTGCAGATATGATAGGCCAAATGGCCTCCTTTTGTGCCATTAAGATTACGATTTGGTTAGTTGGTGCAGACTACAAGTTTGCGGGTTCAGAAAGTGTAGGAAGTCACCAGGAACCATGTACTTCTCGTACCCATATGTTGCATGATTGTGAGGCCCAGGTAGCTGAAGTTGACAGGATATTTGAAGATAGAGACAGCAATTTGGATGAAGATGATGAGGCAATCTGTCCCAGAGGAAAGTTGGCACTAAAGTTACATACTTGCCAGAAGGGGCCAGTCAATGGCAAGATGAATGATTGTAGGTACAGCAGGGAAGGCCACTGAAAAAATATATTAAAATATAAATATATTAAATGTACGAGATAAAGACAGGAGGTTAGACCTATGGATTGGGAACATGAAATGCTAAAATGGAAGGCACGGAAAGGCAGCATCAGTTCAAACAGTGGGCCTGGGAGTGAACATGCCTCTAGGAAGTGATCGCAAACTGTTGAAACAATATCTATAAATGGGGGAAGGAGATCAAACAGTAACAGTCCAAAGCACGAGAGAAGACAGGCTGGAGGGCGTAGCTTAACAAGGTCAAGGAATATGGCAGAGACTGGTATCGCTACAAGGAGCAGAAGCCCATGTGATCGAGATGTCTTAGTAACTTCAAACAAATTAGGTGATAAATTAATGAAGGATGCCGAACAGCAAGAACTACATAGCTGGAAAGAGTTTGGAGTATACACAGAGGTGCCTGATGGGGGTCAACCAGCTCTGTCTCATAGATGGATAGACACAGAAAAGGTGCTTCCTGACGGGACTTATAAAGCTAAAGCCAGGCTAGTGGCACGAAGGTTTGAAAAAAAATTGGGTGATCAGGATATAAGAGTAGATTCACCTACAGCAGGGTACAAATGCTTGGGAATGCAAGTCCATTGTTATTAAAGCTGCTTTTTTGCAGGGATACCAACTTCAAAGGGAAGTTTTTCTCCATCCACCAAAATTGTTGCCAAACATAGAAGGGATTCTCTGGAAGCTAAATAAATACGTGTACGGTTTAAATGACACTTCCAGAGTTTGGTGTTTCTCAGTGAAGTCAGATTTGTTAAAAACAAAAACAGAATTAGCAGTTCTGTTGAAAGGTCATGAGGACTCGAAATGTCAACTCTTTCCTTCTCCGCCGATGCTGCCAGACCTGCTGAGTTTTTCCAGGTAATTCTGTTTTTGTTTTGAATTTCCAGCATCCGCAGTTTTTTGTTTTTATCTCAGTTTTGTTAAAGTTGGGCTGTCTTCAGTTGGAAGCAGACCTGCAATGTTTTATTGGCATCATGGAGGGAAGCTTGCAGACATCTTTATGATGCATGTAGATGATTTTTTTTGTAGGGTGGAATAGTGAATTTGAAACAATTGTCATTAATGGGCTCAGAATGGAGTTTAAAATTGAAAGTCAGGCTTCTGGTGCGTTTAAGTACATTGGATTGGAAATCAGGTAGAATGGATCACAGGTCCTTTTACATCAGCAATCCGATTTAGAGAACATCAATCCCACTGCAAATAGTTGTGGCAGGCCCTCCCAGAAAGATAGTGACTTCTGAAACAGAAAAAGAGGAACTCAGAAGTCTAACTGGGCAACTCAATTGACTAGGCAAACAAACAAGACGTCAGTTTTGAGGTTTTGGAATTGAGCACTAAAATGAATGATCCCTAGGTTGAAGAAATCATTCAGGCAAACAAAACATTGACAATGTTAAAAATGGAACAGTGTGTTTTGAAATTGCCATCTTTGGGTGATGTTAGAAAAATGAAACAGATTGTGTTCTATGACGCATCTTATGCAAACCTATGTGAAGGATTTTCAAGTGCGGGAAGATTTATAACATTTCTCATGAGGGGAAAAAGGCAAATGCTGCCCTTTTGGCTTGGGAATCTAAAAAGATATGAAGAGTTGTATAAGGTACATTAACAGTGGAGGCTCCTGCCTTTGTTGAGGCAGTAGATATGACATTCTTTACATCAAAGATACTGGCAGAAGTTTTAAATGGAAAAGGGGATTCAGCAACAGTACCTATCAAATGTTTTATTGATAACAAGTCACTGTGGGCAAAAAAGTTCACTCTACAAAGTGCATTAACAAGAAGAGATTGCAAATTGACATTGCAAGCTTAAGACAGATACTTGAGAATAAGGGAATTGCCAAGATCAAATGGATCAACAGCAGCTACCAATTAGCTGACTGCTTCACCAAGAGAGGAGGAAGCTCCAAAGAGTTACCAGAGATCCTCAAAGAGTGACATCTTTTTCTTTAAAAAAATACTTTTATGTGGGCATATCTATACACCTTTTTTTAAAGAGGGGATTAAGATCAATTTATTGAATGAAAAAATAAATAATGATGTTGGTTATTACCATTTTTCGTGTGATTACATAAACTGAAGGGTTACTTTTTTTATGGAGAGGGAAATCTGTCAGGGAAGGAAACAGTTAAAAAAATTTAATTGCTAATATTAGGTTGTTTAACTGAGTACTGAGTTTAACTGAGTAGGGGAGGTGGTATTGTCATTAGATTAGTGACCCGGAGATGCAGGGTAATGCTCTGGGGACCTGTGTTCAAATCAATTTGAATTCAATAAAAAGCTGGAATTAAAAGTCTAATGTTGTAAAACCCATCTGGGTCACTAATGTCCTTTAGGGAAGGAAATCCACTGTCTTTACTCCAGACACACAGCAATGTGGTTGACTCTTAAATGCCCTCTGAAATGGCCTAGCAAGTGACGCCTACATCTCAAGAACAAATTTTTAAAAACCCATTTGGTTGTATAAAAGGGATAGCAGCTGAGGTTAGTTCTGTCTGTGGAGAGTGTTATGAACAAGCAGTAAAACTGGTTTCCGTCTTCATTTCTAAACAACTTAACAATACAAAGCAATGATGAGAGCACATCGGGAGTAAAATGTACGGTTTTGGATTCCTTTTTTTAAGGCAGCATGTAAATGCATTGGAAGCAGTTCAGAGGAGGTTTACTAGACTAATACCTGGAATGAGTGGGTTGTCTTATGAGGAAAGGTTGGACAGGTTAGGCTTGTATCGGCTAGAATTTAAAGTAGTAAGAGGTGACTTGATTGAAACCTTATAAGATCTTGAGGGGTCTTGACAGAGTGGATGTAGAGAGGGTGTTCGCTCTTGTGCGAGAATCTAGCACTAGGGGTCACTGTTTAAAAATAAGGGGTCACCCATTTAAAACAGAGCTAAGGTGAAATTTTTTCACTCAGATGCTCGTGAGTCTTTGGAACTCTTCCTGAAAAAGCATTGGAAACAGAATCATTGAAGGCAGAGGTGGGTAGATTCTTGATAATCAAGATGTCTCTGATCAGGTATGGGGCACTCTGAGTGGGGAGGGAGAACAGCCAGAGGTCATGGTACACATTGGTACTAATGAAATAGGCAGGAAGAGTGACGAGGTCCTGCAGCGGGATTTCAGGGAGTTAGGCAGAAAATTAAAAAACAGGACCTCTAGGGTTGTAATCTCAGGATTATTCCCTGTGCCACGTGCCAGTGAGGCTAGAAATAGGAAGATAGTGCAGCTGAACATGTTGCTGAACAGATGGTGTAGGAGGGAGGGTTTCTGATATGGAACCATAGAACCATTGAAAACTACAGCACAGAAAAACAGGCCATTCAGCCCTTATAGTCTGTGCCGAAATATTATTCTGCTAGTCCATTGACCTGCACCTAGTTCATAACCCTCCAGACTCTCCCATCCACGTATCAATCCACGTCAGATGGCAGCTCGTTTCACACTCTCACCACTCTCTGAGTAAAGAAGTTCCCTATTATTATATATTATATATAATATATATATTATATTTGACAAAATTGAGATTATGAAATTCAGGTCACTGAAAGTGGCAACCCAGGTGGATAAGGTAATCAGGAAGGCATATGGCATGCTTGCCTTCATTGGCAGGGGTATTGAGTATAAAAGCTGGGAAGTCATGATGCAGCTGTATAGAACCTTGGTTAGGCCACACTTGGAATATTGCATGCAATTCTGGTCACCACATTACCAGAAGGATATGGAGGCATTGGAGAGGGTGCAGAGGAAGTTTACCAGGATGATGCCTGGTCTGGAGGTTATTAGCTATGAGGAGAGGTTGGAGAAACTCGGATTGTTCTCACCAGAGCGACGGAGATTGAGGGGAGACTTGATGGAAGTTTACAAAATTATGAGCGGCATGGACAGAGTAGATAGTCAGAAGCTTTTTCCCAGGATGGAAGAGTCAATTACTAGGGGACATAGATTTAAGGTGAGAGGAGAAAACTATAGAGGAGATGTGCAGGGCAAGTTTTTTACGCAGAGGGTAGTGAGTGTCTGGAATTCGCTGCCAGAGGAGGTGGTGGAAGCAGGTACGATAGTGGTGTTTAAGAGGCAGCTTGACAAATACATGAATAGGATGGGAAGAGAGGGATACGGATCCCAGAAGTGCAAAATGTTTTAGTTGATGGGCAATATGATCGGTGCAGGCTTGGAGGGCCGAAGGGCCTGTTCCTGTGCTGTACTTTTCTTTGTTCAAGGAGGCGGTAGGTTATCGGGAGTAGGCAG